>HG995300.1:20286779-21027985 GCA_905332915.2 Hecatera dysodea | reverse complement strand
GCGCGTCCAGGGTGCGGCGGCCAAAGGTGGCGGCGGCGAGGTCCTGCGTCCAGTGGACCACAATGGCGTCCCTCGCCTCCCTCCGCACGGCCTCCCTCTCTTCCGCGACGGGGCGCTCCCCGAGCGCTTTCCGGCGCGCCGTCCATTCGTACACTCTGGCGAGCACCCACGCCTCCAACTCCCAAGGAGGGGTGCTGGCCAGAGCGCACGCCGCCGAAAAGCCTACCGAGCGATAGGCCCTCGCAACCCGCAGTGCGATGGCCCTTTGTGGCCTGCGGATCGCCGTCGCATTCTCCCTCCTTTGCAGAGAGTCTTCCCAGATGGGGGCGCCGTATAGGGCCATGCTCCGCAAGATGCCAGCATACAGGCGCCGGCATAGCGCACCAGGCCCCCCCAGGTTCGGGAGGAGCCATGACAGGGCGTCCGCGGCTTTCAGCAGGCGCGTCGACAGCCCGCTGAAATGTGGGCCGAAGCGCCACCTGCTGTCAAGTATCAGACCCAGATACTTCATCTGGGTCCGTACGTCCACCCTGGTGCCCTCCACAACGATGTGGGCATCCGGAGGGCAGCGCTGCCGAGGCCCCTGGAAGAACACGGCCTCGGTCTTGTTCAACGCCACCCTCAACCCCAGGTGGCGAATCCTCCCTGCGACTAGGGATCCGCCGGCCGAAGCCAGACAGGCCGCCTCCCTGAAGTTCCTGCCCCGGGCAGTGAGGAGAGTGTCATCCGCGTAGCAGATGACACTCGTGCCCTGGAGCAGGGCTCCCCGCAGGAGCCAATCGAACCCGATGTTCCACAAAGGAGGGCCTAGCACCGACCCCTGTGGAACACCGGACTCTGCGCCGTACCGCCTCAGAGTGGCCGATTTGTCTACAAGGAGGACCTCGCGGTCCTCCAAGTAGTCGGCCAGCAGGTCCCTCAAGTACTGGGGCACTCCATGATACCGGAGCGCCTCCAATATCGTCGAGTGGGGAATGGAGTTGAAGGCGTTGGCTATGTCGAATGACACCGCCAGCACTCCGTCCCCCGCCTCAAACGCCCCCCTCACCTGACCCTTGAGTAGGGCCAGCGCGTCGATGGTCGACCGACCCTGTCGGAAACCGAACTGGGCGTCCGACAGGTCCGGGCCGACCCTCCGCAGGTGGCTGTTCAGCCGACTGGCGATGATCCCCTCGAACAATTTGCCGACCTCATCGAGCAGAACGATAGGCCGGTATGCCGAGGGGGAATCGACCGGACGTCCCTCCTTGCGAAGTAGGCATAGCTGCCCCTCCTTCCAGGGCTTCGGGAACCTGCCAGCGGTAAGGCACGCGCTGAAAAGGTCCCGAAACCTGTCCTCCATTTGAGCGGCAGCTATGGCTACCACCCGTGCTGGAACGCCGTCCGGTCCAGGGGCCGTCTTTTTTGCGCGGAGGCTGAGTAACCCCGCGCTAAACTCCTCCGCCGTCACCGGAGGGACCTCCTCGTCCTGTGACGCCTCCCTCTGTGGAGGATCCATCGTTGGTGGGGTAAATTCAGTCCTGCGTGGAAACAAGGACCGAACCACCCCATCCAGCAGGGCCGGCTCGAGGGTCTCGGTCAGCGGGGGACCGTGGTGGCGCAACTTGTTCCGCGCCGCCTTGTACGGTCTCCCATAGGGATCTCGGTCGAGACTCTCCAGCATCTCGGCGTTCGCCGCGTCCCTGGCAGCGCACATAGCCGACCCGAGGGCCGCCTGCCGCCTCTCTGTAAGAGGCGTACAGGAGGTCCTCGGCTGCCAGATCACGTGCGCTGCGCCGTCGGCTCCGCGTGTAGGCCCTCCTGGCCGCCACGCAGTTGGCACGGAGCCCCGCCAACTCCTCCGTCCACCAATAGACGGCACGACGGGGAGGGGGACGGCGAGACCGAGGCATGCTGGAGTTGCACACTTCGGTCAGGGATCCTCTGAGCTGCACGGCTGCGACGTCGACGTCCAGGACCTCAACAGGGGGCGACAGCCAGTCCTGCAAGAAGGCCGCCTCCTTGGCTGCCTCCCGGTCCAAGCGAGTGAGAGCCCACCGAGGGAAGGGAGACTGCCAGAGCGGGCCATCTCCCCCCGGGAGCTCGAACTCGAGGTGGAGATGTCGAACCGCACATATCTGTGGTCCGACATGGTCTCCACCGTCTCCACCCGCCAGTTCACGATGCGTGCGGCTAGCAAGGGGGTGGCAAACGACACGTCAACCACCGAACCTCCGCGTTGCCGCACACACGTGTGGACCGACCCCCTGTTGAGGAGGGTCACACCGCAAGACGCCGACCAAAACTCGACGGGCGCGTCCCCGGACGTTGCAGGAGGCAGCCGGGTTGCCCCAGGCCCGCCGACTTGGCGTTGAGGTCGCCCAGCACCACGACCTGGCGTGGCGCCGCCCTCCCGACGACGGCAGTGAGGACTTCGAGAAAATTCTCAAAGTCTGCGAGAGGGCGGTTCGGGGAGAAGTAGACCCCCACAAGGGCTAAATCTCCCCACGCGGCCGGCCACGTATCCCTGACCCTTCTCTAAAAGCGAGAGGGGAGGGGAGTCCGTGGAAGACCGCGACACCACTGCCACCAAGCCGTCTCGATCGCCTACCCAATTGGGCAGGGACCGAGTAAGGCTCAGCGACCACCACTAAGTCCACCAACCACTCGGCCATGGTCTGCATCAGCAGATCCTGGGCAGCTCGGCAGTGGTTGGCGTTCGCCTGGAGGATGCGATGCTCGACTCTATCCATCAATAGTCATCGCACCCCCCTCCTCCGCAGCCGTGCTAGCGGCAGGCCCGACTGGCGCCTGTGCTTTGCCCTTCTTGGTGGGGGGATTGCACATCCTCCCCTTCATCACGTGGTCTGCTGGGCGGCTACTGGCGGCACACACTAGGCAGTGTGGCTTGGCGGCCGGCAGGACAAGGCTTTGTGGCCGGCTTTGCCGCAACGGTAGCAACTGTCCGTCCTGTCGACCTGGGACGGACAAAGGGCTCGGGTGTGGCCGATACCGAAGCACCCTGTAGCAGCGCAGAGGCTGGTCTACAAGTGCTCGGACTGCACCCGAGCTGAAGCCTACGCAAAGCCGTCCCTTGTCGAGGACGGCTTTAGCAGCGGCAACTGGGCACTCGAGCCGAATGGTGCCCATGCCACCGCGGCCAGGTCTAATTTCCCTGGCTTGTACCGCTGCGACATTACAGCCGCCAATGGCTGCGACCGCGGCCACCACCTCCTCTTTCGTGACCGAGTCATCCAGGTCGGCCACTTCCACCGCCGCCAGCTTTACTGGTCGGGGCCACCTTGGCCGCGTCCGCGACGGCCTCCTGCAGCTTGCTGCGAAGAGGTCGGCGCTGGCACTGCCCTCCCGCACCCGGGAACTCGAATATCCGAGCCCCGGTTTGGGTCCGCCTGCAGGAGACTTTGCCGATTCCCAGTTGGGTGGGATCGGCATTGGCACGCGCCCGCACCAAAATGGACGCGTACGTCTCCCCTCTTTCCGCAGCCTCCGCGGTGAGCGTCACCACGACGGCCTGCGGACTGAGGGGGATTTCTCCCTCCTCCGTTTCCTCTTCCCCTTTCCCTGCCCAGTCACCTGCGACTGGCTGGGAGGCGCGGCGTCGGGGGTGGCGGGAGCGGCCGTTGCCTTGCCCTTCCCCTTGCCCTTCCCCTTCCCCTTCTTGACCACTTCAGTCCAACCTGCAATCGTTGGCCGGAGTGGTGGAAGGAGAAGCGCGTCCTCTCCTGGTGGGGACAGCGTCGGCTCTTCACGCCTCTGTTCCGCTGCGGTTGAGGACGGCCCCGGCTCTTCACGCCTCTTGTCCGCCTTAGCTGAGGACGGCCCCGGCTCTTCACGCCTCTTGTCCGCAGCAAGCGGGGGCCGAAGGGCGGTTGTTCCGGCAAGAGCCGGTCCTCAATACCTGCGATGCAGGCTCTTGTGAACGCCCGCCTCCTCCATAACGACCTTTCGGATTATATCCTCAAGGTTGGAGGAGGGGGCTTCCACCGCAGGTCTAGGGTCTGCCGCTGGCCGGGCAGTGGCGTCCGGCCAGTTTCTGATGAAGCTGGCTGACCTCCGACTGCAGGCGATCGACCTTCGCCTGCAGTTGCCGCGTCTCGTCGGTCGCTGTCCTCTTGACCAGCTCCTCGACTATGCCGCGCAGGCTCGCAGCACGGCATTTAAGGGCCTTCTGAAAGTGCCCTTCAGGTTGGAGGACTTAGAGGCGACCTCCACGATCTCTTCCTCGTCCTCCTCCGCCATCGCTCCAGTTCGGCCAGGGAGTGGTCCGCGTACAAAACGCGAGACGCACCGTACCCAGACCTGGTCCGAGCAGCACGAGCACGCTGCTCCTTGGCAGCAACGCGCTCTTCGAGCTCCTGCTGGTGCAGCGTCCGCCTAGCCAGGTCTAGCTGACGTTGGGCGTCCGCGAGACCCACGACGTGTGAGTCCGCCGCTGTTACCGCCTTTTTGGGCTTCGACTTTCCTGCAGTTGAGCCCGAGGCCGAGGAACCCTCGGATGCCACCTTCCGGAATTCGCGCTTCCGCGACCGGATTTCGCCCGCATCGGAGACGCTGTCCAGGGACTCGCTCTCCGAGTCTGACGTCTCGACCGCCCTGAAGCTAGCTGCAGACGGCGCGCGGCTAGCCTCTGACGCAGAAGCGTCGGAGTGGCCCTGAGAAGGGCCTTTTGGTTGGCCCTTAGAAGGGCCTTTGGGTTTTAAAAAACGCCCTAGGGCGGCCCGCGGTGGAGCAGGCATAGCCTCCCGCGAGATCGTAACAGCAAGTCGAGAATGTGAGCTACGATGCACAGTGCACTTTGGCCGATCCCAGTCTGCCACTCCGTTACGGTGACAGAACTGGGTCGTTTCCAGGGGACGCGACGTGGACGCAAGCACTGTGGGGTGGTCCCCCAACCTAACCTTTTTTTTTTTTTTTTTTTTTTTTTTTTTTTTTTTTTGCGCTGGGAAAAAATGCGTTACGCATACCTCCCGCTCGGGGGAGCGGGGGGCTATGTGGGACTCCCCGAGCTAAGCCCGGTATACCCACTAAAACGACCCAGCGGCATTCCCGCATCGTCTTACTGGAGGGGGACTGGGAGACCGGCGCAGCCTTTGCGTCCAGTCCTCCTCCGACGAACACCCACCCAACCCATCACGCCCTCCCCGTAGGGAGAGGGCCGGGAATGACGGACGAAGGCGGTGACGAGTGCAATGCGGGCGGAGGCACCCCCGTGCCGGTCGCCCGCCCGTCACCACCAGGAGGAGGGAGAAGACGACCCCTTCTCCGACCTCTCCTTCGTCTTCGGAGCGGCGCAGCGAGAGGGTCTTCCTCACGCGCGCGCTCCGCCGCCTCCTTTTGCGAGATGACATCCTCGCAGAAGGAGGCGACCGCTGCCCAAGACTCCTCGCTCTCCAGCATGGATTTGACCACGCCGGGGAGCGAGAGGTCCTGTCCGATCTCCGCAATGAGACTACGGCGCCGCTCGGACCAAGCTGGGCACACCTCGAGAGTGTGCTGCGCATTGTCTTCCGCGGCGCCGCAGTCGTGGCACGCCGCAGTCTCCTCCCTCCCGATCCGGTGCAGGTACGAGCCAAAACAGCCGTGTCCTGACAGCACCTGCACCAGACGGAAGGACAGAAAACCATGTCGCCGCTCGAGCCAGTCCCGCAGGACCGGACCGAGCGCGTCTAGGGTACGGCGGCCAAAGGTGGCGGCGGCGAGGTCCTGCGTCCAGTGGACCACAATGGCGTCCCTCGCCTCCCTCCGCACGGCCTCCCTCTCTTCCGCGACGGGGCGCTCCCCGAGCGCTTTCCGGCGCGCCGTCCATTCATACACTCTGGCGAGCACCCACGCCTCCAACTCCCAAGGAGGGGTGCTGGCAAGAGCGCACGCCGCCGAAAAACCTACCGAGCGGTAGGCCCTCGCAACCCGCAGTGCAATGGCCCTTTGTGGCCTGCGGATCGCCGTCGCATTCTCCCTCCTGTGCAGAGACTCCTCCCAGATGGGGGCGCCGTATAGGGCCATGCTCCGCAAAATGCCAGCATACAGGCGCCGGCATAGCGCACCAGGCCCCCCCAGGTTCGGGAGGAGCCATGACAGCGCGTCCGCGGCTTTCAGTAGGCGCGTCGATAGCCCGCTGAAATGTGGGCCGAAGCGCCACCTGCTATCAAGTACCAGACCCAGATACTTCATCTGAGTCTGTACGTCCACCCTAGTGCCCTCCACAACGATGTGGGCATCCGGAGGGCAGCGCTGCCGAGGCCCGTGGAAGAACACGGCCTCGGTCTTGTTCAGCGCCACCTTCAACCCCAAGCGGCGGATTCTTCCTGCGACCAACGATCCGCCGGCCGAGGCCAGACAGGCCGCCTCCCTGAAGTTCCTGCCCCGGGCAGTGAGGAGAGTGTCATCCGCGTAGCAGATGACACTCGTGCCCTGGAGCAGGGCTCCCCGCAGGAGCCAATCGAATCCGATGTTCCACAAAGGAGGGCCTAGCACCGACCCCTGTGGAACACCGGACTCTGCGCCGTACCGCCTCAGAGTGGCCGATTTGTCTACAAGGAGGACCTCGCGGTCCTCCAAGTAGTCGGCCAGCAGGTCCCGCAAGTACTGGGGCACTCCATGATACCGGAGCGCCTCCAATATCGTCGAGTGGGGAACGGAGTTGAAGGCGTTGGCTATGTCGAATGACACCGCCAGCACTCCGTCCCCCGCCTCAAACGCCCCCTTCACCTGACCCTTGAGTAGGGCCAGCGCATCGATGGTCGACCGACCCTGTCGGAAACCAAACTGGGCGTCCGACAGGTCCGGGCCGACCCTCCGCAGATGGCTGTTCAGCCGACTGGCGATGATCCCCTCGAACAATTTACCGACCTCATCGAGCAGAACGATGGGCCGGTACGCCGAGGGGGAATCGACAGGACGTCCCTCCTTGCGCAGTAGGCATAGCTGCCCCTCCTTCCAAGGCTTCGGGAACCTCCCAGCGGTAAGGCACGCGCTGAAAAGGTCCCGAAACCTGTCCTCCATTTGAGCGGCAGCTATGGCTACCACCCGTGCTGGAACGCCGTCCGGTCCAGGGGCCGTCTTTTTTGCGCGGAGGCTGAACAACCCCGCGCTAAACTCCTCCGCCGTCACCGGAGGGACCTCCTCGTCCTGTGACGCCTCCCTCTGTGGAGGATCCATCGTTGGTGGGGTGAATTCGGTCCTGCGTGGAAACAAGGACCGAACCACCCCATCCAGCAGGGCCGGCTCGAGGGTCTCGGTCAGCGGGGGACCGCGGGGGCGCAACTTGTTCCGCGCCGCCTTGTACGGTCTCCCATAGGGATCCCGGTCGAGACTCTCCAGCATCTCGGCGTTCGCCGCGTCCCTGGCAGCGCACATAGCCGACCCGAGGGCCGCCTGCGCCTCTCTGTAAGAGGCGTACAGGAGGTCCTCGGCTGCCAGATCACGTGCGCTGCGCCGTCGGCTTCGCGTGTAGGCCCTCCTGGCCGCCACGCAGTTGGCACGGAGCCCCGCCAACTCCTCCGTCCACCAATAGACGGCACGACGGGGAGGGGGACGGCGAGACCGAGGCATGCTGGAGTTGCACACTTCGGTCAGGGATCCTCTGAGCTGCACGGCTGCGACGTCGACGTCCAGGACCTCAACAGGGGGCGACAGCCAGTCCTGCAAGAAGGCCGCCTCCTTGGCTGCCTCCCGGTCCAAGCGAGTGAGAGCCCACCGAGGGAAGGGAGACCTGCCAGAGCGGGCCATCTCCCCCCGGGAGCTCGAACTCGAGGTGGAGATGTCGAACCGCACATATCTGTGGTCCGACATGGTCTCCACCGTCTCCACCCGCCAGTTCACGATGCGTGCGGCTAGCAAGGGGGTGGCAAACGACACGTCAACCACCGAACCTCCGCGTTGCCGCACACACGTGTGGACCGACCCCCTGTTGAGGAGGGTCACACCGCAAGACGCCGACCAAAACTCGACGGCGCGTCCCCGGACGTTGCAGGAGGCAGCCGGGTTGCCCCAGGCCGCCGACTTGGCGTTGAGGTCGCCCAGCACCACGACCTGGCGTGGCGCCGCCCTCCCGACGACGGCAGTGAGGACTTCGAGAAAATTCTCAAAGTCTGCGAGAGGGCGGTTCGGGGAGAAGTAGACCCCCACAAGGGCTAAATCTCCCCACGCGGCGGCCACGTATCCCTGACCCTTCTCTAAAAGCGAGAGGGGAGGGGAGTCCGTGGAAGACCGCGACACCACTGCCACCAAGCCGTCTCGATCGCCTACCCAATTGGCAGGGACCGAGTAAGGCTCAGCGACCACCACTAAGTCCACCAACCACTCGGCCATGGTCTGCATCAGCAGATCCTGGGCAGCTCGGCAGTGGTTGGCGTTCGCCTGGAGGATGCGATGCTCGACTCTATCCATCAATAGTCATCGCACCCCCCTCCTCCGCAGCCGTGCTAGCGGCAGGCCCGACTGGCGCCTGTGCTTTGCCCTTCTTGGTGGGGGGATTGCACATCCTCCCCTTCATCACGTGGTCTGCTGGGCGGCTACTGGCGGCACACACTAGGCAGTGTGGCTTGGCGGCCGTGCAGGACAAGGCTTTGTGGCCGGCTTTGCCGCAACGGTAGCAACTGTCCGTCCTGTCGACCTGGGACGGACAAAGGGCTCGGGTGTGGCCGATACCGAAGCACCTGTAGCAGCGCAGAGGCTGGTCTACAAGTGCTCGGACTGCACCCGAGCTGAAGCCTACGCAAAGCCGTCCCTTGTCGAGGACGGCTTTAGCAGCGGCAACTGGGCACTCGAGCCGAATGGTGCCCATGCCACCGCGGCCAGGTCTAATTTCCCTGGCTTGTACCGCTGCGACATTACAGCCGCCAATGGCTGCGACCGCGGCCACCACCTCCTCTTTCGTGACCGAGTCATCCAGGTCGGCCACTTCCACCGCCGCCAGCTTTACTGGTCGGGCCACCTTGGCCGCGTCCGCGACGGCCTCCTGCAGCTTGGCTGCGAAGAGGTCGGCGCTGGCACTGCCCTCCGCACCCGGGAACTCGAATATCCGAGCCCCGGTTTGGGTCCGCCTGCAGGAGACTTTGCCGATTCCCAGTTGGGTGGGATCGGCATTGGCACGCGCCCGCACCAAAATGGACGCGTACGTCTCCCCTCTTTCCGCAGCCTCCGCGGTGAGCGTCACCACGACGGCTGCGGACTGAGGGGGATTTCTCCTCCTCCGTTTCCTCTTCCCCTTTCCCTGCCCAGTCACCTGCGACTGGCTGGGAGGCGCGGCGTCGGGGGTGGCGGGAGCGGCCGTTGCCTTGCCCTTCCCCTTGCCCTTCCCCTTCCCCTTCTTGACCACTTCAGTCCAACCTGCATCGTTGGCCGGAGTGGTGGAAGGGAGAAGCGCGTCCTCTCCTGGTGGGGACAGCGTCGGCTCTTCACGCCTCTGTTCCGCTGCGGTTGAGGACGGCCCCGGCTCTTCACGCCTCTTGTCCGCCTTAGCTGAGGACGGCCCCGGCTCTTCACGCCTCTTGTCCGCAGCAAGCGGGGGCCGAAGGCGTTGTTCCGGCAAGAGCCGGTCCTCAATACCTGCGATGCAGGCTCTTGTGAACGCCCGCTCCTCCATAACGACCTTTCGGATTATATCCTCAAGGTTGGAGGAGGGGGCTTCCACCGCAGGTCTAGGGTCTGCCGCTGGCCGGGCAGTGGCGTCGGCCAGTTTCTGATGAAGCTGGCTGACCTCCGACTGCAGGCGATCGACCTTCGCCTGCAGTTGCCGCGTCTCGTCGGTCGCTGTCCTCTTGACCAGCTCCTCGACTATGCCGCGCAGGCTCGCAGCACGGCATTTAAGGGCCTTCTGAAAAGTGCCCTTCAGGTTGGAGGACTTAGAGGCGACCTCCACGATCTCTTCCTCGTCCTCCTCCGCCATCCGCTCCAGTTCGGCCAGGGAGTGGTCCGCGTACAAAACGCGAGACGCACCGTACCCAGACCTGGTCCGAGCAGCACGAGCACGCTGCTCCTTGGCAGCAACGCGCTCTTCGAGCTCCTGCTGGTGCAGCGTCCGCCTAGCCAGGTCTAGCTGACGTTGGGCGTCCGCGAGACCCACGACGTGTGAGTCCGCCGCTGTTACCGCCTTTTTGGGCTTCGACTTTCCTGCAGTTGAGCCCGAGGCCGAGGAACCCTCGGATGCCACCTTCCGGAATTCGCGCTTCCGCGACCGGATTTCGCCCGCATCGGAGACGCTGTCCAGGGACTCGCTCTCCGAGTCTGACGTCTCGACCGCCCTGAAGCTAGCTGCAGACGGCGCGCGGCTAGCCTCTGACGCAGAAGCGTCGGAGTGGCCCTGAGAAGGGCCTTTTGGTTGGCCCTTAGAAGGGCCTTTGGGTTTTAAAAAACGCCCTAGGGCGTCCCGCGGTGGAGCAGGCATAGCCTCCCGCGAGATCGTAACAGCAAGTCGAGAATGTGAGCTACGATGCACAGTGCACTTTGGCCGATCCCAGTCTGCCACTCCGTTACGGTGACAGAACTGGGTCGTTTCCAGGGGACGCGACGTGGACGCAAGCACTGTGGGGTGGTCCCCCAACCTAACCTAACCTAACCTAACCTAACCTAACCTAACCTAACCTAACCTAACCTAACCTAACCGTGATATCTTTGACTCCTGTAGTGCGTTTTTGAAGCGGTTTTCGATCCCGATCGTCCTAACTAGGCGACCGCTGACCTACAGTCACGAAAAAATTGACCTCCCCTCAAGGGTGTTTTTGATATAACACTTACCCGTATTTTCAAAATTTTTCAATCTTCAAAATTTTATATCTCCTAAACCTAACGATAGATTTCTTTTCTGTTTGCGGAATCCAGTTCTCGCCAACATTACCTAGGTTTTACTGCGCTGTGCGCGATTTTAAAACCCACCAGGTCGCTGAAAACTCGGGTTTTTCGTTAAAAATCGTGGTTTTTTGAGGTTTTTCGACCATAATCAAAATTTTTTGTTCTAAAAGTAGTGCTGAAAACCTCGCTGCGAGCTCGCCCGCGTCGAGACGCGTCTCCCGACACCTCGCACGTCCCGCTGGCTCGTAGACCCTGCAAAAAATCAAAATTTTATTAAATTCCATACATAGGTACATATTACAGAATCCACCTTAGGGAGCATTGCTAAAACACAAGTCGTGATATCTTTGACTCCTGTAGTGCGTTTTTGAAGCGGTTTTCGATCCCGATCGTCCTAACTAGACGACCGCTGACCTACAGTCACGAAAAAATTGACCTCCCCTCAAGGGTGTTTTTGATATAACACTTACCCGTATTTTCAAAATTTTTCAATCTTCAAAATTTTATATCTCCTAAACCTAACGATAGATTTCTTTTCTGTTTGCGGAATCCAGTTCTCGCCAACATTACCTAGGTTTTACTGCGCTGTGCGCGATTTTAAAACCCACCAGGTCGCTGAAAACTCGGGTTTTTCGTTAAAAATCGTGGTTTTTTGAGGTTTTTCGACCATAATCAAAATTTTTTGTTCTAAAAGTAGTGCTGAAAACCTCGCTGCGAGCTCGCCCGCGTCGAGACGCGTCTCCTGACACCTCGCACGACCCGCTTGCTCGTAGAAAATTTTGCCCGCCCACCCGCCCTTTTTACTATAGGAAGGGGTAGACAAGGATTTTCGCCAAAAATTTTTATTTTTGATTTTGCCTCTTGGCTGTTAGCCCAGGTCAATAATAACATTTTTATCATTTTACGGCCACTCCAGCACTATATTCTGGAGCAGACGGTCATTTACTTAGTCCAGATTGGACTCAAATTGAATATATTTGAAAACTTGCTCACCCATCGGGTGTTTTGACCACCCTTTTGGCTTGCTGGCCCCCTCTTTACAGGGACCAGCAATCACTGATATCGTTTTTGGTAACAGACCATATTTTATTATATCTGTTTGACAATTTTCCCCGTTCTCTTGGCTGTGCTCTATACACACAAGCCACAAAACACCACAAGTAAACGGAACGTAACCTTTAAAACATGGTTCTCGGAATTCGCACCCCAGTGAAAGCGAGAGCGCCAGTGGCCAGCGCCAGCGGACCACAGGAGTCGACATCGTCTGCCCATTCGGGAAGTGAGGGACCTTCTGGAGCACGTGAAGCGCCGAAAGGGTTATCCTTGAGGTTCGACAGGGCAGACGCTGTTCGAGGACCCCTTGTGGGAACAGCCGAAACGCCACGGGCGTCGGCGGGGGCCTCTGGCGCTCTCGCTCCCACCACCACCCCCAGCCCATCAGGCTCGTCTGGACCGGTGCTGGATGCCGCAAGGACTTTTATCCGGAGGCCAGAACGGAAACGAAGATCCATTGATAACATGGAAGCTTATAAAAAGCAGACCGAAGTTTACACCGCCACGCCAAACGACAAACTTCTCCAGGAAGTCATGAAGACCTTTGAAGACATTCCATCTAGAGTCAAGGACTACCCTCAGATGAGGAGGGACATAAAGATCTTCCTGGAGACTCAGTCGGACAGGTGCCTCCGGATCTTATTCGAACTGAGCAAACGGGTCAAGAGCCTAGAAACAGCGCCCAAAACGGTTCCGCCTCTGAAAACTCACACCACGCCTACGCCACTCAAACTACCGGAGCAAATTATGGAGAGGCTGGATGAGGTGGAAACGAATATAAAGGCACAGCTCAACGACCTTCAAAAGAAAGTCGCAAAAAACTTTGAGGAAATGACCGACCATTATACCGACAGCGGTTACGACATCATCGTCAAGGTCGTCGATAAGGTTGACGAGGTCAGCGGCAAGATTGACCTGGTCAAGACGAGCATAGACCACACGGCTGAAGAGGTCAAGACCGTTGGTCATGCCGCAGCTGTCCTCGAGAATAAAATCGACGACGTTGCCGGTGAGGTCGTAACCAGAACTGAAGGGATAAAGGAGGTCTTAAGGGAAGTGGCTTGCGACCCAAAAATAGACTCGCGGACTTACGCCCACGTCACGGCAGCCAAACCCGGGCATCGACCGGCGCTCCACTCGATGGCGGTCACTCTTGAAGGTAGCCAGGAGACTGCCGACGAGGTGCTCGCCAGGGTGAAGAAGGCGGTCGATGCCAGGGGAACAGGCCTAAAAATCAACAAGGTCCGGAAGGCCAAAAACCAGACCGTCATACTGGGGTGTGACACACAAGCGGAGCTGGAAAGAGTGAAACAGAGAATTGAGAGCCGGGGTGAAGGGCTGGTAGTAGCGCCTATGAGGAATAAAAACCCGCTCGTCGTCTTAAAAGACGTCTTTTTGGACAGCGAGGACGACGAGCTGGTTAAGGCGCTCTACTCCCAGAACCAGAGCATTTTCAGCGACCTAGACCAGGAGGAACGAGAAATAGTTGTTAAATATAAAAAGAGGACAAGAAATCCCAAAACGGTGCACGTTGTCGTCCAGGTCAGACCCAAGGTGTGGCAGAGGATGACGGAGGCTGGGGCCCTCTACCTTGACCTGCAAAGGGTTAAGGTGGAGGACCAGTCGCCGCTCATCCAATGCACTAAATGTTTAGCATTTGGGCACGGCCGAAAATTTTGTACGGAGAGTGCAGACAGGTGCAGCCACTGCGGAGGACCGCATCTGCGCGAGAAGTGTGTGGAATTTGTTGCGGGAAATGATCCGCAGTGCTGCAACTGCCTGCACTCGAAGCTTCAGAGGACCGATCACAACGCCTTCAGTGTGGAGTGCCCGGTCCGCAAGAAATGGGACTATCTGGCCCGGACGACAACGGCATACGTCTAAATCCCCCTACCCCCTTCCCCCCAGGATATATAAAATATATAATAAATATATATGATAAATATCAAACTGCATCCTAAAGAACTCCTAATAACCTAGTAAGTTTTAAATTAACCCAGACTAAGAAATGACAATAAATATAATATCTTAGCATATATATATATATTATTGCCGCAACCCTAAGACGAATAAATAAACGCAACAATAAGAAAGGAATCCATCCCCTTAGCTACCCCCCCTCTACCCTTACTCCTTCCCCCCTTTTTCCCTACAATAATGTAAAAAAATGCCAGTTAAGAAAGGTCTAAACTTGATCCAATAAAATTGTAAACGAAAATAGTAATATAACCGGATAAAACCTAAACTATACATCGTGTTGGAATAAAAATCTAAGTTAAATACTAGCATAAACTTAGCCTAATAAGAACGATACAATGAGGAAATAGACATGTAGAACTAATAATTAAAGAAACCAATTAGATATTTAAGGTAGTAAATAACAATATATAATGTAAGAAAATAAGTCTAAGTTAGAAAATAAATTAGAATGTAGTTAGCAAATAAAAGTGTATCGAAATTAGGGAACATAATTAAGAATAAATAACATAGTAATAAGAGAAAACGTTCACACAAAAGGGTTATAAAATAAAGTCGTATAATGCATTAAAATAAGGAAATATAGGTAAAATGCAACGTAGGAACAAGAGAAATGTCCATAGAAAAATTCTAATAAAATAAAACTGTTTAAAGTAGGTACAAACACAATATAGTAATATAGTATAGTACTTATATAGTAATTAGAGGAAAGGTCTAAAAATGTTAAATAAAAAATAGAGCTATATACATAAAAGGTTAACAAAATAAATTGTGTCCGTAAGTATCCTAAATAGGGAAAAGTAATAGAATAGCGGGAGTATCACCCGGCCAAAAATGAAAGGTTGTATGAAAGAAAGTTATAGTGTAAAGCTTGAAGAGCGAGAGGAATGAATGAGAACCTGAATGAATGAGAACTAAGAATAACAAGGTCCCGTTGTTCCCATGAACGGGGAAAAGCATAAAAAAAAAAAAAAAAAAAAAAAAAAAAAAAAAAAAAAAAAAAACCTAACCTAACCTAACCTAACCTAACCTAACCTAACCTAACCTAACCTAACCTAACCTAACCTAACCTAACCTAACCTAACCTAACCTAACCTAACCTAACCTAACCTAACCTAACCTAACCTAACCTAACCTAACCTAACCTAACCTAACCTAACCTAACCTAACCTAACCTAACCTAACCTAACCTAACCTAACCTAACCTAACCTAACCTAACCTAACGATAGATTTCTTTTCTTTTTTCGGAATCCAGTTCTCGCCAACATAACCTAGGTTTTACTGCGCTGTGCGCGATTTTAAAACCCACCAGGTCGCTGAAAACTCGGGTTTTTCGCTAAAAATAGTGGTTTTTTGAGGTTTTTCGACCATAATCAAAATTTTTTGTTCTAAAAGTAGTGCTGAAAACCTCGCTGCGAGCTCGCCCGCGTCGAGACGCGTCTCCCGACACCTCGCACGTCCCGCTGGCTCGTAGACTCTGCAAAAAATCAAAATTTTATTAAATTCCATACATAGGTACATATAACAGAATCCACCTTAGGGAGCATTGCTAAAACACAAGTCGTGATATCTTTGACTCCTGTAGTGCGTTTTTGAAGCGGTTTTCGATCCCGATCGTCCTAACTAGGCGACCGCTGACCTACAGTCACGAAAAAATTGACCTCCCCTCAAGGGTGTTTTTGATATAACACTTACCCCTATTTTCAAAATTTTTCAATCTTCAAAATTTTATATCTCCTAAACCTAACGATAGATTTCTTTTCTTTTTTCGGAATCCAGTTCTCGCCAACATAACCTAGGTTTTACTGCGCTGTGCGCGATTTTAAAACCCACCAGGTCGCTGAAAACTCGGGTTTTTCGCTAAAAATAGTGGTTTTTTGAGGTTTTTCGACCATAATCAAAATTTTTTGTTCTAAAAGTAGTGCTGAAAACCTCGCTGCGAGCTCGCCCGCGTCGAGACGCGTCTCCCGACACCTCGCACGTCCCGCTGGCTCGTAGACCCTGCAAAAAATCAAAATTTTATTAAATTCCATACATAGGTACATATAACAGAATCCACCTTAGGGAGCATTGCTAAAACACAAGTCGTGATATCTTTGACTCCTGTAGTGCGTTTTTGAAGCGGTTTTCGATCCCGATCGTCCTAACTAGGCGACCGCTGACCTACAGTCACGAAAAAATTGACCTCCCCTCAAGGGTGTTTTTGATATCGCTGGCCCCGGGCAATAAAGCGGTAATATCAAAAATCGAATTTTACAGGAGAAATAAAAGAAGCTAATTTGTTTATAGTGCAGCGTACAGTGATCCAAAACAGGCGTTCAAAATGTCAAATGAAAGCTAATTTTTTTACCAATATAACCTTTTAAAAATATTTGTCATAGTATAAATATTTAATGAAATAATTGAAAAAATGTATAATACAAATTATAGACGATCCTCTTTCAATTGTAACATCATTAATGTCTTTATAAACACATCGACCACTGAGATTCAAGAATGTAAGAAAATAATACGACGTAATTTCTACTTTAAATCTCGAGTGTACTAGACGATTACCACCTTCTTCAGGGAAATTTTATAGCCAAATCTTAGATGTATCATTCACTAATCGCCATTTTAGAATCTTATCAATAAAACATATTTTTATGTAACCATTGTAACACACCGATCTAATAATGTGATTTATTTTTATTTTTAACCATTTTAGACAGTATTTTACAAAATTAATATGTTTCTACTACCTTATTTTTGTTTCATAAAATTTTAAATGAATACTTTCGTCTGTGAACCCCGACTGAATCGGTCTGACGCCATAGTTTAACTACAATATTTTGTCTACTTCGCTAATAGTAGAAACCACACAAAACCCCTTAAAAAAGAAAAATACTAAGTTACCATATTTTTTATTAATTAATAAACTTTGGAAACAAACACAAAAACCACTTAAAAAAGAAAAAAATATTGATTTAACCTTAATTTAAATAAAATCACATAATTTATATTAGCTGTTATACTTTGGAAACAAAAATAAAATGGTCAAAACCTTTACATATCAACTTCTTTTCCTCATTTGAAAAAACTCCTAGAAATCTTGATTCCTTCTTACAGTCACAGTATAGGTAATCATGGGTGACTTAATACTTGCCTCCTCAAAAAGGCCCATCGCTCTTCGTCTCCAACTAATATTACTGCTTGTAATAATCTTTCAATTCTTCCACTAAGTGCCACTCACCATTTTCAAAACTCTACTTCTTCACTTCTTGACTTGATTCTTGTTTTGATCACATCGCTAACCATGGTCAATGCTCAGCTGAAGCCTTTTCCTACCATTACCTAATTTTCCTTTCATATAAAATTCGGCCACAAAAGCTTAAGTTTTTATGCAACGTAATTTTGGTGGGATTTACATTGACAGTCTTTGCGAGGATGTGAGAAATATAGATTGGTCTCCCCTGTTTGCATCCACGTCAGTCGACGAGTAAGTAAAATTTTCACAACTAGTGCAGCTATTATGACCTTCACGCACCTGTTTGAGCGGTAAAAGCATTTGCCGGCGCCGTGGCTGACAGATGACATTAAAAAGTTGATGATCAAGAAGGTTACGGCAAAGTCGAAATTTAAACGTCTGCACTGATGTAAATAATAAGCCGCAATCCTCAATCGCTGTAATAAAGTATGTAGGAATGCAAAGCGCCAACACATTCAAAACTCTGTCCAAAATGGGGACCCATCCAAAGTTTGGGATTTTCTAAGATCATGGGGGGTTGGTAAAACACAACAAGAGTCAATATAATGAATTGTATACGGCATACAATCGATTACCTCGAATGCAGTAGGAAGTGACTGTATCAGTCGCAAAATATTACTGTCCGTGCTGGACTTAATCCTTCCCGTCATTTGCCACATCCTCAACTTTTCTGTATCTACCAGTGTCTTTTCTAGTTCGTAGAAAGACGCTCAAATTATTCCATGACCAAAAAGTCCAACCCCACATCCTTCTCTGATTTCCGTCCAATATCCGTGTTACCATTCCTATCCAAAGTCCTAGAACAGTTAATCCACAATCAAATTAGTCTTTTACTATCCAAAAATAATCTCCTCAACCCCTTTCAGTCTAGTTTTCGTCCTGGTCACAGCACTAATACAGCGCTTCTGAATGTTACTGAAGATATTAGGTCAGCCATGGAAAGCGGTAATGTAACGGTCTTGGCATTACTTGATTAATTTCAACAACGCTTTTGATTTCGATGTTTTTCTTAGCATCCTATGCTCTCTTAATGTATCTCTATCGGTGATTGACTGGTTTCGTAGTTACCTGTTTGGTCGCCGGCAACGTATATGCATCGGAGATACATCATCTTCATGGTAGTACTTCTGCCAGGGTACCACAGAGTGGCATTTTATTCCCTTTACTTTTCGTAATATTACAATAAATTTCCGGGAAGAAAGGCGTAATAGCTTGTACAGAATAAAATCTCTTATGATTAGTTCGTATTAAATGTTTACGTTTTTTTGTGTAATGTTTCTTAGAGTAATGCAATAATACATAATTTAGCCATAAGAGAATTTTCCATTCGATAAAGCTGTTATTGTCATTTATTCCATTGAAATATTGTATTAAAAATATGAAAAAAATTAGAGTGATAGACTGATACTCAGAGAAGCCAAAAATCAAATAACATTAAAAAGGGCGTAACCGGTGTTTACCGCTTTATTGCCCGGGGCCAGCGATATAACACTTACCCCTATTTTCAAAATTTTTCAATCTTCAAAATTTTATATCTCCTAAACCTAACGATAGATTTCTTTTCTTTTTTCGGAATCCAGTTCTCGCCAACATAACCTAGGTTTTACTGCGCTGTGCGCGATTTTAAAACCCACCAGGTCGCTGAAAACTCGGGTTTTTCGCTAAAAATAGTGGTTTTTTGAGGTTTTTCGACCATAATCAAAATTTTTTGTTCTAAAAGTAGTGCTGAAAACCTCGCTGCGAGCTCGCCCGCGTCGAGACGCGTCTCCCGACACCTCGCACGTCCCGCTGGCTCGTAGACCCTGCAAAAAATCAAAATTTTATTAAATTCCATACATAGGTACATATAACAGAATCCACCTTAGGGAGCATTGCTAAAACACAAGTCGTGATATCTTTGACTCCTGTAGTGCGTTTTTGAAGCGGTTTTCGATCCCGATCGTCCTAACTAGGCGACCGCTGACCTACAGTCACGAAAAAATTGACCTCCCCTCAAGGGTGTTTTTGATATAACACTTACCCCTATTTTCAAAATTTTTCAATCTTCAAAATTTTATATCTCCTAAACCTAACGATAGATTTCTTTTCTTTTTTCGGAATCCAGTTCTCGCCAACATAACCTAGGTTTTACTGCGCTGTGCGCGATTTTAAAACCCACCAGGTCGCTGAAAACTCGGGTTTTTCGCTAAAAATAGTGGTTTTTTGAGGTTTTTCGACCATAATCAAAATTTTTTGTTCTAAAAGTAGTGCTGAAAGCTGCGAGCTCGCCCGCGTCGAGACGCGTCTCCCGACACCTCGCACGTCCCGCTGGCTCGTAGACCCTGCAAAAAATCAAAATTTTATTAAATTCCATACATAGGTACATATAACAGAATCCACCTTAGGGAGCATTGCTAAAACACAAGTCGTGATATCTTTGACTCCTGTAGTGCGTTTTTGAAGCGGTTTTCGATCCCGATCGTCCTAACTAGGCGACCGCTGACCTACAGTCACGAAAAAATTGACCTCCCCTCAAGGGTGTTTTTGATATAACACTTACCCCTATTTTCAAAATTTTTCAATCTTCAAAATTTTATATCTCCTAAACCTAACGATAGATTTCTTTTCTTTTTTCGGAATCCAGTTCTCGCCAACATAACCTAGGTTTTACTGCGCTGTGCGCGATTTTAAAACCCACCAGGTCGCTGAAAACTCGGGTTTTTCGCTAAAAATAGTGGTTTTTTGAGGTTTTTCGACCATAATCAAAATTTTTTGTTCTAAAAGTAGTGCTGAAAACCTCGCTGCGAGCTCGCCCGCGTCGAGACGCGTCTCCCGACACCTCGCACGTCCCGCTGGCTCGTAGACCCTGCAAAAAATCAAAATTTTATTAAATTCCATACATAGGTACATATAACAGAATCCACCTTAGGGAGCATTGCTAAAACACAAGTCGTGATATCTTTGACTCCTGTAGTGCGTTTTTGAAGCGGTTTTCGATCCCGATCGTCCTAACTAGGCGACCGCTGACCTACAGTCACGAAAAAATTGACCTCCCCTCAAGGGTGTTTTTGATATAACACTTACCCCTATTTTCAAAATTTTTCAATCTTCAAAATTTTATATCTCCTAAACCTAACGATAGATTTCTTTTCTTTTTTCGGAATCCAGTTCTCGCCAACATAACCTAGGTTTTACTGCGCTGTGCGCGATTTTAAAACCCACCAGGTCGCTGAAAACTCGGGTTTTTCGCTAAAAATAGTGGTTTTTTGAGGTTTTTCGACCATAATCAAAATTTTTTGTTCTAAAAGTAGTGCTGAAAACCTCGCTGCGAGCTCGCCCGCGTCGAGACGCGTCTCCCGACACCTCGCACGTCCCGCTGGCTCGTAGACCCTGCAAAAAATCAAAATTTTATTAAATTCCATACATAGGTACATATAACAGAATCCACCTTAGGGAGCATTGCTAAAACACAAGTCGTGATATCTTTGACTCCTGTAGTGCGTTTTTGAAGCGGTTTTCGATCCCGATCGTCCTAACTAGGCGACCGCTGACCTACAGTCACGAAAAAATTGACCTCCCCTCAAGGGTGTTTTTGATATAACACTTACCCCTATTTTCAAAATTTTTCAATCTTCAAAATTTTATATCTCCTAAACCTAACGATAGATTTCTTTTCTTTTTTCGGAATCCAGTTCTCGCCAACATAACCTAGGTTTTACTGCGCTGTGCGCGATTTTAAAACCCACCAGGTCGCTGAAAACTCGGGTTTTTCGCTAAAAATAGTGGTTTTTTGAGGTTTTTCGACCATAATCAAAATTTTTTGTTCTAAAAGTAGTGCTGAAAACCTCGCTGCGAGCTCGCCCGCGTCGAGACGCGTCTCCCGACACCTCGCACGTCCCGCTGGCTCGTAGACCCTGCAAAAAATCAAAATTTTATTAAATTCCATACATAGGTACATATAACAGAATCCACCTTAGGGAGCATTGCTAAAACACAAGTCGTGATATCTTTGACTCCTGTAGTGCGTTTTTGAAGCGGTTTTCGATCCCGATCGTCCTAACTAGGCGACCGCTGACCTACAGTCACGAAAAAATTGAC
The DNA here is from genome assembly GCA_905332915.2 of Hecatera dysodea. Lineage (NCBI taxonomy): Eukaryota > Metazoa > Arthropoda > Insecta > Lepidoptera > Noctuidae > Hecatera > Hecatera dysodea. The sequence continues at coordinate 21,006,839 of HG995300.1, read as the reverse complement.
CTCCCCTCAAGGGTGTTTTTGATATAACACTTACCCCTATTTTCAAAATTTTTCAATCTTCAAAATTTTATATCTCCTAAACCTAACGATAGATTTCTTTTCTTTTTTCGGAATCCAGTTCTCGCCAACATAACCTAGGTTTTACTGCGCTGTGCGCGATTTTAAAACCCACCAGGTCGCTGAAAACTCGGGTTTTTCGCTAAAAATAGTGGTTTTTTGAGGTTTTTCGACCATAATCAAAATTTTTTGTTCTAAAAGTAGTGCTGAAAACCTCGCTGCGAGCTCGCCCGCGTCGAGACGCGTCTCCCGACACCTCGCACGTCCCGCTGGCTCGTAGACCCTGCAAAAAATCAAAATTTTATTAAATTCCATACATAGGTACATAATTATAACAGAATCCACCTTAGGGAGCATTGCTAAAACACAAGTCGTGATATCTTTGACTCCTGTAGTGCGTTTTTGAAGCGGTTTTCGATCCCGATCGTCCTAACTAGGCGACCGCTGACCTACAGTCACGAAAAAATTGACCTCCCCTCAAGGGTGTTTTTGATATAACACTTACCCGTATTTTCAAAATTTTTCAATCTTCAAAATTTTATATCTCCTAAACCAAACGATAGATTTCTTTTCTTTTTTCGGAATCCAGTTCTCGCCAACATAACCTAGGTTTTACTGCGCTGTGCGCGATTTTAAAACCCACCAGGTCGCTGAAAACTCGGGTTTTTCGCTAAAAATAGTGGTTTTTTGAGGTTTTTCGACCATAATCAAAATTTTTTGTTCTAAAAGTAGTGCTGAAAACCTCGCTGCGAGCTCGCCCGCGTCGAGACGCGTCTCCCGACACCTCGCACGTCCCGCTGGCTCGTAGACCCTGCAAAAAATCAAAATTTTATTAAATTCCATACATAGGTACATATAACAGAATCCACCTTAGGGAGCATTGCTAAAACACAAGTCGTGATATCTTTGACTCCTGTAGTGCGTTTTTGAAGCGGTTTTCGATCCCGATCGTCCTAACTAGGCGACCGCTGACCTACAGTCACGAAAAAATTGACCTCCCCTCAAGGGTGTTTTTGATATAACACTTACCCCTATTTTCAAAATTTTTCAATCTTCAAAATTTTATATCTCCTAAACCTAACGATAGATTTCTTTTCTTTTTTCGGAATCCAGTTCTCGCCAACATAACCTAGGTTTTACTGCGCTGTGCGCGATTTTAAAACCCACCAGGTCGCTGAAAACTCGGGTTTTTCGCTAAAAATAGTGGTTTTTTGAGGTTTTTCGACCATAATCAAAATTTTTTGTTCTAAAAGTAGTGCTGAAAACCTCGCTGCGAGCTCGCCCGCGTCGAGACGCGTCTCCCGACACCTCGCACGTCCCGCTGGCTCGTAGACCCTGCAAAAAATCAAAATTTTATTAAATTCCATACATAGGTACATATAACAGAATCCACCTTAGGGAGCATTGCTAAAACACAAGTCGTGATATCTTTGACTCCTGTAGTGCGTTTTTGAAGCGGTTTTCGATCCCGATCGTCCTAACTAGGCGACCGCTGACCTACAGTCACGAAAAAATTGACCTCCCCTCAAGGGTGTTTTTGATATAACACTTACCCGTATTTTCAAAATTTTTCAATCTTCAAAATTTTATATCTCCTAAACCAAACGATAGATTTCTTTTCTTTTTTCGGAATCCAGTTCTCGCCAACATAACCTAGGTTTTACTGCGCTGTGCGCGATTTTAAAACCCCACCAGGTCGCTGAAAACTCGGGTTTTTCGCTAAAAATAGTGGTTTTTTGAGGTTTTTTCGACCATAATCAAAATTTTTTGTTCTAAAAGTAGTGCTGAAAACCTCGCTGCGAGCTCGCCCCGCGTCGAGACGCGTCTCCCGACACCTCGCACGTCCCGCTGGCTCGTAGACCCTGCAAAAAATCAAAATTTTATTAAATTCCATACATAGGTACATATAACAGAATCCACCTTAGGGAGCATTGCTAAAACACAAGTCGTGATATCTTTGACTCCTGTAGTGCGTTTTTGAAGCGGTTTTCGATCCCGATCGTCCTAACTAGGCGACCGCTGACCTACAGTCACGAAAAAATTGACCTCCCCTCAAGGGTGTTTTTGATATAACACTTACCCCTATTTTCAAAATTTTTCAATCTTCAAAATTTTATATCTCCTAAACCTAACGATAGATTTCTTTTCTTTTTTCGGAATCCAGTTCTCGCCAACATAACCTAGGTTTTACTGCGCTGTGCGCGATTTTAAAACCCACCAGGTCGCTGAAAACTCGGGTTTTTCGCTAAAAATAGTGGTTTTTTGAGGTTTTTTCGACCATAATCAAAATTTTTTGTTCTAAAAGTAGTGCTGAAAACCTCGCTGCGAGCTCGCCCGCGTCGAGACGCGTCTCCCGACACCTCGCACGTCCCGCTGGCTCGTAGACCCTGCAAAAAAATCAAAATTTTATTAAATTCCATACATAGGTACATATAACAGAATCCACCTTAGGGAGCATTGCTAAAACACAAGTCGTGATATCTTTGACTCCTGTAGTGCGTTTTTGAAGCGGTTTTCGATCCCGATCGTCCTAACTAGGCGACCGCTGACCTACAGTCACGAAAAAATTGACCTCCCCTCAAGGGTGTTTTTGATATAACACTTACCCGTATTTTCAAAATTTTTCAATCTTCAAAATTTTATATCTCCTAAACCAAACGATAGATTTCTTTTCTTTTTTCGGAATCCAGTTCTCGCCAACATAACCTAGGTTTTACTGCGCTGTGCGCGATTTTAAAACCCACCAGGTCGCTGAAAACTCGGGTTTTTCGCTAAAAATAGTGGTTTTTTGAGGTTTTTCGACCATAATCAAAATTTTTTGTTCTAAAAGTAGTGCTGAAAACCTCGCTGCGAGCTCGCCCGCGTCGAGACGCGTCTCCCGACACCTCGCACGTCCCGCTGGCTCGTAGACCCTGCAAAAAATCAAAATTTTTATTAAATTCCATACATAGGTACATATAACAGAATCCACCTTAGGGAGCATTGCTAAAACACAAGTCGTGATATCTTTGACTCCTGTAGTGCGTTTTTGAAGCGGTTTCCGATCGTCCTAACTAGGCGACCGCTGACCTACAGTCACGAAAAAATTGACCTCCCCTCAAGGGTGTTTTTGATATAACACTTACCCCTATTTTCAAAATTTTTCAATCTTCAAAATTTTATATCTCCTAAACCTAACGATAGATTTCTTTTCTTTTTTCGGAATCCAGTTCTCGCCAACATAACCTAGGTTTTACTGCGCTGTGCGCGATTTTAAAACCCACCAGGTCGCTGAAAACTCGGGTTTTTCGCTAAAAATAGTGGTTTTTTGAGGTTTTTCGACCATAATCAAAATTTTTTGTTCTAAAAGTAGTGCTGAAAACCTCGCTGCGAGCTCGCCCGCGTCGAGACGCGTCTCCCGACACCTCGCACGTCCCGCTGGCTCGTAGACCCTGCAAAAAATCAAAATTTTATTAAATTCCATACATAGGTACATATAACAGAATCCACCTTAGGGAGCATTGCTACCCCACCGAATGTGTCTCCACGTTGTCGTCGTGGTGGGGCTTGAGTGTCCCAATGATCTTGCGAGCTTTCCCGGTAGAGCCACTCATGCCGGAAGGTCGCAAGTGAGGGATCAGACCAAGAGAGACACACGCCTGCTCGCTGCTCTCTGGTACGCGTCTGATCATCAGACGTGACTGTGGGAGCAGCGAGCAGGTGGAGAGGTGAGTTAGGAGAGAGGGCCCTGAGAAGGGGCGGAGCGAACAGGGACCGCACCCTTAAAAGGAAAACATGAAACAACAAGACGCTTGCAAAATGAGTCCCCAGGTGGGTCCCGACTGCTCAGCGGTCGGGGAATCCCACCCCGCTTCGGCGGGCTGCCCTCCGTACTCTGGGGTGGGCACCAAACGTCTTCCGCTTGCCAGTGGCAACAAGAGCCGAGGAGGCTCCGAGTCATCGTCGTCATCCGGATCTGACTCCTTTAAGGAGCTGATGGCGTACGAGTTTGGAGAGGAGGGTTCGCCTGAGCGCCGGGGTGGTGCGGAGTCGGATTCCGGCTCCGCCCCAGACCTAGTAACGGTCAGCTCGGCGGGCTCTGGATCCGGAAGAGAGGGGGCTGCTGCGGAGAACGGCAAGTTCTTCCGCAAGCGGCCCAGACGGGAGGATACCGGGGGGTCGTCCTCCGAGGGCGAATTTGCCTCCGCCCGCAAAATCCCCACCGCTAGGCGGGGCAGGGGCAGTGAGGCAGGGAGGGGACTGGCTCCCTCTACCCGGGAGGTGGAGCGTCGGGCCGGGAGGTTGGTGGAGGAGGGGCGTCGCCCTGGAGGGAGCGGTCGTAGGGCTCCCTCTACTCCTCTGCCTCCTCTCGACTCTGACGACTCGGAGACCCCGGGAGAGGTACCTCCCACTGCCGAGGAGAAGAGGGCCAAGCTGGAGGAGGTGGTGGAGGCCGCGATCCGCGCTGTGGCCTTTAAGAGGAAGCAGTCCTCTAAGCGGGAGGCCATTAGCGCGGCCAAAGCCTCCATTATGGCGGCGGCGGCGGCCAACGTCAGCAGGTCCGAAGAGGCGACAGAGTTGCGGGCGGAGGTCGCCCGCCTCGCGGCCGTAACGGAGAGACTCATAGCGGAGAATGAGTCGCTCCGGAGGGACCTGGCTGGCATGGCCAGAGCGGCCTCGGAGGAGCCGCAGGGGGGGCCGAGTCCGGCGACGCTGGAGGGGAGCCTAGTGCTGAGCCAGGTGCGGAGCCTGGTGCGGCAGGAGCTGGCTCCCTACCAGAAGCAGTTCTCCGTTCTGGAGGACATGATTCGGCGTCCCCCACTAGCGGCGACACAGAGGCCCCAGGGCCGGCAGAAGGCGGCTTCGTACGCGGCCGCTGTGGCTGCCGGCCCGGGAACGTCTGGCCAGGCGAAGGCGAAGGCCAAGGGCGGAGCCGCGCCAGCGCCAGCGACAGCGCCAGCGACAGCGCCTGTAACGCCGGCGACTACGACGCCGGCGACGACCAAGTCGGCCCCGGCGAAGAGGGGTAGGAGGAAGGCTGGAGGAGCGGCTAAGGCTGCGGCGCCAGTGGTGCCGCAGCCGCCCCCACCCCCACCCTCGGACCCTCCTGCGGCCGAGGCCGAGTGGCAGGTTGCTGGTAAGAAGCGGCAGGCCGCGAAAGCGGCCAAAAATAAGGCGAGGAGGCAGCGGCGGAAGGCCAACGCCATTGCGGCGAGGCTTCGCGCCCCGAAATCCGCGGCTGTGGTGATCACACTGCAGCCGGAAGCGGAACAGAGGGGCGTGACGTATCTCGCCGTACTGAGGCGGGCGAAGGAGGCGGTGAGCCTCCAAGAGCTGGGCATCAGCGGGGGCATCGGGGTCAGGAGGACCTTGACCGGTGCCCGGAAGCTTGAGCTCGCCGGAGCGGAGAGTGGCCCGTTCGCGGACGCCTTGGCCGAAAGGCTGAGGGCGGTCTTACCCGCGGACGAGGTCCGGGTGTCCAGGCCGACTAAGCGCATCGACATGCGCATAGTGGGCCTGGATGACTCCGTGACGGAGGAGGAAGTTGTGGCCGCCGTCGCCAGGACTGGGGGGTGCTCTGCCGAGCTCGTCAAGGCGGGCACCCTCCGGCCTGACAACACGGGCATGCAAACCCTTGTGGTGAGCTGCCCCGTGACGGCGGCCAGAACTGTGTCGGAGGGCCGAAGGCTCTTGGTGGGATGGGTGTCTGCGCGGGTAAAACTGCTGGAACCCAGACCTCTGAGGTGCTACCGCTGCCATGTGGGTAACCACACGGGAGCTATGTGCCCCTCGGAGGTCGACCGCAGCGGACTCTGTTTCCGCTGTGGTCAGCCCGGTCATAAGGCTGGCTCGTGCGAGGCCACGCCGCACTGCAGTGCATGTGCGGCTGTTGGCAAGCCGGCCGAGCACTGGGCTGGGGGAAGGGCCTGCGCGCCATCCGCCCCGACCAGGGGCAAGAGGTCCGCCGCCACCGCCGCCTCTGCCGCCGCCGCGGCTTCTGTCGCCGCCACGGCCGCTTCTGCTGCGGGTGCTGCGGCTCCCAACGCTCGGGAGGGTGCTGAGATGGAGTGCCAGTAATGGTCCCATTTCGGCCTCCTCCAGAGACAAGTCGGCCGCTGTGCTATTGCGCAGTGGCTGATGCCTGTGGACGGTGAGCGTGGGTGGCTCGCCGTCCGATACCAGGCTGAGTCAACGACGCGTTGTGCTTCACGCGCGCCTCAAGGAGCCGTCAGCACCAGAGACGGGGCCCCATAGGGTCGGTGCCTGCTAGGGTTGCGGAATTTGTTCGAGAGAGTTGCCGCGGCCCTGGAACGCAAAGGGCACATGGAGGAGCACGGGTGGGTTTTAGTCAGTAAAAGTCTGACACTCCCTACCGCTCCACCCAGGGCGGGAGGGGTCATTTGATGATTTCCCATCCAAAAAAAAAAAAAAAAAAAAAAAGGGAGCATTGCTAAAACACAAGTCGTGATATCTTTGACTCCTGTAGTGCGTTTTTGAAGCGGTTTTCGATCCCGATCGTCCTAACTAGGCGACCGCTGACCTACAGTCACGAAAAAATTGACCTCCCCTCAAGGGTGTTTTTGATATAACACTTACCCGTATTTTCAAAATTTTTCAATCTTCAAAATTTTATATCTCCTAAACCAAACGATAGATTTCTTTTCTTTTTTCGGAATCCAGTTCTCGCCAACATAACCTAGGTTTTACTGCGCTGTGCGCGATTTTAAAACCCACCAGGTCGCTGAAAACTCGGGTTTTTCGCTAAAAATAGTGGTTTTTTGAGGTTTTTCGACCATAATCAAAATTTTTTGTTCTAAAAGTAGTGCTGAAAACCTCGCTGCGAGCTCGCCCGCGTCGAGACGCGTCTCCCGACACCTCGCACGTCCCGCTGGCTCGTAGACCCTGCAAAAAATCAAAATTTTATTAAATTCCATACATAGGTACATATAACAGAATCCACCTTAGGGAGCATTGCTAAAACACAAGTCGTGATATCTTTGACTCCTGTAGTGCGTTTTTGAAGCGGTTTTCGATCCCGATCGTCCTAACTAGGCGACCGCTGACCTACAGTCACGAAAAAATTGACCTCCCCTCAAGGGTGTTTTTGATATAACACTTACCCCTATTTTCAAAATTTTTCAATCTTCAAAATTTTATATCTCCTAAACCTAACGATAGATTTCTTTTCTTTTTTCGGAATCCAGTTCTCGCCAACATAACCTAGGTTTTACTGCGCTGTGCGCGATTTTAAAACCCACCAGGTCGCTGAAAACTCGGGTTTTTCGCTAAAAATAGTGGTTTTTTGAGGTTTTTCGACCATAATCAAAATTTTTTGTTCTAAAAGTAGTGCTGAAAACCTCGCTGCGAGCTCGCCCGCGTCGAGACGCGTCTCCCGACACCTCGCACGTCCCGCTGGCTCGTAGACCCTGCAAAAAATCAAAATTTTATTAAATTCCATACATAGGTACATATAACAGAATCCACCTTAGGGAGCATTGCTAAAACACAAGTCGTGATATCTTTGACTCCTGTAGTGCGTTTTTGAAGCGGTTTTCGATCCCGATCGTCCTAACTAGGCGACCGCTGACCTACAGTCACGAAAAAATTGACCTCCCCTCAAGGGTGTTTTTGATATAACACTTACCCGTATTTTCAAAATTTTTCAATCTTCAAAATTTTATATCTCCTAAACCAAACGATAGATTTCTTTTCTTTTTTCGGAATCCAGTTCTCGCCAACATAACCTAGGTTTTACTGCGCTGTGCGCGATTTTAAAACCCACCAGGTCGCTGAAAACTCGGGTTTTTCGCTAAAAATAGTGGTTTTTTGAGGTTTTTCGACCATAATCAAAATTTTTTGTTCTAAAAGTAGTGCTGAAAACCTCGCTGCGAGCTCGCCCGCGTCGAGACGCGTCTCCCGACACCTCGCACGTCCCGCTGGCTCGTAGACCCTGCAAAAAATCAAAATTTTATTAAATTCCATACATAGGTACAGTCGGTGATAGCAATTAACTGACCCCCCTAAAAATTACTCGATTTTACACCCTATGCTCATAACATTAAACGTTATTCAATAAGTTTATCAGACTAACACTACTCGATGAACAGAAACAATAAATAATTTTGATACGCAAACTTGAGCTTTATGAGGTTGGTGTTAGGTCTTTTATTTATAAGTTTTTACCTTTTTTTAATAAGTGGGTAGTTAGACGTCAATATGCGTATTCAACAAAAACTGGTATAGATATGACATTAGGAATATGGGGTAGAAGAATAAATTGAACAAGATATTCTATGCACAAATAGCAGTGAATACGCGCGAACATTTTTACCTTGCCATATTAAATTGCGAAAATCCACGCTTTTTTTCTTTAGTTTTTAATTGTTTTAGTTTTGATAGTTAAATCGTCATGTATCAGTTGAGTGATTATTTAAAATACAAAATAATATATTTGCATGAGGAGAATGTTGGTATTAAAGCGATTGCTAGGAAACTTAATATAGCGGTAAGTGTATTCTTTTTTATGCTTCATTTATAATTATAGTTATTCCTTAATTAGTTGGTTGGCTTAAAAGCCGGTGAATGTAGAATAATAGACAATTAACTGTGTTTCATTATGAGTCTAATTTGGGATAATTTATAGGTCTAATTTGATTTATATTTAAATCAAATTAGACCTATAAATTATCCCAATTTGATATCCTAATTTGATAAACGTATTTTTGCAAACTTAATCGATAAATTATGTTTACCTTTTCGTTACTAAATTATGCTTATTGTGTTGTTTCAGAGAAATACAGTCAGATTGTGGCTAAGACGTTTTGAAGAGACAGGGAATATTAAAAAAGATCGTCCTGGACCACAACCTACTATGTATACTCCTGTGTCAGAACGTCATCAAGCAATTGTTAGAAGGCATACTGAACACCCATTTTTGCCTACTCATTCAACTGCAATGCAGTATAATGTTTCTGTTCAGACAGTCAGAAAACATTTGCGTGTTGCTGGACTGAAACAATACAAGCCAGCACGTAAAATTCAACTGACTGCTGCACATCGCCAAGCAAGGGTCCGCTTTGCCCAAGAATATCTCAATTTTAATTGGGAAGATAATGTTGTCATATTTACTGATGAGAAGTCCTTTAAATCCGATAAAGATGGACGAAGAATTTTATGGCGAAAGAAAGGTGAACGTTATAATGAAAATTGTTTACTGTCGTGTAGAACCAGTGGTAGAATAACTCTGGGCTACTGGGGCTGGATGTCTTCAATGGGACCTGGTGAACTGGTAGAAGTTGGTGGCCGCTTTAATAGTCACCAATACTTAGAAATATTACGGGACGTAATGTTACCGACTGTGCGTGTAGCTTACCCAAACACGGAAATTTACTTCGTGCAAGATAATTGTGCCATTCACAGAGCTGCTGTAGTGCAAGATTGGTTAGCCAGTCAAGAAGATGTCAATGTTATAAACTGGCCATCTAAAAGTCCTGACCTTAATCCAATAGAGAACTTGTGGGGTCAAATGATTTTAAATTGGGACTCATCTGAGGTGAGAACAAAAGAAAATTTGGCCCAACTTGTGACATCAACGTGGGAATTCATGAGAGGAAGTGATTGTTGTTGGAATATGGTGCGCGGTATGCGGGACCGCTTGCAGCAAGTAATTGAAAAAAATGGTGCTCCACTTCGCTTTTAAAAGCATGAATGACTTAAGTAACCAGTGTTGGTCACAAACAATACTAACGTATGTCAGTGTGTGTTAAATTAACCATTGTTATAATTTCTAACGAAGTATTTCGAATAACTAGTTTTTTTGTCAAAACCTTATTTTATAACTAAAATAACTATTCACAAAACAAAATGATATATAGTAGGTAGAACTTCAACGTATAATGCCGTTTTATTTAGTTAAATTATATTTAATGTAGTGATGTTATTGTTATGAAATAGAAACATATCTATATTTCTAAATATTATAACATGCTGATTCACTACATTAAACTCAGTGCAGTTAACAACGTTATTAGTAAAGCAGGTTAATATTATCATCTTCGTGTCGTCATCAATATCATTTATGTTAAGTATTCTAAAATTTTTTTTATAAAATAAAATCGTTTTTAACATCATTTTGGTTTTTTATTTCTGTTTGTTTTTCTTTTTTGTTGTTGCTAAAGTTATAATTTATTATTAATAACTTAAAACAAATATACAAAACAGAAAAAAACGCGTCAATTACGCTGGTTACGAACTTACAACCACGATTTGTCAGCTCACTACAGTCACCACTAGACCACCCGAAACACGTTTAACGTGGTCGAAATTACGTATTATATTACAAGTTAAAATAATATTCAAGATCATACCTACCTTAACACTGCGTATTAAAGATCAAATTCGAATAACTATTTTATTGATCGTAGACGTTGAACCAGTGGTTCTAATTCGACAAGCTTACTGCTAATAAGCAAAAGGTTCAAATTCGTTCAATTTTTAGGGGGGTCAGTTAATTGCTATCACCGACTGTACATATAACAGAATCCACCTTAGGGAGCATTGCTAAAACACAAGTCGTGATATCTTTGACTCCTGTAGTGCGTTTTTGAAGCGGTTTTCGATCCCGATCGTCCTAACTAGGCGACCGCTGACCTACAGTCACGAAAAAATTGACCTCCCCTCAAGGGTGTTTTTGATATAACACTTACCCGTATTTTCAAAATTTTTCAATCTTCAAAATTTTATATCTCCTAAACCTAACGATAGATTTCTTTTCTTTTTTCGGAATCCAGTTCTCGCCAACATAACCTAGGTTTTACTGCGCTGTGCGCGATTTTAAAACCCACCAGGTCGCTGAAAACTCGGGTTTTTCGCTAAAAATAGTGGTTTTTTGAGGTTTTTCGACCATAATCAAAATTTTTTGTTCTAAAAGTAGTGCTGAAAACCTCGCTGCGAGCTCGCCCGCGTCGAGACGCGTCTCCCGACACCTCGCACGTCCCGCTGGCTCGTAGACCCTGCAAAAAATCAAAATTTTATTAAATTCCATACATAGGTACATATAACAGAATCCACCTTAGGGAGCATTGCTAAAACACAAGTCGTGATATCTTTGACTCCTGTAGTGCGTTTTTGAAGCGGTTTTCGATCCCGATCGTCCTAACTAGGCGACCGCTGACCTACAGTCACGAAAAAATTGACCTCCCCTCAAGGGTGTTTTTGATATAACACTTACCCGTATTTTCAAAATTTTTCAATCTTCAAAATTTTATATCTCCTAAACCAAACGATAGATTTCTTTTCTTTTTTCGGAATCCAGTTCTCGCCAACATAACCTAGGTTTTACTGCGCTGTGCGCGATTTTAAAACCCACCAGGTCGCTGAAAACTCGGGTTTTTCGCTAAAAATAGTGGTTTTTTGAGGTTTTTCGACCATAATCAAAATTTTTTGTTCTAAAAGTAGTGCTGAAAACCTCGCTGCGAGCTCGCCCGCGTCGAGACGCGTCTCCCGACACCTCGCACGTCCCGCTGGCTCGTAGACCCTGCAAAAAATCAAAATTTTATTAAATTCCATACATAGGTACATATAACAGAATCCACCTTAGGGAGCATTGCTAAAACACAAGTCGTGATATCTTTGACTCCTGTAGTGCGTTTTTGAAGCGGTTTTCGATCCCGATCGTCCTAACTAGGCGACCGCTGACCTACAGTCACGAAAAAATTGACCTCCCCTCAAGGGTGTTTTTGATATAACACTTACCCCTATTTTCAAAATTTTTCAATCTTCAAAATTTTATATCTCCTAAACCTAACGATAGATTTCTTTTCTTTTTTCGGAATCCAGTTCTCGCCAACATAACCTAGGTTTTACTGCGCTGTGCGCGATTTTAAAACCCACCAGGTCGCTGAAAACTCGGGTTTTTCGCTAAAAATAGTGGTTTTTTGAGGTTTTTCGACCATAATCAAAATTTTTTGTTCTAAAAGTAGTGCTGAAAACCTCGCTGCGAGCTCGCCCGCGTCGAGACGCGTCTCCCGACACCTCGCACGTCCCGCTGGCTCGTAGACCCTGCAAAAAATCAAAATTTTATTAAATTCCATACATAGGTACATATAACAGAATCCACCTTAGGGAGCATTGCTAAAACACAAGTCGTGATATCTTTGACTCCTGTAGTGCGTTTTTGAAGCGGTTTTCGATCCCGATCGTCCTAACTAGGCGACCGCTGACCTACAGTCACGAAAAAATTGACCTCCCCTCAAGGGTGTTTTTGATATAACACTTACCCGTATTTTCAAAATTTTTCAATCTTCAAAATTTTATATCTCCTAAACCAAACGATAGATTTCTTTTCTTTTTTCGGAATCCAGTTCTCGCCAACATAACCTAGGTTTTACTGCGCTGTGCGCGATTTTAAAACCCACCAGGTCGCTGAAAACTCGGGTTTTTCGCTAAAAATAGTGGTTTTTTGAGGTTTTTCGACCATAATCAAAATTTTTTGTTCTAAAAGTAGTGCTGAAAACCTCGCTGCGAGCTCGCCCGCGTCGAGACGCGTCTCCCGACACCTCGCACGTCCCGCTGGCTCGTAGACCCTGCAAAAAATCAAAATTTTATTAAATTCCATACATAGGTACATATAACAGAATCCACCTTAGGGAGCATTGCTAAAACACAAGTCGTGATATCTTTGACTCCTGTAGTGCGTTTTTGAAGCGGTTTTCGATCCCGATCGTCCTAACTAGGCGACCGCTGACCTACAGTCACGAAAAAATTGACCTCCCCTCAAGGGTGTTTTTGATATAACACTTACCCGTATTTTCAAAATTTTTCAATCTTCAAAATTTTATATCTCCTAAACCAAACGATAGATTTCTTTTCTTTTTTCGGAATCCAGTTCTCGCCAACATAACCTAGGTTTTACTGCGCTGTGCGCGATTTTAAAACCCACCAGGTCGCTGAAAACTCGGGTTTTTCGCTAAAAATAGTGGTTTTTTGAGGTTTTTCGACCATAATCAAAATTTTTTGTTCTAAAAGTAGTGCTGAAAACCTCGCTGCGAGCTCGCCCGCGTCGAGACGCGTCTCCCGACACCTCGCACGTCCCGCTGGCTCGTAGACCCTGCAAAAAATCAAAATTTTATTAAATTCCATACATAGGTACATATAACAGAATCCACCTTAGGGAGCATTGCTAAAACACAAGTCGTGATATCTTTGACTCCTGTAGTGCGTTTTTGAAGCGGTTTTCGATCCCGATCGTCCTAACTAGGCGACCGCTGACCTACAGTCACGAAAAAATTGACCTCCCCTCAAGGGTGTTTTTGATATAACACTTACCCCTATTTTCAAAATTTTTCAATCTTCAAAATTTTATATCTCCTAAACCTAACGATAGATTTCTTTTCTTTTTTCGGAATCCAGTTCTCGCCAACATAACCTAGGTTTTACTGCGCTGTGCGCGATTTTAAAACCCACCAGGTCGCTGAAAACTCGGGTTTTTCGCTAAAAATAGTGGTTTTTTGAGGTTTTTCGACCATAATCAAAATTTTTTGTTCTAAAAGTAGTGCTGAAAACCTCGCTGCGAGCTCGCCCGCGTCGAGACGCGTCTCCCGACACCTCGCACGTCCCGCTGGCTCGTAGACCCTGCAAAAAATCAAAATTTTATTAAATTCCATACATAGGTACATATAACAGAATCCACCTTAGGGAGCATTGCTAAAACACAAGTCGTGATATCTTTGACTCCTGTAGTGCGTTTTTGAAGCGGTTTTCGATCCCGATCGTCCTAACTAGGCGACCGCTGACCTACAGTCACGAAAAAATTGACCTCCCCTCAAGGGTGTTTTTGATATAACACTTACCCCTATTTTCAAAATTTTTCAATCTTCAAAATTTTATATCTCCTAAACCTAACGATAGATTTCTTTTCTTTTTTCGGAATCCAGTTCTCGCCAACATAACCTAGGTTTTACTGCGCTGTGCGCGATTTTAAAACCCACCAGGTCGCTGAAAACTCGGGTTTTTCGCTAAAAATAGTGGTTTTTTGAGGTTTTTCGACCATAATCAAAATTTTTTGTTCTAAAAGTAGTGCTGAAAACCTCGCTGCGAGCTCGCCCGCGTCGAGACGCGTCTCCCGACACCTCGCACGTCCCGCTGGCTCGTAGACCCTGCAAAAAATCAAAATTTTATTAAATTCCATACATAGGTACATATAACAGAATCCACCTTAGGGAGCATTGCTAAAACACAAGTCGTGATATCTTTGACTCCTGTAGTGCGTTTTTGAAGCGGTTTTCGATCCCGATCGTCCTAACTAGGCGACCGCTGACCTACAGTCACGAAAAAATTGACCTCCCCTCAAGGGTGTTTTTGATATAACACTTACCCGTATTTTCAAAATTTTTCAATCTTCAAAATTTTATATCTCCTAAACCAAACGATAGATTTCTTTTCTTTTTTCGGAATCCAGTTCTCGCCAACATAACCTAGGTTTTACTGCGCTGTGCGCGATTTTAAAACCCACCAGGTCGCTGAAAACTCGGGTTTTTCGCTAAAAATAGTGGTTTTTTGAGGTTTTTCGACCATAATCAAAATTTTTTGTTCTAAAAGTAGTGCTGAAAACCTCGCTGCGAGCTCGCCCGCGTCGAGACGCGTCTCCCGACACCTCGCACGTCCCGCTGGCTCGTAGACCCTGCAAAAAATCAAAATTTTATTAAATTCCATACATAGGTACATATAACAGAATCCACCTTAGGGAGCATTGCTAAAACACAAGTCGTGATATCTTTGACTCCTGTAGTGCGTTTTTGAAGCGGTTTTCGATCCCGATCGTCCTAACTAGGCGACCGCTGACCTACAGTCACGAAAAAATTGACCTCCCCTCAAGGGTGTTTTTGATATAACACTTACCCGTATTTTCAAAATTTTTCAATCTTCAAAATTTTATATCTCCTAAACCAAACGATAGATTTCTTTTCTTTTTTCGGAATCCAGTTCTCGCCAACATAACCTAGGTTTTACTGCGCTGTGCGCGATTTTAAAACCCACCAGGTCGCTGAAAACTCGGGTTTTTCGCTAAAAATAGTGGTTTTTTGAGGTTTTTCGACCATAATCAAAATTTTTTGTTCTAAAAGTAGTGCTGAAAACCTCGCTGCGAGCTCGCCCGCGTCGAGACGCGTCTCCCGACACCTCGCACGTCCCGCTGGCTCGTAGACCCTGCAAAAAATCAAAATTTTATTAAATTCCATACATAGGTACATATAACAGAATCCACCTTAGGGAGCATTGCTAAAACACAAGTCGTGATATCTTTGACTCCTGTAGTGCGTTTTTGAAGCGGTTTTCGATCCCGATCGTCCTAACTAGGCGACCGCTGACCTACAGTCACGAAAAAATTGACCTCCCCTCAAGGGTGTTTTTGATATAACACTTACCCCTATTTTCAAAATTTTTCAATCTTCAAAATTTTATATCTCCTAAACCTAACGATAGATTTCTTTTCTTTTTTCGGAATCCAGTTCTCGCCAACATAACCTAGGTTTTACTGCGCTGTGCGCGATTTTAAAACCCACCAGGTCGCTGAAAACTCGGGTTTTTCGCTAAAAATAGTGGTTTTTTGAGGTTTTTCGACCATAATCAAAATTTTTTGTTCTAAAAGTAGTGCTGAAAACCTCGCTGCGAGCTCGCCCGCGTCGAGACGCGTCTCCCGACACCTCGCACGTCCCGCTGGCTCGTAGACCCTGCAAAAAATCAAAATTTTATTAAATTCCATACATAGGTACATATAACAGAATCCACCTTAGGGAGCATTGCTAAAACACAAGTCGTGATATCTTTGACTCCTGTAGTGCGTTTTTGAAGCGGTTTTCGATCCCGATCGTCCTAACTAGGCGACCGCTGACCTACAGTCACGAAAAAATTGACCTCCCCTCAAGGGTGTTTTTGATATAACACTTACCCCTATTTTCAAAATTTTTCAATCTTCAAAATTTTATATCTCCTAAACCTAACGATAGATTTCTTTTCTTTTTTCGGAATCCAGTTCTCGCCAACATAACCTAGGTTTTACTGCGCTGTGCGCGATTTTAAAACCCACCAGGTCGCTGAAAACTCGGGTTTTTCGCTAAAAATAGTGGTTTTTTGAGGTTTTTCGACCATAATCAAAATTTTTTGTTCTAAAAGTAGTGCTGAAAACCTCGCTGCGAGCTCGCCCGCGTCGAGACGCGTCTCCCGACACCTCGCACGTCCCGCTGGCTCGTAGACCCTGCAAAAAATCAAAATTTTATTAAATTCCATACATAGGTACATATAACAGAATCCACCTTAGGGAGCATTGCTAAAACACAAGTCGTGATATCTTTGACTCCTGTAGTGCGTTTTTGAAGCGGTTTTCGATCCCGATCGTCCTAACTAGGCGACCGCTGACCTACAGTCACGAAAAAATTGACCTCCCCTCAAGGGTGTTTTTGATATAACACTTACCCGTATTTTCAAAATTTTTCAATCTTCAAAATTTTATATCTCCTAAACCAAACGATAGATTTCTTTTCTTTTTTCGGAATCCAGTTCTCGCCAACATAACCTAGGTTTTACTGCGCTGTGCGCGATTTTAAAACCCACCAGGTCGCTGAAAACTCGGGTTTTTCGCTAAAAATAGTGGTTTTTTGAGGTTTTTCGACCATAATCAAAATTTTTTGTTCTAAAAGTAGTGCTGAAAACCTCGCTGCGAGCTCGCCCGCGTCGAGACGCGTCTCCCGACACCTCGCACGTCCCGCTGGCTCGTAGACCCTGCAAAAAATCAAAATTTTATTAAATTCCATACATAGGTACATATAACAGAATCCACCTTAGGGAGCATTGCTAAAACACAAGTCGTGATATCTTTGACTCCTGTAGTGCGTTTTTGAAGCGGTTTTCGATCCCGATCGTCCTAACTAGGCGACCGCTGACCTACAGTCACGAAAAAATTGACCTCCCCTCAAGGGTGTTTTTGATATAACACTTACCCCTATTTTCAAAATTTTTCAATCTTCAAAATTTTATATCTCCTAAACCTAACGATAGATTTCTTTTCTTTTTTCGGAATCCAGTTCTCGCCAACATAACCTAGGTTTTACTGCGCTGTGCGCGATTTTAAAACCCACCAGGTCGCTGAAAACTCGGGTTTTTCGCTAAAAATAGTGGTTTTTTGAGGTTTTTCGACCATAATCAAAATTTTTTGTTCTAAAAGTAGTGCTGAAAACCTCGCTGCGAGCTCGCCCGCGTCGAGACGCGTCTCCCGACACCTCGCACGTCCCGCTGGCTCGTAGACCCTGCAAAAAATCAAAATTTTATTAAATTCCATACATAGGTACATATAACAGAATCCACCTTAGGGAGCATTGCTAAAACACAAGTCGTGATATCTTTGACTCCTGTAGTGCGTTTTTGAAGCGGTTTTCGATCCCGATCGTCCTAACTAGGCGACCGCTGACCTACAGTCACGAAAAAATTGACCTCCCCTCAAGGGTGTTTTTGATATAACACTTACCCGTATTTTCAAAATTTTTCAATCTTCAAAATTTTATATCTCCTAAACCAAACGATAGATTTCTTTTCTTTTTTCGGAATCCAGTTCTCGCCAACATAACCTAGGTTTTACTGCGCTGTGCGCGATTTTAAAACCCACCAGGTCGCTGAAAACTCGGGTTTTTCGCTAAAAATAGTGGTTTTTTGAGGTTTTTCGACCATAATCAAAATTTTTTGTTCTAAAAGTAGTGCTGAAAACCTCGCTGCGAGCTCGCCCGCGTCGAGACGCGTCTCCCGACACCTCGCACGTCCCGCTGGCTCGTAGACCCTGCAAAAAATCAAAATTTTATTAAATTCCATACATAGGTACATATAACAGAATCCACCTTAGGGAGCATTGCTAAAACACAAGTCGTGATATCTTTGACTCCTGTAGTGCGTTTTTGAAGCGGTTTTCGATCCCGATCGTCCTAACTAGGCGACCGCTGACCTACAGTCACGAAAAAATTGACCTCCCCTCAAGGGTGTTTTTGATATAACACTTACCCGTATTTTCAAAATTTTTCAATCTTCAAAATTTTATATCTCCTAAACCAAACGATAGATTTCTTTTCTTTTTTCGGAATCCAGTTCTCGCCAACATAACCTAGGTTTTACTGCGCTGTGCGCGATTTTAAAACCCACCAGGTCGCTGAAAACTCGGGTTTTTCGCTAAAAATAGTGGTTTTTTGAGGTTTTTCGACCATAATCAAAATTTTTTGTTCTAAAAGTAGTGCTGAAAACCTCGCTGCGAGCTCGCCCGCGTCGAGACGCGTCTCCCGACACCTCGCACGTCCCGCTGGCTCGTAGACCCTGCAAAAAATCAAAATTTTATTAAATTCCATACATAGGTACATATAACAGAATCCACCTTAGGGAGCATTGCTAAAACACAAGTCGTGATATCTTTGACTCCTGTAGTGCGTTTTTGAAGCGGTTTTCGATCCCGATCGTCCTAACTAGGCGACCGCTGACCTACAGTCACGAAAAAATTGACCTCCCCTCAAGGGTGTTTTTGATATAACACTTACCACTATTTTCAAAATTTTTCAATCTTCAAAATTTTATATCTCCTAAACCTAACGATAGATTTCTTTTCTTTTTTCGGAATCCAGTTCTCGCCAACATAACCTAGGTTTTACTGCGCTGTGCGCGATTTTAAAACCCACCAGGTCGCTGAAAACTCGGGTTTTTCGCTAAAAATAGTGGTTTTTTGAGGTTTTTCGACCATAATCAAAATTTTTTGTTCTAAAAGTAGTGCTGAAAACCTCGCTGCGAGCTCGCCCGCGTCGAGACGCGTCTCCCGACACCTCGCACGTCCCGCTGGCTCGTAGACCCTGCAAAAAATCAAAATTTTATTAAATTCCATACATAGGTACATATAACAGAATCCACCTTAGGGAGCATTGCTAAAACACAAGTCGTGATATCTTTGACTCCTGTAGTGCGTTTTTGAAGCGGTTTTCGATCCCGATCGTCCTAACTAGGCGACCGCTGACCTACAGTCACGAAAAAATTGACCTCCCCTCAAGGGTGTTTTTGATATAACACTTACCCCTATTTTCAAAATTTTTCAATCTTCAAAATTTTATATCTCCTAAACCTAACGATAGATTTCTTTTCTTTTTTCGGAATCCAGTTCTCGCCAACATAACCTAGGTTTTACTGCGCTGTGCGCGATTTTAAAACCCACCAGGTCGCTGAAAACTCGGGTTTTTCGCTAAAAATAGTGGTTTTTTGAGGTTTTTCGACCATAATCAAAATTTTTTGTTCTAAAAGTAGTGCTGAAAACCTCGCTGCGAGCTCGCCCGCGTCGAGACGCGTCTCCCGACACCTCGCACGTCCCGCTGGCTCGTAGACCCTGCAAAAAATCAAAATTTTATTAAATTCCATACATAGGTACATATAACAGAATCCACCTTAGGGAGCATTGCTAAAACACAAGTCGTGATATCTTTGACTCCTGTAGTGCGTTTTTGAAGCGGTTTTCGATCCCGATCGTCCTAACTAGGCGACCGCTGACCTACAGTCACGAAAAAATTGACCTCCCCTCAAGGGTGTTTTTGATATAACACTTACCCCTATTTTCAAAATTTTTCAATCTTCAAAATTTTATATCTCCTAAACCTAACGATAGATTTCTTTTCTTTTTTCGGAATCCAGTTCTCGCCAACATAACCTAGGTTTTACTGCGCTGTGCGCGATTTTAAAACCCACCAGGTCGCTGAAAACTCGGGTTTTTCGCTAAAAATAGTGGTTTTTTGAGGTTTTTCGACCATAATCAAAATTTTTTGTTCTAAAAGTAGTGCTGAAAACCTCGCTGCGAGCTCGCCCGCGTCGAGACGCGTCTCCCGACACCTCGCACGTCCCGCTGGCTCGTAGACCCTGCAAAAAATCAAAATTTTATTAAATTCCATACATAGGTACATATAACAGAATCCACCTTAGGGAGCATTGCTAAAACACAAGTCGTGATATCTTTGACTCCTGTAGTGCGTTTTTGAAGCGGTTTTCGATCCCGATCGTCCTAACTAGGCGACCGCTGACCTACAGTCACGAAAAAATTGACCTCCCCTCAAGGGTGTTTTTGATATAACACTTACCCGTATTTTCAAAATTTTTCAATCTTCAAAATTTTATATCTCCTAAACCAAACGATAGATTTCTTTTCTTTTTTCGGAATCCAGTTCTCGCCAACATAACCTAGGTTTTACTGCGCTGTGCGCGATTTTAAAACCCACCAGGTCGCTGAAAACTCGGGTTTTTCGCTAAAAATAGTGGTTTTTTGAGGTTTTTCGACCATAATCAAAATTTTTTGTTCTAAAAGTAGTGCTGAAAACCTCGCTGCGAGCTCGCCCGCGTCGAGACGCGTCTCCCGACACCTCGCACGTCCCGCTGGCTCGTAGACCCTGCAAAAAATCAAAATTTTATTAAATTCCATACATAGGTACATATAACAGAATCCACCTTAGGGAGCATTGCTAAAACACAAGTCGTGATATCTTTGACTCCTGTAGTGCGTTTTTGAAGCGGTTTTCGATCCCGATCGTCCTAACTAGGCGACCGCTGACCTACAGTCACGAAAAAATTGACCTCCCCTCAAGGGTGTTTTTGATATAACACTTACCCCTATTTTCAAAATTTTTCAATCTTCAAAATTTTATATCTCCTAAACCTAACGATAGATTTCTTTTCTTTTTTCGGAATCCAGTTCTCGCCAACATAACCTAGGTTTTACTGCGCTGTGCGCGATTTTAAAACCCACCAGGTCGCTGAAAACTCGGGTTTTTCGCTAAAAATAGTGGTTTTTTGAGGTTTTTCGACCATAATCAAAATTTTTTGTTCTAAAAGTAGTGCTGAAAACCTCGCTGCGAGCTCGCCCGCGTCGAGACGCGTCTCCCGACACCTCGCACGTCCCGCTGGCTCGTAGACCCTGCAAAAAATCAAAATTTTATTAAATTCCATACATAGGTACATATAACAGAATCCACCTTAGGGAGCATTGCTAAAACACAAGTCGTGATATCTTTGACTCCTGTAGTGCGTTTTTGAAGCGGTTTTCGATCCCGATCGTCCTAACTAGGCGACCGCTGACCTACAGTCACGAAAAAATTGACCTCCCCTCAAGGGTGTTTTTGATATAACACTTACCCCTATTTTCAAAATTTTTCAATCTTCAAAATTTTATATCTCCTAAACCTAACGATAGATTTCTTTTCTTTTTTCGGAATCCAGTTCTCGCCAACATAACCTAGGTTTTACTGCGCTGTGCGCGATTTTAAAACCCACCAGGTCGCTGAAAACTCGGGTTTTTCGCTAAAAATAGTGGTTTTTTGAGGTTTTTCGACCATAATCAAAATTTTTTGTTCTAAAAGTAGTGCTGAAAACCTCGCTGCGAGCTCGCCCGCGTCGAGACGCGTCTCCCGACACCTCGCACGTCCCGCTGGCTCGTAGACCCTGCAAAAAATCAAAATTTTATTAAATTCCATACATAGGTACATATAACAGAATCCACCTTAGGGAGCATTGCTAAAACACAAGTCGTGATATCTTTGACTCCTGTAGTGCGTTTTTGAAGCGGTTTTCGATCCCGATCGTCCTAACTAGGCGACCGCTGACCTACAGTCACGAAAAAATTGACCTCCCCTCAAGGGTGTTTTTGATATAACACTTACCCGTATTTTCAAAATTTTTCAATCTTCAAAATTTTATATCTCCTAAACCAAACGATAGATTTCTTTTCTTTTTTCGGAATCCAGTTCTCGCCAACATAACCTAGGTTTTACTGCGCTGTGCGCGATTTTAAAACCCACCAGGTCGCTGAAAACTCGGGTTTTTCGCTAAAAATAGTGGTTTTTTGAGGTTTTTCGACCATAATCAAAATTTTTTGTTCTAAAAGTAGTGCTGAAAACCTCGCTGCGAGCTCGCCCGCGTCGAGACGCGTCTCCCGACACCTCGCACGTCCCGCTGGCTCGTAGACCCTGCAAAAAATCAAAATTTTATTAAATTCCATACATAGGTACATATAACAGAATCCACCTTAGGGAGCATTGCTAAAACACAAGTCGTGATATCTTTGACTCCTGTAGTGCGTTTTTGAAGCGGTTTTCGATCCCGATCGTCCTAACTAGGCGACCGCTGACCTACAGTCACGAAAAAATTGACCTCCCCTCAAGGGTGTTTTTGATATAACACTTACCCCTATTTTCAAAATTTTTCAATCTTCAAAATTTTATATCTCCTAAACCTAACGATAGATTTCTTTTCTTTTTTCGGAATCCAGTTCTCGCCAACATAACCTAGGTTTTACTGCGCTGTGCGCGATTTTAAAACCCACCAGGTCGCTGAAAACTCGGGTTTTTCGCTAAAAATAGTGGTTTTTTGAGGTTTTTCGACCATAATCAAAATTTTTTGTTCTAAAAGTAGTGCTGAAAACCTCGCTGCGAGCTCGCCCGCGTCGAGACGCGTCTCCCGACACCTCGCACGTCCCGCTGGCTCGTAGACCCTGCAAAAAATCAAAATTTTATTAAATTCCATACATAGGTACATATAACAGAATCCACCTTAGGGAGCATTGCTAAAACACAAGTCGTGATATCTTTGACTCCTGTAGTGCGTTTTTGAAGCGGTTTTCGATCCCGATCGTCCTAACTAGGCGACCGCTGACCTACAGTCACGAAAAAATTGACCTCCCCTCAAGGGTGTTTTTGATATAACACTTACCCCTATTTTCAAAATTTTTCAATCTTCAAAATTTTATATCTCCTAAACCTAACGATAGATTTCTTTTCTTTTTTCGGAATCCAGTTCTCGCCAACATAACCTAGGTTTTACTGCGCTGTGCGCGATTTTAAAACCCACCAGGTCGCTGAAAACTCGGGTTTTTCGCTAAAAATAGTGGTTTTTTGAGGTTTTTCGACCATAATCAAAATTTTTTGTTCTAAAAGTAGTGCTGAAAACCTCGCTGCGAGCTCGCCCGCGTCGAGACGCGTCTCCCGACACCTCGCACGTCCCGCTGGCTCGTAGACCCTGCAAAAAATCAAAATTTTATTAAATTCCATACATAGGTACATATAACAGAATCCACCTTAGGGAGCATTGCTAAAACACAAGTCGTGATATCTTTGACTCCTGTAGTGCGTTTTTGAAGCGGTTTTCGATCCCGATCGTCCTAACTAGGCGACCGCTGACCTACAGTCACGAAAAAATTGACCTCCCCTCAAGGGTGTTTTTGATATAACACTTACCCCTATTTTCAAAATTTTTCAATCTTCAAAATTTTATATCTCCTAAACCTAACGATAGATTTCTTTTCTTTTTTCGGAATCCAGTTCTCGCCAACATAACCTAGGTTTTACTGCGCTGTGCGCGATTTTAAAACCCACCAGGTCGCTGAAAACTCGGGTTTTTCGCTAAAAATAGTGGTTTTTTGAGGTTTTTCGACCATAATCAAAATTTTTTGTTCTAAAAGTAGTGCTGAAAACCTCGCTGCGAGCTCGCCCGCGTCGAGACGCGTCTCCCGACACCTCGCACGTCCCGCTGGCTCGTAGACCCTGCAAAAAATCAAAATTTTATTAAATTCCATACATAGGTACATATAACAGAATCCACCTTAGGGAGCATTGCTAAAACACAAGTCGTGATATCTTTGACTCCTGTAGTGCGTTTTTGAAGCGGTTTTCGATCCCGATCGTCCTAACTAGGCGACCGCTGACCTACAGTCACGAAAAAATTGACCTCCCCTCAAGGGTGTTTTTGATATAACACTTACCCCTATTTTCAAAATTTTTCAATCTTCAAAATTTTATATCTCCTAAACCTAACGATAGATTTCTTTTCTTTTTTCGGAATCCAGTTCTCGCCAACATAACCTAGGTTTTACTGCGCTGTGCGCGATTTTAAAACCCACCAGGTCGCTGAAAACTCGGGTTTTTCGCTAAAAATAGTGGTTTTTTGAGGTTTTTCGACCATAATCAAAATTTTTTGTTCTAAAAGTAGTGCTGAAAACCTCGCTGCGAGCTCGCCCGCGTCGAGACGCGTCTCCCGACACCTCGCACGTCCCGCTGGCTCGTAGACCCTGCAAAAAATCAAAATTTTATTAAATTCCATACATAGGTACATATAACAGAATCCACCTTAGGGAGCATTGCTAAAACACAAGTCGTGATATCTTTGACTCCTGTAGTGCGTTTTTGAAGCGGTTTTCGATCCCGATCGTCCTAACTAGGCGACCGCTGACCTACAGTCACGAAAAAATTGACCTCCCCTCAAGGGTGTTTTTGATATAACACTTACCCCTATTTTCAAAATTTTTCAATCTTCAAAATTTTATATCTCCTAAACCTAACGATAGATTTCTTTTCTTTTTTCGGAATCCAGTTCTCGCCAACATAACCTAGGTTTTACTGCGCTGTGCGCGATTTTAAAACCCACCAGGTCGCTGAAAACTCGGGTTTTTCGCTAAAAATAGTGGTTTTTTGAGGTTTTTCGACCATAATCAAAATTTTTTGTTCTAAAAGTAGTGCTGAAAACCTCGCTGCGAGCTCGCCCGCGTCGAGACGCGTCTCCCGACACCTCGCACGTCCCGCTGGCTCGTAGACCCTGCAAAAAATCAAAATTTTATTAAATTCCATACATAGGTACATATAACAGAATCCACCTTAGGGAGCATTGCTAAAACACAAGTCGTGATATCTTTGACTCCTGTAGTGCGTTTTTGAAGCGGTTTTCGATCCCGATCGTCCTAACTAGGCGACCGCTGACCTACAGTCACGAAAAAATTGACCTCCCCTCAAGGGTGTTTTTGATATAACACTTACCCCTATTTTCAAAATTTTTCAATCTTCAAAATTTTATATCTCCTAAACCTAACGATAGATTTCTTTTCTTTTTTCGGAATCCAGTTCTCGCCAACATAACCTAGGTTTTACTGCGCTGTGCGCGATTTTAAAACCCACCAGGTCGCTGAAAACTCGGGTTTTTCGCTAAAAATAGTGGTTTTTTGAGGTTTTTCGACCATAATCAAAATTTTTTGTTCTAAAAGTAGTGCTGAAAACCTCGCTGCGAGCTCGCCCGCGTCGAGACGCGTCTCCCGACACCTCGCACGTCCCGCTGGCTCGTAGACCCTGCAAAAAATCAAAATTTTATTAAATTCCATACATAGGTACATATAACAGAATCCACCTTAGGGAGCATTGCTAAAACACAAGTCGTGATATCTTTGACTCCTGTAGTGCGTTTTTGAAGCGGTTTTCGATCCCGATCGTCCTAACTAGGCGACCGCTGACCTACAGTCACGAAAAAATTGACCTCCCCTCAAGGGTGTTTTTGATATAACACTTACCCGTATTTTCAAAATTTTTCAATCTTCAAAATTTTATATCTCCTAAACCAAACGATAGATTTCTTTTCTTTTTTCGGAATCCAGTTCTCGCCAACATAACCTAGGTTTTACTGCGCTGTGCGCGATTTTAAAACCCACCAGGTCGCTGAAAACTCGGGTTTTTCGCTAAAAATAGTGGTTTTTTGAGGTTTTTCGACCATAATCAAAATTTTTTGTTCTAAAAGTAGTGCTGAAAACCTCGCTGCGAGCTCGCCCGCGTCGAGACGCGTCTCCCGACACCTCGCACGTCCCGCTGGCTCGTAGACCCTGCAAAAAATCAAAATTTTATTAAATTCCATACATAGGTACATATAACAGAATCCACCTTAGGGAGCATTGCTAAAACACAAGTCGTGATATCTTTGACTCCTGTAGTGCGTTTTTGAAGCGGTTTTCGATCCCGATCGTCCTAACTAGGCGACCGCTGACCTACAGTCACGAAAAAATTGACCTCCCCTCAAGGGTGTTTTTGATATAACACTTACCCCTATTTTCAAAATTTTTCAATCTTCAAAATTTTATATCTCCTAAACCTAACGATAGATTTCTTTTCTTTTTTCGGAATCCAGTTCTCGCCAACATAACCTAGGTTTTACTGCGCTGTGCGCGATTTTAAAACCCACCAGGTCGCTGAAAACTCGGGTTTTTCGCTAAAAATAGTGGTTTTTTGAGGTTTTTCGACCATAATCAAAATTTTTTGTTCTAAAAGTAGTGCTGAAAACCTCGCTGCGAGCTCGCCCGCGTCGAGACGCGTCTCCCGACACCTCGCACGTCCCGCTGGCTCGTAGACCCTGCAAAAAATCAAAATTTTATTAAATTCCATACATAGGTACATATAACAGAATCCACCTTAGGGAGCATTGCTAAAACACAAGTCGTGATATCTTTGACTCCTGTAGTGCGTTTTTGAAGCGGTTTTCGATCCCGATCGTCCTAACTAGGCGACCGCTGACCTACAGTCACGAAAAAATTGACCTCCCCTCAAGGGTGTTTTTGATATAACACTTACCCCTATTTTCAAAATTTTTCAATCTTCAAAATTTTATATCTCCTAAACCTAACGATAGATTTCTTTTCTTTTTTCGGAATCCAGTTCTCGCCAACATAACCTAGGTTTTACTGCGCTGTGCGCGATTTTAAAACCCACCAGGTCGCTGAAAACTCGGGTTTTTCGCTAAAAATAGTGGTTTTTTGAGGTTTTTCGACCATAATCAAAATTTTTTGTTCTAAAAGTAGTGCTGAAAACCTCGCTGCGAGCTCGCCCGCGTCGAGACGCGTCTCCCGACACCTCGCACGTCCCGCTGGCTCGTAGACCCTGCAAAAAATCAAAATTTTATTAAATTCCATACATAGGTACATATAACAGAATCCACCTTAGGGAGCATTGCTAAAACACAAGTCGTGATATCTTTGACTCCTGTAGTGCGTTTTTGAAGCGGTTTTCGATCCCGATCGTCCTAACTAGGCGACCGCTGACCTACAGTCACGAAAAAATTGACCTCCCCTCAAGGGTGTTTTTTGATATAACACTTACCCCTATTTTCAAAATTTTTCAATCTTCAAAATTTTATATCTCCTAAACCTAACGATAGATTTCTTTTCTTTTTTCGGAATCCAGTTCTCGCCAACATAACCTAGGTTTTACTGCGCTGTGCGCGATTTTAAAACCCACCAGGTCGCTGAAAACTCGGGTTTTTCGCTAAAATAGTGGTTTTTTGAGGTTTTTCGACCATAATCAAAATTTTTTGTTCTAAAAGTAGTGCTGAAAACCTCGCTGCGAGCTCGCCCGCGTCGAGACGCGTCTCCCGACACCTCGCACGTCCCGCTGGCTCGTAGACCCTGCAAAAAATCAAAATTTTATTAAATTCCATACATAGGTACATATAACAGAATCCACCTTAGGGAGCATTGCTAAAACACAAGTCGTGATATCTTTGACTCCTGTAGTGCGTTTTTGAAGCGGTTTTCGATCCCGATCGTCCTAACTAGGCGACCGCTGACCTACAGTCACGAAAAAATTGACCTCCCCTCAAGGGTGTTTTTGATATAACACTTACCCCTATTTTCAAAATTTTTCAATCTTCAAAATTTTATATCTCCTAAACCTAACGATAGATTTCTTTTCTTTTTTCGGAATCCAGTTCTCGCCAACATAACCTAGGTTTTACTGCGCTGTGCGCGATTTTAAAACCCACCAGGTCGCTGAAAACTCGGGTTTTTCGCTAAAAATAGTGGTTTTTTGAGGTTTTTCGACCATAATCAAAATTTTTTGTTCTAAAAGTAGTGCTGAAAACCTCGCTGCGAGCTCGCCCGCGTCGAGACGCGTCTCCCGACACCTCGCACGTCCCGCTGGCTCGTAGACCCTGCAAAAAATCAAAATTTTATTAAATTCCATACATAGGTACATATAACAGAATCCACCTTAGGGAGCATTGCTAAAACACAAGTCGTGATATCTTTGACTCCTGTAGTGCGTTTTTGAAGCGGTTTTCGATCCCGATCGTCCTAACTAGGCGACCGCTGACCTACAGTCACGAAAAAATTGACCTCCCCTCAAGGGTGTTTTTGATATAACACTTACCCCTATTTTCAAAATTTTTCAATCTTCAAAATTTTATATCTCCTAAACCTAACGATAGATTTCTTTTCTTTTTTCGGAATCCAGTTCTCGCCAACATAACCTAGGTTTTACTGCGCTGTGCGCGATTTTAAAACCCACCAGGTCGCTGAAAACTCGGGTTTTTCGCTAAAAATAGTGGTTTTTTGAGGTTTTTCGACCATAATCAAAATTTTTTGTTCTAAAAGTAGTGCTGAAAACCTCGCTGCGAGCTCGCCCGCGTCGAGACGCGTCTCCCGACACCTCGCACGTCCCGCTGGCTCGTAGACCCTGCAAAAAATCAAAATTTTATTAAATTCCATACATAGGTACATATAACAGAATCCACCTTAGGGAGCATTGCTAAAACACAAGTCGTGATATCTTTGACTCCTGTAGTGCGTTTTTGAAGCGGTTTTCGATCCCGATCGTCCTAACTAGGCGACCGCTGACCTACAGTCACGAAAAAATTGACCTCCCCTCAAGGGTGTTTTTGATATAACACTTACCCCTATTTTCAAAATTTTTCAATCTTCAAAATTTTATATCTCCTAAACCTAACGATAGATTTCTTTTCTTTTTTCGGAATCCAGTTCTCGCCAACATAACCTAGGTTTTACTGCGCTGTGCGCGATTTTAAAACCCACCAGGTCGCTGAAAACTCGGGTTTTTCGCTAAAAATAGTGGTTTTTTGAGGTTTTTCGACCATAATCAAAATTTTTTGTTCTAAAAGTAGTGCTGAAAACCTCGCTGCGAGCTCGCCCGCGTCGAGACGCGTCTCCCGACACCTCGCACGTCCCGCTGGCTCGTAGACCCTGCAAAAAATCAAAATTTTATTAAATTCCATACATAGGTACATATAACAGAATCCACCTTAGGGAGCATTGCTAAAACACAAGTCGTGATATCTTTGACTCCTGTAGTGCGTTTTTGAAGCGGTTTTCGATCCCGATCGTCCTAACTAGGCGACCGCTGACCTACAGTCACGAAAAAATTGACCTCCCCTCAAGGGTGTTTTTGATATAACACTTACCCGTATTTTCAAAATTTTTCAATCTTCAAAATTTTATATCTCCTAAACCAAACGATAGATTTCTTTTCTTTTTTCGGAATCCAGTTCTCGCCAACATAACCTAGGTTTTACTGCGCTGTGCGCGATTTTAAAACCCACCAGGTCGCTGAAAACTCGGGTTTTTCGCTAAAAATAGTGGTTTTTTAAGGTTTTTCGACCATAATCAAAATTTTTTGTTCTAAAAGTAGTGCTGAAAACCTCGCTGCGAGCTCGCCCGCGTCGAGACGCGTCTCCCGACACCTCGCACGTCCCGCTGGCTCGTAGACCCTGCAAAAAATCAAAATTTTATTAAATTCCATACATAGGTACATATAACAGAATCCACCTTAGGGAGCATTGCTAAAACACAAGTCGTGATATCTTTGACTCCTGTAGTGCGTTTTTGAAGCGGTTTTCGATCCCGATCGTCCTAACTAGGCGACCGCTGACCTACAGTCACGAAAAAATTGACCTCCCCTCAAGGGTGTTTTTGATATAACACTTACCCCTATTTTCAAAATTTTTCAATCTTCAAAATTTTATATCTCCTAAACCTAACGATAGATTTCTTTTCTTTTTTCGGAATCCAGTTCTCGCCAACATAACCTAGGTTTTACTGCGCTGTGCGCGATTTTAAAACCCACCAGGTCGCTGAAAACTCGGGTTTTTCGCTAAAAATAGTGGTTTTTTGAGGTTTTTCGACCATAATCAAAATTTTTTGTTCTAAAAGTAGTGCTGAAAACCTCGCTGCGAGCTCGCCCGCGTCGAGACGCGTCTCCCGACACCTCGCACGTCCCGCTGGCTCGTAGACCCTGCAAAAAATCAAAATTTTATTAAATTCCATACATAGGTACATATAACAGAATCCACCTTAGGGAGCATTGCTACCCCACCGAATGTGTCTCCACGTTGCCGTCGTGGTGGGGCTTGCGCGTCCCAATGATCTTGCGAGCTTTCCCGGTAGAGCCACTCATGCCGGAAGGTCGCAAGTGAGGGATCAGACAAAGAGAGACACACGAGGGGCACACCGTTCAGAGACCTGAGCAGTGTTTGGGTCTGCGGACGGTGTGCGTGTCAGGCTTGCTCGCTGCTCTCTGGTACGCGTCTGATCATCAGACGTGACTGTGGGAGCAGCGAGCGAGCAGTGAGGTGAGGGGAGGAGAGGAGGCCCTGAGATGGGGCGGAGAATACAGGGACCGCACCCTTTAAAGGAAATCATGGACCCAGGCATTTGCGAAATAAGTCCCCAGGTGGGTCCCGACTGCTCAGCAGTCGGGGAATCCCACCCCGCTTCGGCGGGCTGCCCTCCGTATTCTGGGGTGGGCAACAAACGCCTTCCATACGTCCTTTTGGACAAAACCGACGACATAACGCAAGAAAACCGGAAAACGATTAATGCTACAAATGATGACCACGGACCCTCCGGCTCCAAGCCCATGGAGGAGATGCCCTCCAAACTTTGGAGGAAGCCGTTGCTCGAGCGCGGGAAGGGTGCGGAGTCGGATTCTGACTCCGCATCTGCCGCGATGAGCGAGGAGAATACTGGTGGGGAGGTTGCGGGGGCTGCGGAGAACAGCAAGTTCTTCCGGAAGCGTCCGAGACCAGAGGATGACCAGGGGTCGTCCTCCGAGGGAGAGATGGCCTCGGCTCGCAAGGTCCCCACCAGTAAGCGAGGCAAAGGTCGGGGAGGCAAGGGGCGACGGCTCGCCGCCCAGGAGGCTCGGCGAACGGCGAAGCTCGCCGAGGAGGGGCGGCACCCCGGGATGAGTGATCCCAGACCTCTCTCGGGGTCTTCGGGTGGCGAGTCCGAAGCCGCTGGTGCCCCCGACGCTGGACGACAGGACCGAAAGGCCGGGTTCGCGGAGGCCGTTGAGGCCGTTGTCCGCGCTGTGACCCTGAAGAGGACGTTAGCGTCCAAGAACAGGGCCATAAGCGAGGCGGCGGCCTCTATCCTGGAGGCAGCGGAGGCCACCTTCCGCAGGCCTGCGACGGACGAAACGTCCAAACTGCGGAAGGAGGTCGCCCGCTTGGCGGCCACCACGGAGCTTCTCCATAAGGAGAATGAGAAGCTCCGAGCGGACCTGGCCAGTCTCCGAGGAGCCGGTTCACGGGGGCCGCTACAGCCTCCAGGGGGGCAAAAGCAGGGGCAAAGCCGGCCCTTGCCTGCGCCGGGTCCGGCGCCTGAAAACCAGGTGCTGGACCTGGTGCGGCAGGAGCTGGCCGCCTTCCGGGAACGGTTTTCCGTCCTGGAGGGCATCGTTCTGCGCCCCCCATTAGCGGCGGACCAAAAGGCCCAGGGCAAGAAGGCGGCCTCGTACGCGGCCGCCGTGGCTGCCAAGCCGGGTACGTCCGGCCAGGCCAACGCAGGGGCCGGGCCGACGAAGTCGGCACCTGCAAAGCCGGCATCGGGTAAATCGGGGCCGGCCAAGCAAAAGAAGGGCGGAGCGGCTGCACAGGCGGCGCAGGCTCCAGCGCCGGCAGTGCAGCCCTCATCTTCCGACCCGCCTTCTAACTCCTCTGCCGAAGCCGGTTGGCAAGTGGTCGGGGAGAAGAAGAAGGCGGGCAAGGCAGCCAGGGCGGCCAAGAAACGGGCGCGAAAACGGCGGCAAAAGGAGCGACGCGTCGCCGCGATGCTCCGCGCCCCAAAGACCGCAGCTGTAGTGCTAACGCTACAGCCAGACGCGGTCAAGAGGGGCGTGTCGTACGGCGACTTGCTAACTAAGGCAAAGGAGACGGTCGACCTCCGGGAGCTCGGCATCGTCGGGGGCCTCCGGCTGCGGGTAACCATGACTGGTGCCCGTATGCTGGAGATCCCCGGGGAAGCCAGCGGCCCAACCGCAGACGCTCTGGCCGAGAGGCTCAGGGCGTCCTTGAACGCGGAAGATGCCCGAGTGTCCAGGCCCACCAAATGCGCTGATATGCGCATCTTGGGCCTGGACGACTCCGTCACGGAGGAGGAGGTCGTGGCCGCCGTGGTCAGGACGGGAGGGTGCTCTGCCGAGCAAGTCAAGGCAGGCACCATACGTCCTGACTACACGGGCATGCGCACCGTCGTGGTGAGCTGCCCCGTGACGGCGGCCAAGAAGATTACAGAGGGTCGAAGACTTCTGGTGGGCTGGGTGTCGGCGCAGGTAAAGCTGCTGGAGCCCAGGCCTCTGAGGTGCTTCCGCTGCCAAGTGGGGAACCACACGGAGGCGTGTTGCACCTCGGAGGTTGACCGCAGCGAGCTTTGCTTCCGCTGCGGTCAGCCCGGTCACAAAGCTGGCTCCTGCAACGCCGCGCCGCACTGCACTGCATGTGCGGCAGCTGGCAAGCCAGCCGAGCACTGGGCTGGGGGCAAAGCCTGCCCTCCACCCGTGAAAGCCGGGGGTAAGAAGCCCTCTTCTGCCGTCTCCGTGCCAGCCGCCGCATCCGTTGCCGCCGCTGCCACCGCCGCTGATGTAGCCGCCGCAACAGCGGCGGCTGCTACACCGGAGCCCAGTAAGGGTTCCCGGGAGGAGGCCGAAATGGAATGCCAATAACGGCTCCATTACGCCTCCTCCAGGCGAACATCAACCACTGCGCCGCCGCTCAGGACCTGTTGCTCCAGAGCATGGCGCAGTGGTTGATTAATGTCGCCGTGGTCGCTGAGCCGTACTACGTCCCGCCCAGGGATGACTGGGTGAAGGACCTGGACGGCTCAGTGGCTCTTATTTCGTCGGCCGCCGCCGGTACCCCGTCCCTCGAGTGCGTTAGGAGAGGACAGGGGTGCGTAGCAGCACGGTTCGGGGAGATTGTAGTAGTGGGAGTCTACTTCTCCCCGAGCCGAACTCTCGCCGAGCTCCACAACTCCCTTAGGGAGCTGCGTATCCTCGTCGTCGGGTATCGTCCCCTCCCCGTGCTTGTTCTCGGGGACTTCAATGCCAAGAACTTGGCTTGGGGTTCCCGTTACACCAACGTGCGGGGTAGGATGGTGGAGGACTGGGCTCTGGAGACAGGCCTGGTCGTCCTAAATCGGGGTTCTGTCCCCACGTGTGTGCGGATGCGGGGTGACTCCGTGGTGGACATTTCGTTCGCCAGCCCCGCTCTGTCGCCGCGTGTCGTCGACTGGCGCGTTGTGGAGGAGGTGGAGACCTATTCCGATCACCGGTATATCCGGCTCGACGTCTCCGCCCAGACCTCAAGCGCGCCGGTACGACAGACCCCGAGTGGTCCGCGGTGGGCGCTGAAGCAGCTGGACCGGGAGCTTCTCCTGGAAGCCTCGATCGTGCAGGCCTGGGTGTCACCACCGGACAGGCCTGCTGACATAAACGACGAGGCGGAGCGGTTCCGGGAGACCATGTCGGAAATATGCGACGTGGCAATGCCCCGGGTCCAGCCAAGACGCGCCCGCCGTCAGGTGTACTGGTGGTCGCGCGAGCTGACGTTGCTTCGAGAAGCGTGCGTTGCTGCGCGTCACCCGTACACCAGGCATCGCCGGCTCCGCATCCGCCCTCCGGATGCGCAGGCCAGGGAGGCGGAGCTGTACGAGGAGTACAGAGCGGCGAAGACCGCCCTCCAAGCGGGGATCTTGCGGGCCAGGGATCTGGCTCGCAAAGAGCTGCTGGAGTCTCTGGACGGGGACCCGTGGGGAAGACCCTACAAAATGGTGCGGAACAAACTCCGCACCTGGGCCCCCCCGTTGACGCAGAGTCTCCGGCCCCAGCTGGTGGAGGACGTGGTGAGCGCTCTGTTCCCTACGCGAGGGGACCATGCTCCCCCGCCTATGGCTCCGCTACCCGTGGTGCCCGATGCGGACCACACCGACGACGACGATACTCCCGAGGTGACCGAGGTAGACCTGAGAGCGGCGGTTAACAGGCTGAAGGCCAAAAATACCGCCCCAGGACCCGATGGCTTACCTGGGAAAGCCTGGGTCCTGGCCTCGGAGGCTCTCGGGCCTCGACTACGTGGGCTCCTAAGCGCATGCTTGGAGAGGGGCCAGTTCCCACGTCGCTGGAAGACGGGGAAACTGGTCCTCATTGCGAAGCCAGGGCGCCCTGCGGACTCTCCGTCCGCATACCGGCCCATCGTGCTGCTCGACGAGGTGGGCAAGCTCTTTGAAAGAGTCATTGCAAACCGCCTCGTCAAGCACTTGGTGAGAGTTGGGCCGGATCTGGCGGAGAACCAATTTGGTTTCCGCGCGGGGCGCTCGACGGTGGACGCCATCATGCGCGTGAGAGCCCTCACGACGGGGGAGGCGATTTCCCGGGGCGGGGTGGTGGTGGCGGTGTCTCTTGACATCGCCAACGCGTTCAACACCCTGCCTTGGAGTTGCATCGGGGAGGCACTCCGGTATCACCGAGTGCCAACCTACCTCTGTCGCGTGGTCGAGGACTACCTGACGGATAGAGCCGTCATCTACCCCGGTCACCGGGGAGAGTGGAATCGGCGAGAGATGTCGTGCGGTGTTCCACAGGGTTCGGTTCTGGGGCCGCTCCTGTGGGACATCGGTTACGACTGGGTGCTGCGCGGCGACCTCCCTTGCGGCGTCAGTGTTGTTTGCTACGCTGACGACACGCTGGTTCTGGCGCAGGGGGGGTCGCACCAGGCGGCGGTCGACCTGATGACACGCGGGGTCGCAGCAGTCGTTGGGAGGATCCGGCAACTGGGTCTCGAGGTGGCCCTACACAAGTCCGAGGCTATGTGTTTTCACGGCCCTCGGAACCGGCCACCATCGGGATCCCAGATAACGGTGGGAGGGGTTTGCATCGGCGTCGGGTCGACGATGAGCTACTTGGGTCTCGTCCTCGACAGCCGGTGGAACTTCGCGGAGCACTTCCGCCGTTTGGCTCCCAAACTGGGGCGGGCCGGGGCTGCCCTCAAGCGGCTCTTGCCCAACCTAGGGGGACCAAACGCCTCCTGCCGGAGGCTGTACGCGGGGATCGTGCGGTCCATGGCCCTTTACGGGGCCCCGGTGTGGGCGCTGTCGCTGAGGCGACTGCCAGCGCGCCACCTGGTCTCGGCCCAGAGGGTCATGGCCATCCGGCTGATCCGGGGATACCGCACGGTCTCCGGCGAGGCGGCGAACCTCCTTGCCGGATTGCTGCCGTGGGATCTAGAGGCGAGAGCCCTCGCGCACGTCTACGCGTTGCGCGTGGAGGCGCTAAGCCGGGGTGAAACTCTGCTGCCGCGGCAAATTGCTGCGCAGCGGACGGAGCTCCGGCGGGATCTCACGGAGGTGTGGAGACAGCGACTGCTGCAACCCAGCGCTGGGCACGCCGCCATTGCGGCGGTAAGTCCCCTCTTTGAGGAGTGGCTGGAGAGACGCCACGGCGTCCTCACCTTCCGCCTGACGCAGGTGCTCACCGGACACGGCTGTTTCGGGAGGTACCTGTGTCGGATCCAGCGGGAGGACACGTCCGGGTGTCATCACTGTGTGGATCGCCCGGAGGACACGGTGGAGCATACGGTGGAGGTCTGCCCTGCTTGGGCGGAGCAACGCCGTGTCCTCGTGGAGGCGATCGGCGGCGGCGACCTCTCGCGGCCGGCCCTGGTTCAAGCCATGGTCCGGAGCGAGGAGGCATGGGAAGCGGTCGCCTCCTTCTGCGAAGCAGTAATGCTAGCGAAGGAGGAGGCGGAGCGCGTGCGAGAGATGGAAGCCCCTCGCTCCAGCCGCCGCAACAGGAGAAGACGCCCCGGGCGTCGGGAAACGCAAGGCGATTCCCGGCCACCGTAGGCGCGGGCCTGCGGATGGCGAGCTATGGGTGGCTCGCCGTCCGATAGCAACCAGGCCCGAGTCGACGGCGCGTCGTGTTCCACGCGCGCCTCAAGGAGCCGTCAGCAAAGAAGACGGGGCCCCATAGGGTCAGTGCCTGCTAGGGTTGCGGAATTTGTTCGAAAGAGTCACCGCGGCCCTGGAACGCAAAGGGCACAAGCAGGAACACGGGTGGGTTTTAGTCAGTAAGAGTCTGACACTCCCTTCCGCTCCGCCCAGAGCGGGAGAAGTCATTTGATGATTTCCCATCCAAAAAAAAAAAAAAAAGGGAGCATTGCTAAAACACAAGTCGTGATATCTTTGACTCCTGTAGTGCGTTTTTGAAGCGGTTTTCGATCCCGATCGTCCTAACTAGGCGACCGCTGACCTACAGTCACGAAAAAATTGACCTCCCCTCAAGGGTGTTTTTGATATAACACTTACCCGTATTTTCAAAATTTTTCAATCTTCAAAATTTTATATCTCCTAAACCAAACGATAGATTTCTTTTCTTTTTTCGGAATCCAGTTCTCGCCAACATAACCTAGGTTTTACTGCGCTGTGCGCGATTTTAAAACCCACCAGGTCGCTGAAAACTCGGGTTTTTCGCTAAAAATAGTGGTTTTTTGAGGTTTTTCGACCATAATCAAAATTTTTTGTTCTAAAAGTAGTGCTGAAAACCTCGCTGCGAGCTCGCCCGCGTCGAGACGCGTCTCCCGACACCTCGCACGTCCCGCTGGCTCGTAGACCCTGCAAAAAATCAAAATTTTATTAAATTCCATACATAGGTACATATAACAGAATCCACCTTAGGGAGCATTGCTAAAACACAAGTCGTGATATCTTTGACTCCTGTAGTGCGTTTTTGAAGCGGTTTTCGATCCCGATCGTCCTAACTAGGCGACCGCTGACCTACAGTCACGAAAAAATTGACCTCCCCTCAAGGGTGTTTTTGATATAACACTTACCCCTATTTTCAAAATTTTTCAATCTTCAAAATTTTATATCTCCTAAACCTAACGATAGATTTCTTTTCTTTTTTCGGAATCCAGTTCTCGCCAACATAACCTAGGTTTTACTGCGCTGTGCGCGATTTTAAAACCCACCAGGTCGCTGAAAACTCGGGTTTTTCGCTAAAAATAGTGGTTTTTTGAGGTTTTTCGACCATAATCAAAATTTTTTGTTCTAAAAGTAGTGCTGAAAACCTCGCTGCGAGCTCGCCCGCGTCGAGACGCGTCTCCCGACACCTCGCACGTCCCGCTGGCTCGTAGACCCTGCAAAAAATCAAAATTTTATTAAATTCCATACATAGGTACATATAACAGAATCCACCTTAGGGAGCATTGCTAAAACACAAGTCGTGATATCTTTGACTCCTGTAGTGCGTTTTTGAAGCGGTTTTCGATCCCGATCGTCCTAACTAGGCGACCGCTGACCTACAGTCACGAAAAAATTGACCTCCCCTCAAGGGTGTTTTTGATATAACACTTACCCCTATTTTCAAAATTTTTCAATCTTCAAAATTTTATATCTCCTAAACCTAACGATAGATTTCTTTTCTTTTTTCGGAATCCAGTTCTCGCCAACATAACCTAGGTTTTACTGCGCTGTGCGCGATTTTAAAACCCACCAGGTCGCTGAAAACTCGGGTTTTTCGCTAAAAATAGTGGTTTTTTGAGGTTTTTCGACCATAATCAAAATTTTTTGTTCTAAAAGTAGTGCTGAAAACCTCGCTGCGAGCTCGCCCGCGTCGAGACGCGTCTCCCGACACCTCGCACGTCCCGCTGGCTCGTAGACCCTGCAAAAAATCAAAATTTTATTAAATTCCATACATAGGTACATATAACAGAATCCACCTTAGGGAGCATTGCTAAAACACAAGTCGTGATATCTTTGACTCCTGTAGTGCGTTTTTGAAGCGGTTTTCGATCCCGATCGTCCTAACTAGGCGACCGCTGACCTACAGTCACGAAAAAATTGACCTCCCCTCAAGGGTGTTTTTGATATAACACTTACCCGTATTTTCAAAATTTTTCAATCTTCAAAATTTTATATCTCCTAAACCAAACGATAGATTTCTTTTCTTTTTTCGGAATCCAGTTCTCGCCAACATAACCTAGGTTTTACTGCGCTGTGCGCGATTTTAAAACCCACCAGGTCGCTGAAAACTCGGGTTTTTCGCTAAAAATAGTGGTTTTTTGAGGTTTTTCGACCATAATCAAAATTTTTTGTTCTAAAAGTAGTGCTGAAAACCTCGCTGCGAGCTCGCCCGCGTCGAGACGCGTCTCCCGACACCTCGCACGTCCCGCTGGCTCGTAGACCCTGCAAAAAATCAAAATTTTATTAAATTCCATACATAGGTACATATAACAGAATCCACCTTAGGGAGCATTGCTAAAACACAAGTCGTGATATCTTTGACTCCTGTAGTGCGTTTTTGAAGCGGTTTTCGATCCCGATCGTCCTAACTAGGCGACCGCTGACCTACAGTCACGAAAAAATTGACCTCCCCTCAAGGGTGTTTTTGATATAACACTTACCCCTATTTTCAAAATTTTTCAATCTTCAAAATTTTATATCTCCTAAACCTAACGATAGATTTCTTTTCTTTTTTCGGAATCCAGTTCTCGCCAACATAACCTAGGTTTTACTGCGCTGTGCGCGATTTTAAAACCCACCAGGTCGCTGAAAACTCGGGTTTTTCGCTAAAAATAGTGGTTTTTTGAGGTTTTTCGACCATAATCAAAATTTTTTGTTCTAAAAGTAGTGCTGAAAACCTCGCTGCGAGCTCGCCCGCGTTGAGACGCGTCTCCCGACACCTCGCACGTCCCGCTGGCTCGTAGACCCTGCAAAAAATCAAAATTTTATTAAATTCCATACATAGGTACATATAACAGAATCCACCTTAGGGAGCATTGCTAAAACACAAGTCGTGATATCTTTGACTCCTGTAGTGCGTTTTT
The DNA here is from genome assembly GCA_905332915.2 of Hecatera dysodea. NCBI lineage: Eukaryota > Metazoa > Arthropoda > Insecta > Lepidoptera > Noctuidae > Hecatera > Hecatera dysodea. The sequence continues at coordinate 20,968,061 of HG995300.1, read as the reverse complement.
GAAGCGGTTTTCGATCCCGATCGTCCTAACTAGGCGACCGCTGACCTACAGTCACGAAAAAATTGACCTCCCCTCAAGGGTGTTTTTGATATAACACTTACCCCTATTTTCAAAATTTTTCAATCTTCAAAATTTTATATCTCCTAAACCTAACGATAGATTTCTTTTCTTTTTTCGGAATCCAGTTCTCGCCAACATAACCTAGGTTTTACTGCGCTGTGCGCGATTTTAAAACCCACCAGGTCGCTGAAAACTCGGGTTTTTCGCTAAAAATAGTGGTTTTTTGAGGTTTTTCGACCATAATCAAAATTTTTTGTTCTAAAAGTAGTGCTGAAAACCTCGCTGCGAGCTCGCCCGCGTCGAGACGCGTCTCCCGACACCTCGCACGTCCCGCTGGCTCGTAGACCCTGCAAAAAATCAAAATTTTATTAAATTCCATACATAGGTACATATAACAGAATCCACCTTAGGGAGCATTGCTAAAACACAAGTCGTGATATCTTTGACTCCTGTAGTGCGTTTTTGAAGCGGTTTTCGATCCCGATCGTCCTAACTAGGCGACCGCTGACCTACAGTCACGAAAAAATTGACCTCCCCTCAAGGGTGTTTTTGATATAACACTTACCCCTATTTTCAAAATTTTTCAATCTTCAAAATTTTATATCTCCTAAACCTAACGATAGATTTCTTTTCTTTTTTCGGAATCCAGTTCTCGCCAACATAACCTAGGTTTTACTGCGCTGTGCGCGATTTTAAAACCCACCAGGTCGCTGAAAACTCGGGTTTTTCGCTAAAAATAGTGGTTTTTTGAGGTTTTTCGACCATAATCAAAATTTTTTGTTCTAAAAGTAGTGCTGAAAACCTCGCTGCGAGCTCGCCCGCGTCGAGACGCGTCTCCCGACACCTCGCACGTCCCGCTGGCTCGTAGACCCTGCAAAAAATCAAAATTTTATTAAATTCCATACATAGGTACATATAACAGAATCCACCTTAGGGAGCATTGCTAAAACACAAGTCGTGATATCTTTGACTCCTGTAGTGCGTTTTTGAAGCGGTTTTCGATCCCGATCGTCCTAACTAGGCGACCGCTGACCTACAGTCACGAAAAAATTGACCTCCCCTCAAGGGTGTTTTTGATATAACACTTACCCCTATTTTCAAAATTTTTCAATCTTCAAAATTTTATATCTCCTAAACCTAACGATAGATTTCTTTTCTTTTTTCGGAATCCAGTTCTCGCCAACATAACCTAGGTTTTACTGCGCTGTGCGCGATTTTAAAACCCACCAGGTCGCTGAAAACTCGGGTTTTTCGCTAAAAATAGTGGTTTTTTGAGGTTTTTCGACCATAATCAAAATTTTTTGTTCTAAAAGTAGTGCTGAAAACCTCGCTGCGAGCTCGCCCGCGTCGAGACGCGTCTCCCGACACCTCGCACGTCCCGCTGGCTCGTAGACCCTGCAAAAAATCAAAATTTTATTAAATTCCATACATAGGTACATATAACAGAATCCACCTTAGGGAGCATTGCTAAAACACAAGTCGTGATATCTTTGACTCCTGTAGTGCGTTTTTGAAGCGGTTTTCGATCCCGATCGTCCTAACTAGGCGACCGCTGACCTACAGTCACGAAAAAATTGACCTCCCCTCAAGGGTGTTTTTGATATAACACTTACCCGTATTTTCAAAATTTTTCAATCTTCAAAATTTTATATCTCCTAAACCAAACGATAGATTTCTTTTCTTTTTTCGGAATCCAGTTCTCGCCAACATAACCTAGGTTTTACTGCGCTGTGCGCGATTTTAAAACCCACCAGGTCGCTGAAAACTCGGGTTTTTCGCTAAAAATAGTGGTTTTTTGAGGTTTTTCGACCATAATCAAAATTTTTTGTTCTAAAAGTAGTGCTGAAAACCTCGCTGCGAGCTCGCCCGCGTCGAGACGCGTCTCCCGACACCTCGCACGTCCCGCTGGCTCGTAGACCCTGCAAAAAATCAAAATTTTATTAAATTCCATACATAGGTACATATAACAGAATCCACCTTAGGGAGCATTGCTAAAACACAAGTCGTGATATCTTTGACTCCTGTAGTGCGTTTTTGAAGCGGTTTTCGATCCCGATCGTCCTAACTAGGCGACCGCTGACCTACAGTCACGAAAAAATTGACCTCCCCTCAAGGGTGTTTTTGATATAACACTTACCCGTATTTTCAAAATTTTTCAATCTTCAAAATTTTATATCTCCTAAACCTAACGATAGATTTCTTTTCTTTTTTCGGAATCCAGTTCTCGCCAACATAACCTAGGTTTTACTGCGCTGTGCGCGATTTTAAAACCCACCAGGTCGCTGAAAACTCGGGTTTTTCGCTAAAAATAGTGGTTTTTTGAGGTTTTTCGACCATAATCAAAATTTTTTGTTCTAAAAGTAGTGCTGAAAACCTCGCTGCGAGCTCGCCCGCGTCGAGACGCGTCTCCCGACACCTCGCACGTCCCGCTGGCTCGTAGACCCTGCAAAAAATCAAAATTTTATTAAATTCCATACATAGGTACATATAACAGAATCCACCTTAGGGAGCATTGCTAAAACACAAGTCGTGATATCTTTGACTCCTGTAGTGCGTTTTTGAAGCGGTTTTCGATCCCGATCGTCCTAACTAGGCGACCGCTGACCTACAGTCACGAAAAAATTGACCTCCCCTCAAGGGTGTTTTTGATATAACACTTACCCGTATTTTCAAAATTTTTCAATCTTCAAAATTTTATATCTCCTAAACCAAACGATAGATTTCTTTTCTTTTTTCGGAATCCAGTTCTCGCCAACATAACCTAGGTTTTACTGCGCTGTGCGCGATTTTAAAACCCACCAGGTCGCTGAAAACTCGGGTTTTTTCGCTAAAAATAGTGGTTTTTTGAGGTTTTTCGACCATAATCAAAATTTTTTGTTCTAAAAGTAGTGCTGAAAACCTCGCTGCGAGCTCGCCCGCGTCGAGACGCGTCTCCCGACACCTCGCACGTCCCGCTGGCTCGTAGACCCTGCAAAAAATCAAAATTTTATTAAATTCCATACATAGGTACATATAACAGAATCCACCTTAGGGAGCATTGCTAAAACACAAGTCGTGATATCTTTGACTCCTGTAGTGCGTTTTTGAAGCGGTTTTCGATCCCGATCGTCCTAACTAGGCGACCGCTGACCTACAGTCACGAAAAAATTGACCTCCCCTCAAGGGTGTTTTTGATATAACACTTACCCGTATTTTCAAAATTTTTCAATCTTCAAAATTTTATATCTCCTAAACCAAACGATAGATTTCTTTTCTTTTTTCGGAATCCAGTTCTCGCCAACATAACCTAGGTTTTACTGCGCTGTGCGCGATTTTAAAACCCACCAGGTCGCTGAAAACTCGGGTTTTTCGCTAAAAATAGTGGTTTTTTGAGGTTTTTCGACCATAATCAAAATTTTTTGTTCTAAAAGTAGTGCTGAAAACCTCGCTGCGAGCTCGCCCGCGTCGAGACGCGTCTCCCGACACCTCGCACGTCCCGCTGGCTCGTAGACCCTGCAAAAAATCAAAATTTTATTAAATTCCATACATAGGTACATATAACAGAATCCACCTTAGGGAGCATTGCTAAAACACAAGTCGTGATATCTTTGACTCCTGTAGTGCGTTTTTGAAGCGGTTTTCGATCCCGATCGTCCTAACTAGGCGACCGCTGACCTACAGTCACGAAAAAATTGACCTCCCCTCAAGGGTGTTTTTGATATAACACTTACCCCTATTTTCAAAATTTTTCAATCTTCAAAATTTTATATCTCCTAAACCTAACGATAGATTTCTTTTCTTTTTTCGGAATCCAGTTCTCGCCAACATAACCTAGGTTTTACTGCGCTGTGCGCGATTTTAAAACCCACCAGGTCGCTGAAAACTCGGGTTTTTCGCTAAAAATAGTGGTTTTTTGAGGTTTTTCGACCATAATCAAAATTTTTTGTTCTAAAAGTAGTGCTGAAAACCTCGCTGCGAGCTCGCCCGCGTCGAGACGCGTCTCCCGACACCTCGCACGTCCCGCTGGCTCGTAGACCCTGCAAAAAATCAAAATTTTATTAAATTCCATACATAGGTACATATAACAGAATCCACCTTAGGGAGCATTGCTAAAACACAAGTCGTGATATCTTTGACTCCTGTAGTGCGTTTTTGAAGCGGTTTTCGATCCCGATCGTCCTAACTAGGCGACCGCTGACCTACAGTCACGAAAAAATTGACCTCCCCTCAAGGGTGTTTTTGATATAACACTTACCCCTATTTTCAAAATTTTTCAATCTTCAAAATTTTATATCTCCTAAACCTAACGATAGATTTCTTTTCTTTTTTCGGAATCCAGTTCTCGCCAACATAACCTAGGTTTTACTGCGCTGTGCGCGATTTTAAAACCCACCAGGTCGCTGAAAACTCGGGTTTTTCGCTAAAAATAGTGGTTTTTTGAGGTTTTTCGACCATAATCAAAATTTTTTGTTCTAAAAGTAGTGCTGAAAACCTCGCTGCGAGCTCGCCCGCGTCGAGACGCGTCTCCCGACACCTCGCACGTCCCGCTGGCTCGTAGACCCTGCAAAAAATCAAAATTTTATTAAATTCCATACATAGGTACATATAACAGAATCCACCTTAGGGAGCATTGCTAAAACACAAGTCGTGATATCTTTGACTCCTGTAGTGCGTTTTTGAAGCGGTTTTCGATCCCGATCGTCCTAACTAGGCGACCGCTGACCTACAGTCACGAAAAAATTGACCTCCCCTCAAGGGTGTTTTTGATATAACACTTACCCCTATTTTCAAAATTTTTCAATCTTCAAAATTTTATATCTCCTAAACCTAACGATAGATTTCTTTTCTTTTTTCGGAATCCAGTTCTCGCCAACATAACCTAGGTTTTACTGCGCTGTGCGCGATTTTAAAACCCACCAGGTCGCTGAAAACTCGGGTTTTTTCGCTAAAAATAGTGGTTTTTTGAGGTTTTTCGACCATAATCAAAATTTTTTGTTCTAAAAGTAGTGCTGAAAACCTCGCTGCGAGCTCGCCCGCGTCGAGACGCGTCTCCCGACACCTCGCACGTCCCGCTGGCTCGTAGACTCTGCAAAAAATCAAAATTTTATTAAATTCCATACATAGGTACATATAACAGAATCCACCTTAGGGAGCATTGCTAAAACACAAGTCGTGATATCTTTGACTCCTGTAGTGCGTTTTTGAAGCGGTTTTCGATCCCGATCGTCCTAACTAGGCGACCGCTGACCTACAGTCACGAAAAAATTGACCTCCCCTCAAGGGTGTTTTTGATATAACACTTACCCGTATTTTCAAAATTTTTCAATCTTCAAAATTTTATATCTCCTAAACCAAACGATAGATTTCTTTTCTTTTTTCGGAATCCAGTTCTCGCCAACATAACCTAGGTTTTACTGCGCTGTGCGCGATTTTAAAACCCACCAGGTCGCTGAAAACTCGGGTTTTTCGCTAAAAATAGTGGTTTTTTGAGGTTTTTCGACCATAATCAAAATTTTTTGTTCTAAAAGTAGTGCTGAAAACCTCGCTGCGAGCTCGCCCGCGTCGAGACGCGTCTCCCGACACCTCGCACGTCCCGCTGGCTCGTAGACCCTGCAAAAAATCAAAATTTTATTAAATTCCATACATAGGTACATATAACAGAATCCACCTTAGGGAGCATTGCTAAAACACAAGTCGTGATATCTTTGACTCCTGTAGTGCGTTTTTGAAGCGGTTTTCGATCCCGATCGTCCTAACTAGGCGACCGCTGACCTACAGTCACGAAAAAATTGACCTCCCCTCAAGGGTGTTTTTGATATAACACTTACCCGTATTTTCAAAATTTTTAAATCTTCAAAATTTTATATCTCCTAAACCAAACGATAGATTTCTTTTCTTTTTTCGGAATCCAGTTCTCGCCAACATAACCTAGGTTTTTACTGCGCTGTGCGCGATTTTAAAACCCACCAGGTCGCTGAAAACTCGGGTTTTTCGCTAAAAATAGTGGTTTTTTGAGGTTTTTTCGACCATAATCAAAATTTTTTGTTCTAAAAGTAGTGCTGAAAACCTCGCTGCGAGCTCGCCCGCGTCGAGACGCGTCTCCCGACACCTCGCACGTCCCGCTGGGCTCGTAGACCCTGCAAAAAAATCAAAATTTTATTAAATTCCATACATAGGTACATATAACAGAATCCACCTTAGGGAGCATTGCTAAAACACAAGTCGTGATATCTTTGACTCCTGTAGTGCGTTTTTGAAGCGGTTTTCGATCCCGATCGTCCTAACTAGGCGACCGCTGACCTACAGTCACGAAAAAATTGACCTCCCCCTCAAGGGTGTTTGTTGATATAACACTTACCCCTATTTTCAAAATTTTTCAATCTTCAAAATTTTATATCTCCTAAACCTAACGATAGATTTCTTTTCTTTTTCGGAATCCAGTTCTCGCCAACATAACCTAGGTTTTACTGCGCTGTGCGCGATTTTAAAACCCACCAGGTCGCTGAAAACTCGGGTTTTTCGCTAAAAATAGTGGTTTTTTGAGGTTTTTCGACCATAATCAAAATTTTTTGTTCTAAAAGTAGTGCTGAAAACCTCGCTGCGAGCTCGCCCGCGTCGAGACGCGTCTCCCGACACCTCGCACGTCCCCGCTGGCTCGTAGACCCTGCAAAAAATCAAAATTTTATTAAATTCCATACATAGGTACATATAACAGAATCCACCCTTAGGGAGCATTGCTAAAACACAAGTCGTGATATCTTTGACTCCTGTTAGTGCGTTTTTGAAGCGGTTTTCGATCCCGATCGTCCTAACTAGGCGACCGCTGACCTACAGTCACGAAAAAATTGACCTCCCCTCAAGGGGTGTTTTTGATATAACACTTACCCGTATTTTCAAATTTTTCAATCTTCAAAATTTTATATCTCCTAAACCAAACGATAGATTTCTTTTCTTTTTTCGGAATCCAGTTCTCGCAACATAACCTAGGTTTTACTGCGCTGTGCGCGATTTTAAACCCACCAGGTCGCTGAAAACTCGGGTTTTTCGCTAAAAATAGTGGTTTATTTGAGGTTTTTCGACCATAATCAAAATTTTTTGTTCTAAAAGTAGTGCTGAAAACCTCGCTGCGAGCTCGCCCGCGTCGAGACGCGTCTCCCGACACCTCGCACGTCCCGCTGGCTCGTAGACCCTGCAAAAAATCAAAATTTTATTAAATTCCATACATAGGTACATATAACAGAATCCACCTTAGGGAGCATTGCTAAAACACAAGTCGTGATATCTTTGACTCCTGTAGTGCGTTTTTGAAGCGGTTTTCGATCCCGATCGTCCTAACTAGGCGACCGCTGACCTACAGTCACGAAAAAATTGACCTCCCCCTCAAGGGTGTTTTTGATATAAACACTTACCCCTATTTCAAATTTTTTCAATCTTCAAAATTTTATATCTCCTAAACCTAACGATAGATTTCTTTTTCTTTTTTCGGAATCCAGTTCTCGCCAACATAACCTAGGTTTTACTGCGCTGTGCGCGATTTTAAAACCCACCAGTCGCTGAAAACTCGGGTTTTTCGCTAAAAATAGTGGTTTTTTTGAGGTTTTTCGGACCATAATCAAAATTTTTTGTTCTAAAAGTAGTGCTGAAAACCTCGCTGCGAGCTCGCCCGCGTCGAGACGCGTCTCCCGACACCTCGCACGTCCCGCTGGCTCGTAGACCCTGCAAAAAATCAAAATTTTATTAAATTCCATACATAGGTACATATAACAGAATCCACCTTAGGGAGCATTGCTAAAACACAAGTCGTGATATCTTTGACTCCATTAGTGCGTTTTTGAAGCGGTTTTCGATCCCGATCGTCCTAACTAGGCGACCGCTGACCTACAGTCACGAAAAAATTGACCTCCCCTCAAGGGTGTTTTTGATTATAACACTTACCCCTATTTTCAAAATTTTTCAATCTTCAAAATTTTATATCTCCTAAACCTAACGATAGATTTCTTTTCTTTTTTCGGAATCCAGTTCTCGCCAACATAACCTAGGTTTTACTGCGCTGTGCGCGATTTTAAAACCCACCAGTCGCTGAAAACTCGGGTTTTTCGCTAAAAATAGTGGTTTTTTTGAGGTTTTTCGACCATAATCAAAATTTTTTTGTTCTAAAAGTAGTGCTGAAAACCTCGCTGCGAGCTCGCCCGCGTCGAGACGCGTCTCCCGACACCTCGCACGTCCCGCTGGCTCGTAGACCCTGCAAAAAATCAAAATTTTATTAAATTCCATACATAGGTACATATAACAGAATCCACCTTAGGGAGCATTGCTAAAACACAAGTCGTGATATCTTTGACTCCTGTAGTGCGTTTTTGAAGCGGTTTTCGATCCCGATCGTCCTAACTAGGCGACCGCTGACCTACAGTCACGAAAAAATTGACCTCCCCTCAAGGGGTGTTTTTGATATAACACTTACCCCTATTTTCATAATTTTTCAATCTTCAAAATTTTATATCTCCTAAACCTAACGATAGATTTCTTTTCTTTTTTCGGAATCCAGTTCTCGCCAACATAACCTAGGTTTTACTGCGCTGTGCGCGATTTTAAAACCCACCAGGTCGCTGAAAAACTCGGGTTTTTTCGCTAAAAATAGTGGTTTTTTGAGGTTTTTCGACCATAATCAAAATTTTTGTTCTAAAAGTAGTGCTGAAAACCTCGCTGCGAGCTCGCCCGCGTCGAGACGCGTCTCCCGACACCTCGCACGTCCCGCTGGCTCGTAGACCCTGCAAAAAATCAAAATTTTATTAAATTCCATACATAGGTACATATAACAGAATCCACCTTAGGGAGCATTGCTAAAACACAAGTCGTGATATCTTTGACTCCTGTAGTGCGTTTTTGAAGCGGTTTTCGATCCCGATCGTCCTAACTAGGCGACCGCTGACCTACAGTCACGAAAAAATTGACCTCCCCTCAAGGGTGTTTTTGATATAACACTTACCCGTATTTTCAAAATTTTTCAATCTTCAAAATTTTATATCTCCTAAACCAAACGATAGATTTCTTTTCTTTTTTCGGAATCCAGTTCTCGCCAACATAACCTAGGTTTTACTGCGCTGTGCGCGATTTTAAAACCCACCAGGTCGCTGAAAACTCGGGTTTTTCGCTAAAAATAGTGGTTTTTTGAGGTTTTTCGACCATAATCAAAATTTTTTGTTCTAAAAGTAGTGCTGAAAACACTCGCTGCGAGCTCGCCCGCGTCGAGACGCGTCTCCCGACACCTCGCACGTCCCGCTGGCTCGTAGACCCTGCAAAAAATCAAAATTTTATTAAATTCCATACATAGGTACATATAACAGAATCCACCTTAGGGAGCATTGCTAAAACACAAGTCGTGATATCTTTGACTCCTGTAGTGCGTTTTTGAAGCGGTTTTCGATCCCCGATCGTCCTAACTAGGCGACCCGCCTGACCTACAGTCACGAAAAAATTGACCTCCCCCTCAAGGGTGTTTTTGATAATAACACTTACCCGTATTTTCAAAAATTTTTCAATCTTCAAAATTTATATCTCCTAAACCAAACGATAGATTTCTTTTCTTTTTTCGGAATCCAGTTCTCCGCCAACATAACCTAGGTTTTACTGCGCTGTGCGCGATTTTAAAAACCACCAGGTCGCTGAAAACTCGGTTTTTCGCTAAAAATAGTGGTTTTTTGAGGTTTTTCGACCATAATCAAAATTTTTTGTTCTAAAAGTAGTGCTGAAAACCTCGCTGCGAGCTCGCCCGCGTCGAGACGCGTCTCCCGACACCTCGCACGTCCGGCTGGCTCGTAGACCCTGCAAAAAATCAAAATTTTATTAAATTCCATACATAGGTACATATAACAGAATCCACCTTAGGGAGCATTGCTAAAACACAAGTCGTGATATCTTTGACTCCTGTAGTGCGTTTTTGAAGCGGTTTTCGATCCCCGATCGTCCTAACTAGGCGACCGCTGACCTACAGTCACGAAAAAATTGACCTCCCCTCAAGGGTGTTTTTTGATATAACACTTACCCGTATTTTCAAAATTTTTCAATCTTCAAAATTTTATATCTCCTAAACCAAACGATAGATTCTTTTCTTTTTTCGGAATCCAGTTCTCGCAACATAACCTAGGTTTTACTGCGCTGTGCGCGATTTTAAAACCCACCAGGTCGCTGAAAACTCGGGTTTTTCGCTAAAAATAGTGGTTTTTTGAGGTTTTTCGACCATAATCAAATTTTTTGTTCTAAAAGTAGTGCTGAAAACCTCGCTGCGAGCTCGCCCGCGTCGAGACGCGTCTCCCGACACCCTCGCACGTCCCCGCTGGCTCGTAGACCCTGCAAAAAATCAAAATTTTATTAAATTCCATACATAGGTACATATAACAGAATCCACCTTAGGGAGCATTGCTAAAACACAAGTCGTGATATCTTTGACTCCTGTAGTGCGTTTTTGAAGCGGTTTTCGATCCCGATCGTCCTAACTAGGCGACCGCTGACCTACAGTCACGAAAAAATTGACCTCCCCTCAAGGGTGTTTTTGATATAACACTTACCCGTATTTTCAAATTTTTCTATCTTCAAAATTTTATATCTCCTAAACCAAACGATAGATTTCTTTTCTTTTTTCGGAATCCAGTTCTCGCCAACATAACCTAGGTTTTACTGCGCTGTGCGCGATTTTAAAACCCACCAGGTCGCTGAAAACTCGGGTTTTTCGCTAAAAATAGTGGTTTTTTGAGGTTTTTCGACCATAATCAAAATTTTTTGTTCTAAAAGTAGTGCTGAAAAACCTCGCTGCGAGCTCGCCCGCGTCGAGACGCGTCTCCCCCGACACCTCGCACGTCCCCGCTGGCTTGTAGACCCTGCAAAAAATCAAAATTTTATTAAATTCCATACATAGGTACATATAACAGAATCCACCTTAGGGAGCATTGCTAAAACACAAGTCGTGATATCTTTGACTCCTGTAGTGCGTTTTTGAAGCGGTTTTCGATCCCGATCGTCCTAACTAGCGACCGCTGACCTACAGTCACGAAAAAAATTGGACCCTCCCCGCTCAAGGGTGTTTTTGATATAACACATACCCCTATTTTCAAAATTTTTCAATCTTCAAAATTTTATATCTCCTAAACCTAACGATAGATTTCTTTTCTTTTTTCGGAATCCAGTTCTCGCCAACATAACCTAGGTTTTACTGCGCTGTGCGCGATTTAAAAACCCACCAGGTCGCTGAAAACTCGGGTTTTTCGCTAAAAATAGTGGTTTTTTGAGGTTTTTCGACCATAATCAAAATTTTTTTGTTCTACAAGCCCGCGTCGAGACGCGTCTCCCGACACCTCGCACGTCCCGCTGGCTCGTAGACTCTGCAAAAAATCAAAATTTTATTAAATTCCATACATAGGTACATATAACAGAATCCACCTTAGGGAGCATTGCTAAAACACAAGTCGTGATATCTTTGACTCCTGTAGTGCGTTTTTGAAGCGGTTTTCGATCCCGATCGTCCTAACTAGGCGACCGCTGACCTACAGTCACGAAAAAATTGACCTCCCCTCAAAGGTGTTTTTGATATAACACTTACCCGTATTTTCAAAATTTTTAAATCTTCAAAATTTTATATCTCCTAAACCTAACGATAGATTTCTTTTCTTTTTTCGGAATCCAGTTCTCGCCAACATAACCTAGGTTTTACTGCGCTGTGCGCGATTTTAAAACCCACCAGGTCGCTGAAAACTCGGGTTTTTCGCTAAAAATAGTGGTTTTTTGAGGTTTTTCGACCATAATCAAAATTTTTTGTTCTAAAAGTAGTGCTGAAAACCTCGCTGCGAGCTCGCCCGCGTCGAGACGCGTCTCCCGACACCTCGCACGTCCCGCTGGCTCGTAGACTCTGCAAAAAATCAAAATTTTATTAAATTCCATACATAGGTACATATAACAGAATCCACCTTAGGGAGCATTGCTAAAACACAAGTCGTGATATCTTTGACTCCTGTAGTGCGTTTTTGAAGCGGTTTTCGATCCCGATCGTCCTAACTAGGCGACCGCTGACCTACAGTCACGAAAAAATTGACCTCCCCTCAAAGGTGTTTTTGATATAACACTTACCCGTATTTTCAAAATTTTTAAATCTTCAAAATTTTATATCTCCTAAACCTAACGATAGATTTCTTTTCTTTTTTCGGAATCCAGTTCTCGCCAACATAACCTAGGTTTTACTGCGCTGTGCGCGATTTTAAAACCCACCAGGTCGCTGAAAACTCGGGTTTTTCGCTAAAAATAGTGGTTTTTTGAGGTTTTTCGACCATAATCAAAATTTTTTGTTCTAAAAGTAGTGCTGAAAACCTCGCTGCGAGCTCGCCCGCGTCGAGACGCGTCTCCCGACACCTCGCACGTCCCGCTGGCTCGTAGACTCTGCAAAAAATCAAAATTTTATTAAATTCCATACATAGGTACATATAACAGAATCCACCTTAGGGAGCATTGCTAAAACACAAGTCGTGATATCTTTGACTCCTGTAGTGCGTTTTTGAAGCGGTTTTCGATCCCGATCGTCCTAACTAGGCGACCGCTGACCTACAGTCACGAAAAAATTGACCTCCCCTCAAAGGTGTTTTTGATATAACACTTACCCGTATTTTCAAAATTTTTAAATCTTCAAAATTTTATATCTCCTAAACCTAACGATAGATTTCTTTTCTTTTTTCGGAATCCAGTTCTCGCCAACATAACCTAGGTTTTACTGCGCTGTGCGCGATTTTAAAACCCACCAGGTCGCTGAAAACTCGGGTTTTTCGCTAAAAATAGTGGTTTTTTGAGGTTTTTCGACCATAATCAAAATTTTTTGTTCTAAAAGTAGTGCTGAAAACCTCGCTGCGAGCTCGCCCGCGTCGAGACGCGTCTCCCGACACCTCGCACGTCCCGCTGGCTCGTAGACTCTGCAAAAAATCAAAATTTTATTAAATTCCATACATAGGTACATATAACAGAATCCACCTTAGGGAGCATTGCTAAAACACAAGTCGTGATATCTTTGACTCCTGTAGTGCGTTTTTGAAGCGGTTTTCGATCCCGATCGTCCTAACTAGGCGACCGCTGACCTACAGTCACGAAAAAATTGACCTCCCCTCAAAGGTGTTTTTGATATAACACTTACCCGTATTTTCAAAATTTTTAAATCTTCAAAATTTTATATCTCCTAAACCTAACGATAGATTTCTTTTCTTTTTTCGGAATCCAGTTCTCGCCAACATAACCTAGGTTTTACTGCGCTGTGCGCGATTTTAAAACCCACCAGGTCGCTGAAAACTCGGGTTTTTCGCTAAAAATAGTGGTTTTTTGAGGTTTTTCGACCATAATCAAAATTTTTTGTTCTAAAAGTAGTGCTGAAAACCTCGCTGCGAGCTCGCCCGCGTCGAGACGCGTCTCCCGACACCTCGCACGTCCCGCTGGCTCGTAGACTCTGCAAAAAATCAAAATTTTATTAAATTCCATACATAGGTACATATAACAGAATCCACCTTAGGGAGCATTGCTAAAACACAAGTCGTGATATCTTTGACTCCTGTAGTGCGTTTTTGAAGCGGTTTTCGATCCCGATCGTCCTAACTAGGCGACCGCTGACCTACAGTCACGAAAAAATTGACCTCCCCTCAAAGGTGTTTTTGATATAACACTTACCCGTATTTTCAAAATTTTTAAATCTTCAAAATTTTATATCTCCTAAACCTAACGATAGATTTCTTTTCTTTTTTCGGAATCCAGTTCTCGCCAACATAACCTAGGTTTTACTGCGCTGTGCGCGATTTTAAAACCCACCAGGTCGCTGAAAACTCGGGTTTTTCGCTAAAAATAGTGGTTTTTTGAGGTTTTTCGACCATAATCAAAATTTTTTGTTCTAAAAGTAGTGCTGAAAACCTCGCTGCGAGCTCGCCCGCGTCGAGACGCGTCTCCCGACACCTCGCACGTCCCGCTGGCTCGTAGACTCTGCAAAAAATCAAAATTTTATTAAATTCCATACATAGGTACATATAACAGAATCCACCTTAGGGAGCATTGCTAAAACACAAGTCGTGATATCTTTGACTCCTGTAGTGCGTTTTTGAAGCGGTTTTCGATCCCGATCGTCCTAACTAGGCGACCGCTGACCTACAGTCACGAAAAAATTGACCTCCCCTCAAAGGTGTTTTTGATATAACACTTACCCGTATTTTCAAAATTTTTAAATCTTCAAAATTTTATATCTCCTAAACCTAACGATAGATTTCTTTTCTTTTTTCGGAATCCAGTTCTCGCCAACATAACCTAGGTTTTACTGCGCTGTGCGCGATTTTAAAACCCACCAGGTCGCTGAAAACTCGGGTTTTTCGCTAAAAATAGTGGTTTTTTGAGGTTTTTCGACCATAATCAAAATTTTTTGTTCTAAAAGTAGTGCTGAAAACCTCGCTGCGAGCTCGCCCGCGTCGAGACGCGTCTCCCGACACCTCGCACGTCCCGCTGGCTCGTAGACTCTGCAAAAAATCAAAATTTTATTAAATTCCATACATAGGTACATATAACAGAATCCACCTTAGGGAGCATTGCTAAAACACAAGTCGTGATATCTTTGACTCCTGTAGTGCGTTTTTGAAGCGGTTTTCGATCCCGATCGTCCTAACTAGGCGACCGCTGACCTACAGTCACGAAAAAATTGACCTCCCCTCAAAGGTGTTTTTGATATAACACTTACCCGTATTTTCAAAATTTTTAAATCTTCAAAATTTTATATCTCCTAAACCTAACGATAGATTTCTTTTCTTTTTTCGGAATCCAGTTCTCGCCAACATAACCTAGGTTTTACTGCGCTGTGCGCGATTTTAAAACCCACCAGGTCGCTGAAAACTCGGGTTTTTCGCTAAAAATAGTGGTTTTTTGAGGTTTTTCGACCATAATCAAAATTTTTTGTTCTAAAAGTAGTGCTGAAAACCTCGCTGCGAGCTCGCCCGCGTCGAGACGCGTCTCCCGACACCTCGCACGTCCCGCTGGCTCGTAGACTCTGCAAAAAATCAAAATTTTATTAAATTCCATACATAGGTACATATAACAGAATCCACCTTAGGGAGCATTGCTAAAACACAAGTCGTGATATCTTTGACTCCTGTAGTGCGTTTTTGAAGCGGTTTTCGATCCCGATCGTCCTAACTAGGCGACCGCTGACCTACAGTCACGAAAAAATTGACCTCCCCTCAAAGGTGTTTTTGATATAACACTTACCCGTATTTTCAAAATTTTTAAATCTTCAAAATTTTATATCTCCTAAACCTAACGATAGATTTCTTTTCTTTTTTCGGAATCCAGTTCTCGCCAACATAACCTAGGTTTTACTGCGCTGTGCGCGATTTTAAAACCCACCAGGTCGCTGAAAACTCGGGTTTTTCGCTAAAAATAGTGGTTTTTTGAGGTTTTTCGACCATAATCAAAATTTTTTGTTCTAAAAGTAGTGCTGAAAACCTCGCTGCGAGCTCGCCCGCGTCGAGACGCGTCTCCCGACACCTCGCACGTCCCGCTGGCTCGTAGACTCTGCAAAAAATCAAAATTTTATTAAATTCCATACATAGGTACATATAACAGAATCCACCTTAGGGAGCATTGCTAAAACACAAGTCGTGATATCTTTGACTCCTGTAGTGCGTTTTTGAAGCGGTTTTCGATCCCGATCGTCCTAACTAGGCGACCGCTGACCTACAGTCACGAAAAAATTGACCTCCCCTCAAAGGTGTTTTTGATATAACACTTACCCGTATTTTCAAAATTTTTAAATCTTCAAAATTTTATATCTCCTAAACCTAACGATAGATTTCTTTTCTTTTTTCGGAATCCAGTTCTCGCCAACATAACCTAGGTTTTACTGCGCTGTGCGCGATTTTAAAACCCACCAGGTCGCTGAAAACTCGGGTTTTTCGCTAAAAATAGTGGTTTTTTGAGGTTTTTCGACCATAATCAAAATTTTTTGTTCTAAAAGTAGTGCTGAAAACCTCGCTGCGAGCTCGCCCGCGTCGAGACGCGTCTCCCGACACCTCGCACGTCCCGCTGGCTCGTAGACTCTGCAAAAAATCAAAATTTTATTAAATTCCATACATAGGTACATATAACAGAATCCACCTTAGGGAGCATTGCTAAAACACAAGTCGTGATATCTTTGACTCCTGTAGTGCGTTTTTGAAGCGGTTTTCGATCCCGATCGTCCTAACTAGGCGACCGCTGACCTACAGTCACGAAAAAATTGACCTCCCCTCAAAGGTGTTTTTGATATAACACTTACCCGTATTTTCAAAATTTTTAAATCTTCAAAATTTTATATCTCCTAAACCTAACGATAGATTTCTTTTCTTTTTTCGGAATCCAGTTCTCGCCAACATAACCTAGGTTTTACTGCGCTGTGCGCGATTTTAAAACCCACCAGGTCGCTGAAAACTCGGGTTTTTCGCTAAAAATAGTGGTTTTTTGAGGTTTTTCGACCATAATCAAAATTTTTTGTTCTAAAAGTAGTGCTGAAAACCTCGCTGCGAGCTCGCCCGCGTCGAGACGCGTCTCCCGACACCTCGCACGTCCCGCTGGCTCGTAGACTCTGCAAAAAATCAAAATTTTATTAAATTCCATACATAGGTACATATAACAGAATCCACCTTAGGGAGCATTGCTAAAACACAAGTCGTGATATCTTTGACTCCTGTAGTGCGTTTTTGAAGCGGTTTTCGATCCCGATCGTCCTAACTAGGCGACCGCTGACCTACAGTCACGAAAAAATTGACCTCCCCTCAAAGGTGTTTTTGATATAACACTTACCCGTATTTTCAAAATTTTTAAATCTTCAAAATTTTATATCTCCTAAACCTAACGATAGATTTCTTTTCTTTTTTCGGAATCCAGTTCTCGCCAACATAACCTAGGTTTTACTGCGCTGTGCGCGATTTTAAAACCCACCAGGTCGCTGAAAACTCGGGTTTTTCGCTAAAAATAGTGGTTTTTTGAGGTTTTTCGACCATAATCAAAATTTTTTGTTCTAAAAGTAGTGCTGAAAACCTCGCTGCGAGCTCGCCCGCGTCGAGACGCGTCTCCCGACACCTCGCACGTCCCGCTGGCTCGTAGACTCTGCAAAAAATCAAAATTTTATTAAATTCCATACATAGGTACATATAACAGAATCCACCTTAGGGAGCATTGCTAAAACACAAGTCGTGATATCTTTGACTCCTGTAGTGCGTTTTTGAAGCGGTTTTCGATCCCGATCGTCCTAACTAGGCGACCGCTGACCTACAGTCACGAAAAAATTGACCTCCCCTCAAAGGTGTTTTTGATATAACACTTACCCGTATTTTCAAAATTTTTAAATCTTCAAAATTTTATATCTCCTAAACCTAACGATAGATTTCTTTTCTTTTTTCGGAATCCAGTTCTCGCCAACATAACCTAGGTTTTACTGCGCTGTGCGCGATTTTAAAACCCACCAGGTCGCTGAAAACTCGGGTTTTTCGCTAAAAATAGTGGTTTTTTGAGGTTTTTCGACCATAATCAAAATTTTTTGTTCTAAAAGTAGTGCTGAAAACCTCGCTGCGAGCTCGCCCGCGTCGAGACGCGTCTCCCGACACCTCGCACGTCCCGCTGGCTCGTAGACTCTGCAAAAAATCAAAATTTTATTAAATTCCATACATAGGTACATATAACAGAATCCACCTTAGGGAGCATTGCTAAAACACAAGTCGTGATATCTTTGACTCCTGTAGTGCGTTTTTGAAGCGGTTTTCGATCCCGATCGTCCTAACTAGGCGACCGCTGACCTACAGTCACGAAAAAATTGACCTCCCCTCAAAGGTGTTTTTGATATAACACTTACCCGTATTTTCAAAATTTTTAAATCTTCAAAATTTTATATCTCCTAAACCTAACGATAGATTTCTTTTCTTTTTTCGGAATCCAGTTCTCGCCAACATAACCTAGGTTTTACTGCGCTGTGCGCGATTTTAAAACCCACCAGGTCGCTGAAAACTCGGGTTTTTCGCTAAAAATAGTGGTTTTTTGAGGTTTTTCGACCATAATCAAAATTTTTTGTTCTAAAAGTAGTGCTGAAAACCTCGCTGCGAGCTCGCCCGCGTCGAGACGCGTCTCCCGACACCTCGCACGTCCCGCTGGCTCGTAGACTCTGCAAAAAATCAAAATTTTATTAAATTCCATACATAGGTACATATAACAGAATCCACCTTAGGGAGCATTGCTAAAACACAAGTCGTGATATCTTTGACTCCTGTAGTGCGTTTTTGAAGCGGTTTTCGATCCCGATCGTCCTAACTAGGCGACCGCTGACCTACAGTCACGAAAAAATTGACCTCCCCTCAAAGGTGTTTTTGATATAACACTTACCCGTATTTTCAAAATTTTTAAATCTTCAAAATTTTATATCTCCTAAACCTAACGATAGATTTCTTTTCTTTTTTCGGAATCCAGTTCTCGCCAACATAACCTAGGTTTTACTGCGCTGTGCGCGATTTTAAAACCCACCAGGTCGCTGAAAACTCGGGTTTTTCGCTAAAAATAGTGGTTTTTTGAGGTTTTTCGACCATAATCAAAATTTTTTGTTCTAAAAGTAGTGCTGAAAACCTCGCTGCGAGCTCGCCCGCGTCGAGACGCGTCTCCCGACACCTCGCACGTCCCGCTGGCTCGTAGACTCTGCAAAAAATCAAAATTTTATTAAATTCCATACATAGGTACATATAACAGAATCCACCTTAGGGAGCATTGCTACCCCACCGAATGTGTCTCCACGTTGTCGTCGTGGTGGGGCTTGAGCGTCCCAATGATCTTGCGAGCTTTCCCGGTAGAGCCACTCATGCCGGAAGGTCGCAAGTGAGGGACCAGACCAAGAGAGACACACCCGCTCGCTGCCTTCTGGTACGCGTCTGCTCATCAGACGTGGCTGGGAAGGCAGTGAGCGGGTAGGAGGTGAGGCCCTGTGAGGGAGAAAGGGCGGAGGAGCAAGGGACCATACCCTCTAAAAGGAACAATATGGAAAAAGGCCGATGTAAAATAAGTCCCCAGGCGGGTCCCGACTGCTCAGCGGTCGGGGAATCCCGCCCCGCTTCGGCGGGCTGCCCTTCGTACTATGGGGTGGGCAACAAAGACCTTCCGCTTGCCAGTGGCAACAAGAGCCGAGGAGGCTCCGAATCGTCGTCATCCGGATCCGCTTCTTTTAAGGAGCTGATGGCGTACGATTCCGTAGTGGAGGGTTCGCCTGAGCGCCGGGGTGGTGCGGAGTCGGATTCCGGCTCCGCGCCAGACCTAGTAACGGTCAGCTCGGCGGGCTCTAGAGACGGAAGAGGGGGGGCTGCTGCGGAGAACGTCAAGTTCTTCCGCAAGCGGCCGCGACGGGAGGAAGACGGGGAGTCGACCTCCGAGGGCGAGTTTGCCTCCGCCCGCAAGATCCCCACCGCTAGGCGGGGCAGGGGCTGTGAGGCGGGGAGGGGGCTGGCTCCCTCTACCCGGGAGGTGGAGAGTCGTGCCGGGAGGTTGGTGGAGGAGGGGCGTCGCCCTGGAGGGAGCGGTCGTAGGGCTCCCTCTACTCTTCCGCCTACTCTCGACTCCGACGACTCGGAGCCTCCGGGAGAGGTGCGTCCCACGGTCGAGGAGCAGAGGGCCCAGTTCTCGGAGGTCGTGGAGGCCGCGATCCGCGCTGTGGCCTTTAAAAGGAAACAGTCGTCGAAGCGGGAGGCCATCAGCGCGGCCAAAGCCTCCATCCTGGCGGCAGCGGCGGCCAACGTTGGCGCGTCTCCCTCAAGGGAGACGACAGAGCTTCGGGCGGAGGTCGCCCGCCTCGCGGCCGTTACGGAGCGACTCGTTCGGGAGAATGAGTCGCTCCGGAAGGACCTGGCGGGGATGGCCAGAGCGGCCTCCGAGGAGCCGCAGGGGGTGCTGAGTCCGGCGGCGCTGGAGGGGAGCCTAGTGCTGAGCCAGGTGCGGAACCTGGTGCGGCAGGAGCTGGCTCCCTTCCGGCAGCAGTTCTCCACCCTGGAGGACATGGTCCGGCGGCCCCCAACGGCGGCGACTCAGAGGGCCCCGGGCCAGCAGCAGAAGGCGGCTTCGTACGCGGCCGCCGCGGCTGCCAGTCCGGGAACGTCCGGCAAGACGAAGGCAAAGGCCAAGGGCGGAGCAGCGCCAGCGCCTGTGGCGCCGGCGGCCGCGACGCCGGCGACGACCAAGTCGGCCCCGGCGAAGAGGGGTGGGAGGAAGGCTCGGGGAGGAGCGGCTAAGGCTGCGGCGCCAGTGGTGCCGCAGCCGCCCCCACCCCCACCCCCACCCTCGGACCCTCCTGCGGCCGGGGCCGAGTGGCAGGTTGCTGGCCAGAAGCGGAGGGCCAAAGAGGCGGCCAGGAAGAAGGCGAGGAGGCAGCGGCGGAAGGCCAACGCCATTGCGGCGAGGCTTCGCGCCCCGAAATCCGCGGCTGTAGTTTTAACACTGCAGCCGGAAGCGGAACAGAGGGGCGTGACTTATCTCGCCGTATTGAAGCGGGCGAAGGAGGCGGTGAGCCTCCAGGAGCTGGGCATCAGCGGGGGCATCGGGGTCAAGAGGACCTTGACCGGTGCCCGGAAGCTTGAGCTCGCCGGAGCGGAGAGTGGCCCGTTCGCGGACGCCCTGGCCGAAAGGCTGAGGGCGGTCTTACCCGCGGACGAGGTCCGGGTGTCCAGGCCGACTGGGCGCATTGACATGCGCATAGTGGGCCTGGATGACTCCGTGACGGAGGAGGAAGTTGTGGCCGCCGTCGCCAGGACTGGGGGGTGCTCTGCCGAGCTCGTCAAGGCGGGCACCCTCCGGCCTGACAACACGGGCATGCAAACCCTTGTGGTGAGCTGCCCCGTGACGGCGGCCAGAACTGTGTCGGAGGGCCGAAGGCTCTTGGTGGGATGGGTGTCTGCGCGGGTAAAACTGCTGGAACCCAGGCCTCTGAGGTGCTACCGCTGCCATGTGGGCAACCACACGGGAGCTATGTGCCCCTCGGAGGTGGACCGCAGCGGACTTTGTTTCCGCTGTGGTCAGCCCGGTCATCGGGCCGGCTCGTGTGAGGCCACGCCGCACTGCAGTGCATGTGCGGCTGCTGGCAAGCCGGCCGAGCACTGGGCTGGGGGAAGGGCCTGCGCGCCATCCGCCCCGACCAAGGGCAAGAGGTCCGCCGCCGCCGCCGCCTCTGCCGCCGCCGCGGCTTCTGTCGCCGCCACTGCTGCTTCTGCTGCGGGTGCTGCGACTCCCAACACTCGGGAGGGTGCTGAGATGGAGTGCCAGTAATGGTCCCATTTCGGCCCCCTCCAGAGACAAGTCGGCCGCTGTGCTATTGCGCAGTGGCTGATGCCTGGGGACGGTGAGCGTGGGTGGCTCGCCGTCCGATACCAGGTTGAGTCGACGACGCGTTGTGTTCCACGCGCGCCGAAGGAGCCGTCAGCACCAACGACGGGACCCCATAGGGTCGGTGCCTGCTAGGGTTGCGGGATTTGTTCGAAAGAGTTACCGCGGCCCTGGAACGCATAGGGCACAAGAAGGATCACGGGTGGGTTTTAGTCAGTAAAAGTCTGACACTCCCTACCGCTCCACCCAGGGCGGGAGGGGTCATTTGATGATTTCCCATCCAGAAAAAAAAAAAAAAAAAAAAAAAAAAAAAAAGGGAGCATTGCTAAAACACAAGTCGTGATATCTTTGACTCCTGTAGTGCGTTTTTGAAGCGGTTTTCGATCCCGATCGTCCTAACTAGGCGACCGCTGACCTACAGTCACGAAAAAATTGACCTCCCCTCAAAGGTGTTTTTGATATAACACTTACCCGTATTTTCAAAATTTTTAAATCTTCAAAATTTTATATCTCCTAAACCTAACGATAGATTTCTTTTCTTTTTTCGGAATCCAGTTCTCGCCAACATAACCTAGGTTTTACTGCGCTGTGCGCGATTTTAAAACCCACCAGGTCGCTGAAAACTCGGGTTTTTCGCTAAAAATAGTGGTTTTTTGAGGTTTTTCGACCATAATCAAAATTTTTTGTTCTAAAAGTAGTGCTGAAAACCTCGCTGCGAGCTCGCCCGCGTCGAGACGCGTCTCCCGACACCTCGCACGTCCCGCTGGCTCGTAGACTCTGCAAAAAATCAAAATTTTATTAAATTCCATACATAGGTACATATAACAGAATCCACCTTAGGGAGCATTGCTAAAACACAAGTCGTGATATCTTTGACTCCTGTAGTGCGTTTTTGAAGCGGTTTTCGATCCCGATCGTCCTAACTAGGCGACCGCTGACCTACAGTCACGAAAAAATTGACCTCCCCTCAAAGGTGTTTTTGATATAACACTTACCCGTATTTTCAAAATTTTTAAATCTTCAAAATTTTATATCTCCTAAACCTAACGATAGATTTCTTTTCTTTTTTCGGAATCCAGTTCTCGCCAACATAACCTAGGTTTTACTGCGCTGTGCGCGATTTTAAAACCCACCAGGTCGCTGAAAACTCGGGTTTTTCGCTAAAAATAGTGGTTTTTTGAGGTTTTTCGACCATAATCAAAATTTTTTGTTCTAAAAGTAGTGCTGAAAACCTCGCTGCGAGCTCGCCCGCGTCGAGACGCGTCTCCCGACACCTCGCACGTCCCGCTGGCTCGTAGACTCTGCAAAAAATCAAAATTTTATTAAATTCCATACATAGGTACATATAACAGAATCCACCTTAGGGAGCATTGCTAAAACACAAGTCGTGATATCTTTGACTCCTGTAGTGCGTTTTTGAAGCGGTTTTCGATCCCGATCGTCCTAACTAGGCGACCGCTGACCTACAGTCACGAAAAAATTGACCTCCCCTCAAAGGTGTTTTTGATATAACACTTACCCGTATTTTCAAAATTTTTAAATCTTCAAAATTTTATATCTCCTAAACCTAACGATAGATTTCTTTTCTTTTTTCGGAATCCAGTTCTCGCCAACATAACCTAGGTTTTACTGCGCTGTGCGCGATTTTAAAACCCACCAGGTCGCTGAAAACTCGGGTTTTTCGCTAAAAATAGTGGTTTTTTGAGGTTTTTCGACCATAATCAAAATTTTTTGTTCTAAAAGTAGTGCTGAAAACCTCGCTGCGAGCTCGCCCGCGTCGAGACGCGTCTCCCGACACCTCGCACGTCCCGCTGGCTCGTAGACTCTGCAAAAAATCAAAATTTTATTAAATTCCATACATAGGTACATATAACAGAATCCACCTTAGGGAGCATTGCTAAAACACAAGTCGTGATATCTTTGACTCCTGTAGTGCGTTTTTGAAGCGGTTTTCGATCCCGATCGTCCTAACTAGGCGACCGCTGACCTACAGTCACGAAAAAATTGACCTCCCCTCAAAGGTGTTTTTGATATAACACTTACCCGTATTTTCAAAATTTTTAAATCTTCAAAATTTTATATCTCCTAAACCTAACGATAGATTTCTTTTCTTTTTTCGGAATCCAGTTCTCGCCAACATAACCTAGGTTTTACTGCGCTGTGCGCGATTTTAAAACCCACCAGGTCGCTGAAAACTCGGGTTTTTCGCTAAAAATAGTGGTTTTTTGAGGTTTTTCGACCATAATCAAAATTTTTTGTTCTAAAAGTAGTGCTGAAAACCTCGCTGCGAGCTCGCCCGCGTCGAGACGCGTCTCCCGACACCTCGCACGTCCCGCTGGCTCGTAGACTCTGCAAAAAATCAAACTTTTATTAAATTCCATACATAGGTACATATAACAGAATCCACCTTAGGGAGCATTGCTAAAACACAAGTCGTGATATCTTTGACTCCTGTAGTGCGTTTTTGAAGCGGTTTTCGATCCCGATCGTCCTAACTAGGCGACCGCTGACCTACAGTCACGAAAAAATTGACCTCCCCTCAAAGGTGTTTTTGATATAACACTTACCCGTATTTTCAAAATTTTTAAATCTTCAAAATTTTATATCTCCTAAACCTAACGATAGATTTCTTTTCTTTTTTCGGAATCCAGTTCTCGCCAACATAACCTAGGTTTTACTGCGCTGTGCGCGATTTTAAAACCCACCAGGTCGCTGAAAACTCGGGTTTTTCGCTAAAAATAGTGGTTTTTTGAGGTTTTTCGACCATAATCAAAATTTTTTGTTCTAAAAGTAGTGCTGAAAACCTCGCTGCGAGCTCGCCCGCGTCGAGACGCGTCTCCCGACACCTCGCACGTCCCGCTGGCTCGTAGACTCTGCAAAAAATCAAAATTTTATTAAATTCCATACATAGGTACATATAACAGAATCCACCTTAGGGAGCATTGCTAAAACACAAGTCGTGATATCTTTGACTCCTGTAGTGCGTTTTTGAAGCGGTTTTCGATCCCGATCGTCCTAACTAGGCGACCGCTGACCTACAGTCACGAAAAAATTGACCTCCCCTCAAAGGTGTTTTTGATATAACACTTACCCGTATTTTCAAAATTTTTAAATCTTCAAAATTTTATATCTCCTAAACCTAACGATAGATTTCTTTTCTTTTTTCGGAATCCAGTTCTCGCCAACATAACCTAGGTTTTACTGCGCTGTGCGCGATTTTAAAACCCACCAGGTCGCTGAAAACTCGGGTTTTTCGCTAAAAATAGTGGTTTTTTGAGGTTTTTCGACCATAATCAAAATTTTTTGTTCTAAAAGTAGTGCTGAAAACCTCGCTGCGAGCTCGCCCGCGTCGAGACGCGTCTCCCGACACCTCGCACGTCCCGCTGGCTCGTAGACTCTGCAAAAAATCAAAATTTTATTAAATTCCATACATAGGTACATATAACAGAATCCACCTTAGGGAGCATTGCTAAAACACAAGTCGTGATATCTTTGACTCCTGTAGTGCGTTTTTGAAGCGGTTTTCGATCCCGATCGTCCTAACTAGGCGACCGCTGACCTACAGTCACGAAAAAATTGACCTCCCCTCAAAGGTGTTTTTGATATAACACTTACCCGTATTTTCAAAATTTTTAAATCTTCAAAATTTTATATCTCCTAAACCTAACGATAGATTTCTTTTCTTTTTTCGGAATCCAGTTCTCGCCAACATAACCTAGGTTTTACTGCGCTGTGCGCGATTTTAAAACCCACCAGGTCGCTGAAAACTCGGGTTTTTCGCTAAAAATAGTGGTTTTTTGAGGTTTTTCGACCATAATCAAAATTTTTTGTTCTAAAAGTAGTGCTGAAAACCTCGCTGCGAGCTCGCCCGCGTCGAGACGCGTCTCCCGACACCTCGCACGTCCCGCTGGCTCGTAGACTCTGCAAAAAATCAAAATTTTATTAAATTCCATACATAGGTACATATAACAGAATCCACCTTAGGGAGCATTGCTAAAACACAAGTCGTGATATCTTTGACTCCTGTAGTGCGTTTTTGAAGCGGTTTTCGATCCCGATCGTCCTAACTAGGCGACCGCTGACCTACAGTCACGAAAAAATTGACCTCCCCTCAAAGGTGTTTTTGATATAACACTTACCCGTATTTTCAAAATTTTTAAATCTTCAAAATTTTATATCTCCTAAACCTAACGATAGATTTCTTTTCTTTTTTCGGAATCCAGTTCTCGCCAACATAACCTAGGTTTTACTGCGCTGTGCGCGATTTTAAAACCCACCAGGTCGCTGAAAACTCGGGTTTTTCGCTAAAAATAGTGGTTTTTTGAGGTTTTTCGACCATAATCAAAATTTTTTGTTCTAAAAGTAGTGCTGAAAACCTCGCTGCGAGCTCGCCCGCGTCGAGACGCGTCTCCCGACACCTCGCACGTCCCGCTGGCTCGTAGACTCTGCAAAAAATCAAAATTTTATTAAATTCCATACATAGGTACATATAACAGAATCCACCTTAGGGAGCATTGCTAAAACACAAGTCGTGATATCTTTGACTCCTGTAGTGCGTTTTTGAAGCGGTTTTCGATCCCGATCGTCCTAACTAGGCGACCGCTGACCTACAGTCACGAAAAAATTGACCTCCCCTCAAAGGTGTTTTTGATATAACACTTACCCGTATTTTCAAAATTTTTAAATCTTCAAAATTTTATATCTCCTAAACCTAACGATAGATTTCTTTTCTTTTTTCGGAATCCAGTTCTCGCCAACATAACCTAGGTTTTACTGCGCTGTGCGCGATTTTAAAACCCACCAGGTCGCTGAAAACTCGGGTTTTTCGCTAAAAATAGTGGTTTTTTGAGGTTTTTCGACCATAATCAAAATTTTTTGTTCTAAAAGTAGTGCTGAAAACCTCGCTGCGAGCTCGCCCGCGTCGAGACGCGTCTCCCGACACCTCGCACGTCCCGCTGGCTCGTAGACTCTGCAAAAAATCAAAATTTTATTAAATTCCATACATAGGTACATATAACAGAATCCACCTTAGGGAGCATTGCTAAAACACAAGTCGTGATATCTTTGACTCCTGTAGTGCGTTTTTGAAGCGGTTTTCGATCCCGATCGTCCTAACTAGGCGACCGCTGACCTACAGTCACGAAAAAATTGACCTCCCCTCAAAGGTGTTTTTGATATAACACTTACCCGTATTTTCAAAATTTTTAAATCTTCAAAATTTTATATCTCCTAAACCTAACGATAGATTTCTTTTCTTTTTTCGGAATCCAGTTCTCGCCAACATAACCTAGGTTTTACTGCGCTGTGCGCGATTTTAAAACCCACCAGGTCGCTGAAAACTCGGGTTTTTCGCTAAAAATAGTGGTTTTTTGAGGTTTTTCGACCATAATCAAAATTTTTTGTTCTAAAAGTAGTGCTGAAAACCTCGCTGCGAGCTCGCCCGCGTCGAGACGCGTCTCCCGACACCTCGCACGTCCCGCTGGCTCGTAGACTCTGCAAAAAATCAAAATTTTATTAAATTCCATACATAGGTACATATAACAGAATCCACCTTAGGGAGCATTGCTAAAACACAAGTCGTGATATCTTTGACTCCTGTAGTGCGTTTTTGAAGCGGTTTTCGATCCCGATCGTCCTAACTAGGCGACCGCTGACCTACAGTCACGAAAAAATTGACCTCCCCTCAAAGGTGTTTTTGATATAACACTTACCCGTATTTTCAAAATTTTTAAATCTTCAAAATTTTATATCTCCTAAACCTAACGATAGATTTCTTTTCTTTTTTCGGAATCCAGTTCTCGCCAACATAACCTAGGTTTTACTGCGCTGTGCGCGATTTTAAAACCCACCAGGTCGCTGAAAACTCGGGTTTTTCGCTAAAAATAGTGGTTTTTTGAGGTTTTTCGACCATAATCAAAATTTTTTGTTCTAAAAGTAGTGCTGAAAACCTCGCTGCGAGCTCGCCCGCGTCGAGACGCGTCTCCCGACACCTCGCACGTCCCGCTGGCTCGTAGACTCTGCAAAAAATCAAAATTTTATTAAATTCCATACATAGGTACATATAACAGAATCCACCTTAGGGAGCATTGCTAAAACACAAGTCGTGATATCTTTGACTCCTGTAGTGCGTTTTTGAAGCGGTTTTCGATCCCGATCGTCCTAACTAGGCGACCGCTGACCTACAGTCACGAAAAAATTGACCTCCCCTCAAAGGTGTTTTTGATATAACACTTACCCGTATTTTCAAAATTTTTAAATCTTCAAAATTTTATATCTCCTAAACCTAACGATAGATTTCTTTTCTTTTTTCGGAATCCAGTTCTCGCCAACATAACCTAGGTTTTACTGCGCTGTGCGCGATTTTAAAACCCACCAGGTCGCTGAAAACTCGGGTTTTTCGCTAAAAATAGTGGTTTTTTGAGGTTTTTCGACCATAATCAAAATTTTTTGTTCTAAAAGTAGTGCTGAAAACCTCGCTGCGAGCTCGCCCGCGTCGAGACGCGTCTCCCGACACCTCGCACGCCCCGCTGGCTCGTAGACTCTGCAAAAAATCAAAATTTTATTAAATTCCATACATAGGTACATATAACAGAATCCACCTTAGGGAGCATTGCTAAAACACAAGTCGTGATATCTTTGACTCCTGTAGTGCGTTTTTGAAGCGGTTTTCGATCCCGATCGTCCTAACTAGGCGACCGCTGACCTACAGTCACGAAAAAATTGACCTCCCCTCAAGGGTGTTTTTGATATAACACTTACCCGTATTTTCAAAATTTTTAAATCTTCAAAATTTTATATCTCCTAAACCTAACGATAGATTTCTTTTCTTTTTTCGGAATCCAGTTCTCGCCAACATAACCTAGGTTTTACTGCGCTGTGCGCGATTTTAAAACCCACCAGGTCGCTGAAAACTCGGGTTTTTCGCTAAAAATAGTGGTTTTTTGAGGTTTTTCGACCATAATCAAAATTTTTTGTTCTAAAAGTAGTGCTGAAAACCTCGCTGCGAGCTCGCCCGCGTCGAGACGCGTCTCCCGACACCTCGCACGTCCCGCTGGCTCGTAGACTCTGCAAAAAATCAAAATTTTATTAAATTCCATACATAGGTACATATAACAGAATCCACCTTAGGGAGCATTGCTAAAACACAAGTCGTGATATCTTTGACTCCTGTAGTGCGTTTTTGAAGCGGTTTTCGATCCCGATCGTCCTAACTAGGCGACCGCTGACCTACAGTCACGAAAAAATTGACCTCCCCTTTTTTTTTTTTTTTTTCTGGATGGGAAATCATCAAATGACCCCTCCCGCCCTGGGTGGAGCGGTAGGGAGTGTCAGACTTTTACTGACTAAAACCCACCCGTGATCCTTCCTGTGCCCTATGCGTTCCAGGGCCGCGGCAACTCTTTCGAACAAATTCCGCAACCCTAGCAGGCACCGACCCTATGGGGTCCTTGGTGCTGACGGCTCCTTCGGCGCGCGTGGAACACAACGCGTCGTCGACTCAACCTGGTATCGGACGGCGAGCCACCCACGCTCACCGTCCCCAGGCATCAGCCACTGCGCAGCAGCACAGCGGCCGACTTGTCTCTGGAGGAGGCCGAAATGGGACCATTACTGGCACTCCATCTCAGCACCCTCCCGAGCGTTGGGAGTCGCAGCACCCGCAGCAGAAGCGGCAGAAGCGGCGACGGAAGCCGCGGCGGCGGCAGAGGCGGCGGCGGCGGCGGACCTCTTGCCCTTGGTCGGGGCGGATGGCGCGCAGGCCCTTCCCCCAGCCCAGTGCTCAGCCGGCTTGCCAGCAGCCGCACATGCACTGCAGTGCGGCGTGGCCTCACACGAGCCGGCCCGATGACCGGGCTGACCACAGCGGAAACAAAGACCGCTGCGGTCCACCTCCGAGGGGCACATAGCTCCCGTGTGGTTGCCCACATGGCAGCGGTAGCACCTCAGAGGCCTGGGTTCCAGCAGTTTTACCCGCGCAGACACCCATCCCACCAAGAGCCTTCGGCCCTCCGACACAGTTCTGGCCGCCGTCACGGGGCAGCTCACCACAAGGGTTTGCATGCCCGTGCTGTCAGGCCGGAGGGTGCCCGCCTTGACGAGCTCGGCAGAGCACCCCCCAGTCCTGGCGACGGCGGCCACAACCTCCTCCTCCGTCACGGAGTCATCCAGGCCCACTATGCGCATGTCGATGCGCTTAGTCGGCCTGGACACCCGGATCTCGTCCGCGGGTAAGACCGCCCTCAGCCTTTCGGCCAGGGCGTCCGCGAACGGGCCACTCTCCGCTCCGGCGAGCTCGAGCTTCCGGGCACCGGTCAAGGTCCTCCTGACCCCGATGCCCCCGCTGATGCCCAGCTCTTGGAGGCTCACCGCCTCCTTCGCCCGCTTCAATACGGCGAGGTAAGTCACGCCCCTCTGTTCCGCTTCCGGCTGCAGTGTTAATACTACAGCCGCGGACTTCGGGGCGCGAAGCCTCGCCGCAATGGCATTGGCCTTCCGCCGCTGCTTCCTCGCTTTCTTCTTGGCCGCCTCTTTGGCCTTTCTCTTCTGGCCAGCAACCTGCCACTCGGCCTCGGCCGCAGGAGGGTCCGAGGGTGGGGGTGGGGGCGGGGGCGGCTGCTGCACCACTGGCGCCGCAGCCTTAGCCGCTCCTCCCCGAGCCTTCCTCCCACCCCTCTCCGCCGGGGCCGACTTGGTGGTCGCCGGCGTCGCAGCCGCCGGCGCCACAGGCGCTGGCGCTGCTCCGCCCTTGGCCTTTGCCTTCGCCTTGCCGGACGTTCCCGGGCTGGCAGCCGCGGCGGCCGCGTACGAAGCCGCCTTCTGCTGCTGGCCCGGGGCCCTCTGAGTCGCCGCCAACGGGGGCCGCCGGACCATGTCCTCCAGGGTGGAGAACTGCCTCCGGAAGGGAGCCAGCTCCTGCCGCACCAGGTTCCTCACCTGGCTCAGCACTAGGCTCCCCTCCAGCGCCGCCGGACTCAGCACCCCCTGCGGCTCCTCGGAGGCCGCTCTGGCCATCCCCGCCAGGTCCTTCCGGAGCGACTCATTCTCCCGAACGAGTCGCTCCGTAACGGCCGCGAGGCGGGCGACCTCCGCCCGAAGCTCTGTCGTCTCCCTTGAGGGAGACGCGCCAACGTTGGCCGCCGCTGCCGCCAGGATGGAGGCTTTGGCCGCGCTGATGGCCTCCCGCTTCGAGGACTGTTTCCTCTTAAAGGCCACAGCGCGGATCGCGGCCTCCACGACCTCCGCGAACTGGGCCCTCTGCTCCTCAACCGTGGGACGCACCTCTCCCGGGGGCTCCGAGTCGTCGGAGTCGAGAGTAGGCGGAAGATTAGAGGGAGCCCCACGACCGCTCCCTCCAGAGCGACGCCCCTCCTCCACCAACCTCCCGGCCCGACTCTCCACCTCCCGGGTAGAGGGAGCCAGCCCCCTCCCCGCCTCACAGCCCCTGCCCCGCCTAGCGGTGGGGATCTTGCGGGCGGAGGCAAACTCGCCCTCGGAGGTCGACTCCCCGTCTTCCTCCCGTCGCGGCCGCTTGCGGAAGAACTTGACGTTCTCCGCAGCAGCCCCCCCTCTTCCGTCTCTAGAGCCCGCCGAGCTGACCGTTACTAGGTCTGGCGCGGAGCCGGAATCCGACTCCGTACCACCCCGGCGCTCAGGCGAACCCTCCACTACGGAATCGTACGCCATCAGCTCCTTAAAAGAAGCGGATCCGGATGACGACGATTCGGAGCCTCCTCGGCTCTTGTTGCCACTGGCAAGCGGAAGGTCTTTGTTGCCCACCCCATAGTACGAAGGGCAGCCCGCCGAAGCGGGGCGGGATTCCCCGACCGCTGAGCAGTCGGGACCCGCCTGGGGACTTATTTTACATCGGCCTTTTTCCATATTGTTCCTTTTAGAGGGTATGGTCCCTTGCTCCTCCGCCCTTTCTCCCTCACAGGGCCTCTCCTCCCACCCGCTCACTGCCTTCCCAGCCACGTCTGATAAGCAGACGCGTACCAGAAGGCAGCGAGCGGGTGTGTCTCTCTTGGTCTGGTCCCTCACTTGCGACCTTCCGGCATGAGTGGCTCTACCGGGAAAGCTCGCAAGATCATTGGGACGCTCAAGCCCCACCACGACGACAACGTGGAGACACATTCGGTGGGGAAATTGACCTCCCCTCAAAGGTGTTTTTGATATAACACTTACCCGTATTTTCAAAATTTTTAAATCTTCAAAATTTTATATCTCCTAAACCTAACGATAGATTTCTTTTCTTTTTTCGGAATCCAGTTCTCGCCAACATAACCTAGGTTTTACTGCGCTGTGCGCGATTTTAAAACCCACCAGGTCGCTGAAAACTCGGGTTTTTCGCTAAAAATAGTGGTTTTTTGAGGTTTTTCGACCATAATCAAAATTTTTTGTTCTAAAAGTAGTGCTGAAAACCTCGCTGCGAGCTCGCCCGCGTCGAGACGCGTCTCCCGACACCTCGCACGACCCGCTAGCTCGCAAAAAATTTTGCCCGCCCACCCGCCCTTTTTACTATAGGGAAGGTAGACGAAAATTACACAAAAATATTTTATTTTTAAATTTGCTTCCCAAACGCTTCGTTGGCCTTTGCTGACTCCAAAAATTGTTGTGAAGTCCATCTAGTACCGATAAAACTCACCCTGGACCTGATTCAATGTTAGGAAAATAGGATTTCAAACGAAGTTTATCTCTTACGGATTTACAACCATTGACACTTCGGTGACTCTCCCTGCATAGGCAGACAGGTAGTCTTTAAACCTGAACAAACACTCTAGTCATCAATACAGGGTGTTACACTTTATGACTAGTATTATTAGTACCTAATATATTGATCTTTATTTTTTATTTTATATTTTTTTGACTGACTACCGTTTAGTCACCCACTCAGAGATATCGCATTCTACTTTTCTCGTATTTATTTATTTTATTTTATTAGTTCCCTGACCCCCCCTTTACAGGGCTCATCTTTTATATACATACTCTTCAGAATTTGACACAACTTTACTTTAATTTATAGATCTAAATAATTAATTTGACCGAAATATTATATGACCATTTATTTTAATCTTATACACGCGTTTTTAGTAACTTATATAAATTTATTTTAACTTTGACTTTTGACCCCCCTTTACAGGGTTCTATATATAATATTAGGACTTATCTTTTTATTATTGGTATATAAGTTTGTGATTATTGACACATGTAACCGGTCTTGATTACTCAAGACCAAGACTATCACTCCTCCAAAATGTTCCTCTCCAGAACCCCCGCCAAAAAAGCCTCCACGGGTCCCCATGTCTCTCCGTCGAATGCCCCACTCTCCATCACCTTTGAGAAGGATGTGTCCCCTCCCAGTGCTTCAACTCAGGCCTCTAACGTGAGGCGAAGCATTGGAGAGTGGGAAAATGGGAGATTGG
Source organism: Hecatera dysodea (assembly GCA_905332915.2). Classification (NCBI taxonomy): domain Eukaryota; kingdom Metazoa; phylum Arthropoda; class Insecta; order Lepidoptera; family Noctuidae; genus Hecatera; species Hecatera dysodea. The sequence goes on along the minus strand of HG995300.1, from coordinate 20,935,227 downwards.
CAGAGTCTCAGCCCCTCCCCTCAGCCACCGCTATATCACCTAAAAAGGTAGCCCCAACGGCGACGGCCTCTCAGAAGCCCTCAAAGCGCGCTGCAGCTCAGGCAGACAGCAAGGCTGTAGCGCGTCGAACTTCCACCGAGTCTACGGGGGCGTCACCGGGGATGAGCCAGCTGCAACCAAACAAACCCACCGATCGGGTGACCGAGGCCCGCAATTGTCTTCTGCGCGCGAAGTCGCACCTCGGCGACTCGCGCAATTTGAGAGCAGACTTGAAAGCCGGGATCACCCAATCGGTGGAAAGGCTATACCAGCTGGTGAAGGAAGAGGCGGCGGCTGCTGCAAAGGCGAAAGGAAACGAGGCGGCAGAAATGGAGGCCAGCAAAACAACACCTTTGCCAGAGGCACCCAAGAGCTTTCCGGAGGTTGACTCTTTGCTCGCTTCACTAGCGGAGCATAGCGCGCTGGTGAAGGAGAGCAGCGAGAAGATGGAGAAGCTGCGGCAGGCGATGGAGAGGCAAGGGGAAATGTTGGAAAAGACGGCCACCTATGCGAGTGTAGCGGCGGGTCCACCGAAAAGGCAGACCCCAGGAAGGACCGCGCTGCACTCCATAGTGGTAACGTCCAGGGACGAAGATGACACTGGAGAGGTAGTCTTTAACAAAATTAGAGAGGCTGTCAAAGCCAGAGATGGAGGAGTAGAAATTGAAAGTGTGCGAAAGGCCAAGGACCGGAAAATTGTTATGGGGTGTAGATCAGCAGAGGAAAGAGACAAAGTGAAAGAGAGGATCCAGAAGTCAGGAGACCATCTCGTTGTCGAGGACGTGAAAAACAAAGACCCACAACTGGTATTCCGAGGCGTTCTCAGCATTTACACCGACGAGGAACTGCTAGAGGCGATACGGAACCAAAACCGGGATGTCTTTCGCGGCCTCGACAATGGGGAGGGTCGAATGACGATCAGGTACAGGAGAACGGCGCGGAACCCCCACACGAAAAACGTGATAGTCAGCACGTCACCTACTGTCTGGAACAGGATGCTCGAGAAAGGGAAAGCGCGCATAGATCTCCAGACCGTCTTCGTCGATGACCAGTCGCCACTGGTCCAGTGCACTAGGTGTTTGGGGTACGGGCATAGTCGGCGGCTCTGTAAAGAACCTGCCGACCTATGCAGCCATTGTGGGGGCCCACACCTTCGACCAGAGTGTGACCAGTGGCTAAAGACGGAAACACCAAAGTGCCTCAACTGTGTCAAGGCGAAGATGGGGAAGACTGACCACAACGCGTTTGACCGCGAGTGTCCTGTTCGAGTCAGGTGGGACAGACTGGCACGGGCATCCGTCGCCTACTGCTAAGGGCGTCCCGGGGAACACAATGCCGCACAAGATACTCCAGGTGAACCTTCAGAGGAAGAAGCTGGCGACCCAAGAGCTTATGCTTGAGGCCGAGCAGCGCAAAGCCAGCGCAGTGCTGATCCAGGAGCCCTATGTGGGCAGCGCGAAGAGAATGAGCGGGACCAGAGGCGTCCGTATCTACCAGAGCACCGCGCAAGAAGAAGGGACTGTCAAGGCGGCAATAGCCGTTTTTGACCCAAACCTGACCGTGAGACAGTACCCAGAACTCACCACGAACAACATCGTCGTGGTGGGGATTCAAACCGGTGCCTGGAGACTAACTCTGGTCTCGTTCTACTTCGAGCCAGACCAGCCCCTAGGGCCATACCTGGACAGCCTCAGGAAGGTGGAAAGCGAGACCGGCCCGCATAAGCTCATCATGGGAGGAGATGCCAATGCCTGGAGTATCTGGTGGGGCAGTAGTGAGACGAACAGCAGAGGCGACGAGATGTTGGGAGCTCTCGACCAGCTTGGATTGCAGGTACTGAATAGAGGGGAAACTCCAACCTTCGACGTAGTTCGTGGTAACAGGCGTTATACGAGCTGCGTCGACGTCACAGCCTGCACGGCGGATATGCTGACGGTGACCGACGGCTGGCGAGTCGTCGATGACCTGACGGGGTCGGACCACAACGGCATCGAGTTCATAGTACACCTCGAAAAGTCTTTGGGTATCACGATAAACCGGACTACCAGGATCTACAACACCAAAAAAGCTAATTGGACGCAGTTTCTTAAGAAACTGCGTCAAATTATGCGTGAGAACCACATCACCGTAAGTCTGTTCGAGGATATCGACAGCAGGGACAAAATAGACCTGGTAGTCGAGGGACTTACAGCGGCAGTGCAAGACGCCTGTACATGCGTGATACCCAAAAAGAATAACAGAGAGAGGCTAACCGTGCCGTGGTGGTCTGATAAACTCGCCAGTCTCAAGAGGCAGGTGGTCACCAAGAAGCGAAGGATTCGCTGTGCAGCGCCAATCCGGAGACCAAAGGTTGTCGAGGAGTACCTGAAACAGAAAGAAGAGTACGAACGTGCAGTAATCCAAGCAGCGGTCGAGAGTTGGAAGGGGTTCTGCGAGAAGCAGGAAAGGGAAGGCCTATGGGAGGGCATATACCGGGTGATCCGCAGGACGGAGAAAAGGGAGGAGGATTTGCCGATGGTTAGGGACGGCAGGACTCTAGACGCAGAGGCCTCGGCGAGGTATCTAGCAGAGACGTTTTACCCAGAGGACCGTTCGGAGGGGGATAACGAGGAGCACAAACAAGTGCGGCAACGAGCTGAAGAGGTGAATGGGGGCAACCAAGGTGAACCCTTGGACCCTCCCTTCACACTCGATGAGCTGGAGCGAGCAGTCTCCTCGTTTAACCCCAAAAAGGCCCCCGGTTCCGACGGTCTGACGGCGGACATATGGGGCCACGCGATCCGCCAAGACCCAGACTTAGTTCTGTGCTTGGTAAACAAGTGCCTGGTGCATGGATACTTTCCACGGTCCTGGAAAGAGGCAACCGTCGTTGTGCTCCGCAAACCCGCTAAAGACGACTACACCACCCCAAAATCGTACAGGCCGATTGGGCTACTGCCTGTCCTCGGCAAGATCTTTGAAAAGATGATCGTGGCCCGACTCAAGTTTTATTTGCTCCCCAGGATGAGTACTCGCCAGTACGGCTTCATGCCCCAGCGAAGCACCGAGGACTCCCTCTATACGCTTATGGGACACATACGTGGCAGACTTTATGCAAAAAGGATTGTCACGGTTGTGTCCCTGGATATAGAGGGAGCTTTCGACAGCGCATGGTGGCCAGCCATACGAGTTCGTCTGGCTGAGGAAAAGTGTCCTGTAAACTTGAGACGGGTCATGGACAGCTACTTGTCCGAGAGGGTGGTGAGAGTCAGGTATGCGGGAGCGGAGTACAAATCCAGGACCGAGAAAGGATGCGTCCAGGGGTCTATCGGTGGTCCCATAATTTGGAACGTTCTGCTGGATCCTCTGCTGAAGGACCTAGAGTCGATGGGTGTATACTGCCAGGCGTTTGCTGACGATATTGTCCTTGTGTTCGATGGAGAGACTGCACTTGAAATCCAGAGAGATGCCAATGTCGCCCTCGAGTATGTGCGAGCGTGGGGTGTCACAAATAAGCTTCGGTTTGCGCCGCATAAGACGAAGGCAATGCTGGTCACGCGGAAACTGAAGCATGACACCCCACGTCTCAAAATGGGCGGGGTAGACATTGGCATGTCTAACGAAATCAAGCTGCTCGGTCTCACCATCGACCACAAGTTGACATTTAACACCCACGTCGCAAACGTCTGTGCCCGAGCCGTCGGCATTTACAAGCAGCTGTCGCGGGCTGCTAGGGTCAGTTGGGGTCTCCATCCAGAGATTATCCGCTGCATATACACGGCCGCAGTGGAGCCCATAATACTGTACGCAGCGAGCGCGTGGTCGCCGGCCGCTAAGAAAGTCGGGGTGCAGAAAAAGCTGAACGCCGTCCAGAGGAGCTTCGCGCAGAAACTGTGCCGAGCCTACCGCACGGTCTCCCTGAACTCAGCACTGGTGCTGGCTGGAATACTCCCTCTTGACCTGCGAATCCTGGAAGCAGCCTCGCTCTACGAGGCCAGGAGAGGCGTATCCCATCCAGCGCTGGGAGACCGGGAGATCGAGCGCGTGGTATCGGCGCTTGAAATGCCGCATCCGGCTGAGCAGAGGGCTATTGCACTGCGACGCCTGGTAGACGAGGAACAATTTAATGAGCACCGCAACTATGCGGTGCGTATCTTCACAGACGGCAGCAAAATTGAGGGCAAAGTCGGCGCCGCACTGTCGGTGTGGACCGATGATGTGGAGACCGGGGCCCTCAGGCTTGCTCTGCCGTCTTACAGCACCGTCTACCAGGCCGAGCTTTTCGCCCTCTGCAAGGCAGCAAAGGAAGTCCTCCGAAGGTCCGAGACGGCGTTCGCTATTTACAGCGACTCCATGGCAGCACTCCAAACAGTCGTGAACCCCGAAGCCCTCCATGCCCTTGCAGTTGAAACAAGGGACGCCATCCGCCGCAGCAAATCCCAGAACAAGAGCGTCTCCCTGTTCTGGGTGAAAGCTCATGCGGGGCTGGAGGGTAACGAGAGAGCCGACTCGCTCGCGAAGGAGGCTGCCCTGAGGTCGAAGCGGAAACCCGACTACGACAAATGCCCGGTTTCATTCGTCAAGCGTATGATCCGAATGGAAACGCTGGGCGAATGGAACCGGAGGTATTGTACAGGAGAAACGGCGGCCACCACGAAGAAGTTCTTTCCGTGCGCGATCGCTGCGTACAGGACGGTGCGCAAGATGGAGACCACCAAAGAGCTGACCCAAGCCCTTACAGGCCACGGCGGGTTCTCCGAATACCTGACTCGTTTCAAGTGCAAGGAGAACCCGGCGTGCGCATGCGACCCCGACAAGCAGGAGACAGTCCTCCATCTCCTGACGGACTGCCCGGTATATGCCGTCCTGCGACATGACCTCGAATCCGAGATCGGCGACAGGATAAACGTAGAAAATCTAAGTCTTATAATAAAAAATAGAAAACATAGAGAATTATTTATTCAGTTTATTACCAAAATTGTAAAGTCAGTAAACAAACGGAATAAAACATAATCGAATTTAAATGGCACTCCGTTTTAACTGACATTGTAATTAGTTATTGAATGTAAATTATACAGGAATTATTAATTATTAGGAATTATTCATTATTAGGAATTATTTATTATTTGGAATTATTTATTATTAGGAATTATTTATTAATAGGAATTATTTATTATTAGGAATTATTTATTATTGAATTATTGATGAATTACTTATTGAATTAATTAATAGGAATTATTTATGCTTTTAATAAAAAATTGGAATAAAAATTTTTAATGTGATAACTAATTTAAAGGTAATAAACAAAAATCTACAGCCCAAACAACGTCCCTGCGTTCTGGCACGGCAGGGGGCCTTTTGAAAGGCAGGAGTGGGTTTTAGCCGGTAAGAGTCCGGCACTGCCTCGACTGTCTCACATAGCGAGGCAGTCGAGGCGTCCATGAGGATTTCCCACTCCTGCCCAAACAAAAAAAAAAAAAAAAAAAAAAAAAAAAAAAAAAAAAAAAAAAAAAACCTAACCTAACCTAACCTAACCTAACCTAACCGAGATATCTCAGACTCCTGAAAAGCTTTTTTGAAGCGGTTTTCGACAGTAATCATTATAAATAGGCCTCCGCCAACCAACTGACACAAAATATTTGACTTTCCTGCAAGGGTGGTTTTATTTTAGTACTTACCCCTATTTTCCAAAATTTTACATCTTTAAAAATTAATAACTCACAAACTTTACGTTAGATTTCTGTTTTGTTTTCTGAATCGGGTTTTCGCCATACTAACCTAGGTTTCCCGGCGCTGTGCGCGAATTGAAACCCTTCCAGGTCGCTGAAAACTCGGTTTTTTCACTAAAAATCGTGGTTTTTTGAGGTTTTTTGACCACAATCTAAATTTTTTCTTCCAAAAGTAGTGCTGAAAACCTTACAGTGAGCTTGCCCGCGCCGAGACGCGTCTTTTGACACCTCGCACGCCCCGCTAGCTCGCATATATCTGCAAAAAACTTAAATTTTGTTAAAATCTATACATAGGTACGTATAACAGAAACTACCTTAGGAAGCACCGTCGAAACACAAATCGAGATATCTCAGACTCCTGAAAAGCTTTTTTGAAGCGGTTTTCGACAGTAATCATTATAAATAGGCCTCCGCCAACCAACTGACACAAAATATTTGACTTTCCTGCAAGGGTGGTTTTATTTTAGTACTTACCCCTATTTTCCAAAATTTTACATCTTTAAAAATTAATAACTCACAAACTTTACGTTAGATTTCTGTTTTGTTTTCTGAATCGGGTTTTCGCCATACTAACCTAGGTTTCCCGGCGCTGTGCGCGAATTGAAACCCTTCCAGGTCGCTGAAAACTCGGTTTTTTCACTAAAAATCGTGGTTTTTTGAGGTTTTTTGACCACAATCTAAATTTTTTCTTCCAAAAGTAGTGCTGAAAACCTTACAGTGAGCTTGCCCGCGCCGAGACGCGTCTTTTGACACCTCGCACGCCCCGCTAGCTCGCATATATCTGCAAAAAACTTAAATTTTGTTAAAATCTATACATAGGTACGTATAACAGAAACTACCTTAGGAAGCACCGTCGAAACACAAATCGAGATATCTCAGACTCCTGAAAAGCTTTTTTGAAGCGGTTTTCGACAGTAATCATTATAAATAGGCCTCCGCCAACCAACTGACACAAAATATTTGACTTTCCTGCAAGGGTGGTTTTATTTTAGTACTTACCCCTATTTTCCAAAATTTTACATCTTTAAAAATTAATAACTCACAAACTTTACGTTAGATTTCTGTTTTGTTTTCTGAATCGGGTTTTCGCCATACTAACCTAGGTTTCCCGGCGCTGTGCGCGAATTGAAACCCTTCCAGGTCGCTGAAAACTCGGTTTTTTCACTAAAAATCGTGGTTTTTTGAGGTTTTTTGACCACAATCTAAATTTTTTCTTCCAAAAGTAGTGCTGAAAACCTTACAGTGAGCTTGCCCGCGCCGAGACGCGTCTTTTGACACCTCGCACGCCCCGCTAGCTCGCATATATCTGCAAAAAACTTAAATTTTGTTAAAATCTATACATAGGTACGTATAACAGAAACTACCTTAGGAAGCACCGTCGAAACACAAATCGAGATATCTCAGACTCCTGAAAAGCTTTTTTGAAGCGGTTTTCGACAGTAATCATTATAAATAGGCCTCCGCCAACCAACTGACACAAAATATTTGACTTTCCTGCAAGGGTGGTTTTATTTTAGTACTTACCCCTATTTTCCAAAATTTTACATCTTTAAAAATTAATAACTCACAAACTTTACGTTAGATTTCTGTTTTGTTTTCTGAATCGGGTTTTCGCCATACTAACCTAGGTTTCCCGGCGCTGTGCGCGAATTGAAACCCTTCCAGGTCGCTGAAAACTCGGTTTTTTCACTAAAAATCGTGGTTTTTTGAGGTTTTTTGACCACAATCTAAATTTTTTCTTCCAAAAGTAGTGCTGAAAACCTTACAGTGAGCTTGCCCGCGCCGAGACGCGTCTTTTGACACCTCGCACGCCCCGCTAGCTCGCATATATCTGCAAAAAACTTAAATTTTGTTAAAATCTATACATAGGTACGTATAACAGAAACTACCTTAGGAAGCACCGTCGAAACACAAATCGAGATATCTCAGACTCCTGAAAAGCTTTTTTGAAGCGGTTTTCGACAGTAATCATTATAAATAGGCCTCCGCCAACCAACTGACACAAAATATTTGACTTTCCTGCAAGGGTGGTTTTATTTTAGTACTTACCCCTATTTTCCAAAATTTTACATCTTTAAAAATTAATAACTCACAAACTTTACGTTAGATTTCTGTTTTGTTTTCTGAATCGGGTTTTCGCCATACTAACCTAGGTTTCCCGGCGCTGTGCGCGAATTGAAACCCTTCCAGGTCGCTGAAAACTCGGTTTTTTCACTAAAAATCGTGGTTTTTTGAGGTTTTTTGACCACAATCTAAATTTTTTCTTCCAAAAGTAGTGCTGAAAACCTTACAGTGAGCTTGCCCGCGCCGAGACGCGTCTTTTGACACCTCGCACGCCCCGCTAGCTCGCATATATCTGCAAAAAACTTAAATTTTGTTAAAATCTATACATAGGTACGTATAACAGAAACTACCTTAGGAAGCACCGTCGAAACACAAATCGAGATATCTCAGACTCCTGAAAAGCTTTTTTGAAGCGGTTTTCGACAGTAATCATTATAAATAGGCCTCCGCCAACCAACTGACACAAAATATTTGACTTTCCTGCAAGGGTGGTTTTATTTTAGTACTTACCCCTATTTTCCAAAATTTTACATCTTTAAAAATTAATAACTCACAAACTTTACGTTAGATTTCTGTTTTGTTTTCTGAATCGGGTTTTCGCCATACTAACCTAGGTTTCCCGGCGCTGTGCGCGAATTGAAACCCTTCCAGGTCGCTGAAAACTCGGTTTTTTCACTAAAAATCGTGGTTTTTTGAGGTTTTTTGACCACAATCTAAATTTTTTCTTCCAAAAGTAGTGCTGAAAACCTTACAGTGAGCTTGCCCGCGCCGAGACGCGTCTTTTGACACCTCGCACGACCCGCTAGCTCGCAAATAATTTTGCCCGCCCACCCACCCTGTACTATATAGGGAGGATAGACCAAGACACTGTCGAAAATTTTTATTTTTGATTTTACTCTACAGCTGAAAGCCCAGGCCGAAAAAACTTTTTCTTTCTTTTTACGGCCACTCTAGCTCCATACTCTGAGGCAGAAGTGTCTTTTATTTGCTGTATTGGACTCAAGTTGTTAGAGTTGACTCGCCCATTGGGTGTACTGACCTTTTACTTTTCAATTTGCTGGTCCCCTCTTTACAGGGACCAGTAATTTTAACAGTATTATTATTATTTATAGTTTTAGGTTTTTATTGACTCTTTGACGCAAATTTATACAAATTTAAATAATTATTTATAATTTGATTTTATTTTGATTTTATTATATTATTAGATCTTCTGATCCCCCCTTTACAGGGATCAGAGATTGCTTAGTGTCCCCATTTTAAACTTATTTATTTAACTCCCCTTACCGGCGACATGTTTGGGTTTAGGACACCGACCGTTAAGACGACCAAAGCCGCGGAGGAGAGCCTGGATTCGGGGAGTTCAGTCACGGAACAGGCGGGCCCTTCGGTGGGGCGCAGTATCGGAGAGCGAGAGGCTGACCAGCGTAAGGCAGTCCAGCTTCTCAAGACGCCATCCCCCACCAAGAAGGCCCCCATGACTTCTCCCCCCAAGCTCAAATCCAAGGCGGCGGTATCAAAGGATGACAAGCGGGCCGTGGACCATTCGCCGCCCTGCTCGCAGCCGGCTCGCTATCTCAACCGAACCTCGGAAGCCAAGGCCTGCCTCTCTAAGGCAAAGATCCAGTTGGTGAGCTCTCGAAACCTTAAGAAGGAGATTAAGGATGAAATCACCAAAGTGGTGGAGAGGCTCTACCAACTGGTGAAAGAGGCAGAGGCCGACAGAGGACCAGGTACCGAGCCGGAAAACCGAGTCGAGGGTCCCACGGAAGTGACGCCGAGCGCAGTTGTTCCGACAGAGCTCGTGAAGAAGCTCATGGAGAACCTCCAGCAGCACAATAAAGCGCTGGAGGAATGCCAGGAGCATACACGGGCTCTGTCGGAGCAACTTAAACAAACTCCCACACCCGCATACGTCCCTGGCCTGGGGCCAACTTTCGCGGAAGTCGCCGGCTCGCGGCAGCATACGCAAAGGCCTCTCCACTCGGTGGTCGTTTCGTCAAAAAACGACAACGACACCGGTGAAGAGGTCGTTGCGAAGCTGCGAACCGCAGTTGACGCGAAGAACGAAGGCACGCAGGTGGAGCGGCTGCGGAAGGCCAGGGACCAAAAGGTCGTTGTCGGATTTAAAACCCGGGAGGAGATGACGAGGGTGGCAGACCGTATCAAGAAGGCAGGCGACCTCGTGGTCGAAGAGGTCAAAAATAAAGACCCCCTCGTCATCATCAAGGATTTGCTCTCCTGCCACACGGACGTGGAGGTCATCGCAGCGCTCAAGCGCCAGAACCACCATCTGGTTGGGGATATACCTGCGGACGATGTCAGGATCACGGCAAGATACCGTCGCAAGACGCGGAACCCGCACACTTGCCACATCGTCCTGCAGGTGTCCCCAGCGATATGGCAGAGGCTAACGACGGCGGGCCGAGTGCATATAGACCTGCAGCGGGTGCGTGTACTGGACCAGTCACCACTGGTGCAGTGCACGCGCTGTCTGCGGTACGGGCATAGCCGCAAACTGTGCACGGAGCCCGCCGATCTTTGCGTTCACTGCGGTGACCCCCACTTGCGAGTGGACTGCCCCTTGCTGTCGGCGGCAGAGACGCCTAAGTGCCGCAATTGCGTGTTGGCGAAACTGGGCAAATCGGACCACAACGCCTTCGACAGTGCGTGCCCGATCCGCGTCAAGTGGGACGCATTGGCGCGCCTGTCGGTGGCGTATTGCTAAGGTGGTCCCGGTTGCACCAGGAGTCGTCCCCGATTGTCGCTCGAGCTATAAGGTGATCCAAGCGAATCTGCAGAGGAAGAACTTAGCAACCCAAGAGCTCCTGATCGTGGCTAGCGAGCGTAGGGTTGCTTTCGCACTGCTCCAGGAGCCGTATGTGGGCGGAATTAAAAGGATGCGAGACTACCGAGGAGCGAGAGTCTACCAGTGCGCGGAAGTAGGAAGTGGAACTGTGAAGGCGGCCATCGTCGTCTTCGACGATGACCTGGACGTCACACAGTGTCCGCAACTCACCACCAACAACATCGTGGTGGTGAGGATCCGAACCCGCGCCTGGGAAATCGCAGTAGTCTCCATCTACTTTGAACCAGACCAGCCCATAGGGCCATACCTGGAGCACCTCAAGCGGATTCGCGAGGAGTTGCCACAGCTCGAGACAATCGTGGGCGGCGACGCCAATGCAAAAAGCACGTGGTGGGGCAGCTCTGTAGTCGACAGCAGGGGCGAGGAATTCGCGGGGACCTTGGAGGAAATGGGCTTTCAGGTACTCAACGTCGGCAACACTCCGACCTTCGACACCATCAGAGGCGGCCAGTCCTTCACCAGTTTCGTTGACGTAACAGCATGTTCAACCGAAATGTTGGGACTGGTGGAGGACTGGAGAGTTGACGAAGGCATCACGAGCTCGGACCACAACGGTATTGTATTCAAAATCAATCTGCAAAAATCAAAAGGCACGCATATAACTAGAACAACCAGGATTTTTAACACGAAGAAAGCAAATTGGAGCCAGTTTCATACGAAACTGGCCCAATTGCAAATAGAATCAAATTTTAATGTAGAAGAAATAGACAAAATTAACAATAAAACAGATCTAGAAATAACCATAAATACATACATAGACTTAATAGTTAAGACGTGCAAACTAATAATTCCTAAAATTAAAAATAGAGATAAGAATACAATACCGTGGTGGTCCTCCGAGCTCGCCGAAATGATGACCGACGTCAACACAAAAAGACGCCGCATACGATGTGCTGCGAAGGTTCGGAGACAAAAAGTCGTCGAGGAGTATCTGCAAGCGAAGGAAAAATATGAGTCCCACGCAAGGAGAGCACAGACAGAGGGCTGGAAGGCGTTCTGTCAGAAGCAAGACAGGGAGGGCGTCTGGGAGGGGATCTACAGGATCATCGGTCGGACCTCCAAAAGGCACGAAGACCTGCCCCTGGTGAAAGACGGAGTATCACTCAACCCGCAAGATTCGGCTCGACTTTTGGCCGAGACTTTCTACCCCGAAGACCTGGAAGCTTCGGATAATGAAGACCACCGCCGGACTCGAGAAGCGGCCAGTCGCGTAAACGAGTGGTCGCATGATGAATACCATGACCCACCGTTTACGCTTCTGGAGCTGAGGTCCGCGGTGGAAAGCTTTAATCCGAAGAAGGCACCCGGGGTGGATGGTCTCACAGCCGACATCTGCGCGCAGGCCATTCTCCGGGACCCAGGGGTGTTCCTTGCACTCGCGAACAAGTGTCTCGAGCAGGGTCACTTCCCTGGGGCCTGGAAAGTGGCCACGGTGGTGATACTCCGAAAACCAGGTAAAGACACCTACACAACCCCGAAGTCGTACAGGCCGATCGGCCTCCTACCTGTCCTGGGCAAAATCCTCGAAAAGCTGCTGGTAGCTCGTCTTAAATGGCACCTCATCCCGCGGTTTAGTACTCGCCAGTTTGGCTTTATGCCACAGAAAAGCACCGAGGACTCCCTCTACACCATGATACAACATATCAATGAAAAGCTAAGCCAGAAGAAGCTGATCACTGTTGTATCACTGGACATAGAGGGAGCCTTCGATAGCGCATGGTGGCCGGCCATTAAGGTCAGACTGGCTGAGGAAAAGTGCCCGGTGAACATAAGGCGGGTGCTAGACAGCTACCTAAGCGAGAGAAGCGTCCGGGTCAGGTACGCTGGAGCGGAGTGCCGCAGGGCGACGACTAAGGGGTGTGTACAGGGGTCGATTGGAGGTCCGATCCTATGGAATCTGGTGCTGGATCCCCTGTTGAAGGGGCTCGGCGAACGAGGCGACTACTGTCAGGCGTTCGCCGACGACGTGGTGCTCATCTTCGACGGGGATACAGCACTAGAGGTCCAAAGACATGCCAATGCCGCCCTCGAGTATGTTCGGAGGTGGGGCATCGTGAACAAGCTGAAGTTTGCGCCGCACAAGACCTGTGCGATGCTTATCACCAAGAAGCTGAAGCACGATGTCCCGCTCCTGAGCATGGGCGGGGTCGACATTGGCATGTCCAAAGAAATAAAAATACTGGGGCTGACCATAGACCACCAGCTCACTTTCAACAGCCACGCGGCAAATGTTTGTAAAAAGGCTCTGAATTTTTACAAGCAGTTGTCGCGAGCAGCAAAGGTGAGCTGGGGTCTCAATACTGAGGTCATACGCAGTATCTATACCGCAGCGGTCGAGCCGGTCATCCTGTACGCAGCCAGTGCCTGGGCACCGGCAGCGAGGAAGGTCGGAGTCCAAAAACTCCTGAATTCAGTCCAGCGGGGGTTCGCTCAGAAGCTCTGCAAGTCCTACCGCACTGTTTCACTCAACGCCGCGCTCGTGTTGGCTGGGATACTCCCGCTTGACCTCCGAATACAGGAGGCAGCCGCTCTGTACGAGGCAAAGCGTGGGGTACCTCAGCCGTCACTTGCGGGCCGCGAGGTGGAGCGGGTGGTGGCATTTGCGGAGCTTCCACATCCGGCAAAACATACGGTCATGGGGTTCGTGAGCTTGGTAGATCAGTCTCATGTGGAGTCCCACAACAGCCAGGCCATTCGGATTTTTACCGACGGCAGCAAGCTCGAGGGCAAAGTCGGAGCAGCGCTGTCCATCTGGGACAGTGCTGCCGAGATTAGGTCCCAAAAGCTTAGCCTGCCAACCTGCTGTACTGTCTACCAGGCAGAACTCCTGGCCGTATGCGAAGCCACGCGCCTAATCCTGCGACGCAGGGAGGGAACCTTTGGTATCTATAGTGACTCAATGGCGGCACTGCAGACTGTCACAAACCAGGGTTCCCTCCATGCTCTGGCAGTGGAGGCGAGAGCGAACCTCAACGTGGCTCTATCCCAGAACAAAGTTGTCTCTTTGTTCTGGATAAAGGCACACGCTGGACTGGACGGGAATGAACGCGCAGACCACCTCGCTAAGGAGGCGGCACTGCGCAGCAAAAAGAGACCGGACTACGACCGCTGCCCGGTATCATTCGTCAAGCGGCAGATCCGCATGGGGTCGCTTGACGAATGGAACCGGAGGTATAGAACTGGAACAACAGCCTCAGTGACCAAGATCTTCCTCCCAGACGCCATCGACGCCTTCCCAATAGTCCGCCAAATTAAACCGACCGGGGTGTTGACCCAACTCTTGACGGGGCACGGTGGGTTCTCCGAATACTTGCATCGCTTCAAGTGTAAGGAGAACCCATCGTGCATCTGTGAGCCGGGTGTGCTGGAGTCTGTTCCGCATATCCTGTTCGAGTGTCCTGTGTTCGGAAGGGAGAGGATGGAAATCGAACAGGAGCTGCGGACCAGACTAAGCCAAGACAGCATGGGAGCTCTTTTTGTAAATAAAAAGTGCAGAGAGACCTTGTTGAAATACTGTTTGGAAATTGTAGGTAGGGTCGTAAAAAGAAGTAAGGCGGGGTAATCCATGCTTCCCTTATATTAATTAAGAATATAACGCGGCAAGCATGGAAAATAACCGTCTTACTTCTATATAGTTACTCAAAATTGACTTTTAATTTTTTTGTAGTTTAGTAGTTTTTAAATTTTAGCACAGATATTAATAAACATGAATCAACAAGGTCTCTGACAACGTCAGAGGGACATCAGCAGAGCAGGAGTGGTTTTTAGTCGGTTCGAGTCCGACACTACCTGAACTGGCTCTGGGCTCATTAGACCGAGAGACAGTTCAGGTGTCCGTGGGGATTTTCCACTCCTGCCAATTATAAAAAAAAAAAAAAAAAAAAAAAAAAAAAAAAAAAACCTAACCTAACCTAACCTAACCTAACCTAACCTAACCTAACCTAACCTAACCTAACCTAACCTAACCTAACCTAACCTAACCTAACCTTTTTTTTTTTTTTTTTTTTTTTTTTTTTTTGCGCTGGGAAAAAATGCGTTACGCATACCTCCCGCTCGGGGGAGCGGGGGGCTATGTGGGACTCCCCGAGCTAAGCCCGGTATACCCACTAAAACGACCCAGCGGCATTCCCGCATCGTCTTACTGGAGGGGGACTGGGAGACCGGCGCAGCCTTTGCGTCCAGTCCTCCTCCGACGAACACCCACCCAACCCATCACGCCCTCCCCGTAGGGAGAGGGCCGGGAATGACGGACGAAGGCGGTGACGAGTGCAATGCAGGCGAAGGCACCCCCGTGCCGGTCGCCCGCGTGTCACCACCAGGAGGAGGGAGAAAACGACCTCTTCTCCGACCTCTCCTTCGTCTTCGGTGCGGCGCAGCGAGAGGGTCTTCCTCACGCGCGCGCTCCGCCGCCTCCTTTTGCGAGATGACATCCTCGCAGAAGGAGGCGACCGCTGCCCAAGACTCCTCGCTCTCCAGCATGGATTTGATCACGCCGGGGAGCGAGAGGTCCTGTCCGATCTCCGCAGTGAGACTACGGCGCCGCTCGGACCAAGCTGGGCACACCTCGAGAGTGTGCTGCGCATTGTCTTCCGCGGCGCCGCAGTCGTGGCACGCCGCAGTCTCCTCCCTCCCGATCCGGTGCAGGTACGAGCCAAAACAGCCGTGTCCTGACAGCACCTGCACCAGACGGAAGGACAGAAAACCATGTCGCCGCTCGAGCCAGTCCCGCAGGACCGGACCGAGCGCGTCTAGGGTACGGCGGCCAAAGGTGGCGGCGGCGAGGTCCTGCGTCCAGTGGACCACAATGGCGTCCCTCGCCTCTCTCCGCACGGCCTCCCTCTCTTCCGCGACGGGGCGCTCCCCGAGCGCTTTCCGGCGCGCCGTCCATTCATACACTCTGGCGAGCACCCACGCCTCCAACTCCCAAGGAGGGGTGCTGGCAAGAGCGCACGCCGCCGAAAAACCTACCGAGCGGTAGGCCCTCGCAACCCGCAGTGCAATGGCCCTTTGTGGCCTGCGGATCGCCGTCGCATTCTCCCTCCTGTGCAGAGACTCCTCCCAGATGGGGGCGCCGTATAGGGCCATGCTCCGCAAAATGCCAGCATACAGGCGCCGGCATAGCGCACCAGGCCCCCCCAGGTTCGGGAGGAGCCATGACAGCGCGTCCGCGGCTTTCAGTAGGCGCGTCGATAGCCCGCTGAAATGTGGGCCGAAGCGCCACCTGCTATCAAGTACCAGACCCAGATACTTCATCTGAGTCTGTACGTCCACCCTAGTGCCCTCCACAACGATGTGGGCATCCGGAGGGCAGCGCTGCCGAGGCCCGTGGAAGAACACGGCCTCGGTCTTGTTCAGCGCCACCTTCAACCCCAAGCGGCGGATTCTTCCTGCGACCAACGATCCGCCGGCCGAGGCCAGACAGGCCGCCTCCCTGAAGTTCCTGCCCCGGGCAGTGAGGAGAGTGTCATCCGCGTAGCAGATGACACTCGTGCCCTGGAGCAGGGCTCCCCGCAGGAGCCAATCGAATCCGATGTTCCACAAAGGAGGGCCTAGCACCGACCCCTGTGGAACACCGGACTCTGCGCCGTACCGCCTCAGAGTGGCCGATTTGTCTACAAGGAGGACCTCGCGGTCCTCCAAGTAGTCGGCCAGCAGGTCCCGCAAGTACTGGGGCACTCCATGATACCGGAGCGCCTCCAATATCGTCGAGTGGGGAACGGAGTTGAAGGCGTTGGCTATGTCGAATGACACCGCCAGCACTCCGTCCCCCGCCTCAAACGCCCCCTTCACCTGACCCTTGAGTAGGGCCAGCGCATCGATGGTCGACCGACCCTGTCGGAAACCAAACTGGGCGTCCGACAGGTCCGGGCCGACCCTCCGCAGATGGCTGTTCAGCCGACTGGCGATGATCCCCTCGAACAATTTACCGACCTCATCGAGCAGAACGATGGGCCGGTACGCCGAGGGGGAATCGACAGGACGTCCCTCCTTGCGCAGTAGGCATAGCTGCCCCTCCTTCCAAGGCTTCGGGAACCTCCCAGCGGTAAGGCACGCGCTGAAAAGGTCCCGAAACCTGTCCTCCATTTGAGCGGCAGCTATGGCTACCACCCGTGCTGGAACGCCGTCCGGTCCAGGGGCCGTCTTTTTTGCGCGGAGGCTGAACAACCCCGCGCTAAACTCCTCCGCCGTCACCGGAGGGACCTCCTCGTCCTGTGACGCCTCCCTCTGTGGAGGATCCATCGTTGGTGGGGTGAATTCGGTCCTGCGTGGAAACAAGGACCGAACCACCCCATCCAGCAGGGCCGGCTCGAGGGTCTCGGTCAGCGGGGGACCGCGAGGGCGCAACTTGTTCCGCGCCGCCTTGTACGGTCTCCCATAGGGATCCCGGTCGAGACTCTCCAGCATCTCGGCGTTCGCCGCGTCCCTGGCAGCACACATAGCCGACCCGAGGGCCGCCTGCGCCTCTCTGTAAGAGGCATACAGGAGGTCCTCGGCTGCCAGATCACGTGCGCTGCGCCGTCGGCTTCGCGTGTAGGCCCTCCTGGCCGCCACGCAGTTGGCACGGAGCCCCGCCAACTCTTCCGTCCACCAATAAACGGCACGACGGGGAGGGGGACGGCGAGACCGAGGCATGCTGGAGTTGCACACCTCGGTCAGGGATCCCCTGAGCTGCACGGCTGCGACGTCAACGTCCAGGACCTCAACAGGGGGCGACAGCCAGTCCTGCAGAAAGGCCGCCTCCTTGGCTGCCTCCCGGTCCAGGCGAGTGAGAGCCCACCGAGGGAAGGGAGACCTGCCAGAGCGGGCCATCTCCCCCCGGGAGCTCGAACTCGAGGTGGAGATGTCGAACCGCACATATCTGTGGTCCGACATGGTCTCCACCGTCTCCACCCGCCAGTTCACGATGCGTGCGGCTAGCAAGGGGGTGGCAAACGACACGTCAACCACCGAACCTCCGCGTTGCCGCACACACGTGTGGACCGACCCCCTGTTGAGGAGGGTCACACCGCAAGACGCCGACCAAAACTCGACGGCGCGGCCCCGGACGTTGCAGGAGGCAGCCGGGTTGCCCCAGGCTTCCGACTTGGCGTTGAGGTCGCCCAGCACCACGACTTGGCGTGGCGCCGCCCTCCCGACGACGGCAGTGAGGATTTCGAGAAAATTCTCAAAGTCTGCGAGAGGGCGGTTCGGGGAGAAATAGACCCCCACAAGGGCTAAATCTCCCCACGCGGCAGCCACGTATCCCTGACCCTTCTCTAAAAGCGAGAGGGGAGGGGAGTCCGTGGAAGACCGCGACACCACTGCCACCAAGCCGTCTCGATCGCCTACCCAATTGGCAGGGACCGAGTAAGGCTCAGCGACCACCACTATGTCCACCAACCACTCGGCCATGGTCTGCATCAGCAGATCCTGGGCAGCTCGGCAGTGGTTGGCGTTCGCCTGGAGGATGCGATGCTCGACTCTATCCATCAATAGTCATCGCACCCCCCTCCTCCGCAGCCGTGCTAGCAGCAGGCCCGACTGGCGCCTGCGCTTTGCCCTTCTTGGCGGGGGGATTACACATCCTCCCCTTCATCATGTGGTCTGCCGGGCGGCCACTGGCGGCACACACTAGGCAGTGTGGCTTGGCGGCAGTGCAGGAAACGGCTTTGTGGCCGACCTTGCCGCAGCGGTAGCAACTGTCCGTCCTGTCGACCTGGGACGGACAGAGGGCTCGGGTGTGGCCGATACCGAAGCACCTGTAGCAGCGCAGAGGCTGGTCTACAAGTGCTCGGACTGCACCCGAGCTGAAGCCTACGCAGAGCCGTCCCTTGTCAAGGACGGCTTTAGCAGCGGCGACTGGGCACTCGAGCCGAATAGTGCCCATGCCACCGCGGCCAGGTCTAATGTCCCTGGCTTGTACCGCTGCGACGTTACAGCCGCCAATGGCTGCGACCGCGGCCACCACCTCCTCTTTCGTGACTGAGTCATCCAGGTCGGCCACCTCCACCGCCGCCAGCTTTACTGGACGGGCCACCTTGGCCACGTCAGCGACGGCCTCCTGCAGCTTGGCTGCGAAGAGGTCGGCGCTGGCGCTGCCCTCTGCCCCCGGGAACTCGAAAATTCGAGCTCCGGTTTGGGTCCGCCGGCAAGAGACTTTGCCGATCCCCAATTGGGTTGGATCGGCATTGGCACGCGCCCGCACCAAAATGGACGCGTACGTCTCCCCTCTTTCCGCAGCCTCCGCGGTGAGCGTCACCACGACGGCTGCGGACTGAGGGGGATTTCTCCTCCTCCGTTTCCTCTTCTTCTTTCCCTGCCCAGTCACCTGCGACTGGCTGGGAGGCGCGGCGTCCGGGGTGGCGGGAGCGGCCGTTGCCTTGCCCTTCCCCTTGCCCTTCCTTTTCCCTTTCCCGACCACTTCAGTCCAACCTGCATCGTTGGACGGAGTGGTGGAAGGGAGAAGCGCGTCCTCTCCTGGTGGGGACGGCGTCGGCTCTTCACGCCTCTGTTCCGCTGCGGTTGAGGACGGCCCCGGCTCTTCACGCCTCTTGTCCGCCGCAAGCGGGGGCCGGAGGCGTTGTTCCGGCAAGAGCCGGTCCTCTATGCCTGCGATGCAGGCTCGCGTGAACGCCCGCTCCTCCATTACGACCTTTCGGATTATATCCTCAAGGTTGGAGGAGGGGGCTTCCACCGCAGGTCTGGGGTCTACCGCTGGGGGGGCGGTGGCTTCAGCCAACTTCTGATGAAGCTGGCTGACCTCCGACTGCAGGCGATCGACCTTCGCCTGCAGTTGCCGCGTCTCGTCGGTCGCTGTCCTCTTGACCAGCTCCTCGACTATGCCGCGTAGGCTCGCAGCACGGCATTTAAGGGCCTTCTGAAAGGTGCCCTTCAGGTTGGAGGACTTAGAGGCGACCTCCACGATCTCTTCCTCGTCCTCCTCCGCCATCCGCTCCAGCTCGGCCAGGGAGTGGTCCGCGTACAAAACGCGAGACGCACCGTACCCAGACCTGGTCCGAGCAGCACGAGCACGCTGCTCCTTGGCAGCAACGCGCTCTTCAAGCTCCTGCTGATGCAGAGTCCGCCGAGCGAGATCCAACTGGCGTTGGGCGTCCGCGAGACCCACGACATGCGAGTCCGCGGCTGTTGCCGACTTTTTGGGCTTCGACTTGCCAGTCGAGCCCGAGGCCGAGGAACCCTCGGATGTCGCCTTCCGGAATTCGCGCTTCCGCGAACGGATTTCCTCTGCGTCGGAGACGCTTGCCAGGGACTCGCTCTCCGAGTCTGACATCGCAACCGCCCTGAAGCTAGCTGCAGACGGCGCGCGGCTAGCTTCTGACGCTGAAGCGTCAGAGTGGCCCTGAGAAGGGCCTTTTGGTTGGCCCTTAGAAGGGCCTTTGGGTTTTAAAAAACGCCCTAGGGCGTCCCGCGGTGGAGCAGGCATAGCCTCCCGCGAAATCGTAACAGCAAGTCGAGAATGTGAGCTACGATGCACAGTGCACTTTGGCCGATCCCAGTCTGCCACTCCGTTACGGTGACAGAACTGGGTCGTTTCCAGGGGACGCGACGTGGACGCAAGCACTGTGGGGTGGTCCCCCAACCTAACCTAACCTAACCTAACCTAACCTAACCTAACCTAACCTCTTTGGAGAGAGTTTTGTTCGAGGCAGGACCGAGAAAGCATGTGGGACGGGATCTATCGGGTACTAAGGAAGACGGCGAGAAGGCAGGACAACATCCTCCTGAGAAACACTGCAGGAAACACGCTCAGCCCTGAGCAATCAGCGGACCTTCTCGCGAAAACCTTTTACCCCGACGACACATCGGATGCCGAACAACGATACCACACTGCGCTGAGACAGCTAGCGGAGGAGGAAAATCCACAAGGCTTGTCCGCCGACGACCCACCTTTCACAGCCGTGGAGCTGGAAAAGGTCCTCCAGGACCAAAATCCAAAGAAAGCCCCCGGTCCCGATGGGCTAACAGCGGACATCTGCACAGCGGCAATAAACTGCGATAGGGAAGTGTTCTTGGCAATGGCAAACAAGTGCCTGTCGCTGTCACACTTTCCGAAGCAGTGGAAGGTCGCCCACGTGTGCATCCTCCGAAAGCCAGGCAAAGAGGACTATACCAGCCCAAAGTCCTACCGGCCTATAGGTCTCCTATCGGTCCTCGGGAAAATAGTCGAAAAACTCCTAGTAGGCAGACTCCAGTGGCACTTCCACCCAACACTCCACCAAAAGCAATACGGGTTCATGCCACAGCGCGGAACCGAGGACGCCCTCTATGACCTAATGGAGCACATACGTGCCGAAATCAGAGCCAAGAAGATCGTGCTTTTGGTATCATTGGACATAGAGGGGGCCTTCGATAACGCGTGGTGGCCAGCACTAAAAAAACGGATGGTGGTAAAACGCTGTCCCAAAAACCTATACAAGCTCGTCGCCTCATACCTCAGAGACCGGTACGTCAAGGTCAACTACGCCAGAGCGTCTAGCGAGAAGGGAACCAACAAAGGATGCGTCCAGGGCTCAATAGCCGGTCCGACGTTTTGGAACCTAATCCTAGACTCACTCCTTCACAAAATGGCTAGAATGGGGGTATACTGCCAAGCCTTCGCGGATGATGTCGTTCTGGTATTCTCGGACCATACCACCGGTCCCCTGCAGCAGGCAGCCAACAACGCGCTCGACGTGGTGTCGACCTGGGGCGTCAGAAACAAGCTACGTTTCGCCACGCATAAAACAAATGCGATGGTGATAACGAAAAAGCTGAAGTACGACGACCCGGTTCTGTACATGTCGGGTGTGAGGCTAGACCTAGTCCAAGAGGTCAAGCTGCTAGGTCTCACTATTGACGCCAAACTCACATTCAACGCGCACGTGGCTGCGACCTGTCGTAAGGCTGCAGACATTTACAAGCAACTCGCGTGCGCGGCGAAGGTGACGTGGGGCTTAAACAGGGAGATTATCAGGACGATATATGTGTCGGTGATAGAGCCCATCGTGATGTATGCAGCGAGCGCATGGGCCCCGGCAGCGGAAAAACTGATGACACGTAATCAGTTTGACTCGCTGCAGAGGGGGTTCGTGCAGAAGATCTGCAAAGCATACCGCACGGTGTCTCTGACATCGGCACGTGTACTGTCGGGCCAACTCCCCCTGGACCTACGCGTATTAGAGGCGGCTGCCCTATTCAAAATCAAGAAAGGCCATTCCCGAGAGTTCCTACCTCCCGATTGCGAGCTGGAAAGGAATATCCACTACTTGTCCCAACCCCATCCAGCGCGACTCATTCCAACCGAGTACGCACGCATCGAGGACTGGACTCCTGAAACCCTACAGACCCACCAGATAACCGAACCCCAGATCTACACCGACGGTAGCAAGATCGAGGGGAAAGTCGGTGCTGCCCTAACCTGGTGGGAAGGAGGTAAGGAGTCTAAGTCTAGCATCTTTGGCCTGAGGTCTCACAACACTGTCTTCCAGTCTGAACTGTACGCACTGTTCAGAGCTGTCAGGATGGCAAGAGAATCGAGGGCGGCCTCCATAAGCATACTGAGTGATTCAAGATCTTCGCTCGACCTGCTAATGAGACCGTCTGTCACTCACCACCTGGCACTCCATATCAAGAACTGCATGCGGGAGATTAGAGAGGCGGGCAGAGAGGTGAAGCTCTTCTGGCTTAAGGCTCACGTGGGAACAGCCGGGAACGAGAGAGCAGATGAGCTGGCCAAGGAGGCAGCTCTCACAAAGGAGACAGCGGACTACGACAAGGTCCCCGTATCATACGTGAGACGGAAGATACGGGAGGGGACAGTCAAGAAGTGGCAAGCGCGTTATGAGTCCTCGAGTACGGGTGCGGTCACGAAGGTGTTCTTCCCGGACGTCCTAGTGGCGAAAAGAACCCTTAGAGACACAGTCCTGGAACCAACCCACACTCAGATTCTGACAGGGCACGGAGGGTTTGCATCATACCTCCACCGCTTCCACCTCAAAGACAGTCCCTCGTGCATCTGCGACCAGACCAGTGAGGAAACAGTCTGGCACCTGCTTCTTGAATGCCCGAGGTTTTGCCTCGAAAGAATGGAGCTGGAGCAAAGCACAGGACTCCAGCTGAGCCAGTCCTCACTCCATAAGTTCATGGAAAAACCAAAAACGAGGACCCCATTCCTGGCGTTTGCGAGCAGGGTAGCCACAGTCGCAGCTGGGCCAAACAAATCTGAAGCCCCCGCACGAAGTCGAGTCCAACCACCACCTACCCGACAAAACACCACCGCAACAAACCCACCACTAACAAATACCTCAACTCACAACACTCAAACATCAATAGTCACAACAATCACGACAACACCAACTACGGTAACATTTACAACAAACACAATAACACTCACAACACTACAAACGACACCGTCTACAAACGCAGACCCACAGCCTGCACCGGGGGCAGTGCCAGCGGCATCGACTACAGAGGCTGATCCACAACCACCCCAACCCACCATGTCAGTCACACAGTTCTTGGCATGCGGGGAAAGCGGAGTTCCAGGCATCAGACTCCGTGGGGTGGCCCTGTTCATGAACAGGGAAACCGAAAAACTCGGCATCAGTTTCTGTATTGGCTCAAGCCGAGCTAGAGCCCGAATTCCCATCTCACCGGGCCTGGCCGCCCTAATCAACGGGAGCACGACCAAAGCGAGCATAAAAGGTAGCAAATATGCCGCGCTACAGCAGGTGGAGGTGGCCGCCCATAAGTGCCGTTTAGTGCGATTCAAAGGTAAGACAATCGCACTACTCGAGTGGAGAGCGGAAACTCCATTTGCCCAGGCGAGCTCGTTGCTCCGGGAGATGGGGCGGGCGGGGGAGAGTGGGACAGCTCGCATCATCAGCGTCGACGCCATGGCGATAGGGTGGGACAGAGGAGAAGTCGCAGACCGACTCGGCTGCCTGAAAGCCTCAGAACAGCACGAGCTAGTGGTCTATGAGGATAGAGGGGAAACCCTGAGTTTTCTCGAAGCCCCCATGGACCGCACGGGCAGCGCGACAAGCCCTACCACCATGAGCGGAGCTGAAAGGGCACAGCGTGAGGTTGCCGAAGAAAAAGAAAGGAAGGCACGGGCAAAAACCACCAGCCCTGAGGACCGAGCCCGGTCCGCAAGCCACCTAAGGACAATTGGCACCTTCCTCAAAGCACTGCTCCCGGGAACCAGCCGCCCATCACCAACAGAAAGGCAGGAGCGGGCAGTGGAAAAATTCATGACACAACCCCAAAAAGTTAAGGCACCACCTAAACCGAAACCAACCAGGGCGGAGAGGGGGCAAGTCAGCCCGCCGACCCTGGCAGCAAACTCGGGCGTCACGGACCACGTCAAGAGCGCATTCCTTGAGTACGTAGCAGTTGTCAGGGCAACCAGAGAGGTAAACCTGGCAACATGCAAGAAGATCCTGCAGACCTTCGAAAGGAAAAACGAGGGCCTGCTGGGGGTCCTACTCAAGGAAGCAGAGGCAGCGGTGTACGACAACTCCAATTCCCAGGTTATCTCAGGGGAAATGAAGGGGTCGTACACAGTAGCCTACAGCGCGACAAGTGGCTTCGTACCCCTGGACAAAACGGAGACGGAGCGCTCAGGGAAGTTGACCTTCCAGACACCTGAGGAAGACCCGGTGGTGGTTACCGCCAAGTGCACCAAAATTATGCTGGACGACAAGATTCTCGAGATGGCGCAATCCGTCTCGGGAGTCTCGGACTCTGCATCGGAGGTGCACTGGGCGATACCCAGCATCGAGTGGATAAACGGGGTGCCAGGATGCGGCAAAACAACGTGGGTGGTAAAACACTTCAGCGAGGAGAGCGACATCGTAGTGACCACAACAACCGAAGCTGCCAAAGATCTCAGAGAACAGCTGGCGCGCCGCTATGGAGATCAGGTCAAGACCAAGGTGCGCACTATGGCCTCAATTTTAGCCAACGGGTTCAGAAAGGAGGAGAAATGCCGTCGCCTCACGGTCGACGAAGCCCTCATGAACCACTTTGGGGCCGTAGTCATGGCAGTAAGGTTGTCTGGAGCGAGCGAGGTCGTTCTAATCGGGGACGTAAATCAGCTACCATTTTTGGACAGAGAGAACCTATTCGAGTTGAGGTATACCCGTCCAAACTTGGTGGCTGGCATCACCCAGGAGCTGCTCTGCACGCATAGGAACCCCATGGACATACCACTGGCCCTGAGTGAGATATACCCAGGTATATACTCCTCCAAGACGTCGCTGTCGCGGGCCCACTCCCTGAGAGTCGCAGCGTATACAGGTGCGCGAATACCGGAAACCGCCCTTAATACCCTATTCCTGGTCCACACACAGGAGGAGAAAGCCTCTCTTGCCGACCAGGGGTACGGTTCCGGCGTAGGGTCGCGTATCCTGACCATACACGAGACTCAGGGGTTGACCTGCGACAGCGTCGTCATAATAAACACCAAGTCAAGGAGGCTCCAGATCCATGAAAGCGTCTCCCACGCGGTCGTTGCAGTGTCAAGACACACCTCCAACTGTGTCTACTACTCGGACGACACCGGCGACGCAATAGGGCGTTTTGCCCGGAAAGCGAGCTCCCGCTCCCCCGAGCTCCCGCTCGGGGGAGCGGGGGCTATGTGGGACTCCCGGGCTAAGCCCGTATACCCACTAAAACGACCCAGCGGCATTCCCGCATCGTCTTACTGGAGGGGGACTGGGAGACCGGCGCAGCCTTTGCGTCCAGTCCTCCTCCGACGAACACCCACCCAACCCATCACGCCCTCCCCGTAGGGAGAGGGCCGGGAATGACGGACGAAGGCGGTGACGAGTGCAATGCGGGCGGAGGCACCCCCGTGCCGGTCGCCCGCCCGTCACCACCAGGAGGAGGGAGAAGACGACCTCTTCTCCGACCTCTCCTTCGTCTTCGAAGCGGCGCAGCGAGAGGGTCTTCCTCACGCGCGCGCTCCGCCGCCTCCTTTTGCGAGATGACATCCTCGCAGAAGGAGGCGACCGCTGCCCAGGACTCCTCGCTCTCCAGCATAGATTTGACCACGCCGGGGAGCGAGAGGTCCTGTCCGATCTCCGCAATGAGACTACGGCGCCGCTCGGACCAAGCTGGGCACAACTCGAGAGTGTGCTGCGCATTGTCTTCCGCAGCGCCGCAGTCGTGGCACGCCGCAGTCTCCTCCCTCCCGATCCGGTGCAGGTACGAGCCAAAACAGCCGTGTCCTGACAGCACCTGCACCAGACGGAAGGACAGAAAACCGTGTCGCCGCTCGAGCCAGTCCCGCAGGACCGGACCGAGCGCGTCTAGGGTACGGCGGCCAAAGGTGGCGGCGGCGAGGTCCTGCGTCCAGTGGACAACAATGGCGTCCTTCGCCTCCCTCCGCACGGCCTCCCTCTCTTCCGCGACGGGGCGCTCCCCGAGCGCTTTCCGGCGCGCCGTCCATTCGTACACTCTGGCGAGCACCCACGCCTCCAACTCCCAAGGAGGGGTGCTGGCCAGAGCGCAAGCCGCCGAAAAGCCTACCGAGCGGTAGGCCCTCGCAACCCGCAGTGCAATGGCCCTTTGTGGCCTGCGGATCGCCGTCGCGTTCTCCCTCCTGTGTAGGGAGTCCTCCCAGATGGGGGCGCCGTATAGGGCCATGCTCCGCAAGATGCCCGCATACAGGCGCCGGCATAGCGCACCAGGCCCCCCCAGGTTCGGGAGGAGCCATGACAGGGCGTCCGCGGCTTTCAGCAGGCGCGTCGACAGCCCGCTGAAATGTGGGCCGAAGCGCCACCTGCTGTCAAGTATCAGACCCAGATACTTCATCTGGGTCTGTACGTCCACCCTAGTGCCCTCCACAACGATGTGGGCATCCGGAGGGCAGCGCTGCCGAGGCCCGTGGAAGAACACGGCCTCGGTCTTGTTCAGCGCCACCTTCAACCCCAGGCGGCGGATCCTTCCTGCGACCAACGATCCGCCAGCCGAGGCCAGACAGGCCGCCTCCCTGAAGTTCCTGCCCCGGGCAGTGAGGAGAGTGTCATCCGCGTAGCAGATGACACTCGTGCCCTGGAGCAGGGCTCCCCGCAGGAGCCAATCGAATCCGATGTTCCACAAAGGAGGGCCTAGCACCGACCCCTGTGGAACACCAGACTCTGCGCCGTACCGCCTCAGAGTGGCCGATTTGTCTACAAGGAGGACCTCGCGGTCCTCCAAGTAGTCGGCCAGCAGGTCCCTCAAGTACTGGGGCACTCCATGATACCGGAGCGCCTCCAATATCGTCGAGTGGGGAACGGAGTTGAAGGCGTTGGCTATGTCGAATGACACCGCCAGCACTCCGTCCCCCGCCTCAAACGCCCCCTTCACCTGACCCTTGAGTAGGGCCAGCGCATCGATGGTCGACCGACCCTGTCGGAAACCAAACTGGGCGTCCGACAGGTCCGGGCCGACCCTCCGCAGATGGCTGTTCAGCCGACTGGCGATGATCCCCTCGAACAATTTACCGACTTCATCGAGCAGAACGATGGGCCGGTACGCCGAGGGGGAATCGACAGGACGTCCCTCCTTGCGCAGTAGGCATAGCTGCCCCTCCTTCCAAAGCTTCGGGAACCTCCCAGCGGTAAGGCACGCGCTGAAAAGGTCCCGAAACCTGTCCTCCATTTGAGCGGCAGCTATGGCTACCACCCGTGCTGGAACGCCGTCCGGTCCAGGGGCCGTCTTTTTTGCACGGAGGCTGAACAACCCCGCGCTAAACTCCTCCGCCGTCACCGGAGGGACCTCCTCGTCCTGTGACGCCTCCCTCTGTGGAGGATCCATCGTTGGTGGGGTGAATTCGGTCCTGCGTGGAAACAAGGACCGAACCACCCCATCCAGAAGGGCCGGCTCGAGGGTCTCGGTCAGCGGGGGACCGCGGGGGCGCAACTTGTTCCGCGCCGCCTTGTACGGTCTCCCATAGGGATCCCGGTCGAGACTCTCCAGCATCTCGGCGTTCGCCGCGTCCCTGGCAGCGCACATAGCCGACCCGAGGGCCGCCTGCGCCTCTCTGTAAGAGGCGTACAGGAGGTCCTCGGCTGCCAGATCACGTGCGCTGCGCCGTCGGCTTCGCGTGTAGGCCCTCCTGGCCGCCACGCAGTTGGCACGGAGCCCCGCCAACTCTTCCGTCCACCAATAAACGGCACGACGGGGAGGGGGACGGCGAGACCGAGGCATGCTGGAGTTGCACACCTCGGTCAGGGATCCCCTGAGCTGCACGGCTGCGACGTCGACGTCCAGGACCTCAACAGGGGGCGACAGCCAGTCCTGCAAGAAGGCCGCCTCCTTGGCTGCCTCCCGGTCCAAGCGAGTGAGAGCCCACCGAGGGAAGGGAGACCTGCCAGAGCGGGCCATCTCCCCCCGGGAGCTAGAACTCGAGGTGGAGATGTCGAACCGCACATATCTGTGGTCCGACATGGTCTCCACCGTCTCCACCCGCCAGTTCACGATGCGTGCGGCTAGCAAGGGGGTGGCAAACGACACGTCAACCACCGAACCTCCGCGTTGCCGCACACACGTGTGGACCGACCCCCTGTTGAGGAGGGTCACACCGCAAGACGCCGACCAAAACTCGACGGCGCGTCCCCGGACGTTGCAGGAGGCAGCCGGGTTGCCCCAGGCCGCCGACTTGGCGTTGAGGTCGCCCAGCACCACGACCTGGCGTGGCGCCGCCCTCCCGACGACGGCAGTGAGGATTTCGAGAAAATTCTCAAAGTCTGCGAGAGGGCGGTTCGGGGAGAAATAGACCCCCACAAGGGCTAAATCTCCCCACGCGGCGGCCACGTATCCCTGACCCTTCTCTAAAAGCGAGAGGGGAGGGGAGTCCGTGGAAGACCGCGACACCACTGCCACCAAGCCGTCTCGATCGCCTACCCAATTGGCAGGGACCGAGTAAGGCTCAGCGACCACCACTAAGTCCACCAACCACTCGGCCATAGTCTGCATCAGCAGATCCTGGGCAGCCCGACAGTGGTTGGCGTTCGCCTGGAGGATGCGATGCTCGACTCTAGCCATCAATCGTCATCGCACCCCCCTCCTCCGCAGCCGTGCTAGCGGCAGGCCCGACAGGCGCCTGCGCTTTGCCCCTCTTGGTGGGGGGATTGCACATCCTCCCCTTCATTACGTGGTCTGCCGGGCGACCGCTGGCGGCACACACTAGGCAGTGTGGCTTGGCGGCCGTGCAGGACACGGCTTTGTGGCCGACCTTGCCGCAACGGTAGCAACTGTCCGTCCTGTCGACCTGGGACGGACAGAGGGCTCGGGTGTGGCCGATACCGAAGCACCTGTAGCAGCGCAGAGGCTGGTCTACAAGTGCTCGGACTGCACCCGAGCTGAAGCCTACGCAAAGCCGGCCCTTGTCGAGGACGGCTTTAGCAGCGGCAACTGGGCACTCGAGCCGAATGGTGCCCATGCCACCGCGGCCAGGTCTAATTTCCCTGGCTTGTACCGCTGCGACGTTACAGCCGCCAATGGCTGCAACCGCGGCCACCACCTCCTCTTTAGTGACCGAGTCGTCAAGGTCGGCCACCTCCACCGCCGCCAGCTTTACTGGACGGGCCACCTTGGCCACGTCCGCGACGGCCTCCTGCAGCTTGGCTGCGAAGAGGTCGGCGCTGGCACTGCCCTCCGCACCCGGGAACTCGAATATCCGAGCCCCGGTTTGGGTCCGCCGGCAAGAAACTTTGCCGATTCCCAGTTGGGTGGGATCGGCATTGGCACGCGCCCGCACTAAAATGGACGCATACGTCTCCCCTCTTTCCGCAGCCTCCGCGGTGAGTGTCACCACGACGGCTGCCGACTGAGGGGGATTTCTCCTCCTCCGTTTTCTTTTACCCTTCCCAGTTACCTGCGACTGCTGGCTGGTAGGTGCGGCGTCGGGGGTGGCGGGAGCGGCCGTTGCCTTGCCCTTCCCCTTGCCCTTCCCCTTCCCCTTCTTGACCACTTCAGTCCAACCTGCATCGTTGGCCGGAGTGGTGGAAGGCAGAAGCGCGTCCTCTCCTGGTGGGGACGGTCCCGGCTCTTCACGCCTCTTGTCCGCCTTAGTTGAGGACTGCCCCGGCTCTTCACGCCTCTTGTCCGCCGCAAGCGGGGGCCGGAGGCGTTGTTCCGGCAAGAGCCGGTCCTCAATACCTGCAATGCAGGCTCTAGTGAACGCCCGCTCCTCCATTACGACCTTTCGGATTATATCCTCAAGGTTGGAGGAGGGGGCTTCCACCGCAGGTCTGGGGTCTGCCGCTGGCCGGGCGGTGGCGTCAGCCAACTTCTGATGAAGCTGGCTGACCTCCGACTGCAGGCGATCGACCTTCGCCTGCAGTTGCCGCGTCTCGTCGGTCGCTGTCCTCTTGACCAGCTCCTCGACTATGCCGCGCAAACTCGCAGCACGACATTTCAGGGCCTTTTGAAATGTGCCCTTCAGGTTTGAAGACTTAGAGGCGACCTCCACAATCTCCTCCTCGTCCTCCTCCGCCATTCGCTCCAGCTCGGCCAGGGAGTGGTCCGCGTACAGGACGCGGGACGCACCATACCCCGACCTAGTTCTAGCAGCACGAGCACGCTGCTCCTTGGCAGCAACGCGCTCTTCCAGCTCCTGCTGGTGCAGCGTCCGCCGAGCCAGGTCTAGCTCGCGTTGGGCGTCCGCGAGACCCACGAGATGCGAGTCCGCGGCTGTTGCCGCCTTTTTGGGCTTCGACTTGCCCGTCGAGCCAGAAGCCGAGGAACCCTCGGATGTCGCCTTCCGGAATTCGCGCTTCCGCGACCGGATTTCTTCCGCGTCGGAGACGCTAGCCACGGACTCACTGTCCGAGCCTGACATCTCCACCGTCCTGAAGCTAGCTGCAGACGGCGCGCGGCTAACTTCTGACGCAGATGCGTCGGAGTGGCCCTGAGAAGGGCCTTTGGGTTGGCCCTGAGAAGGGCCTTTTGGTTGGCCCTTAGAAGGGCCTTTGGGTTTTAAAAAACGCCCTAGGGCGTCCCGCGGTGGAGCAGGCATAGCCTCCCGCGAAATCGTAGTGACAAGGCGTTCAATAGAGCTACGATGCACAGTGCACTTTGGCCGATCCCAGTCTGCCACTCCGTTACGGTGACAGAACTGGGTCGTTTCCAGGGGACGCGACGTGGACGCAAGCACTGTGGGGTGGTCCCCCAACCTAACCTAACCTTTTTTTTTTTTTTTTTTTTTTTTTTTTTTTTTTTTTTTTTTTTTTTTTTGCGCTGGGAAAAAATGCGTTACGCATACCTCCCGCTCGGGGGAGCGGGGTGCTATGTGGGACTCCCCGAGCTAAGCCCGGTATACCCACTAAAACGACCCAGCGGCATTCCCGCATCGTCTTACTGGAGGGGGACTGGGAGACCGGCGCAGCCTTTGCGTCCAGTCCTCCTCCGACGAACACCCACCCAACCCATCACGCCCTCCCCGTAGGGAGAGGGCCGGGAATGACGGACGAAGGCGGTGACGAGTGCAATGCAGGCGAAGGCACCCCCGTGCCGGTCGCCCGCGTGTCACCACCAGGAGGAGGGAGAAAACGACCTCTTCTCCGACCTCTCCTTCGTCTTCGGTGCGGCGCAGCGAGAGGGTCTTCCTCACGCGCGCGCTCCGCCGCCTCCTTTTGCGAGATGACATCCTCGCAGAAGGAGGCGACCGCTGCCCAAGACTCCTCGCTCTCCAGCATGGATTTGATCACGCCGGGGAGCGAGAGGTCCTGTCCGATCTCCGCAGTGAGACTACGGCGCCGCTCGGACCAAGCTGGGCACACCTCGAGAGTGTGCTGCGCATTGTCTTCCGCGGCGCCGCAGTCGTGGCACGCCGCAGTCTCCTCCCTCCCGATCCGGTGCAGGTACGAGCCAAAACAGCCGTGTCCTGACAGCACCTGCACCAGACGGAAGGACAGAAAACCATGTCGCCGCTCGAGCCAGTCCCGCAGGACCGGACCGAGCGCGTCTAGGGTACGGCGGCCAAAAGTGGCGGCGGCGAGGTCCTGCGTCCAGTGGACCACAATGGCGTCCCTCGCCTCCCTCCGCACGGCCTCCCTCTCTTCCGCGACGGGGCGCTCCCCGAGCGCTTTCCGGCGCGCCGTCCATTCATACACTCTGGCGAGCACCCACGCCTCCAACTCCCAAGGAGGGGTGCTGGCAAGAGCGCACGCCGCCGAAAAACCTACCGAGCGGTAGGCCCTCGCAACCCGCAGTGCAATGGCCCTTTGTGGCCTGCGGATCGCCGTCGCATTCTCCCTCCTGTGAAGAGACTCCTCCCAGATGGGGGCGCCGTATAGGGCCATGCTCCGCAAAATGCCAGCATACAGGCGCCGGCATAGCGCACCAGGCCCCCCCAGGTTCGGGAGGAGCCATGACAGCGCGTCCGCGGCTTTCAGTAGGCGCGTCGATAGCCCGCTGAAATGTGGGCCGAAGCGCCACCTGCTATCAAGTACCAGACCCAGATACTTCATCTGAGTCTGTACGTCCACCCTAGTGCCCTCCACAACGATGTGGGCATCCGGAGGGCAGCGCTGCCGAGGCCCGTGGAAGAACACGGCCTCGGTCTTGTTCAGCGCCACCTTCAACCCCAAGCGGCGGATCCTTCCTGCGACCAACGATCCGCCAGCCGAGGCCAGACAGGCCGCCTCCCTGAAGTTTCTGCCCCGGGCAGTGAGGAGAGTGTCATCCGCGTAGCAGATGACACTCGTGCCCTGGAGCAGGGCTCCCCGCAGGAGCCAATCGAATCCGATGTTCCACAAAGGAGGGCCTAGCACCGACCCCTGTGGAACACCGGACTCTGCGCCGTACCGCCTCAGAGTGGCCGATTTGTCTACAAGGAGGACCTCGCGGTCCTCCAAGTAGTCGGCCAGCAGGTCCCGCAAGTACTGGGGCACTCCATGATACCGGAGCGCCTCCAATATCGTCGAGTGGGGAACGGAGTTGAAGGCGTTGGCTATGTCGAATGACACCGCCAGCACTCCGTCCCCCGCCTCAAACGCCCCCTTCACCTGACCCTTGAGTAGGGCCAGCGCATCGATGGTCGACCGACCCTGTCGGAAACCAAACTGGGCGTCCGACAGGTCCGGGCCGACCCTCCGCAGATGGCTGTTCAGCCGACTGGCGATGATCCCCTCGAACAATTTACCGACCTCATCGAGCAGAACGATGGGCCGGTACGCCGAGGGGGAATCGACAGGACGTCCCTCCTTGCGCAGTAGGCATAGCTGCCCCTCCTTCCAAGGCTTCGGGAACCTCCCAGCGGTAAGGCACGCGCTGAAAAGGTCCCGAAACCTGTCCTCCATTTGAGCGGCAGCTATGGCTACCACCCGTGCTGGAACGCCGTCCGGTCCAGGGGCCGTCTTCTTTGCGCGGAGGCTGAACAACCCCGCGCTAAACTCCTCCGCCGTCACCGGAGGGACCTCCTCGTCCTGTGACGCCTCCCTCTGTGGAGGATCCATCGTTGGTGGGGTGAATTCGGTCCTGCGTGGAAACAAGGACCGAACCACCCCATCCAGCAGGGCCGGCTCGAGGGTCTCGGTCAGCGGGGGACCGTGGGGGCGCAACTTGTTCCGCGCCGCCTTGTACGGTCTCCCATAGGGATCCCGGTCGAGACTCTCCAGCATCTCGGCGTTCGCCGCGTCCCTGGCAGCGCACATAGCCGACCCGAGGGCCGCCTGCGCCTCTCTGTAAGAGGCGTACAGGAGGTCCTCGGCTGCCAGATCACGTGCGCTGCGCCGTCGGCTCCGCGTGTAGGCCCTCCTGGCCGCCACGCAGTTGGCACGGAGCCCCGCCAAAACCTAACCTAACCTAACCTAACCTTTTTTTTTTTTTTTTTTTTTTTTTTTTGCGCTGGGAAAAAATGCGTTACGCATACCTCCCGCTCGGGGGAGCGGGGGGCTATGTGGGACTCCCCGAGCTAAGCCCGGTATACCCACTAAAACGACCCAGCGGCATTCCCGCATCGTCTTACTAGAGGGGGACTGGGAGACCGGTGCAGCCTTTGCGTCCAGTCCTCCTCCGACGAACACCCACCCAACCCATCACGCCCTCCCCGTAGGGAGAGGGCCGGGAATGACGGACGAAGGCGGTGACGAGTGCAATGCGGGCGGAGGCACCCCCGTGCCGGTCGCCCGCCCGTCACCACCAGGAGGAGGGAGAAGACGACCTCTTCTCCGACCTCTCCTTCGTCTTCGGAGCGGCGCAGCGAGAGGGTCTTCCTCACGCGCGCGCTCCGCCGCCTCCTTTTGCGAGATGACATCCTCGCAGAAGGAGGCGACCGCTGCCCAGGACTCCTCGCTCTCCAGCATAGATTTGACCACGCCGGGGAGCGAAAGGTCCTGTCCGATCTCCGCAATGAGACTACGGCGCCGCTCGGACCAAGCTGGGCACACCTCGAGAGTGTGCTGCGCATTGTCTTCCGCGGCGCCGCAGTCGTGGCACGCCGCATTCTCCTCCCTCCCGATCCGGTGCAGGTACGAGCCAAAACAGCCGTGTCCTGACAGCACCTGCACCAGACGGAAGGAGAGGAAACCGTGTCGCCTCTCGAGCCAGTCCTGCAGGACCGGACCGAGCGCGTCCAGGGTACGGCGGCCAAAGGTGGCGGCGGCGAGGTCCTGCGTCCAATGGACCACAATGGCGTCTCTCGCCTCCCTCCGCACGGCCTCCCTCCGCACGGCCTCCCTCTCTTCCGCGACGGGGCGCTCCCCGAGCGCTTTCCGGCGCGCCGTCCATTCGTACACTCTGGCGAGCACCCACGCCTCCAACTCCCAAGGAGGGGTGCTGGCCAGAGCGCACGCCGCCGAAAATCCTACCGAGCGGTAGGCCCTCGCAACCCGCAGTGCAATGGCCCTTTGTGGCCTGCGGATCGCCGTCGCATTCTCCCTCCTGTGCAGAGCCTCCTCCCAGATGGGGGCGCCGTATAGGGCCATGCTCCGCAAAATGCCAGCATACAGGCGCCGGC
Source organism: Hecatera dysodea (assembly GCA_905332915.2). NCBI lineage: Eukaryota > Metazoa > Arthropoda > Insecta > Lepidoptera > Noctuidae > Hecatera > Hecatera dysodea. The sequence continues at coordinate 20,900,618 of HG995300.1, read as the reverse complement.
ATAGCGCACCAGGCCACCCCAGATTCGGGAGGAGCCATGATAAGGCGTCCGCGGCTTTCAGCAGGCGCGTCGACAGCCCGCTAAAATGTGGGCCGAAGCGCCACCTGCTGTCAAGTACCAGACCCAAATACTTCATCTGGGTCTGTACATCCACCCTGGTGCCCTCCACAACTATGTGGGCGTCCGGAGGGCAGCGCTGCCGAGGCCCGTGGAAGAACACAGCCTCGGTCTTGTTCAGCGCCACCTTCAACCCCAGGCGGCGAATCCTCCCTGCGACCAATGACCCGCCGGCCGAAGCCAGACAGGCCGCCTCCCTGAAGTTCCTGCCCCGGGCAGTGAGGAGAGTGTCATCCGCGTAGCAGATGACACTCGTGCCCTGGAGCAGGGCTCCCCGCAGGAGCCAATCGAATCCGATGTTCCACAAAGGAGGGCCTAGCACCGACCCCTGTGGAACACCAGACTCTGCGCCGTACCGCCTCAAAGTGGCCGATTTGTCTACAAGGAGTACCTCGCGGTCCTCCAAGTAATCGGCCAGCAGGTCCCTCAAGTATTGGGGCACTCCATGATACCGGAGCGCCTCCAATATCGTCGAGTGGGGAACGGAGTTGAAGGCGTTGGCTATGTCGAACGACACCGCCAGCACTCCGTCCCCCGCCTCAAACGCCCCTTTCACCTGACCCTTGAGTAGGGCCAGCGCATCGATGGTCGACCGACCCTGCCGGAAACCGAACTGGGCGTCCGACAGGTCCGGGCCGACCCTCCGCAGATGGCTGTTCAGCCGACTAGCGATGATCCCCTCGAACAATTTACCGACCTCATCGAGCAGAACGATGGGCCGGTACGCCGAGGGGGAATCGACCGGACGTCCCTCCTTGCGAAGTAGGCATAGCTGCCCCTCCTTCCAAAGCTTCGGGAACCTCCCAGCGGTAAGGCACGCGCTGAAAAGGTCCCGAAACCTGTCCTCCATTTGAGCGGCAGCTATGGCTACCACCCGTGCTGGAACGCCGTCCGGTCCAGGGGCCGTCTTCTTTGCGCGGAGGCTGAACAACCCCGCGCTAAACTCTTCCGCCGTCACCGGAGGGACCTCCTCGTCCTGTGACACCTCCCTCTGTGGAGGATCCATCGTTGGTGGGGTGAATTCGGTCCTGCGTGGAAACAAGGACCGAACCACCCCATCCAGCAGGGCCGGCTCGAGGGTCTCGGTCAGCGGGGGACCGTGGGGGCGCAACTTGTTCCGCGCCGCCTTGTACGGTCTCCCATAGGGATCCCGGTCGAGACTCTCCAGCATCTCGGCGTTCGCCGCGTCCCTGGCAGCGCACATAGCCGAACCGAGGGCCGCCTGCGCCTCTCTGTAAGAGGCGTACAGGAGGTCCTCGGCTGCCAGATCACGTGCGCTGCGCCGTCGACTCCGCGTGTAGGCCCTCCTGGCCGCCACGCAGTTGGCACGGAGCCCCGCCAACTCCTCCGTCCACCAATAGACGGCACGACGGGGAGGTGGACGGCGAGACCGAGGCATGCTGGAGTTGCACACCTCGGTCAGGGATCCCCTGAGCTGCACGGCTGCGACGTCAACGTCCAGGACCTCAACAGGGGGCGACAGCCAGTCCTGCAAGAAGGCCGCCTCCTTGGCTGCCTCCCGGTCCAAGCGAGTGAGAGCCCACCGAGGGAAGGGAGACCTGCCAGAGCGGGCCATCTCCCCCCGGGAGCTCGAACTCGAGGTGGAGATGTCGAACCGCACATATCTGTGGTCCGACATGGTCTCCACCGTCTCCACCCGCCAGTTCACGATGCGTGCGGCTAGCAGGGGGGTGGCAAACGACACGTCAACCACCGAACCTCCGCGTTGCCGCACACACGTGTGGACCGACCCCCTGTTGAGGAGGGTCACACCGCAAGACGCCGACCAAAACTCGACGGCGCGTCCCCGGACGTTGCAGGAGGCAGCCGGGTTGCCCCAGGCCGCCGACTTGGCGTTGAGGTCGCCCAGCACCACGACCTGGCGTGGCGCCGCCCTCCCGACGACGGCTGTGAGGATTTCGAGAAAATTCTCAAAGTCTGCGAGAGGGCGGTTCGGGGAGAAATAGACCCCCACAAGGGCTAAATCTCCCCACGCGGCGGCCACGTATCCCTGACCCTTCTCTAAAAGCGAGAGGGGAGGGGAGTCCGTGGAAGACCGCGACACCACTGCCACCAAGCCGTCTCGATCGCCTACCCAATTGGCAGGGACCGAGTAAGGCTCAGCGACCACCACTAAGTCCACCAACCACTCGGCCATGGTCTGCATCAGCAGATCCTGGGCAGCCCGACAGTGGTTGGCGTTCGCCTGGAGGATGCGATGCTCGACTCTAGCCATCAATCGTCATCGCACCCCCCTCCTCCGCAGCCGTGCTAGCGGCAGGCCCGACTGGCGCCTGCGCTTTGCCCCTCTTGGTGGGGGGATTGCACATCCTCCCCTTCATTACGTGGTCTGCCGGGCGACCGCTGGCGGCACACACTAGGCAGTGTGGCTTGGCGGCCGTGCAGGACACGGCTTTGTGGCCGACCTTGCCGCAACGGTAGCAACTGTCCGTCCTGTCGACCTGGGACGGACAGAGGGCTCGGGTGTGGCCGATACCGAAGCACCTGTAGCAGCGCAGAGGCTGGTCTACAAGTGCTCGGACTGCACCCGAGCTGAAGCCTACGCAGAGCCGTCCCTTGTCAAGGACGGCTTTAGCAGCGGCAACTGGGCACTCGAGCCGAATGGTGCCCATGCCACCGCGGCCAGGTCTAATTTCCCTGGCTTGTACCGCTGCGACGTTACAGCCGCCAATGGCTGCGACCGCGGCCACCACCTCCTCTTTCGTGACCGAGTCATCCAGGTCGGTCACCTCGACGGCCGCCAGCTTTACCGGACGAGCCACCTTGGCCACGTCAGCGACGGCCTCCTGCAGCTTGGCTGCGAAGAGGTCGGCGCTGGCACTGCCCTCCGCCCCCGGGAACTCGAAAATTCGAGCCCCGGTTTGGGTCCGCCGGCAAGAGACTTTGCCGATCCCCAGTTGGGTTGGATCGGCATTGGCACGCGCCCGCACCAAAATGGACGCGTACGTCTCCCCTCTTTCCGCAGCCTCCGCGGTGAGCGTCACTACGACGGCTGCGGACTGTGGGGGATTTTTCCTCCTCCGTTTCCTCTTCTTCTTTCCCTGCCCAGTCACCTGCGACTGGCTGGGAGGCGCGGCGTCGGGGGTGGCGGGAGCGGCCGTTGCCTTGCCCTTCCCCTTGCCCTTGCCCTTCCCCTTCCCGACCACTTCAGTCCAACCTGTATCGTTGGACGGAGTGGTGGAGGGGAGAAGCGCGTCCTCTCCTGGTGGGGACGGCGCCGGCTCTTCGCGCCTCTTGTCCGCTGCAGTTGAGGACGGCCCCGGCTCTTCACGCCTCTTGTCCGCCGCAAGCGGGGGCCGGAGGCGTTGTTCCGGCAAGAGCCGGTCCTCAATACCTGCGATGCAGGCTCGCGTGAACGCCCGCTCCTCCATTACGACCTTTCGGATTATATCCTCAAGGTTGGAGGAGGGGGCTTCCACCGCAGGTCTGGGGTCTACCGCTGGCCGGGCGGTGGCGTCAGCCAACTTCTGATGAAGCTGGCTGACCTCCGACTGCAGGCGATCGACCTTCGCCTGCAGTTGCCGCGTCTCGTCGGTCGCTGTCCTCTTGACCAGCTCCTCGACTATGCCACGCAGACTCGCAGCACGGCATTTAAGGGCCTTCTGGAATGTGCCCTTCAGGTTGGAGGACTTAGAGGCAACCTCCACGATCTCTTCCTCGTCCTCCTCCGCCATCCGCTCCAGTTCGGCCAGGGAGTGGTCCGCGTACAGGACGCGGGACGCACCATACCCCGACCTAGTTCGAGCAGCACGAGCACGCTGCTCCTTGGCAGCAACGCGCTCTTCAAGCTCCTGCTGATGCAGATTCCGCCGAGCCAGATCCAACTGGCGTTGGGCGTCCGCGAGACCCACGACATGCGAGTCCGCGGCTGTTGCCGCCTTTTTGGGCTTCGACTTGCCAGTCGAGCCCGAGGCCGAAGAACCCTCGGATGTCGCCTTCCGGAATTCGCGCTTCCGCGAGCGGATTTCCTCTGCGTCCGAGACGCTTGCCAGGGACTCGCTCTCCGAGTCTGACATCGCAACCGCCCTGAAGCTAGCTGCAGACGGCGCGCGGCTAGCTTCTGACGCTGAAGCGTCAGAGTGGCCCTGAGAAGGGCCTTTTGGTTGGCCCTTAGAAGGGCCTTTGGGTTTTAAAAAACGCCCTAGGGCGTCCCGCGGTGGAGCAGGCATAGCCTCCCGCGAAATCGTAACAGCAAGTCGAGAATGTGAGCTACGATGCACAGTGCACTTTGGCCGATCCCAGTCTGCCACTCCGTTACGGTGACAGAACTGGGTCGTTTCCAGGGGACGCGACGTGGACGCAAGCACTGTGGGGTGGTCCCCCAACCTAACCTAACCTAACCTTTTTTTTTTTTTTTTTTTTTTTTTTTTTTTTTTTTTTTTGCGCTGGGAAAAAATGCGTTACGCATACCTCCCGCTCGGGGGAGCGGGGGGCTATGTGGGACTCCCCGAGCTAAGCCCGGTATACCCACTAAAACGACCCAGCGGCATTCCCGCATCGTCTTACTGGAGGGGGACTGGGAGACCGGCGCAGCCTTTGCGTCCAGTCCTCCTCCGACGAACACCCACCCAACCCATCACGCCCTCCCCGTAGGGAGAGGGCCGGGAATGACGGACGAAGGCGGTGACGAGTGCAATGCGGGCGGAGGCACCCCCGTGCCGGTCGCCCGCCCGTCACCACCAGGAGGAGGGAGAAGACGACCTCTTCTCCGACCTCTCCTTCGTCTTCGAAGCGGCGCAGCGAGAGGGTCTTCCTCGCGCGCGCGCTCCGCCGCCTCCTTTTGCGAGATGACATCCTCGCAGAAGGAGGCGACCGCTGCCCAGGACTCCTCGCTCTCCAGCATAGATTTGACCACGCCGGGGAGCGAGAGGTCCTGTCCGATCTCCGCAATGAGACTACGGCGCCGCTCGGACCAAGCTGGGCACACCTCGAGAGTGTGCTGCGCATTGTCTTCCGCGGCGCCGCAGTCGTGGCACGCCGCAGTCTCCTCCCTCCCGATCCGGTGCAGGTACGAGCCAAAACAGCCGTGTCCTGACAGCACCTGCACCAGACGGAAGGAGAGGAAGCCGTGTCGCCTCTCAAGCCAGTCCTGCAGGACCGGACCGAGCGCGTCCAGGGTGCGGCGGCCAAAGGTGGCGGCGGCGAGGTCCTGCGTCCAGTGGACAACAATGGCGTCCCTCGCCTCCCTCCGCACGGCCTCCCTCTCTTCCGCGACGGGGCGCTCCCCGAGCGCTTTCCGGCGCGCCGTCCATTCGTACACTCTGGCGAGCACCCACGCCTCCAACTCCCAAGGAGGGGTGCTGGCCAGAGCGCACGCCGCCGAAAATCCTACCGAGCGGTAGGCCCTCGCAACCCGCAGTGCAATGGCCCTTTGTGGCCTGCGGATCGCCGTCGCATTCTCCCTCCTGTGCAGAGACTCCTCCCAGATGGGGGCGCCGTATAGGGCCATGCTCCGCAAAATGCCAGCATACAGGCGCCGGCATAGCGCACCAGGCCCCCCCAGGTTCGGGAGGAGCCATGATAAGGCGTCCGCGGCTTTCAGCAGGCGCGTCGACAGCCCGCTAAAATGTGGGCCGAAGCGCCACCTGCTGTCAAGTACCAGACCCAAATACTTCATCTGGGTCTGTACGTCCACCCTGGTGCCCTCCACAACTATGTGGGCGTCCGGAGGGCAGCGCTGCCGAGGCCCGTGGAAGAACACAGCCTCGGTCTTGTTCAGCGCCACCTTCAACCCCAGGCGGCGAATCCTCCCTGCGACCAATGACCCGCCGGCCGAAGCCAGACAGGCCGCCTCCCTGAAGTTCCTGCCCCGGGCAGTGAGGAGAGTGTCATCCGCGTAGCAGATGACACTCGTGCCCTGGAGCAGGGCTCCCCGCAGGAGCCAATCGAATCCGATGTTCCACAAAGGAGGGCCTAGCACCGACCCCTGTGGAACACCGCACTCTGCGCCGTACCGCCTCAGAGTGGCCGATTTGTCTACAAGGAGGACCTCGCGGTCCTCCAAGTAGTCGGCCAGCAGGTCCCTCAAGTATTGGGGCACTCCATGATACCGGAGCGCCTCCAATATCGTCGAGTGGGGAACGGAGTTGAAGGCGTTGGCTATGTCGAACGACACCGCCAGCACTCCGTCCCCCGCCTCAAACGCCCCTTTCACCTGACCCTTGAGTAGGGCCAGCGCATCGATGGTCGACCGACCCTGCCGGAAACCGAACTGGGCGTCCGACAGGTCCGGGCCGACCCTCCGCAGATGGCTGTTCAGCCGACTGGCGATGATCCCCTCGAACAATTTACCGACCTCATCGAGCAGAACAATGGGCCGGTACGCCGAGGGGGAATCGACCGGACGTCCCTCCTTGCGAAGAAGGCATAGCTGCCCCTCCTTCCAAAGCTTCGGGAACTTCCCAGCGGTAAGGCACGCGCTGAAAAGGTCCCGAAACCTGTCCTCCATTTGAGCGGCAGCTATGGCTACCAACCGTGCTGGAACGCCGTCCGGTCCAGGGGCCGTCTTCTTTGCGCGGAGGCTGAGTAAACCCGCGCCAAACTCCTCCGTCGTTACCGGAGGGACCTCCTCGTCCTGTGACGCCTCCCTCTGTAGAGGATCCATCGTTGGTGGGGTGAATTCAGTCCTGCGTGGAAACAAGGACCGAACCACCCCATCCAGCAGGGCCGGCTCGAGGGTCTCGGTCAGCGGGGGACCGTGGGGGCGCAACTTATTCCGCGCCGCCTTGTACGGTCTCCCATAGGGATCCCGGTCGAGACTCTCCAGCATCTCGGCGTTCGCCGCGTCCCTGGCAGCGCACATAGCCGACCCGAGGGCCGCCTGCGCCTCTCTGTAAGAGGCGTACAGGAGGTCCTCGGCTGCCAGATCACGTGCGCTGCGCCGTCGGCTCCGCGTGTAGGCCCTCCTGGCCGCCACGCAGTTGGCACGGAGACCCGCCAACTCCTCCGTCCACCAATATACGGCACGACGGGGAGGGGGACGGCGAGACCGAGGCATGCTGGAGTTGCACACCTCGGTCAGGGATCCCCTGAGCTGCACGGCTGCTACGTCAACGTCCAGGACCTCAACAGGGGGCGACAGCCAGTCCTGCAAGAAGGCCGCCTCCTTGGCTGCCTCCCGGTCCAACCGAGTGAGAGCCCACCGAGGGAAGGGAGACCTGCCAGAGCGGGCCATCTCCCCCCGAGAGCTCGAACTCGAGGTGGAGATGTCGAACCGCACATATCTGTGGTCCGACATGGTCTCCACCGTCTCCACCCGCCAGTTCACGATGCGTGCGGCTAGCAAGGGGGTGGCAAACGACACGTCAACCACCGAACCTCCGCGTTGCCGCACACACGTGTGGACCGACCCTCTGTTGAGGAGGGACACACCGCAAGACGTCGACCAAAACTCGACGGCGCGGCCCCGGACGTTGCAGGAGGCAGCCGGGTTGCCCCAGGCCTCCGACTTGGCGTTCAGGTCGCCCAGCACGACGACCTGGCGTGGCGCCGCCCTCCCTACAACGGCAGTGAGGGTTTCGAGAAACTCCTCAAAGTCTGCGAGAGGGCGGTTCGGGGAGAAGTAGACCCCTACAAGGGCTAAATCTCCCCACGCGGCGGCCACGTATCCCTGACCCTTCTCTAAAAGCGAGAGGGGAGGGGAGTCCGTGGAAGACCGCGACACCACTGCCACCAAGCCGTCTCGATCGCCTACCCAATTGGCAGGGACCGAGTAAGGCTCAGCGACCACCACTAAGTCCACCAACCACTCGGCCATGGTCTGCATCAGCAGATCCTGGGCAGCCCGGCAGTGGTTGGCGTTCGCCTGGAGGATGCGATGCTCGACTCTAGCCATCAATCGTCATCGCACCCCCCTCCTCCGCAGCCGTGCTAGCGGCAGGCCCGACTGGCGCCTGCGCTTTGCCCTTCTTGACGGGGGGATTGCACATCCTCCCCTTCATCATGTGGTCTGCCGGGCGGCCGCTGGCGGCACACACTAGGCAGTGTGGCTTGGCGGCAGTGCAGGACACGGCTTTGTGGCCGACCTTGCCGCAGCGGTAGCAACTGTCCGTCCTGTCGACCTGGGACGGACAGAGGGCTCGGGTGTGGCCGATACCGAAGCACCTGTAGCAGCGCAGAGGCTGGTCTACAAGTGCTCGGACTGCACCCGAGCTGAAGCCTACGCAGAGCCGTCCCTTGTCGACGACGGCTTTAGCAGCGGCGACTGGGCACTCGAGCCGAATAGTGCCCATGCCACCGCGGCCAGGTCTTATATCCCTGGCTTGCACCGCTGCGACGCTACAGCCACCAATGGATGCGACCGCGGCCACCACCTCCTCTTTAGTGACCGAGTCGTCAAGGTCGGCCACCTCCACCGCCGCCAGCTTTACTGGTCGGGCCACCTTGGCCACGTCAGCGACGGCCTCCTGCAGCTTGGCTGCGAAGAGGTCGGCGCTGGCACTGCCCTCCGCACCCGGGAACTCGAATATCCGAGCCCCGGTTTGGGTCCGCCGGCAACCTAACCTAACCTAACCTAACCTAACCTAACCTAACCCGTGATATCTTTGACTCCTGTAGTGCGTTTTTGAAGCGGTTTTCGATCCCGATCGTCCTAACTAGGCGACCGCTGACCTACAGTCACGAAAAAATTGACCTCCCCTCAAGGGTGTCTTTGATTTAACACTTACCCCTATTTTCAAAATTTTTCAATCTTCAAAATTTTATATCTCCTAAACCTAACGATAGATTTCTTTTCTGTTTGAGGAATCCAGTTCTCGCCAACATTACCTAGGTTTTACTGCGCTGTGCGCGATTTTAAAACCCACCAGGTCGCTGAGAACTCGGGTTTTTCGTTAAAAATCGTGGTTTTTTGAGGTTTTTCGACCATAATCAAAATTTTTTGTTCTAAAAGTAGTGCTGAAAACCTCGCTGCGAGCTCGCCCGCGTCGAGACGCGTCTCCCGACACCTCGCACGTCCCGCTGGCTCGTAGACTCTGGAAAAAATCAAAATTTTATTAAATTCCATACATAGGTACATATAACAGAATCCACCTTAGGGAGCATTGCTAAAACACAAGTCGTGATATCTTTGACTCCTGTAGTGCGTTTTTGAAGCGGTTTTCGATCCCGATCGTCCTAACTAGGCGACCGCTGACCTACAGTCACGAAAAAATTGACCTCCCCTCAAGGGTGTCTTTGATTTAACACTTACCCCTATTTTCAAAATTAAATCTCCTAAACCTAACGATAGATTTCTTTTCTGTTTGAGGAATCCAGTTCTCGCCAACATTACCTAGGTTTTACTGCGCTGTGCGCGATTTTAAAACCCACCAGGTCGCTGAGAACTCGGGTTTTTCGTTAAAAATCGTGGTTTTTTGAGGTTTTTCGACCATAATCAAAATTTTTTGTTCTAAAAGTAGTGCTGAAAACCTCGCTGCGAGCTCGCCCGCGTCGAGACGCGTCTCCCGACACCTCGCACGTCCCGCTGGCTCGTAGACTCTGGAAAAAATCAAAATTTTATTAAATTCCATACATAGGTACATATAACAGAATCCACCTTAGGGAGCATTGCTAAAACACAAGTCGTGATATCTTTGACTCCTGTAGTGCGTTTTTGAAGCGGTTTTCGATCCCGATCGTCCTAACTAGGCGACCGCTGACCTACAGTCACGAAAAAATTGACCTCCCCTCAAGGGTGTCTTTGATTTAACACTTACCCCTATTTTCAAAATTAAATCTCCTAAACCTAACGATAGATTTCTTTTCTGTTTGAGGAATCCAGTTCTCGCCAACATTACCTAGGTTTTACTGCGCTGTGCGCGATTTTAAAACCCACCAGGTCGCTGAGAACTCGGGTTTTTCGTTAAAAATCGTGGTTTTTTGAGGTTTTTCGACCATAATCAAAATTTTTTGTTCTAAAAGTAGTGCTGAAAACCTCGCTGCGAGCTCGCCCGCGTCGAGACGCGTCTCCCGACACCTCGCACGTCCCGCTGGCTCGTAGACTCTGGAAAAAATCAAAATTTTATTAAATTCCATACATAGGTACATATAACAGAATCCACCTTAGGGAGCATTGCTAAAACACAAGTCGTGATATCTTTGACTCCTGTAGTGCGTTTTTGAAGCGGTTTTCGATCCCGATCGTCCTAACTAGGCGACCGCTGACCTACAGTCACGAAAAAATTGACCTCCCCTCAAGGGTGTCTTTGATTTAACACTTACCCCTATTTAATTTTCAAAATTAAATCTCCTAAACCTAACGATAGATTTCTTTTCTGTTTGAGGAATCCAGTTCTCGCCAACATTACCTAGGTTTTACTGCGCTGTGCGCGATTTTAAAACCCACCAGGTCGCTGAGAACTCGGGTTTTTCGTTAAAAATCGTGGTTTTTTGAGGTTTTTCGACCATAATCAAAATTTTTTGTTCTAAAAGTAGTGCTGAAAACCTCGCTGCGAGCTCGCCCGCGTCGAGACGCGTCTCCCGACACCTCGCACGTCCCGCTGGCTCGTAGACTCTGGAAAAAATCAAAATTTTATTAAATTCCATACATAGGTACATATAACAGAATCCACCTTAGGGAGCATTGCTAAAACACAAGTCGTGATATCTTTGACTCCTGTAGTGCGTTTTTGAAGCGGTTTTCGATCCCGATCGTCCTAACTAGGCGACCGCTGACCTACAGTCACGAAAAAATTGACCTCCCCTCAAGGGTGTCTTTGATTTAACACTTACCCCTATTTTCAAAATTAAATCTCCTAAACCTAACGATAGATTTCTTTTCTGTTTGAGGAATCCAGTTCTCGCCAACATTACCTAGGTTTTACTGCGCTGTGCGCGATTTTAAAACCCACCAGGTCGCTGAGAACTCGGGTTTTTCGTTAAAAATCGTGGTTTTTTGAGGTTTTTCGACCATAATCAAAATTTTTTGTTCTAAAAGTAGTGCTGAAAACCTCGCTGCGAGCTCGCCCGCGTCAAGACGCGTCTCTCGACACCTCGCACGCCCCGCTAGCTCGTAGAAAATTTCTTTGTACTATAGGAAGGGGTAGACAAAGATTTTCGCCAAAAATTTTTATTTTCGATTTTGCCTCTAGGCTGTTAGCCGAGGTCAAAAATAACAATTTTGTTGTTTTACGGCCACTCCAGCACTATATTTCTGGAGCAGACGGGCCTTTACTTAGTCTATATAGGACTCAAATCAAATTGACTTGCTAATTTGCTCACCCAGCGGGTGCTTTGACCATCCTTTTAATTTGCTGGCCCCCTCTTTACAGGGACCAGTAACTGGACCCACCCCCATTCCCCCTTACACATTAAAATACCGGCTTTGTTTTAACTGACTTTGACTTTCAATCTCAGAATTGAAACGGTAATATATATTATAGTGCAGGATATCTCACCCTCCTTTACAGGGATAGATTACTGTTAAATCGTTCTGGTTATAGACCAGATTATTATACCTCTAACTGACAACTTTCCCCGTTCTCTTGGCTGTGCCCTTTACACACAGACCATACAACAGCATTAACGGAAACAATAAGCGAAACTTAAATACTTAAAAATGGTTCTCGGACTTCGCACCCCAGTGAAAGCGAGAGCGCCAGTGGCCAGCGCCAGCGGACCACAGGAGACGGCATCTTCTTCCCACTCTGGAAACGCGGGGCCCTCTGGAGCGCGCGAGGCGCCGAAGGGGATATCCCTGAAATTCGACGCCGTTCGAGGACCCCTAGTGGGAACAGCCGAAACGCCACGGGCGTCGGCGGGGGCCTCTGGCGCTCTCGCTCCCACCACCACCCCCAGCCCGTCGGGCTCGTCTGGACAGGTGCTGGACGCTGCCAGGACTTTTATCCGGAGACCAGAGCGAAAAAGGAGATCCGTAGACATTATGGAGGCGTACACCAAACAGACGGAGGTCTACGCCGCGTCCTCAAACGACAAACTTCTACAGGACGTGATGAAGACGTTTGAGGATATTCCGGCTAGGGTCAAAGACTACCCTCAAATGAGGAGGGATATTAAGATCTTCTTAGAGACCCAGTCGGACAAATGTCTACGGATCCTCTTTGAGCTCAGCGGGCGAGTAAAGAGCCTAGAGACAGCGACTAAAACTGCTCCGCCTTCAAAAGCGCACGCCACGCCTTCGTCATCCGAACACCAGGATACATTTATTGAAAGGCTGGAGAAGGTGGAGACACATATCGAGGCGCGGCTCAACGACCTTGAGGAGAGGGTCTCAAAAAGCTTCCGCGATATGACCGACCACTACACCGAAAGTGGTGCCGACATCACCGACAACGTCGTCGGTAGGATCAACGAGATCAGCCAAAAACTTGACCACACGATAAAAGGGGTGGGGATCGTTGGTCATGCCGCGGCTGTTCTCGAAGATAAAATCGACGGCGTTGCCGGTGAGGTCGTTACCAGAACGGACAAAATAACGGAGGTCATAAGGGAAGTGGCTCGCGACCCAAGGCCTGACTCGCAGACCTACGCCCACGTCACGGCAGCCAAACCCGGGCCTCGACCGGCGCTTCACTCACTGGCGGTCACCTTTGAGGGTAGCCAGGAGACTGCTGACGAGGTGCTCGCCAGAGTGAAGAAGGCGGTCGATGCCAGGGGAACAGGCCTCAAAATAAATAAGGTCCGTAAGGCCAAAAACCAGACGGTCATACTGGGGTGTGACACACAAGCGGAGTTGGAAAAAGTCAAAGAGAAAATTGAGAGCCGGGGTGAAGGGTTAATAGTGGCGCCCATGAAGAACAAAAACCCGCTCGTCGTCCTAAAAGATGTCTTCTTGGACAGCGAGGACGGCGAGATGGTGAGGGCGCTCTATTCCCAGAACCAGAACATTTTCGCGGACCTGAACCAGGAAGAGAAAGAAATTGAAATAAAGTATAAGAAAAGGACTAGAAACCCAAGAACAGCGCACGTTGTCGTCCAGGTCAGACTCAAGGTGTGGCAAAGGATGACGGAGGCTGGGGCCCTCTACCTAGACCTGCAAAGGGTTAGGGTGGAGGACCAGTCACCGCTCATCCAATGCACCAAATGCTTGGCATTCGGGCATGGCCGGAAGTTCTGTACGGAGAGTGTAGACAGATGCAGCCACTGCGGAGGACCGCATCTGCGCGAGAAGTGCGAGGAATTTGTCGCGGGAAATGAACCGCAGTGCTGCAACTGCCTGCACTCGAAACTTCAGCGGACCGATCACAACGCCTTCAGCGTGGAGTGCCCGGTCCGCAAAAAATGGGACTATCTGGCCCGGACGACAACGGCGTATGCCTAAACCGCCCCCTTCCCCTGCTAGATATACAAAATATATATTAAATATATACAAGGATATCAAGCACACATCCCAGATAACCCCTAAAACCTGGAAAAGTTAACTAGCACAAGAAAGGTCAATAAATATGTAATATCGTATGTATATATATATATTATTGCCGCAACCCCAAGACGAACAAATAAACGCAAAATAAGAATAGAATCCACCCCCTTACCTTAACCCCCCCTTTTTATCCCCACTACCCTCCCCTCCTTTTCCATACAACAGCCTAAAATGCAAATTAAGAAAGGTCCAAATCAAATCCTACCCTATAAAATTGCTAATTGAGAATTGTAAACTCACCGATAAAACCTAAACTAAACAATGTTAAATATATAAGTAGAAGCCTTGCCCAATAAAAATGATAGAATAAGTAAATAGATAAGTAGAACTAGTAATATAAGAAATAGATAAGTTATATAAAGTAGAAAATAATAATGTATCACGTAAGAAATCTTACTAAGTAAGAAATATAAATTAAGTTAGAAAATAAATTAGAAATGTAACTAGAAAGTAAAACTATATCAGAATAAGGAAACATATGTATAGACACTATATAGTAATAAGAGAAAAAAGGCCACATAAAAGTTAGTACAATAGAACCGTTAATGTATTAAAATAAGGAAGCAAAATATGCACTAATATAATACAGTAACATGAGAAAATATCCACACAAAAATTGTTATAAAATAAGTAATAATATGTACAAAAATAGTAAATAGTAAAAATTTCCACACAAAACGTAAAGAATAGCTTTTAAATGCATTATAAGTAATAATAGAAAACGTTTACACAAAACTCAGGCAAAATAAAACTGTGTACTTAAAAAACCCTATAGAATTAAAAACAAAAGAAAAGTAGGAAACAGAAAGAATAGCGGGAGTCCTTCACCCGGCAAAGAACGTATAGGATGTATAAAAGAGAGTGTATGAAGCTTTAAGAGCGAAGAATAAATGAGAGTATTTGAACGTATGAGGAAAATAGAATAATAAGATCCCGTTGTAACCATGAACGGGGAAAAGCAAAAAAAAAAAAAAAAAAAAAACCTAACCTAACCTAACCTAACCTAACCGTGATATCTTTGACTCCTGTAGTGCGTTTTTGAAGCGGTTTTCGATCCCGATCGTCCTAACTAGGCGACCGCTGACCTACAGTCACATAAAAATTGACCTCCCCTTAAGGGTTTTTTGATTTCGACACTTACCCCTATTTTCAAAATTTTTAAATCTTCAAAATTTTATATCTCCTAAACCTAACGATAGATTTCTTTTCTGTTTGCGGAATCCAGTTCTCGCCAACATAACCTAGGTTTTACTGCGCTGTGCGCGATTTTAAAACCCACCAGGTCGCTGAAAACTCGGGTTTTTCGTTAAAAATCGTGGTTTTTTGAGGTTTTTCGACCATAATCAAAATTTTTTGTTCTAAAAGTAGTGCTGAAAACCTCGCTGCGAGCTCGCCCGCGTCGAGACGCGTCTCCCGACACCTCGCACGACCCGCTTGCTCGTAGAAAATTTTGCCCGCCCACCTGCCCTTTGTACTATAGGGAAGGTAGACGAAGATATTGCGAAATATTTTTATTTTTGATCTTGCTCCGCAGCTAAAAGCCCGGGCCGAGACAACATTTTTTCTTGACTTGCGGCCACTCTAGCACCATTTTTCGGGGCAGAGGAGCCTTTATTTAATATACTTTGACCTTATTTTATATTTGTTGACGTGACTATACCTTTAGTATAGTCACTTTTCGAACCTTGACCTCATTAAATCATTTGTTTTTGATTACTGATCCCCCCTTTACAGGGACTCAGACGTACTATTACTTTTGTCCTCTGACAATTAGCTGTTGGAGTCTTTCCGAGCGTAATCATGTTCCGCACCCCAGCCAAAACTGGCGTGAGTTCGCAGGGCTCTGCGGCTTCACCGAGATCTGCGGAGAGGGCTGGGCCTTCCGGTTTGAGTGTGAGGCGAAGTATCGGGGAATGGGAAGCCGGGAAGGCAGAGCCTCAGGCAAAGTCCCCGGCCAACCCAAAGCCAGACGCCACTCCACCACCACCACTCACCGTTACCAAAAAGGGACCCAGCTCTCTAATTACTCGTCGAGCTCTCGTGGAAGCTGCAAGAGTCTCTGATTCAGCCGACACAAACTCACCGTCAAAACCTAGCTACGTAGACCGAACGGCTGAAGCAAAAGCCTGCCTGATAAAAGCGAAACTTCACCTAAACAGTTCACGGAATACAAAGACAGAGATCAAGATGGGTGTAATCCAAGCTGCGGAAAGACTTTACCAGCTGGTAAAGGAGATAGAGTCCGAGTTGAAGGTGGAAAGGCGAAAACCTACCGCGGAAGTGCCTGTGAGGGCTGAATCGGAACCGGTCGTCACAACGCCAACTTTTGACCCGAGTGACATAATACACAAAATGGAGAAACACTCTCAGCTCCTCGTCGAAAGTAATATGAAGATAGAGGAGCTGAGAGTGACTCTAGATCACCGGGCCAAAACCACGGAAAACGGCAAAACTTACGCGAGCGTGGCCGCAGCTCAGGGTGCAAAGTCACTGCCAGCGTGCAGTACTTTGCACTCGGTAGTGGTCACCTCGAAGGACGAACTGGAGACCGGGGAGGAGGTCCTGAACAGAGTCCGGAAGGTGGTGAACGCGAAAGAGGGGTGGATAAAGGTGGAGAAGGTCAGGAAAGCCAAAGACCGAAAAATAATAATAGGTCTGGAAAGCCCAGAGGAAAGGACCAAGTTAAAGGATTGCATCCAAAAAGGAGGAGCCAACCTCACTGTCGAGGAAGTCAAGAACAAGGACCCGCTTCTGGTTCTCAAGAACGTCTTGGTAATTAATACCGACGAAGACGTCCTAAAAGCCTTGAGAAATCAGAACCGGGGTGTTTTTGACGGCCTTGACAGTGAGGAAAGCAGAGTGACGGTCAAATACCGAAGACGGACAAGAAATCCTCATGTGGGGCACGTCATAGTGTGCGTCTCGCCCACCATCTGGCGACGTGCATTGGACATAGGGAGCGTGCACATCGATCTCCAGCGTGTGAGGGTCGAGGATCAGACCCCGCTCGTCCAATGCACCCGCTGCCTAGGATTCGGCCACGGAAAGCGGTTCTGTACTGAGCCTGCGGACCTATGTGGCCACTGCGGCGGTCCCCACATGAGGCCAGATTGTCCGGATTGGATATCGGGCTCACCACCTGTGTGCCGTAACTGCGAGAAGTCGAAAGTCGAGCATGGTGCGCCACACAACGCCTTCAGCCACGACTGCCCAGTTCGGCACAAATGGGATCAGATAGCCCGATCGACCGTCGCTTACTGCTAAAGGCTCCTCAAAAACTAGTAAGCAACATCGGAGAGAGACAACCTTTAGATTTAATCGAAGGAGGCGGTACAAAGATAATACAGGCGCCGGCAGCGACTCGAAGACGGCCTTAGAGCATTATGGTTTGATGGTTGACGACGATGCAACGGACTTGGATCACCACGGCATTGTATTTGGATTCCTCTTACAGGATAAATACAAAATTCAAAAAGGAAAATGGTCCAACATTCATGGAAAAGTTGGCCATTTGCTAATAAATTTTAATCCTGTAGCAGCCGAGAAAGGAAAAATCAAATTTAGTACCAAAAAAGTCAATTGGTTCAAGTCTCGTGAGAAACTTGGCCAATTGAAAATAGATTTTACTAACCTAACTACCTTGCCGTGGCGGTCCAAGAAAACCATCGACACGAATAGCATCGTTGCTTCCACAGATTGGAAATTCCGTCGTGTTGTCCAAATCCTAGAGACGAAGGATCTGATCCTAGAATATTGTAAAATTAATTTAAGTATAGAAAATAGCGATTAGAGTAAGAAAATATGCTAGCATAATATAATTAGGTATATTAGTGGCTAGCATAAAATAAAAATAAGTTTTAAAATTAAGTAGATAATTAGGTAGATATAACAATGTTCTAGATAGTATAATTAGACAAATAGTTTTGTAGGTCCCTTAAACATTTATTGTAGATAACAAAATAAATAGTTTTTGTAGGTCCCTGCCTTTTTCTATTAGATTGTACGATAACATAAGTTTTTGTGAGTATGTCCCCTTGCCTTTTCGATACTAAGTAATCAAACCACATTTTCATAATAGCTGGTTTAATCTAAATATATTTATTATCTAATCAAACCTTGGACAAAAACAGTCTCTGATTATGTCAGAGGACAACTAGCATGGCAGGAGTGGGTTTTAGCCGGTAAGAGTCCGGCACTGCCCCTACCGTCTCACAGTGTGGGCGGTAGAGGCGTCCATGAGGATTTCCCACTCCTGCCAAAACAAAAAAAAAAAAAAAAAAAAAAAAAACTAACCTAACCTGCAGAGCAGGAGTGGTTTTTAGTCGGTTCGAGTCCGACACTACCTGAACTGGCTCTCGGCTCACTAGACCGAGAGACAGTTCAGGTGTCCGTGGGGATTTTCCACTCCTGCCAAAAAAAAAAAATTAAAAAAAAAAAAAACCTAACCTAACCTAACCTAACCGAGACGCAAATGCCAAAAACTCTTGGTGGGGCAGCCGGAAAATCGATCAAAGAGGGACCGAAACTGCGGGTGCCCTAGAAGAGATGGGAATGCAGGTGCTCAACGTAGGCGACACGCCGACATTCCACACAGTGAGGGGAACCACACTGTACACCAGCTATGTGGATATCACGGCATGTACGGCGGATCTTCTCGACCTGGTTGACGACTGGAAAGTGGACGAAAGCATGACAAGCTCTGACCACAACACCATTATTTTTAAAATTAAGCTAGAAAGGGCAAAGGGTTTAGATATAAAAAGAACAACCAGAATATTTAATAGTAAAAAAGCTAACTGGGACCAATTTCGTGAGAAACTGAGCCAGTTGCTAATAGAAAATGAAATAAATAAGAACCAAATTCAGGAAATTAACGATAACATAGAATTAGAAAATAAAATAGAAAAATACATTAACGTCATAGTAGAAGCTTGCAATAGAACAATACCAAAATTAAAATCAAGAAACAAAATAAAATTACCTTGGTGGTCCGATGAGCTTGCCATGATGAAAAGGGAGGTCGCCACTAGGAAACGCAGGGTCCGCTGTGCAGCGCCGATCCGGAGGGCAAAAGTCGTTGGTGAATACCTGCAGAAAAAAGAAGAATATGAGCAAGCGGAAAGAGCAGCTATTACAGAAAGCTGGAAGAACTTCTGTGGAAAACAGGATAGAGAGGGACTCTGGGAAGGTATCTATAGGGTTATAGGTAGAACAACCAAAAGACAGGAGGACTTACCACTGACCAAGGAAGGTAAAACACTGACCCACCTGGAATCTGCCACATTGCTGGCGCAAACATTCTATCCCGAGGACAAGGAGGAAGAAGACAACGAGGAACATAGGCGTATAAGGATGAAAGCCAAAAATTTAAACGTGATGGGCCATGATGATGAACATGATCCTCCGTTTACCGAAGAAGAGCTAAACGTAGCAATACGCAGTTTCAACCCTAAAAAAGCCCCCGGGGTAGATGGCCTTACGGCCGATATCTGCCAGCAAACTGTCAACCATGATCCGGAGCTTTTCCTATCACTGGCTAACAAATGCCTAGAGCTGGGGTACTTCCCGAGAATCTGGAAAGAAGCGACAGTAGTCATCCTGAGGAAACCCGGGAAGGAAAGTTATACGGCTCCAAAATCATATAGGCCAATTGGACTGTTGCCGGTGATGGGGAAAGTTCTGGAGAAAATGCTGATAGCAAGGGTCAAATGGCACATCATTCCCGGACTCAGTACACGCCAGTACGGTTTTATGCCACAGAGAAGTACCGAAGACTCCCTCTATGACCTGTTAGAACTCATACGCAAAAAACTAAAAGACAAGAAGTTAATCGTTATGATATCACTGGACATAGAGGGAGCCTTCGACAGTGCATGGTGGCCAGCCATAAAAACCAGGCTGGCGGAATCTAAATGTCCGGTAAATATCAGACGAGTGATGGACAGCTACCTGGAACACAGAAAGGTCAGGGTGAGATACGCTGGGCAAGAGGTCACCAGGGAAACCAACAAAGGCTGTGTGCAAGGTTCTATAGGGGGACCAATCCTGTGGAACTTACTACTTGATCCCCTACTGAAAGGCCTGGTACAAAGGGGAGACTACTGCCAAGCCTTCGCCGATGACGTAGTCTTAATGTTCGATGGGGACTCAGCGATGGAGGTCCAGCGGCGTGCCAATGGCGCTCTCGAGTATGTTCACCAGTGGGGAGTCAGAAATAAGTTAAGATTCGCACCGCAAAAGACAAAAGCGATGGTCATCACGCGGAAACTTAAACATGACACCCCGCTGTTGAGCATGGGCGGGATCGGTGTTGGTATGTCGCAGGAAATCAAAATCCTGGGGCTGACCATTGACGACAAGCTAACGTTTAATGCCCACGCATCTAACGTATGCAAAAAGGCATTAAACCTATACAAGCAGTTGTCAAGGGCAGCCAGGATCAGCTGGGGACTCAATACGGATGTCATACGCTCCATCTACACGGCAGTAGTTGAACCTACAATCTTGTACGCGGCAAGTGCGTGGGCACCGGCAGCTGGAAAGTTGTGTGTACGCAAACAACTGAACGCGGTCCAAAGGGGATTTGCACAGAAACTGTGCAAATCCTACCGCACAGTATCCTTGAACTCGGCACTGGTCCTGGCCGGGATACTACCCCTTGACCTTCGAATACATGAGGCAGCGGCTCTGTATGAAGCGAGGAGGGGGGTACCTCGGCCGGAACTAGGAGATAAGGAGGTTGAGCGACGTACCGCGTTCAACAAAATTCCCCATCCAGCCAAACATATAAGCCTGCAGTTCATATGCTTGGCAGACCAGGAGCAACATGACAACCACTGCACTCAAGCAGTGCGAATATACACGGACGGCAGCAGGATCGAGGGCAAGGTTGGGGCATCATTGTCCTACTGGAGCAATGATGCCGAAATCAAAACCCAAAAACTTAAGCTGTCGTCCCACTGTACCGTTTTCCAGGCGGAACTGCTGGCTATATGCAAGGCTACAAAGGAAATTTTGCGTAGTTCCAAAGACAGCTACGGCATATACAGTGACTCCAGGTCGTCGCTGGAAGCTGTCACCAATCAGCGCTCTCTTCATCCCCTCGCAGTCGACATCCGCGAAAATCTGCGGCACTGCCAGGATAGATCCAAAAAAGTTGAACTTTTTTGGATTAAAGCTCATGCGGGACTGAAGGGAAATGAGAGAGCAGACCAGCTGGCTAAAGATGCCGCCTTCAAGACGAAAACGAGGCCGGATTACGACCAATGCCCGATTTCATTCGTCAAGCGGCAGATCCGTGCGGACACACTTGACGAATGGAATCGGAGATACAAAACCGAGGAAACAGCCGGCGTGACCAAAATATTCTTCCCCGACGCCATCCAAGCCTACAACCAAATAAGAAAATTAAAACCAACAGGAATACTGACACAAATACTGACAGGTCACGGTGGGTTCTCCGAATACCTAAACAGATTTAGGTGCAAGGAGAGCCCATCGTGCATCTGCGACTCCGACAAACACGAAACGGTGCCACATATATTGACTGACTGCCCCGTCTATGGTCTGGAGAGATATGAGATCGAGCAGAAGCTAGGAATAAGAGTAACGATACCTAACTTGAATACACTTATTGCAAATAAACAAACCAGGAAAACGTTTATCAGTTTCTGCATAGAAGTAGCGAACAAGACTATCACTAGGAATAAGTAAACGAATATATGCTCAGGATTCATATTTGCACATAATATATAACAGTAGCATAATCACGCACATCGTTGAAAATGTCCGACCCGTGATAAGAACAAACAAAAGATAAATGTATATACAGGCAATTAATGCCAAGTTATTGCTAAAGTGTACTAAATAAGTGAGGTAGATATTAAGAGTATACTATAGATGTAAGGATATGAAAAATGTTCGTGTTCACATAGATATAAGGATAACAAAATATGTAAATGACCTAAGAGATGTTAATATTGATAAAAAATGTAATGTGCTAGAATTAAGAATGTATAAATTATAAACCAAATTAAAAAATTAAGAAACTGTAACAGTAATATAGTAAACAAGGTCTCAGACTATGTCCGAGGTACAATTGTAAGGAAGGAGTGTGGTTTTAGTCGGTTGGAGCCCGACACTATCCAGGCTGGCTCGTATTGTGAGGCAGCCTGGGTGTAAGTCCGACCTGGATTTCCACCTCCTGCCACAAAAAAAAAAAAAAAAAAAAAAAAAACCTAACCTAACCTAACCTAACGTATTCGTAAGGAACCAGCAGCCATCAGGCTCACGAGGAGGTTTTCTGCACGCACCCCAACCTAACCTAACCTAACCTAACCTTTTTTTTTTTTTTTTTTTTTTACGGGGGGAAATCCTCATGGATGTCCTCCACCCTGGGGTGGGCGGAGGGGTCTGTCAGACTCTTACTGACTAAAACCACCCCGGTGTTCCATCTCTCACCTACGCCGGGGATCGCGGGAACATATGCGACATCCGTAATCCCCGGCTGGTGCCGGCCCGCCTCTGCGGGCCACCTCGCGTCTACGGAGGGAGTGAGGTGTTAAACACCCTCCGTGACTTCAGAGAGGGGCGCACGGGAACACCTCGCGCCGCCACCTCGGGTCCGGATGAATGGGGGGCGACAGACGTCCCCAAGTCCGCCGCCCCTGGACCCAGTTAGGGGGGCCGGAAGAGGGCAGCATACGCCCTCCTCCGACGCCCGGTGCGCCTGCTGCGGACGGGGTCAGAGGTCGAGATCTCTCTTTCCCTTTCCGCAGCCTCCTTCTGCGAGATAACTGTTTCGCAGAAGGAGACCACCGCGTCCCAGGACTCCTCGCCGCCGACCATAGATTGGACTACGGCCGGTAGCGAGAGGTCACTGCCCACCACAGAGATGAGGTCACGGCGCGGCTCCTCCCAAGCGGCACACTCTGCCAGCGTATGCCGCGCCGTGTCCTCCCGACAGTCGACGCAGTGGTGACACCGAGCGTCCGGCTCCCTGCCTATGCGACACAGGAACTTCCCGAAGCAGCCATGTCCCGAAAGGACCTGTGTCGCACGAAACGTCAGGGAGCCGTGCCTTCTCCCGAGCCAAAGGTCGAGCACTGGCCGGATGGCCTCGATAGTGACGAGGCCGGCGGAAGGGCGTGAGAGCCTGTCCCGCCATTCCGCCACCAGGACCTCGCGCAGCTGCGACCGACGCAGCTCGATGTGTCGCTGCATCAGTCGCTCGCCGCGCGTCCGCGCGTCCTCGCGCCACCGATACAGTGACGCGAGAACCTTCGCCTCCAGGTCCCATGGCGGAGATCCGGCCAGTGCGCAAGCCGCCTCGTAGGAGATCGTGCGATAACCCCTGATGACTCTGACGGCCATCACCCTCTGCGGCCTCCGCAGAACAGTGATAGTGCTGGCCGTCAGGTCAGCCGCCCAGATCGGGGCCCCGCTAAAGGGCCATCGATCGCACGATCCCCACGTACAACCGCCTGCAGGCGGTGCTCGGGTTCCCCAGATTGGGAAGCAGCGTTGACAACGCCCCAACCGCACCCAACAACTTGGGCGCCAGCCGCCGGAAGTGGGGGCCGAAATCCCACCGGCTGTCGAGCACCAATCCCAGGTACTTCATGGTGGAACCTTTTTTTTTTTTTTTTTATCATGGGGAAATCCTCATGGACTATCCCCCGTCTGGGGAAGACGGGGGGGTGTGCCGGACTCTTACCGGCTAAAACCACCACGGTGTTCCTTCACTTGACCGTAGGCCGGGGTCACGGGATTCGCAAAAGCATGCACCGCAACCCCGGCAGGTCTCGGTCCGCCAACCACTGGCGGACCTCTCTTCTGTGGGGCCTAGCCCCACGTCCTTCTGAGTGGCGCGCGTGGAACACGTCGCGTCGCCTACTCGGGCCTGTTACTGATCGGGCGGCGGGTCCCCTAACCCGGCGCCCGCAGACCACACACTACGGTGGCTGGAGGTCGTCGCGCGGCCTCCGGCGCCCGGTGCGTCTGGCGCGGGAAGGGAGAATGGCAGCTGCCTCTCTCTCTCACTCCGCTCCCTCTTTGGTTGCCATCACCTCTTCGCAAAAGGAGGCGACGGCTTCCCACGCAGTCTCGCTTCCGACCATGGACAGAATCACGGCCGGAAGCGAGAGGTCACCACCGACAGCAGCGACTAGCTCGCGGCGCTGCGTCGCCCACGCAGGACATGCCTGTAAAGTGTGCAGGGCCGTGTCCTCGGGGCAGTCGACGCAGTGGTGACAACCGGGCGTTTGCTCCCGGCCTATGCGACACAGGTACTTCCCGAAACACCCATGTCCGGAAAGTACCTGCGTCAGCCGGAAGCTGAGGGCGCCATGACGCCTCTCCAGCCACTCCTCCATAACGGGCCTTACCGCCGCTATTGTGGCGTGCCCTGCGCTGGGTTGCGCAAGTCGTTCCCTCCACTCTGCCACTAGGATCTGACGGAGCTCACTCCGATCAGGCGCCTCCTCGCGCTGCTGATATCTCAGCGCGAGGGCCCTCGCCTCCAGATCCCAGGGAATCGATCCGGCGAGGAGGCTCGCCGCCTCGAAGGAGATCGTACGGTACCCCCTTATCACCCTGACGGCCATCGCCCGTTGCGGTCTCCGCAGGATGGCGACGTTACGGGCCGCCAAGTTGTCCGCCCACACGGGTGACCCATAAAGGGCCATGGACCGCACGATCCCCCCATAGAGCCTCCGGCAGGAGGCATTGGGCCCCCCAAGATTGGGCAGCAGCCGCGATAGAGCAGCCGCGGCGCCCATCAATTTCGGCGCCAGCTGCCGAAAGTGAGGCCCAAATTCCCATCGGCTGTCGAGGACGAGTCCCAGGTACTTCATCGTCGACTCGACGCCGATGCGAACCCCTCCCACCACGATGTGGAATCCCGAGGGTGGTCTCTTCCGAGGCCCATGGAAACACAGGGCCCCGGACTTTTGCAGGGCCACCTCGAGACCCAACCGCCGGATCCTCTCAACGACTTGCGCAACCCCAGCTGTGGCCAAGATGGCCGCCTGCCGATGCGTCTCACCCCGCGCCGTCACCAGCGTGTCGTCAGCGTAGCAAGTGACGCCGACGCCGTGGAGAAACGCACCGCGCAGAACCCAGTCGTAACCGATGTTCCACAGGAGCGGCCCCAAAACCGATCCCTGTGGAACACCGCACGACGTCTCTTGCCGACTCCATCCTTCTCGACCCGGGTAGATAACGGCCCTCTCCTCGAGATAGGCCCCGACAATACGGCGGAGGTAGGTCGGCACCCGATGGTATTCGAGCGCCGCTCTAATGCAACTCCAGGGCAAGGTGTTGAAGGCGTTGGCGATGTCAAGAGACACCGCCAAGACGACCTCACCCCGGGCGACTGCTTCCTCCGCCTGAGCCCTCACGCGCAAAATTGCGTCCACGGTGGAGCGCCCTCGGCGGAAACCAAACTGGTTATCCGCCAGGTCCGGCCCCACCCCATTCATGTGCGTGACGAGGCGGTCTGCAATTACTCTTTCGAAGAGCTTGCCCACCTCGTCAGGCAACACGATGGGGCGGTACGCAGACGGTGAGTCTGCGGGGCGCCCCTCCTTTCTGAGCAGGACCAGCTTACCGGTTTTCCACCGGAGAGGAAACTGGCCCCGCTCGCAACATGCGCTAAAGAGCCCCCTCAGTCGGGGTCCGAGAGCCCTGAGAGCCAAGGCCCACGCACGGCCAGGTATGCCGTCGGGTCCCGGGGCGGTGTTTTTGGCTTGAAGCCTTCCCACCGCCGCACTATGGACGGGATTTCGAGCCTCCCTTTCGTAGGATTTTTTGAAAAATGAAGTTGCTTTTTTGGTTGTTTCAAGTATGCAGTCTTGTCGAGACCATCAAAGCACTGAATTTTATAGTAGTCACAACTTTTTTTTTTGCTTTAACACCATAAAATACCCACTTATATGTTTCAAATGTATGAAAATGGAAATTGTTTTCCTCATAACTTTTTTGTGTTTTGAGATGTAAAGCTGAAACTTATATATATGATTGCTGAGTCGATAACGAAGCCATGTGACCTTTGACCTTGACCCCGACCGCTCCGATTTACGAGATATGAATCAATGAAAATTTCGTTTTACAGGGTACTGTTATTACGAAAAAGTACCTTAAAATAATATTTTTTTTTAACTTTTCATTCTCAAGAATTATTACAAAGTTACTAAGGAAGCCCTAAGACTTTTGACCTTGACCTTGAACGCCCCTTTAAAAAGATATATATTAATGAAAGAAACATATTTTGATGACTTTATTATTGCGGTAATGTACCTTGTACTGTCCTGTATTGTTACTAAATTGATAATAAGTATATGCTTTTTGACCTTCAAAAACTAACTGTTCAAATTAAAAAATGACAAGTATGATTATTTGGGTGTCCCCAAGAAATCTTATGAGCTTGACAGTTTGAAATCATAAGTATAAATATTATTTTAAGCCGTTGTGTTATTGAATCAAAAAAGATAATCAGAAAATGAGAATTATACCAATTCACCTCATAAAAAATCTCAATGTACCCAATTGGTTTAACAGTCGTTTCTTAATTACTTAACTGGTAGTCAGTGGGGATGCATGATTATTATTTAGTTCCAGTTCTAGGTATTGATAGGGGCCGACAAGAGCCTAGTTAGTAAATCTTAATTTAATCATAAACATTTGGTAACACTTGTGTAATAAGATCAATAGTTAGTGAGGCAGGTAAGGGTTTAATTAGCAAAACAAAAAAAAACATTTGGTGTCAGCTGTGAAACAAAAATAATAAACAATGGCGCAGATAAGGGTCAAATAACACTAAAATTATTGGTGTCACCTGTGTGGAACAATATAATAAACAATGTGGCAGATAAGGACCCATTAGCAAAACCAAAATATTGACACCTGTGAAGTAATATAATGAGACCAGGTAATAACTACCGGTAATACAAATAACCCTTTTCTTTTGTTAAAGAATGCTGGTAACACAAATAGCCCTTTTCTTTTGTTAAAGAATGTCGAATTGATTGTAGTTACCGATTTGTTGTTATTGTAGGTTACTATTGGATCATCTAGAAAATTTATATGGTTCCGAGAAATGGCTTAGGGTCTAAATGTAAGTAGTATAAATACCGAATGTAGCTATTTGTTAGTTCACTTATCATCATTGATTCGTACCCTAACGTTCTCCTAGCGCAAATTTTCAGTAATTCATTATGGAAGGTCTGGTGTCAAATCTTGATATTTTTGTGTATCTAAGACAAAATTCTTTTGCTGCAGATGCATTATTTCAAAAAGTGTTAACTTCAGTGGAATTGCCTCTATCGGAAGACGAAAAAGCAAACCTTAAATCGTTTTGTTCTACATACACAAGTAATTTGAAACGAAAGTGGAAATCTGTTCACAGCACGCGGAAAACCTTTTTAAGCAAGTTCGCTA
Source organism: Hecatera dysodea (assembly GCA_905332915.2). Taxonomy (NCBI): domain Eukaryota; kingdom Metazoa; phylum Arthropoda; class Insecta; order Lepidoptera; family Noctuidae; genus Hecatera; species Hecatera dysodea. Next base: position 20,873,683 of record HG995300.1, on the reverse strand, counting down.
ATTGGTTGGATTTAGAAGTACAATGGCCAGAATCTATTCAAATAAGCACTACTTGTTTAAGACATGAAGAGCTTTCAAGTAGTAGTCATGAAGACGTAGATGAATCCACAAATGTGTTGCCAATCCCAGTGCCTAGTACATCACGAGAATTTCTTGTGCCCCACAGTGTTTCCGTGTCGACGTCAACGACTACATTTGCAACTCGGAAAGAATTTACGGACCTCCGTCCACTTCTAAAAAGAAGAAGAACTGAAAGTATTCTCGCTGATAACGATTTTGATACTTTAGCATACGCTTTAGTGAAGAAAGCTGAAAATGAAGACCACATGGATTTAGCTGTATTATTGAAGCATTTAATAAAACACCCTGAAGATGCAACAATGGTTCGAGCCTGCTTGAAACCTACAAAGCGAATATATCCCGCAGACAAAGCACTGGCATTGAAAACTTCATTAAAATTATCAAAATGGCAATATAAAATAATGAGACAGACTACAAAAGATATGGGTTGTGATTTTTTCCCATCGTACGATGTCATACAACATGAGAAAAAAGAGTGCTATGTGGACAAAGAAGACATGATAATAACTGAGGGTGAGGTTAAAATAAAACTGCAAGCAGTTTTGGATATAACAGTTAAAAGGCTTTTTAAAATTGTGGATACAGATGTTACTGGCAGTAACATGACTCTTGTCAGTAAATGGGGTTTTGATGGTGCATCTGGACAAAGTAATTATAAACAGATAATGGAGGGTGATGATTCGAGTGTCTTTATGTGCTCATTCGTACCATTAAAACTGATTAGAGATACTGATGAAGTCGTATGGGAAAATCCGAATGCATCTTCTACTTTTTACTGTAGACCTATTTATTTTAAATTTGCAAAGGTAAACGATCTGAATATAAAAGAAGAAATGCTGTCGATTGAAAAAGAAATTTCCGAACTGCATCCAACAATAGTTAAAGAAGCAAATGTCAATCACAAACTCCATTTGACCATGATTGATGGTAAGATAACATCACATCTTTCAGATACATCAACAGCAGTAAGTGATATCTGTCACGCGAAGCCGAAAGAAATGAATGTCATCGACATAGTATCGCAAAGAAGTCCTTCCGTAGACATGTTTAAGTTTGGCTTATCATCCCTTCATGCTCGGATTAGATGTATGGAATGCGTGTTGCATATCGCGTACCGCCTAGATTTTAAGAAATGGCAAGCTAAAGGAGAAGAGCACAAGCTTCTATTAGCCAACAAAAAGAAGACCATCCAAGAAAAGTTTCGAAATGAAATGGGGCTACTTGTAGACATAGTTAAACAAGGTGCAGGAACTACTAATGACGGAAACACTGCAAGAAGATTTTTTGCAAATCCCCAAGTAACAGCGCAGATCACAGGCGTTGATGATGAACTCATCAGAAGATTTGCAGTGATTCTTCAGGTAGTCTCATGTGGAGAGTTTGTTGACGTGGATAGGGTTCGGCAATATTGTAATGCAACATATAACAAATACATTGAGTTATATGCATGGTATTATATGCCGTCTAGTGTGCACAAATTACTTATGCATGGTGCCGACATAATTGAATACCATAACTTTATTCCAATTGGCAAACTCTCTGAGGAGGCTTCTGAAGCGCGTAATAAGGATTTCAAAAATTTTAGAGCCTACCACTCGAGAAAAGTTAGTAGAACTGCAACAAATGAAGATATTATCCATAACTTATTGATTTCTTCTGACCCATACCTGTCCAGCATCAGACCCAAGATATGTTAACTTCGGCATAAGCCATTGTCAGATGAAGCCAAATTATTATTATGTAGCCCAGATAAAGAAAATTTTGAATTTGTAGATGCAGGAAACCAGTTTGACTTCGATTAATTTTACTTTTTTCTTTCTTTGTTTATAAATATTAAGGATAGTTAGCTATATAGTTACCTAGTTTATATGATGGTTATTTTTTTTATTATTTTGTTTTTATATTTTTATGTATTTTATTTATTTACCCACAATATAAGATAATAATGTGAAGTATTGTTTATTTTTTGTTACTTAAGTTACAGTTTTTAAATGGGACGCTTATGTTCAAGGTCAAAAAACATATAGTATCATACTATAATAAATATGTGTGCTACAATAGGCATACCTATTATTAATTTAGTAACAATACAGGACAGTACAAGGTACATTACCGCAATAATAAAGTCATCAAAATATGTTTCTTTCATTAATATATATCTTTTTAAAGGGGCCGTTCAAGGTCAAGGTCAAAAGTCTTAGGGCTTCGTTAGTAACTCTGTAATAATTCTTGAGAGTGAAAAGTACTAAAATAATTATTTTAAGGTATTTTTCCGTAATAACAGTACCCTGTAAAACGAAATTTTCATTAATTCATATCTCGTAAATCGGAGCGGTCGGGGTCAAGGTCAAAGGTCACATGGCTTCATTACCCACTCAGCAATCAAATATATAAGTTTCAGCTTTACATCTCAAAACACAAAAAAGTTATGACGAAAACAAATTCCATTTTCATACATTTGAAACATATAAGTAGGTATTTTATGGTGTTAAATAAAAATAAAAAAGTTGTGACTACTATAAAATTCAATGCTTTGATGGTCTCGACAAGACTGCATACTTGAAACAACCAAAAAAGCAACTTCAAAAATACTACGAAAGGGAGGCTCGAAATCCCGTCCATAGTGCGCCGCTCCCAGCTCTACCCAGGTCACTTCGGGCACGTCGTCGTCGTCTCCGTCGTCGTCCGCGTCAGGCGCCATAGAAGGCGGAACCATGGGTGGTGGCGTATGCTCCGCCCTAGAGGGGAACAGAGCGCTCACCACTCCCTCCAGAAGCTGAGGCCGAAGACTCTGGGTCAGTGGGGGGGCCCACGGGCGAAGTTTGCCCTGTACCATAAGGTATGGGCGCCCCCACGGGTCGCGGTCCAGAGTCTCCAGCAGCTCTTCGTGGGCCGTGGCTTTGGCCCGCGCGATCGCATTCTGGAGGGCGATCTTCGCCTCTCTGTACCCCTCGTACAGCTCCGCCTCCGCGGCCGCCGCATCTGGAGTGCGGCGACGCCTCCTGCGAAGTCTGGCGTACTGGCGTCGCGCCGCCACGCATGCGCTGCGCAGGACGTCAATGTCCCGCGACCACCAGTACACCTGACGCTTGGCAGGCAAGGCCTGGACCCGAGGCATCGCCACGTCGCAGATTTGCGACATCGCCTCCCGGAACCAATCTGCCTCCTCGTCGATATCGACAGGCCTGTCCGGTGCTGTCACCCAGGCCTGCACGATCGAGGCCTCCAGGAGGGCCTCCCTGTCCAGCCGCTTTAGCGCCCAACGCGGACCGATCCCGCCCGGGACCGTTCGGGCCAGAGTGCCAGAGGTCTGGGCGGAGACGTCGAATCGGACGTACCTGTGATCCGACAGAGTCTCCACCTCCTCCATGACACGCCAGCCCTGGACACGGCGCGCTAGAGCGGGGGTAGCGTACGTAATGTCCACTATGGATCGGCCCTGCTGTCGCACGCACGTGTTGACGGAACCTCGGTTGAGGATCTGTAGGCCCACTTCTAGGGCCCACTCCTCCAGCACCCTTCCCCGCGCATCCGTGGCCGGGGAACCCCAAGCCGTGGACTTGGCGTTGAAGTCCCCGAATACGAGCACGGGGCGAGGATGGCTACGACCGACCCGCCCTGGGTGGAGCGGTAGGGAGTGTCAGACTTTTACTGACTAAAACCCACCCGTGATCCTTCTTGTGCCCTATGCGTTCCAGGGCCGCGGTAACTCTTTCGAACAAATTCCGCAACCCTAGCAGGCACCGACCCTATGGGGCCCCGTCCTCGGTGCTGACGGCTCCTTGAGGCGCGCGTGGAACACAACGCGTCGTCGACTCAACCTGGTATCGGACGGCGAGCCACCCACGCTCACCGTCCCCAGGCATCAGCTACTGCGCGATAGCACAGCGGCCGACTTGTCTCTGGAGGGGGCCGAAATGGGACCATTACTGGCACTCCATCTCAGCACCCTCCCGAGCGTTGGGAGCCGCAGCACCCACAGCAGAAGCGGCAGCGGCGGCGACAGAAGCCGCGGCGGCGGCAGAGGCGGCGGTGGCGGCGGACCTCTTGCCCCTGGTCGGGGCGGATGGCGCGCAGGCCCTTCCCCCAGCCCAGTGCTCGGCAGGCTTGCCAGCAGCCGCACATGCACTGCAGTGCGGCGTGGCCTCGCACAAGCCGGCCACTATGCGCATGTCGATGCGCTTAGTCGGCCTGGACACCCGGACCTCGTCCGCGGGTAAAACCGCCCTCAGCCTTTCAGCCAGGGCGTCCGCGAACGGGCCACTCTCCGCTCCGGCGAGCTCGAGCTTCCGGGCACCGGTCAAGGTCCTCCTGACCCCGATGCCCCCGCTGATGCCCAGCTCTTGGAGGCTCACCGCCTCCTTCGCCCGCTTCAGTACGGCGAGATACGTCACGCCCCTCTGTTCCGCTTCCGGCTGCAGTGTGAGAACTACAGCCGCGGATTTCGGGGCGCGAAGCCTCGCCGCAATGGCGTTGGCTTTCCGCCGCTGCCTCCTCGCCTTGTTTTTGGCCGCTTTCGCGGCCCGCCGTTTCTGGCCAGCAACCTGCCACTCGGCCTCGGCCGCAGGAGGGTCCGAGGTTGGGGGTGGGGGCGGCCGCGGCGCCACTGGCGCAGCAGCCTTAGCCGCCCCCCCTCCAGCCTTCCTCCTTCCCCTCTTTGCCGGGGCCGTCTTGGTAGTCGCCGGCGTCGCAGGCGCCGGCGTCACAGGCGCTGGCGCGGCTCCCGCCTTGGCCTTCGCCCGGCCGGACGTTCCCGGGCTCGCAGCCACCGCGGCTGCGTACGAAGCCGCCTTCTGCTGTCCCGGGGGCCTCTGTGCCGCCGCCAACGGGGGACGCCGGATCATGTCCTCCAAAACGGACACCTGCCTCCGGAAGGGAGCCAGCTCCTGCCGCACCAGGCTCCGCACCTGGCTCAGCACTTGGCTCCCCTCTAGCGCCGCCGGACTCGGCCCCCCCTGCGGCTCCTCCGAGGCCGCTCTGGCCATGCCAGCCAGGTCCCTCCGGAGCGACTCATTCTCCGCGATGAGTCGCTCCGTTACGGCCGCGAGGCGGGCGACCTCCGCCTGCAACTCTGTCGCCTCTCCGGACCCGCCGACGTTGGCCACCGCCGCCGCCATTATGGAGGCTTTGGCCGCGCTAATGGCCTCCCGCTTGGAGGACTGCTTCCTTTTGAAGGCCACAGCGCGGATCGCGGCCTCCACGACCTCCTCCAGCTTGGCCCTCTTCTCCTCAACCGTGGGACGCACCTCTCCCGGGGGCTCCGAGTCGTCGGAGTCGAGAGTAGGCGGAAGAGTAGAGGGAGCCCTACGACCGCTCCCTCCAGGGCGACGCCCCTCCTCCACCAGCCTCCCGGCCCGACTCTCCACCTCCCGGGTAGAGGGAGCCAGCCCCCTCCCTGCCTCACAGCCCCTGCCCCGCCTAGCGGTGGGGATTTTGCGGGCGGAGGCAAATTCGCCCTCGGAGGACGACCCCCCGGTATCCTCCCGTCTGGGCCGCTTGCGGAAGAACTTGCCGTTCTCCGCAGCAGCCCCCTCTCTTCCGGATCCAGAGCCCGCCGAGCTGACCGTTACTAGGTCTGGCGCGAAGCCGGAATCCGACTCCGCACCACCCCGGCGCTCAGGCGAACCTTCCTCTACAAACTCGTGCGCCATCAGGTCCTTAAAGGAGTCAGATCCGGATGACGACGATGACTCGGAGCCTCCTCGGCTCTTGTTGCCACTGGCAAGCGGAAGACGTTTGGTGCCCACCCCAGAGTACGGAGGGCAGCCCGCCGAAGCGGGGTGGGATTCCCCGACCGCTGAGCAGTCGGGACCCATCTGGGGACTCATTTTGCAAGCGTCTTTTTTCATTTTTGTTCCTTTTAAGGGTGTGGTCCCTTTTCGCTCCGCCCCTTCTCAGGGCCCTCTCTCCCAACCTCACCTCTCCACCTGCTCGCTGCTCTCAAAGTCACGTCTGATGATCAGACGCGTACCAGAGAGCAGCGAGCAGGCGTGTGTCTCTCTTGGTCTGATCCCTCACTTGCGACCTTCCGGCATGAGTGGCTCTACCGGGAAAGCTCGCAAGATCATTGGGACGCTCAAGCCCCACCACGACGACAACGTGGAGACACATTCGGTGGGGAAAAGAGTGCATACCTACAACTCATATTGTCGCATAAAATGGCTGACATTGCTAGGGTTGAGTCAATCAAGGAGTTACAACAACGAGTATGGATACTAAATACGAGTTCCACTAGTTTATCACGTTTGCATCATACCCACATACCTAATATTATATACTTAATTAAAATCCGTTGTAATAGTAACAGAAAAAGATGAGTAGGTTATCTTACCTTCTGCTATCTATACAAATAAATAAAGTTGGAGTATTTGTCCCGGCTAATCTCTGAAATAGCTGAACAAATTTTGACGGGATTTTTACTGGCAGATATGTTACAAGGAGTAACTGAGGCTACTTTTATTTTAGAGAAATAATTAGGGCACCGAGCAAAAAAAAAGGCATTAAAATTATTTTTGCTTTTGGTAGCCAGGATGGCTATAGGCTATTTAACATCATCCTACGACCCTTAGCCTCTAACCATTTTTTCTTTAAGCCTTCATTCTATAACAATTAAAGTATTTTTAAATCATTTTGGTTAAAGCTGCTAATATGTAACAAAAACAAACAGTTTAAGTCTACTTTTTGTGTTACTTTTGGTGTACAATAAAGTATATAATAAATAAATAAATAAATAAAACATCATAAGCTAAGTGCACGGTTCCAATTAGCTGTTTCCTATGGAGAAGTGCCGGCAAGAAAGTCCATGATTACTGTACAGACAACTGTACAGGTTTAATTTTGTTTTATATACATACTTATTTTCGCGGCGCGCGTCAGCACTTTTATACGGTATTTAAACTGTAACTTTCGCACTATGTATCACTGCACCTTATCATTGTATCAATAAAAGTATCATATAATTCTCGCCGCAGAAAGTTGTGTTATTTATCATCTAATACGCGATCTTCCTGCCTATATCAACGAGAAGCAGTCATCTTTCATTTATCATCTAAGTGTAGGCGTGAACAACCCCTACATTTTTTGGTCCTTCGAGCCGGATTTGAACCAGCATCAGAGAATCTTCTCATATCAACAAAAGCATCAGGATCATTAATATCAACCTCAGGTATTTAACTTTTATTCATTATCATGGAGAGCATACAATCAATGTTCGAACGTCAGAGCTTCCTGAACAATGAAATTGAGAAAATAAATACCAATTTCCGTAAGGACAGTTCAATCAGGAAGACACCTGAATATCGTATCAACCGATTAGCCTCACTGGACAAATGTTGGAAGGAGTTTGAAGACAATCATAGCAGGCTGCTGGAATTTGAAGATGGTCAGTACGAATACTTCTCCAAAGGGATTCATGGGCACATGAAGGAATATTATATCAAAACCAAGGAAATGATATCATCATATAAGGAGACTAAAGTTCCGACCTTTTCCTTACCCGCTTTCGAAGAATACTCCTATCAAGAGGATGACTTACTTGGCCAGCAGGACACCAACTTTAGAGCATTAGAACGACTACTGAATAGAATCAGCGTTCAAGACTTAGAGGAAAAATGGGAGCTTCAGGATGAACTAAAAAATCTTCAGCATCTCTGGAAAGTTATCGACACCATTCACCTCCGTCTCGATAATCAACTGAAAGGAAGCAACGATGCATATGAAGCAAAATTAGCTTTTTCAATGTTTTCTATAGGTTTACGTAAAATATTTTAATTTTGGTGTGAAGTGTGAATCACAGGCCGGACCTAGCTACAGTGTTGCCAACTCCAAAACTACCGAGTCGCTAGACTCTTAGTCAAAAGTCGCTAGAAAGTCGCTAAAACTAGCTCCACCAGGAGTGGATTCACGATTTTGTCTGGGAGAATACCTATAATTTTGTCGGGGACCGAAAAGGCGGCGTGAAATATTAGGATAAGTGAAAAAAAAATTGTTCAAAATTATTTTTGCTAGTGCGACACACGTTTAAGCACTTTATAATTCCTTAAAATTAAAGCAAGCGAGCAGTCGACTGTTCAATATTCAAACATATTCAACTTCGGGGATTTCTCCTGTGTTCCCCTATCTATACAGAGCATACCATTGACCTATTCTCAATGGAGCATACTATTGACGATAACTTGTTTTAGTTATCTTGGATTGCGTAGTGAAATTAATGCGGCACCATTAGTCAGTCAGATAATTTATTTTCATTTTCTTATAATAACACACGCCATTACACCATTGCGGAAGCACACGAAGAGAGACAGTGTTGCCACTTATCAACTAGCATAGACTAAACATATCTTAATCGATTCCACCAAATAATCGACTATAATATCCAATACCCCGGCTCAAGTTCAAGTTTATTATTTTCTTTGATATATAAAACTAATAACTTATTAAACTTGGACTTGTTACCATCGTACAAACCTTTACAAAACTAAAAAAAAAAAAAATTGATTGAGTCAGGCGTTACTTTGCGGAAATCCATTTTAAATTTGAAAATGAACACAATATATCTAGTTTTAATTTCCGCGAATATTAGTGGGTTGCAGGTATGCACCTCCCTCCCGCCCGCTATATTATGCACATGCGAGATTACTGGGCAAATGCAAGGATTTTAAGCACATGCAGGAAGGCAATGCAAAACCCAACACCATTACCGACACGTGTTTCGCCTCTCCACGAGGCATCCTCAGGGGACGTGTTGAGTCAACACGTCCCCGGGAGGGAGGTGCATACCTGCAACCCACTAATATTCGCGGAAATTAAAACTAGATATATTGTTTTCATTTTCAAACTTTACAAAACTGGCAACATTAAAATTGACACTTCACACTAATGACAATATGAGTTTGACATTTGTTCGACACAATTGATAAATGTCAACATGACAGTTCGAAATTCACAAACTTCTAGGTTATAATTGTAACCATTAAACACATTACAAAAATTAAACATAAATTACTATGTAAGAGTTCATAAATCAACACATTGTTACATAGCACATGTATTAATTAACACAATAAACCGAGAGAATTACAAAAATAGTTGTGTTTATCCTTAGACAGTGACTTGGTAAGTATATCAGCTTTGTTTTCATCAGTACACACATATTTTAACATAATTAAACCTTTGCTTACAATATCTTTTATAAAATGTACTTTAATATCTATATGTTTAGATCTTTTGCTATTTTCATAACTTTCTATCATTTTTATAGTGCTTTGATTATCAACAAACAATGTAGAATTTATATTTTCACAAAACTTTAAATCTTCTAATACTCCTAATATAAAAATTGTTTCACTTACAGCTAATGCGGCAGCAACATATTCGGATTCTGCTGTGGACAACGCGACTGAAGTCTGTTTCTTTGAAGTCCAGCTGATCAAAATGCCCTGATGGAATATGGCGACTCCGCTTATACTCTTTCTATCAATGTTTTCACTTGCCCAATCTGCGTCTGAAAATGCATGTAAGTAATTTTTATTAGTTTCTTCTTTTCTGTATATTAATCCTTTTTCTTTTGTTTGTTTCAGGTATCTCAAGATTCTTTTTCCTGCTTTCCAAAGTGTTGGTGTTGTGTAACAGTTAATCGCCAGCTGTACAGCCGTAGCCCAACTTTAGTCTATGCCGTAGCCCGGGAAGCTTCAGTCTACTCGCCTCATCGTCAAGAATAGTCGGTTAACGCCATCTTCCGGCATTGAACGCAACTAGTATAACAGCAGCCATTAGATCTACCGATACAATCCTCCAACAGACTTAATACTTACTTAATAGCGCCATCTATCAATTTATAAAGATACTATAATATTGTGTTCATCTAAATAATTGTAAATAACTTGTCCTTTTTCTCTGAGCATTCATTTATTGTTTTGGAAATATTATTGTAAATCATATTTAATTACAAAAGTGTACTTTATAAAACATATAGGTTATATTATTATGATTATTGTAATGAGTATGTCAATTTTTGTAAGTGTTCAGATTATTTTACATTATTAAATTTACATTAGTTTGACTTCCTGTTGGCGGCGATACTTTTTGGGTGCGAGCGTGGCTAGGGAGATTCCTTTTTTTTGTGTTGGCGTGTGATTGTAAAGTAGAATATAATAATATCAATCAAGAAAGTGTACTACTCATTTCCCCACTGAACACCCGTTACAGCTCAGAAGTGGGATGGAAGAATTTCACGGCCCATATATCCGCGGCATGGGAAGACGGTCGCCAAGCGTCGACTCTGAAGAAAATGGTGGCCGTCAGGAGGGAAAAAGTCCCGATTTTTTTTCTTCTCAATCCTCGTTTCGTGAGTTACCTACCAATAAAAGACCGAGAATAACACACCTGGACACGGAGGTGATTCCTAAATTCGATCCAGCGAAGAAAAATGTGAACGTGACTGGGTGGCTTCACAAGATCGATCAACTGGGCGACATATATAACTGGGAAGAGAGGGATAGGGTCTTCGTGATGCAAACTCGTCTACGCGGTGCAGCGCGCGACTGGTACGACGACTTGGAAGATTACAGCGCCACGTGGGGAACTTGGAAGGAATGGCTGACAAAAGCGTTTCCACGTACCACTGATTTTGTCGACCGCCTAGAAGAAATGCTGGCACGCCAAAAGGGGAGCGAGACCATGACCCGATACTATCACGACAAAATATCCTTAATGAAAAAGTGTGGGTTGGACGGGGAAAACGCTATGTCGTGCCTCATCCGCGGATTGCCGGTTGAACTGCGTGCCAACGCAAAAGCATGCGGCTACAAGACTCCCGAAGAATTATACTACGGGTTCCTTTCGTCCCTCGAAAACTACGGGGCTGAAAAAAACAGACGATCGTCCGACCAGAAGCTGATCAAGTCGACGTGGCAACGGGGCTCTGCGGCAGGGAACCCTGCTCCGAAGATGTGCTACAACTGTCGGCGACCAGGGCACGAAGCCCGGGATTGCCGAGCTGCACCCGCCGCACGCTGTCATGTCTGCCAGCGCACAGGACACACTGCTAACACGTGCTGGTATGCGGCCGGGGGGAGCTCGCGGGACATGCCGGCGCCGCCGCAAAGAAATCAACAGGTACGACAGGTTTATCATGTGACGACAGAAATTATTTCAGATTTATACCGTAAACAAATTTTTATTAATGGTTTTGAAGCAATCGGCTATATTGATACTGGTAGTAAGGTTAATATAATCACGATGCGAGCTATCGAAAAGTCGCAATCATGTATAACACCCTCAAATGTTGTAATGAGAGGCTTTGGAGGTTTACTTGTAAGCTCTCTAGGGAAAGCGTCCATAGATCTAGTTATAGATAATATGAGTTTACAAACGTGTGCCGAGGTAACAAATGCAAATCTTAACGATATAGATTTAATTGCGGGGCAGCCTATTATTAATCAGCCGAACTTAAACCTAATTATAACCTGCAAATCTGTAAAATTAATTGCAAACCGTGCGGAAGTCTGTCCCTTAGCAACCATCCGTTTGTCTAGCCAGGACTTTATAACAAAAGTCCCCCTATTCTTGCTCAACAATGTCGAAGTCCCGCCGGGTTCGAGTGCAGAGGTACCCGTCTACACATCATATGATTTGCCGCCAAGTGATATACTTGTTACTCATCCACGACTGTATTCTATGGGTGATGAATCGTACTATATACCACAGTTGTTCTTGAAAAATACATCAACATTACAATTACGCTTAATTAATTTAGGTGATTCTTGTTTGCAATGGTCCGCGGGCCGACTGATTACACGCGCAGATATGTTTACGCAAACAGACGTAGCCTTCGTTACTCAAAGTTGTGCCGCTAATTATTGTACACAGGATTATGTTCAGCCAAACAAGACATTTGTATTGTCTGACCTTGATATTGGTGAAATGGAAGAAAATCATTCTAAATTATTATTAGATTTACTGAATAAGTATCCTAGTTGTTTTGCTGAATGTAGCAGTGAACTTGGTTGTACGGATTTAATTGAAATGCATATTTCTACCAGTTCAGAAACACCTGTGTTCTGTAAGCCCTATCGATTATCCTACAAAGAAAATGAAATTGTGCAGGAAAAGGTTAATGACCTTTTATCCGCGGGAATAGTGCGGGAATCAAACTCCGAATACGCAAGTCCTGTAATTTTAGTTAAGAAAAAGGGAGGCGACTATCGCTTATGTATCGACTACCGCGCTCTCAACGCACGTACTGTAAAAGATCGGTTCCCTCTTCCACACATTGATGATCAGATCAGTCGACTATCGGGAAAAGTGTACTTTACTGTTCTTGATATGGCGCAAAGTTACTATCAAATTAAAATGGCGGAAAATTCAATTCATAAAAGGCCTAAGGCCTTTGATAGGGTATTATATGATAAGCTGTGGGCCAAATTGGAAGGTGCGGGTGTGCCGGCTGAAGTCATCTCCGTGTTGCGCCATTGGTACAAATATCAGAGGAATCAGGTGAGATGGGCTGGTGCACTATCTGATGCATATAGCATGGAGTGTGGCGTGCGGCAAGGGGGAATAACCTCTCCTCTGTTATTCAACCTGTATGTTAATGACCTCATCGGTGGGCTCAGCAGTACTCATGTTGGTTGTTTTATAGATGGAGTAAGCGTAAATAACATCAGTTATGCAGATGATATGGTACTGCTGGGCCCGTCGGTGGGGGCGGTGCGTAATCTTATATCAATCTGTGAGGCGTACGCGGCGGAACATGGATTGAGGTACAACTCGAACAAGAGCGAAGTGCTCGTTTTCAAGAGTGGAAAGCGCGGTCCCGTGTCTGTTCCGCCTATTATGCTTAATGGTTCGGCTTTGCGCGTGGTAACCAGCTTCAAGTATCTGGGGCACATTGTGACAGAAGAGTTACAGGACGACGCAGACATAGATAGGGAGCGCAGGGCATTGGCAGTCAGAGGGAATATGGTTGTGCGCAGGTTTGCTCGCTGCTCGAGGGGAGTGAAAATTACCCTTTTCAAGGCGTACTGCCAATCGTTATACTCGAGTAGTCTGTGGGTAAACTTCACTCGCCAGGCTGCTAGTGTTCTGCGTGTCCAATACAACAACGTTTTCAGGATGCTGATGCGGCTGCCTCGCTATTGTAGTGCGTCCGGAATGTTTGCAGAGGCGCGAACGGACGGCTTTCACGCGGTTGTACGAAAGAAAGTGGCCTCGTTGTTGCAGCGCGTGCGAGGCAGTAGCAACAGTATCCTGCAGATGGTTGTATCTCGTGTGGATTGCCCCATACAGAACAAATGGATGCGTATTGTGATGGGTTCTGACTAACATAGAGAATAAGTTTTTACTAACACAATTGTAATTTATTTTTTATTAATAATTTGTATTTTAAATTCTGTAATTTATTTATCTAAATGTTTAATTAAATAAGTGTGATGACGTCACTTTGCCCAGTGTTACAATAGAAGAAGGTATAGACCTTTTGGAAGATGTTTTGATACTTCTCTCTCGTGCTAATTTAAAACTAAATTTATCAAAGTGCTCTTTTTTGAAAACTAGCGTAAACTACTTGGGTCATGAGGTGACTGAAGGGTCTGTACGCCCGGGGCAAGCAAAAATTACTAGTGTTATTAATTTTAGGCAGCCGCGAAATGTGCATGAGCTACGTCAATTCATTGGCTTGGCCTCGTATTTTCGCAAATTTGTAAGAGGATTCGCTGAAATTGCCCGACCTTTAACCAGCTTAACAAAAAAAGACGTAGCTTGGATGTGGGGTCCTGAACAAGAATATTCTTTTAATCTTTTAAAAACTACATTGACTGAGCGACCTGTTTTAGCAATTTATGACCCGCGTGCTAAAACAGAAATCCATACAGATGCTAGCAGCTTGGGGTTGGGCGGTATTCTACTGCAATATCAAAACGATGGTGGTTTAAAACCTGTTGCTTATTTCAGTCGTGTTACTAGTAGGGAGGAGATGCACTATCATAGTTATGAGCTGGAAACTCTCGCCGTGGTTGAATCTCTAAAACGCTTCCGTATTTATGTAACAGGTATCCCAGTTAAGGTGATTACTGATTGTGCAGCATTAAGGACCACATTGACTAAAAAAGACTTGATACCGCGTATAGCCCGATGGTGGTTAACGATCCAGGATTTCGATATTGAAATCGAATATCGCCCTGGCCACCGTATGCAACACGTTGACGCGCTCAGTCGCAACCCGGTTGAAAGCGTTACTATACTTCGCATTGATGAAGCTGACTGGCGCCTCACGCTACAGTTGCAAGACGATACGGTACAAAGTATTATTCGACAGATTAATGCGGGCACGAATAATCCGGACATAAATAAAAATTATACCATTGTTAACGGATGTCTGTTTCGAAAAACTTTACACGGCGATCGATTCGTAATACCTAAACTGTCAAAGTGGTCATTGTTACAAAAATTCCATGACCAAGTTGGCCACATAGGTTTCGAAAAGTGCGAAAAGACTATAAAATCACAGTTTTGGTTCTCTGGTATGACTCGTTTTATACGAAAATATGTAAATGCCTGTTTACACTGTGCTTATGCTAAGGGAAATTATGGAAAAGTAGAGGGCGAGCTGCATCCTATTGAGAAAGTAGCAATACCGATGCATACTTTGCATATAGATCATTTGGGCCCATTTTTGAAAACACGCCGTGGTTACTCTTACATACTTGTAGTTATTGATTCTTTTACGAAATTTGTATTTGCTCGAGCTGTTAAAGGTACTGGTTCTATAGAAACTATTCAGAACATAAAGGATATAATATCTACTTTTGGCAATCCTCATAGAATAGTCACAGATAGAGGCGTCGCTTTCACTAGTCGGTATTTTAAAGAGTTTTCTACACAGAAACAGTTCAAGCATGTATTAAATGCAATTGCTTGTCCACGCTCGAATGGTCAGGTGGAACGAGTAAACAGAACCATTGTAAACGGCCTAAACACTACCGCTGAAATTGAATGCACATGGGATGAAAAACTTTCGGATGTAGTCTGGGGTATAAATAACAGTCCTCATGCTGTTACAGGATTCTCTCCATTTAGTCTTATGTTTTCCCATGATAATGCTTTATTACCTGCTTACCCTGCAAAAGTTGGTACAAACATTGACTCTCAAGAACAGTTACTTGAACGTAGACGCAGTGCAAAGTTGCGCATTGATAATAATATGGCAATTATGAAAGGTCGGCATGATAAGAGGCATAAGAAATGCAGGAAATATAATGTAGGTGAATTGGTTTTGTGGAAAGGAGGTTTATCTCGTGATCATACAGTTGGAGTCACTAAAAAGTTAGGGAGTGTATTTACGGGACCGTACAAGATCACTAAAATAGACCATACTATTGACCGATACACAATAAATAGCATTCAAGGTGTCAAAGGATATAAAAAGTTTAGTGCAGTAGTTGCTGGTGATTCACTACGCCCATATAAGTCATCAGTGCCAGATAGCTCTACAGATTCGGATCATGAAATAGATAGGGATGACTTAATAGACTTATTGGAGAGTTAATTATAATGTCACTTGTTAGATGTAATTGTTGTGTCTGGTTGTTCAGAATATAAATATAACTTGTACTGTATACTACTACTGTATTATACATTAACATTGTTTTAACTTCCTTTGATAATTTTAAAATTAAATACCTATGTTGAAATTATAAACAGTATTATTTCAATTTAGGTACTCCACACAAGAACTTTAAACTTGATACAGATTAGTGTACTCATTCTAGAAGAGAATCTAATTGATACCTAAATAACTATATTTTCTAATCTGTGTGCATATCTGTGTGAATATCTATCCTGCTATACTGTGTGATACAGCAGATGGGTCTGTGTGAATATCTATCCTGCTATACTGTGTGATACAGCAGATGGGTCTGTGTGAATATCTATCCTGCTATACTGTGTGATACAGCAGATGGGTCTGTGTGAATATCTATCCTGCTATACTGTGTGATACAGCAGATGGGTCTGTGTGAATATCTATCCTGCTATACTGTGTGATACAGCAGATGGGTCTGTGTGAATATCTATCCTGCTATGCTGTGTGATACAGCAGATGGGTCTGTGTGAATATCTGTCCTGTTCTACTAAGTTATACTGTAGAAAATTTGTATGATTATATATATCCAGTTATACTTGCTGTTATATCTGAAAGAATGTCTTACTGAGTAAGCTTTGTGAAACAGACACATCCGAGTGCACTTCTCTGTGTGCCATTTGAGGCGTCAAATAAATATATTATAATGTGAATGATTGAAGTTACAGAAACTTAATGTGTCATAAAGGGAGAACAAATTTTATAAAATACATATTTCAAAATATACTTTGGGCTGTTTCTATTCCAGGTACCTGCAAAAATGGATTCTGGTACCAGTACTTCTTCTGAAGGAGCTGGAGCCCAACGCCGTGGGGGACCACGACAATAGCAGGATGGCCGAGTGTAACAGTTAATCGCCAGCTGTACAGCCGTAGCCCAACTTTAGTCTATGCCGTAGCCCGGGAAGCTTCAGTCTACTCGCCTCATCGTCAAGAATAGTCGGTTAACGCCATCTTCCGGCATTGAACGCAACTAGTATAACAGCAGCCATTAGATCTACCGATACAATCCTCCAACAGACTTAATACTTACTTAATAGCGCCATCTATCAATTTATAAAGATACTATAATATTGTGTTCATCTAAATAATTGTAAATAACTTGTCCTTTTTCTCTGAGCATTCATTTATTGTTTTGGAAATATTATTGTAAATCATATTTAATTACAAAAGTGTACTTTATAAAACATATAGGTTATATTATTATGATTATTGTAATGAGTATGTCAATTTTTGTAAGTGTTCAGATTATTTTACATTATTAAATTTACATTAGTTTGACTTCCTGTTGGCGGCGATACTTTTTGGGTGCGAGCGTGGCTAGGGAGATTCCTTTTTTTTGTGTTGGCGTGTGATTGTAAAGTAGAATATAATAATATCAATCAAGAAAGTGTACTACTCATTTCCCCACTGAACACCCGTTACAGTTGGTCGATTCATATATCTACTCAAGAATCCTGTTGCATATGATATGTCAGGTCTGCTAATTGTAGCAAGATTAGAGATGGGCAATGTGTTTCTGCCCGGCAGGAAAATATGGTAAAAATCCGGCATTTTGGGCATAAATTTATTATTGCCTGATATATGCCCAATCGTAAGGCATAAAAATATGGGGTCGTAAAACGTAATTTAATATAGTTCTTCAAGTAAAATAGTATCATTAATGAAATAAAAAATAATGAATGTCAATAATTGAACACATTTTTATTTAAAAATAATAACATTTATATACTTTTGATGTGAAAATAGAGATACAAAAATTAACAACATAATTTTTATAATTCTTTTCGCAAAAAGAGCACTTCACGGAATTGTCTGGTAATTGATTATAGTGCCGCCGTATAGTTTGATTTTTTGATCGTCCCATAGCGCTAAAACAACAAATATTTTTCTTAAAATAAGCACACTTAATTATGTATATGTATGTACGTAAGTTTATTTGTTGCTTATTTAACAATATTTCTTTGGTATTTTTTTACAAGAACGTTTCTTAGGAACTGTTTATCTTATTGTAGGTGTATCAAAAATATGCAGAAGTTATTAAAAATGTATTACCTATATTTATTTGAAATTATTATTGGTTCGTCTATAAAAGAAACGCTTACCCAAGCAGCGGTAAAATAGCACAGATTTTAAAACTAATATTTGCATAAATTGGGTAAACGGAAGTCTCGAATGGAATAAAATATGCGGACGGTATCTGCAACTGACACAGGATGACTATCAACAAAAATGGCGGCGCGGCGAGTGCGTGTGCACATCCCTCACCCCGCATCCCTTACCCCGCAACCGTCACTTGGTACAAGTCTTTTTTACCGGCGCAGCGTACTTTGAAACATTTATATAATTCTTATGATATATTTTATATTTATGTATGTATTTTAATAATTAAATAAAATGTAACTTAATTCATAAAATTATAATGTACCAAGTAATCTTAACAGTATACGCATCCCTCGCCCTACACTCTTCTCACGATGCAAGTATTTTCACGCCGCCGCCGGGTATTTTGTAACATTTATGTTCGTAAACATGGTTTTGCAAAACATAGATTTAAATAAAATGTACAAATTCATAAAAATACACCTTTAAAGAATTAACTCTAGGTAAACTCAACAAGTTAGATCAGTTTTCTAAGCGAACATCATTTTCTTAAATTAATTTTGAAACAAAAAATATATGCCCAGATAAATGCCCAGGGACAGAAATTTATGGGCACTTATTAGGAAGTTACCCAATTTGCCAAAAATGCCCGGGCATTTGCCCATCTCTAAGCAAGATACATCAGTGAGCCAACGAGTTTTTTATAAGGAACGTTTGGCAAAATTTCTTCTTCTGGATCTATGTGTAAACCAGTTTCCATAGGTGTACTTATGCCTTTACTATTTTGCATATTAAATTTTAATAAAATCTTATCAATGATTTGTGTCTGTTTTATTTCTATTCCTTTGTCAAATCTCTTTATTTCCATTCCTAGAAATTGATTGATATTGCCCATATCTTTGGCTTTAAATTCTTCTTTCAAATCTTCTATTATTTTCTGTCCTTCTCTAATAATTAAGATGTCATCAACAAATATTAATATGTAAACATTATTTCCAGTATATAGACAGAAATCCCGTTGTGAACGATTAAATCCCTTTTTTATGAGAAAATTATTGAGTTTTTCATTCCAGCATCTTGGAGCTTCTTTCAGTCCATATAGTGCTTTTCTTAATTTTAGAACTTTTCCTTTTTCTTTTGCTAATCTTTCTGGATACTTTATGTATATGTCTGACTTTAGTTCACCATTTAGGAATGCTGTTGGTATATCCATTTGTTGTATAGGTAAATCCTCTTGTACTGCTTTGTTTAGAAATAGTCTCACAGTTGTCATTCTAGCAACTGGTGCATAGATATTTTCAGTGGTTTCTTCTTGAAATCCTTTTGCTACTATTCTAGCTTTCTTTGTATTATCTGCTTTTGTACGAAATACCCATTTTGTGTCTATTGCCTTCTTATCCTTTGGTAATTCACTTGTTTCCCATGTTCCATGCTTTTTATGTGCTTCTAGCTCTTTCTGTATAGCTTCAGACCAATCTTCATGTTTTATGGCTTCATCATAGTTTATTGGATCTTCTAGCAGTAATGCATAAGCCATGTTTGACATTTCATAATCTTGGAATCTTATTGGTGTCTTAGTAAGTCTTGGTCTTCTTTTCTCTGGACTATTTAGGTCTTGTTCTTGATCTATACTTGTATCTTTCTTTCTTGATAGTTCTGGATTGTTTTCCTTTTCAAGTTCTAAATATTCTATTTCTGGTTCTTCTGTTTCTTCTTCTTTATCATAAGTAATGGATTTTTTCCATTGGCTTTCAACATACTTATAATCTGATTCATCAAATCTTACATCTCGAGATTCTTCTATTTCATTAGTTATTGGAGTCCATAGCCTGTATCCTGATTCACAATATCCAACCATAATCATAGGTTTTTCTCTTGGTTCTAGTTTGCTTGGCTTAGGTAATATGACACTCCATGCTTTTGAGCCAAATACTCTTATTTTATCAAGTTTGTTCACTCCATACCATCTTTTGGCTGGTGTATCGCCTTGTAATGCCTTTGTAGGAGATCTATTAATAACATATGCTGCACATCTGATGGCTTCGCCCCATAATTCTTTTGGTAGGTTTGTTTCCAATAACATAGCTCTTACTTTGTCAGCTAATGTTCGATTCATTCTTTCACATACTGAATTTTGCTGGGGTGTATAGGCACATGTGGTTTCTTGTTTTATACCATTCTCATTATAAAATGCTTTTAATTCTTCATTTACAAATTCTGTACCTCTATCAGTTCTGATTCTTCTAACATTTGTACCATTGTTTTTCATTCTTCTTATGTAGTTAATAATATAACCTTTTGCTTCATTCTTTGATTTTAGTAGATAGACTTCCATAAAATGCGAGTAGTCATCAATTACTGTTAAATAATATCTTTCTTCTCTTCTACTTATGGGTGTGATAGGTCCTCCTAGATCACAATAAATAAGTTCTCCAATTTCCTTTGTTCTTGGCTTTGGAGTGGGTCTGAATGGTTGACGCGTACCTTTGGCCTGTATACATATAGAGCAGCGTTCATTTGATAGTGGTAATCCTAGTACTTTCATGCTTCCATAGTTCAAATGACCCATTCTTCTGTGCCATAAATTTTCATCAGTTTTGTTTGTCAACATAGCATCTAGATTCAGATTCAGTTTGATTGTACACAATCTCCCATTATTTTCACATACTATTTCATGTTTGTCATTGCTGATTATAGTTCTTGTTAATTCAAAAGTTACCTTAAATCCTTTTTCATTTAGTCTTAGTACTGACAGCAAGTTGTGAGCTAAATTTCTGACTATTAGGCATTCCATATCTATTTTTAAGTTTTCTCTACTTATGCCTGTTATTTTTCCTTTTCTTGTTGCAGATAGGATGTTTCCATTAGCTACTTGAATTTTAATTTCTGGTATTTCTCTTATGTTTATTAAGTACTTCTCATATTTCTCATTGATCATGTGGTAGGTTGCTCCTGAGTCTATCACAAATTCTATTTCTCTATTCATATCCTCTTTATTATTAGTAGAGAATGCTTGAGCAAAGAATGTTATTGTGCTGTTATCTTTATTCTCCTGCTGTTCTGCAGTATTCGCTGAACTGGTAGGTTGTCCTCTAAATTTTCTTCCTCTGCCTCTTTGATTTCCTCCTCTTTGGACTCTATTGTTTCCTCTGATAGTTTGATTGCTTCTACACTGAAAGGCTTTATGACCCTCCTTGCCGCACTTAAAACATGTGAGGAAGCTGTGAGCTTCGGTTTCCTTGCTCGTATTACTTTGTTCACCTTTTACTTTAAGTTCAGCATCTAACATCCTTGATTTTATGAAATCAATGGTCAACTCCTTATCCATGGTCTCTAGAGTGGTTATGACAGTATTGTACTCATCCAGTAGAGTTAACAACACATGACATACCTTATCATTTTCTTTCATTTCTGTACCAGAAGATTCTAATTCTGAGATTATATTTTCAAATTTTATGAAATGATCTGTAAGTTTTTCATTATTTCCACATTTCAGCGACAAAAGCTTTTTACGTAAGTAAAGCTGATTAAAGACAGATTTTCTTTCGAAGACTTCTTCAAGTTTTGTAAACATTTCCAATGCTGTACTACATTTTTTAATAATATCAATGAACTTGTCGGAGACACATTGAACAATGACGCTTCTTGCTTTAGCATCAATTTCCTTCTTTACTTTTTCGTCCTTTTGGTCCTTGTTTAAAGCTTCTGATAGACCTCGTTCTTCTAGTAAAGTTTTAACTCGAAACTTCCAGCTCGAAAAGTTTGAACCGTCTTTTAATATTGGCTAGGAGAGCGTCGCACTTGCAGCCATTTTGTCATTTTTCTTCCTACACGTTATCATTTACCAATCTGACTTCCAATTCTAATCTTGGTGCACACACATAAGGCATCCTGGGCCCATAACCTATTGACGACAACTTGTTTTAGTTATCTTGGATTGCGTAGTGAAATTAATGCGGCACCATTAGTCAGTCAGATAATTTATTTTCATTTTCTTCTAATAACACACGCCATTACACCATTGCGTTGCGGAAGCACACGAAGAGAGACAGTGTTGCCACTTATCAACTAGCATAGACTAAACATATCTTAATCGATTCCACCAAATAATCGACTATAATATCCAATACATACCAACGAAATAGTAGAAATTATAGGAGAACTGGCCGTATTCAATAGCAAAACTTAGATTTGAAAGAAAATTGGATGTGCTGCTTTGAATATTTTTTGAAATATCTGTTGCTGGCTGTTTTAATTTGTACTCAAAAATCGCCAGATATGTCGCTAAATAATTTTTGTCGTCAAAACTTTATTTTAGTCGCTAAGACTTGAGCAAAAGTCGTCAGTTCTAGCAACTATGTCGCTAAATTGGCAACACTGCCTAGCTAGGTCACTCGGACCGAATAAGACGCAGGATTATTTATGTTAAGGTGATTGTTTCGCTGGCCTGTTCATACATTTAAAGCATATATTCTACTCCGTACATAGACACTTTTTTCTCAAAACGAATCATTTTATCACTTTTCTACAATGAAATAGGTGCGCATTAGACTTTTTGGTAAATAATTTGCACTATATATTGAGAAAAACAGTTTTAAAAACCGGGCAAAATTTGACATTTCGTTTACTAGTGTGAGTGCGATTTGACAACCAAAACCATACCAAAACATACCGCCATGATTGCGATATGTTATAATAATTTGACGCTAGATGGCGTGCAACCGGTAATATAAATTTGAAAAATCATTACTCAATTTATAATAATGGATTTCATTAAAAAAAAACATTGTAATAACATAAAACTAACTATCATAAACAAAAACATAAAATATTGTTGTTATCAAAAAATTGTTAGCATTACCTAGTTTAAGATTATTGTTAGTAGGTGTTTTATTCATCATACCTACGTAAGACGCGGCGCGCGAGGTTGCCGTTCTTATTACTTGACCCTTTGACCTTAGATGTAACGTCGGAATTTCTAAGAAAATCCGTTGCCAAACTTCGCAATGTGATGATTCGATTGACTTGAAATAAAAAATACATTTTGAAACCAAGCTAGCTAGTGCGGTGATAGGCTTTACGCGCGGAATTGCTTGTATATTTTAAATTGTATGCATTTTCATTGATTTGAACTAATATTATTTTCTTGTATGTATTTCATTACAATTTCATATCATTATTGCAAGGTATTGTAGTATAGGTTGCTTACACGCAATTTTAAAATAAAAGTAGTCTTTCGGTGGTGTTAGCAAGTCGGCCCGTGAGTTTTGCTGGCTATTACAAACAATTACTTACCTACAAACTAAAATCTTCTCATAATAGATAGAAATCACCGATCGATATTGTAAAGTTATAATAATATCAAGTATACAAAATTTTATAAGTACATAAGTACCTAAGTACTAAATAATATTATTATGTAAGTATCATTTGTAAACTTAAGTTTTAAGTCGCTATATATAAAAATATATTGTATTTCCTGTCATATTACTTTTTCACATTTGTAATACAAATAGTTATCGACGGACAACGAACAAACAAACATTAGTTTACTCTTTACTGACTTTACTGCAATCGCGTTTCATGTATATGGTTCGTAGACAGATTATTCCTATAGACTGCTGGATATTATCTTCCTTTGCATTCGCAAAAGACAAAGACAAACATATTATCGTCACTAGCAAAGAAAAGAGACGGAGTAGCAATATTTCTGTCCTTTATCGCGTGTCGGCTGAGCGCACATCATTGTGCACAACGAGTTTGACGTTTGTGACTGTTGTCGATTTGCATCTAATTGATTTTTAACAATTACGTCCAAATAACAACAGAATACGTATCTTTTCTTGCTCAATTTGACATATTAAGTTTGTGCAATAGTGCAAAATGGTAAGATGCAGTGTAATAAACTATAAAAGTAATAGTTTGATGAAGATTGACGGATTATCCTTTCACTCGTAAGTATTCGATGTTTTTTAAGTATTCGATCACTTTTTGTTCTTCTATTTATAATCAAATAGTTGCAGTAATATACTAACTAATCTGTATAATGAGAAAAATGTCCTAAAATTGTGATTTGGCCAATATTTTTATTTTCTTATCTAAAAGTTCAGTATTGGCCACGTTTCAACGGGGAATTTACCCTTTCATGTGGGTAGTATATTCAGGCTTTGATCTACGATATAAGTAAAACACACTACAACTACATAGCTACTCTCATACTGTTATATAATACATAAACTATACTACAAAAATGTAAGATAGTAAAAGTATCTTATTATACTTGCAGATTTCCAAATAAACCTGAAATAAGAAACATGTGGATAACTGCTACCAATAGGCCTAATTGGGTTCCAAAACTGAGTTCCAGAATTTGCAGTCAACACTTCGACTGTAATCTTTTAAAAAAGAAAGGAAGAAAACTTTCTTGTACCCCGATACGGTAATAAAAATAGATACATCATGTGATTGCAATGATAGCATTTTGTTACAATGATTATAAAATTTTAACATTTGTTTTTGTTAGATTACGGAATCAGTAAATCGAGTTAGCGATACGACAACAATCGTCAACACGCAAACGATTGTTTGTTCCAAGAGAAAAATCCAAACCAGACAAGAACTATGGACCTGAAGCAAGTGATCCAATTGATATTGATGAATCACAATTGAGAATATTGTGTGAAGAACGGTTAGCTGAATTCCAAAAGTCACCAGAAGACATAGCTTTCATTGAAATGTCTACTGTAGCGCAGCATGAAAATGATTTATATACTACTCATAGGAGTGACCGTCTGACTGCTAGTCAATTTGAAAAGGTAATGTAATCAGAAATGTGCATGTGTAATTTCTGTGTTTTTTAGAACACCTATGCAGACAAAGCATCTTTAAAAAAAATATTTTATCTTACTTTTACAGGTATGCAAACGCCAGAGTACAACACCATGTCACAATTTTGTCAAGGATATTCTATATAAAAAAAATATTTCTACAAAAGGCATGTTATATGGACAGCAAAATGAAAATGTGGCAAAAAGCATATTTATGCAACAGTATAATAAAACTGTAAGGCCTTCAGGTCTTTTTATTGATTAAGAATTTGGATGTTTAGCTGGCAGTCCAGATGGTAAGTCTTTCTTTATCAATATTCATGTATCATATGTGTATAAATTGGATCTTACGTATACATTTGATAAATATGGAAAAAAATTATAACACTAGTTATAATCACGTAAATTTGTTATAGGTGTAATTGAAATTGAGAGAGCCATAATAGAGATCAAGTGTTTACCATCATTGGCGAGGAAAAACCAAAGCCTAGAGGCAGCTGCACTAGAAAAGAAAAACTTTGCTCTCACATTGGATAATAATGTTCTAGTTATGAATAAAAAGCATGATTATTACTATCAAGTAAGTTAATAATTCTATTGCATGTCCACTTTATAATTTATTTTAGTACAATACTTACTTACTTACTACAATATTAAATCTATTTCAGGTTCAAGGACAAATGCGTGTCAGTAACATGGATAAATGTTACTTCATATTATTATGTTTTATTTCAGTCAATGAACCTTTGACTGTTATAGAAGTTTATCGAGATAATGAATTTATCAGCAATATGATGCCAAAGCTATTAGTCTTTTTTAAATACTGTATTCTGCCAGAAATAATTTTGAGACGAGTTCAAAAAAAATCGAAATGTATTGATATGAAAGGTACACTAAATTATTACTTGTCTATTTACTTCATAATTTCCATTTTTTTCTTGTGGGAAATTGTTTTTCAACATCCACATCAAAAGTTACACACAAAATATACTAATTATAGTAATTTCCTTTCGTAGCAGCTGTGTAGCAGCGGTTTACGGACAAGAAAATCAAGAACATCAGGAAGAGTGAAAACAACATATCAAATGATTTTTGTTTTACAAGGGGAAACCCTAAAGGATTATTTCAGAATGGCCAGTAGTTTCGAAGAAATAAGCCTTTGAAACTCCACGTGTAACTGATATACTTGTTTATTTCCATCCCTGGCACTAACGGCAAAATAGCCTAGTCAGTAGTGACTTCGACTCCTACGCGGACGCTCTGGGTTCAATCCCCACATTGAGCAATCGTTTTTGTTTTTAAATTACTTGTTTATTTCTTTTTAAATTAACTATTTCAATAATTAAATGAATTCAATCGAGAAAAACATTGTAAAGTATTAAATTAATTTTAATTTACATTAACTATTATACTTTCTAAATTATAAAGCAGCTAATAATTATCAATGTTTGAAATCAAATTTTTTGGTTACCAGAAACCTGAAATGGTGTGGTCATCGTAATGTAATCAATACATTGATCCTTTTTTTTCAGGTTTCTGAAAAAGAAAAAAGAACTCTTGCTTTTTTTTATTTCCTTTATAATCACAACAATACTTTAGCAGATATGTATAACCATTTGTTAGTTATATGTGATTATGGATGCTTCGATATTATCAAACATTTTCCACCTTCTTGGTTGTAATCTCTCATTCTAATTTGTTGTCTTGTTATGATTTATAATGTCTTGCGTTTGTCTTGTACTAGTGTGTGATTGTTGTAAATATACCTTGAATTACTTCAAACTTGCATTGGGACTAAATACCTATTTTGATAGATTGTTTTTAGTAAACAGTTATGTATCAAGCAAGACATAAATTGTCACTATAAATACTTGTAATTTTTGTTAGTTGGTACATATGTTTTTTTAAAATAATGTATAAGGTAATATAATAAAACTATCTATTGCAGTCTTGACATTCATTTCATTCCTAAAATAATAAATAGTTTACACCAGAAATACCACCTTTTATTATATAATTATAATTCCTTGTATTTCATAATACATATAATTGTAACGGGTGGCGTTAGAAAAAACTTACCCCCCAGACAATTCTAATTTTGACCAAGTACAGCCTAATATTTTTTCATTTCACGCCATCTAGTGGTTAATTTTGCTAAATGCTTTTGACTTTAAAGTAGTCGCTCATGTCTATGTGTGTGTATACGATACTATAATCAGATTTGTATGAAATATGGCGAATCAAATGGGTTTTCAGGCTTTAATTTGATTAATTTCGGTAAAGTGGAATCTCCGATTTGCGCGGTGTTATTTCTGTGACATAATATTGTTCCAATTACACTCAAAACTAAATAAAACTGAAAATGTCGACTTCAGCGCCATCTAACGGGAAAATGGCCACGAACAACCCGTAGCATTCACCTTAACATCACAGAATATAGGTACCGATATCCTTCCAGCGAAGGAACTAGTTTCGTATTACCGCAAGTCGGCAACGGTACAACACTATTCCATTATGTAAGCAAGCAAACGAATCAATAAACAAATATAATAAAAAGGCCTGTTATATGGAAATGAACCCAAATATCAATACTTTAGCCATAAATTCATGATTGCGTTACAATAGTATCACCGAATGTGTATTATTGTGTGTATTAATGCATGAAAACCGGCTACTAACCTGTGCAAAGACAATTGAGGTTGATTTTGATTGTTTCTTGCACCACACTTCATAACACAACACACAGGCATGTTGGATTTATGTTTTCCAACATTTACATGCAGTTTTAAAAGTAAAATTCGTCGTAGTTTTCTCGCAAATCTCAATAATAAAAAAAGTAAACAACCATTTGACAGCGTAACTACCATGAATTTGTCGCTTAATATGGATGCATAAGGTCTTTGATGCAACGGCACTTAGTATAATACGTCCATGCTTACCTACAACTGTCTCTACATCACGACAAAATGTTGCCATAATTAGCAACAACTTAAATATAGTTGTCTCTTTTATCAAATAAGATTATCTCACTAGAAAGAATGAGACATAACGATACTTCAAGTTCTGAATCATATTTCACTCATATTTGTATTAGCAAATGTATGTATAGAATAACGCAGCGTCTCCATATTTTTCCTACCTCAACAAAGACCTTACAATAATATGGACCAGAAATACCTACGAAATACGCGTGCATACCTACTATAAATCTGGCCCAAGAGATGGCGGCCATTGCTAGGGAAGCACATAAGTAATCAAAACCAAAAAGTATCGATATCGATACCAGAGTTACTAACATTTCTTATGGTACATTTAATTTTGTTACTATCAATACTATTAAACTTTGGATGATTAGATTACAAGGGGTGAGAAGCTACATTTTATGAGCGACTGACTGACTTCGAATTTTGTTTTTGCGAGTGACTTTAAGGACAACCGAGGTTTTTTGCGATTTCAGGTTCTGTTCTACATTTAAAGTTGTTCATAAAGATTACTCTGACCCTCAGTATCGCTATTTCAACTTTAAAGGTGTGCATGTGTAGAGTCGATGGAAAACTTAATATTTGTTACTTAGCAAAAAGGGGCCGCAACGGAGCGCTTTTGTAAGGGACCGCGCGGGCGATCGTTTTACGTAGTCTCGGCCCATAGAGTATAAATATTGTAGAAAGATACTAACACTGAGGTATTAAAAGGATTAAAACAACAAAGTAATATGAAAAATGTACCTTTATTCACTATAATATATCACCAGGTCAAAGTAAATGCCTAATGTTAGTGAGATATTTATTAGGCACTTTTGAAAGTCCCAACCATTACCAATTATTGTGAACTATCCATTGAAATCTGAGTTTAATTTTATAGAAACTAAAAGTGGCCTTCTAAATCACATTACGAACTAAATCATGTATAACAATTTTATTAACATATAACTACTTCTTAAATAACTTCTGGCAACTTGTGACCTATAATTACCGTTCATTCGTTCAAGTAGGAGAAGAAAAACCATAATTCTGACCGAAAAGACAAATTTATTTAATTAAATGTAATGTAACTGTTATTATATCCGAAAACGTACCCCTTCGTTTGTTTCAGAAAAAAAAAAACTTGACCATCGATATTATTCAATGTTAATTTATTAAAATAGTTTCTTAAGGATAGCTTTTCACAAGCCACTTTTGGCATAGTACTTCATTTTTAGGGAACCTGTGTAAATAAAAAACATGCAAATTTATTTCAGTTTGATGCAGTTAGTGGAACAAATCAGAGTGAACTAAATAACCACCACCTACTGCATGACGAATTGATATTGTCGTTTTAGTACTATCACTATTTTTATTTTTATTCTGTTAGTTTTATTTTCAAAATCGTCTCTTCAAGCCCTTCATTTTGATACCCTACTCAACAATATATAATACAAACTAAAAAAAAAATAACTTTCTTATCGATAGCTTATTTAATAAAAGACATCACTATTTTGAATTGTCATTTCTATTGTAAACAAAACATGATATAAATTTAGCAAATGGAGGTAAATATCAGAAATAATTTGTATGTACATGTGGGAACTTTGATTCTATAAATAAAACAAGGATAGTTATACAAAAAAAATAGCAGTATGATAAAGTTTTTCTTAAAATACGGCTACTAACCTGTGCATGTTTAATTAGGCTCGATTAGGGTTTTTCCTTGCACCACACTGAATTATTGCACACGTAGGCATATTCAATTTGCTCCACTAGACACTCACAGCACAATACAATTTAGTTTGGAGCGTTTTTATCCCTAAAAATCGTAATTTAAACCCAATGTTGTTGTTCACTTGACAGCTGACGTACTTCAAAACCACGGGCCCAAACAATGGCGGATGGCACGCGAGGTACGTACATTGACGGATATGTGAAAATGTTGTCAGGAAGAGATAAAACAAATAGTGTGACGTCTCTTTCTTCAAATGTGAAAACTCATTGGTTAAAAAGAGACAAAGTGTAGTTTCTTATTTCTGTATCGATTTAATAGATATTTGTATAAGCAAATAAGATATAGAACATTACGGCATCTCTATATATTCTATACTCTAGTACCTCAATGGTGTGTATCCGATATGTTCGTAAAAATAAAAATAGTAGGTATTGCAACATTTTTGACATGAAACGTCACGTTATACGTCACGTTTGTCGCTTACGCCAAGAGAAACGGACATAAGGTGATTTTACAGCCAAAATAATATCCTGTTGTACCATCGATTTCAGAAATCAGATGCCCTCACAACTGTATCTACGAAGCCGATAGACGATAATGTAAACGACATGAGGAGTACTAGAGACGGCATAGGTCGGTGAGCGAAATGTCGATAGAGTACGTGCCGGTGAGTGAGGGGGAGCAGGACGAGCCCATCGAGCTGCCGACCGAGGAGGACGGGTCGCTGCTGCTGAGCACGGTCGCGGCCCAGTTCGCGGGCGCCAGCGGGCTCAAGTACCGCGCAGCCGGGCGCCTCCGCGGCCTGCGGCTCGTGGACGAGCGCCTGTCGCCGCCGGCCGAGGGCTGGGCCGCGCACCGTTATTGGTGCGCCTTCCCGCGCGCCTCACCCGAGCCCGCGCCGCGGCCGCGCTGCTCCGACCTCATTGTGCTCGGCCTGCCTTGGAAAACGGGTGAGGATGCGGTGCGCGACTACTTCGCCGCCTTTGGCGAGCTTCTCATGGTGCAGGTGAAACGCGATGCCAAAACCGGCTTATCCAAAGGGTTCGGATTTATAAAATTTGCGGAGTACGAGTCGCAGCTGCGCGCCCTGGGCAGGCGCCACATGATCGACGGGCGCTGGTGCGATGTGCGCATCCCTAACGGCAAGGACGGCGGCGCCAGCGCGCACCGCAAGGTGTTCGTAGGCCGCTGCACCGAGAGCCTGACGGCTGAGGACCTGCGCGAGTACTTCGGGGCATTCGGACAGGTGACGGACGTGTTCGTGCCGCGCCCGTTCCGCGCGTTCAGCTTTGTGACGTTCCTGGAGCCCGAGGTAGCGCAGTCGCTATGTGGACAAGACCACATCATCAAGGGCGTGTCGGTAAACATCTCGACGGCGTCGCCCAAGCGCGAGCGCGGCGCGCGTGGCTCGCAGCTGCTGGGCTGGGGGCTGGTGGAGGGCAGCGGGCGCGTGTTCAACTGGGCGGGCGACGCGTGGCCGCCCCAGGCCGCCCCCGCGCCACCCGCGCCGCCCCTCGACAAACCCTACCTCAAGTATGAGTGACATCGCTGTGTACATAACCTATCCCTCGGACCTGGCTAAAGCCTGCAATGCCCTTTGTTGATCACTGTCAAATTTTATATGAAATGTGTAAATAATATAATATAGTATGATGTTGTCGTGATGTTTCAATGACTAGTAATACCTACTTTCTTATTGTATATACAATTATTTTATCTTTCATGTGCAATTTTGCAACTCTTGAAACCACCCGAACTGGGTCTACCTAGACCAAAAGTTTCAGTAGTTCAGTCAACCGGACTATTTATGTATGTATTTATTGTTATCTATACTAATATTATAAAGAGGAAAGATTTGATTGTTTGTTTGTATTGAATAGGCTCCGAAACGACTGGACTGATTTTAACCATTTTTTCACCAATGGAAAGCTAAGTTATCAGCGAGTAACATAGGCTATATTGTATCCCTGTATTCCAACGAGAACGGGATATTGTACAAAACTTTGATAATCAAATAGTTGAAATGTGTTTGATTTCATAGAAAGGCAAATAAGACATTTAAAATAATTTTTTGGCTGAATCCTGAAAATCCTCTCATAGTCTCGAGTGCCCGTTATGTCACAATCTGTCATAAATGGCTGGAATAGCAGCCTACATGGTGTATGAAAACTTCAATTAGTCACAAAAAAGGATTGCGACAAGTTACAAGGTATTATAAAATATTGGAGTATCAATATGTCCCAATCAAACTTTGTTAAAAATGCTTTTTTCTACAGCCGAAGAAAACCCATAAAAAACGTGAATGTGAAAATGGGAGCCTAGTTCAATATTATACCTAATCCTATTTCAGGATTTTAACATTGAAATATAATATTGCGCTGATGTATATTAGTTTTTGATGGGATATCTTAAGGTACTTTGTGGATCGGACAGTCATAGGGACAAATTCAACCAGCAAGATACCTTAGTCAAAGCGAAGCATTGCGTATCAGGGTAAGGAGGTTCGCCTGGGCACCTGCTTATTTACACAGCACCGGCGCCGCTTCACGTACGTAAGTCGTTGTGTTTAGCAAAATAAAGGAAATAAGGTGTACCTACACAAGTGAAAAACTACAAACAAAAATTGTATCTACCTAGTGTATGTAGGAATAGGTACTCAATACAATAATAAATGAAATTGAAGGGTCAGTTAGAAATTTAAGTGTTTTTTTTTAATCCGGGCTCTTAAGGGCTTATTACAATATACAATTTGTAGGAAGCCAATCTAGGAAACAGGATAGTGTAAAGGAAGCCAATCTAGGAAACAGGATAGTGTAATTGTTATTGATCGAAGGTAATTGCAGTTAGGACGGTTAGTGACCGATTTAGAGAGATTGGAAGGTCCCGATCGCCGCCTTCCTAAAGCGCTTATTACACTATACAATTTGTAGGAAGCCAATTTAGGTACAATCTTAGGATACGATTTAGTGTAGTGTGATCGCTAGCTTCCTACTTCCTAACTAGATCTAGTTAGGAAGTAGGAAGCTAGCGATCACACTACACTAACGGCCGAAACCAATAACCGATCTATCACATACTGGAGATAGAAAAACAAATGAAACAACAGAAAAATTATATAGGTTTTCTGTTGTTTCATTTGTTTTTCTATCTCCAGTATGTGATAGATCGGTTATTGGTTTCGGCCGTAAATCGTATCTTATATAGGACAGATAGTGATGGGCGTTGAAGAAAATATAGGTGTTATTATCGATGTAAGGCATGGCATAGTGGCATCGATATTATATCGATATATCAAAAAATATTGTTATTTTTATATAAATTAGATATGAATGAGGCGTAAATAAAAATAAAAAAACAGGTATTTACGTAACAAAAAGCTTTATTACGTTTATAATTTTGAAACTGCTGACGTAAATTTTATAGAAACAAAAGAAGGGGCAAGGATAAACTTCGCCACTATGGATTCAATTTGTTTTCCATTGTAATAGTGGGACTGTTGATATTTTTTTAAATATCGGATTCTCGATACATCGATATTTTGAAATACATCAACATCGGAGTTTGATATGTAGAAAAAAAAATGATTGTTTCGATATATAGATATTTTTTTCAATTTAATTTCAGTGGCTTTGTTTTAAAAGAACAATTGCATGTCCACTCAAAAATAATTTAAACGTAGAACTAGAGATGCTAAAGCTGGTAACGCAGAGAGTGAACTAATAACAACAGTGGGTAAGGTAGATGGAGTAGATAGTAGCTATTTGGTTTAGTATTTTTTTTTATACTTAGAAAATTACATTTCATTTTAGAAAATAAATTAAAATAGAACAAACATAATATAGTGTAAATGCAGTAGGTACATTAAGTTTATGATGATATTGTAATTTGAATAACTGTGGCGAGAAAAAATAAAACAATATCGAATATCGATATGTAGATATCGATATTCGATATTGTTTTATTTCAATATTGAACTATCGATACATCATACAAAAAAGTATTAGTAATAAATATCGATATTTATAAGTAACTAGCTGACCCAGCAAACGTTGTTTTGCCATATATAAAAAAACTAGCAGCGCCTCGCGGTTTCACCCGCGTAGTTCCCGTTCCCGTGGGAATATGGGGATAAAATATAGCCTATAGCCTTCCTCGATAAATGGGCTATCTAACACTGAAAGATTTTTTCAAATCGGACCAGTAGTTCCTGAGATTAGCGCGTTCAAACAAACAAACAAACAAACTCTTCAGCTTTATAATATTAGTATAGATTAAAAAAGATTTTCCCGCTTTTCTGTTGAAATTTTTCCTGAATTTTCTTTGCTATAAACCTCACGGAGACCTTTCCAACGAATGCAAGACCGTGGAAATCGGTTAGTGCGTTCTAGAGTTATAGCGTCAGGAAGGAAAACCCGACTTATTTTTATATAGTAGATAATATCGATAGTTCGATATATCGATATTTTATCAACAGTCCTAGGTAATAGTTGCATTTTTTAAATATTGCTTGACAAGGTCATAAAAACCAAAAAAAAAAAATAGCTATCAATACTTTAAATACCTCATCATGCAAAGTTTTATTAAAATAATTTAAGTCAGCTTTATTTTATAGATAGGTTATTTTTCTGTACATTTCTATTAATTGCAATAGAACTTCTTTTTCAGCAGACAATGCCGCCGCCACCGAATTGGTAATTTCTCGATACATTTCTCTAGCGGTCATCGTGCTACACGTCCTTCCTGAACGAAGCGCGGGCGCTGGCTGACTGGTCGCTCTAAATGAGTCTAAATCGGAGGGAAGCGATTACACTATCCTAAATCGGAAACAATTTAGGAAGGCGGGCGATCGGGACCTTCCAATCTCTCTAAATCGGTCACTAACCGCCCTAACTGCAATTACACTATCCTGTGTCCTAGATTGGCTTCCTAAAAATTGTGTAGTGTAATAAGCGCTTAAATTGTTTCCGATTTAAGATAGTGTAATCGCTTCCCTCCGATTTAGAGCGACCAGTCAGCGCCCGCGCTTCGTTCAAGAAGGACGTGTAGCACAATGACCGCTAGAGAAATGAATCGAGAAATGCCCTATCTATATAATAAAGCTGACTTAAATTATTTTAATAAAACTGCGTAATGAGGTCTATAAAGTATTGTTAGCAATATTTAAAAATTTCGATAAAAATGCGATTATTACATAGGACTATCGATATTATTACTTAGAAATATCGATATTTATTACTAATAATTTTTATACGATGTATCGACAGTCCGATATTGAAATGTAGATATCGACATTTGATATTGTTTTATTTTTTCTCGCCACAATTATTCAAATTACAACATCATCATAGACTTAATGTTATGTAGGTACCTACTGTATTTACACTATATTATGTATTTCCTATTTTAGTTTATTTTCTAAAATGAAATGTAATTTTCTAGGTATAAAAAAATACTAAACCAAATAGCTACTATCTACTCCATCTACCTTACCCACTGTTGTTGTGAGTTGTTACTTGTCACTCTCTGCGTTAACAGCTTTAGCATCTCTAGTTCTACGTTTAAATTATTTTTGAGTGGATATGCGATTGTTCTTTTAAGACAAAGCCAGTGAAATTAAATCGAAAAAAATATCGATATATCGAAATAATCGATATATTTTTTCGATATATCAAACTCCGATGTTGATATATTTAAAAATATCGATGTATCGAGAATCCGATATTTAAAAAAATATCAACAGTCCTACTATTACAATGGAAAACAAATTGAATCCATAGTTGCGAAGTTTATCCTTGCTCCTTCTTTTGTTTCTATAAAATTTACGTCAGCAGTTTCAAAATTATAAACGTAATAAAGCTTTTTGTTATGTAAATACCTGCTTTTTTATGTACGCCTCATTCTGAATATCTAATTTATAATAAAAAAACAATCGATGTATGGAAAACATCGATGTATTTTTTGATATATCGATATAATATCGATACCACTATGCCATGCCTTACATCGATAACAACACCTACGTTTTTTTCAACGTCCATCACTATCTGTCCGATTTAGGATACGATTTACGGCCGAAACCAATAACCGATCTATCACATACTGGAGATAGAAAAACAAATGAAACAACAGAAAAATTATATAGGTTTTCTGTTGTTTCATTTGTTTTTCTATCTCCAGTATGTGATAGATCGGTTATTGGGTTCGGCCGTTAGTGTACAGTGTAGTGTGATCGCTAGCTTCCTATTTCCTAAGTAGTGTTTCTAAATTGGCTTCCTACAAATTGGATAGTGTAATAAGCCCTTCAGCCCGCATTTAGATTGTTTCAAAATACATCCTTGTCGCCGACTGTTTTTCGCTACCTAGGTATTCATCCTAGTTTCGTTTCGGGTTTGACTTGAAAAATTCAAGGTCCAATCCGGCAAATAGATTAATCTCTTAGACGAACGTCGTCAGCAAGAATGCGTAGGCAAGGATATTGTGTGGGTACATTATCAGGTATCCATCAACAATGATCACAGTGAAGAAAAGAAAACACCAACACCATACGTTTTTGTTCATTTAAAAAACTCTTATCACACTTCTTTTTTACACTATAGAGGTATGGAACTTGTAAAAACAAAGACGTAGACATCATGATTCAATAATAGTGATGATAAGTAGAGTACCTACGTCCACGTTGATGCATAGGTAAGTGAGCACTCATTTATGTGATGGCCGTGGGTCTTGGTTTCCAGATGAACTCATCGTAAATATTTGGCAGCCCAATCAACCCGCGCAGCCCCGCTGCCAACCGTCGTTGCTTCTGAAACAATCCAGAACGAGCTGAAATGAATTGTAACCAACTTCAGCTCCCAGAACAGACTAACCGCTAGGGTTGCGGATTTTGATCGAAAGAGTCACCGTGGCTATGGAACGCAAATCGGAAAATGCAAAAAACGGAGGATTACAGATAGGTTTTAGCTTTCGCCCAGAGCGGAAGAAGTCTTTAAATGATTTACCATCCTTAAAAAAAAGGACAAAAGCTCTTATCTACCTCGATGTGCTCGTAGTGGCAGCGGCCGAAAGAGAGAGGTGTCTATTCTGGAACCGGTGACGTAGCGCGCTGCGCTGAGGTAAGCGTGCGCTGCGCCGCCGCCGGGAAGAGGGCGAGCGTGGCGCAGCGGAGGTTGCGCGGGAGCGGGCGTCGGCGCGGCGGGCTGCAGCGCGCCCAGCACGCTGCGGCCCCGCGCCGGCTCGGCGCCGCGCGCGCCCGACACCCGCCGCAACGGCGGCTCCCCGCCTGCCTCATGCACCACTTCACCCCTGAAGTTATATAAAGTTTACGGTGTTGCAGTTTTGTTAAAGTGCAACAGTGAACCAATCACATTGGTATAAAAAAAACGTACTGCTCCTTTGCAGAGTAAACTAAGAGGTCGTCAATGTAGACAATGTAGACATTTTTTTTAGATTTTGTTGATTTTTCGAAAACCGCTTGGTTGATTTCAGATTTCATGGGACCATTTGGGAAGTATACCCTTTCCAACAAAAAAAGAATTTTTCAAATCGGTTGACAAGCGACGGAGTTATGCGCGAACAAATATAAAAAAAAAAAAAAAAAAACAGCCGAATTGAGAACCTCCTCCTTTTTTAGGAGTCGGTCAAAAAAAATCGAAACATTCCCTGTCAAGCTGTTTATCTATACTAACATATAAAGCTGAAGAGTTTGATTGAACGCGCTAATCTTAGAAACAACTGGCCCGATTTGAAAAAATATTTCAGTGTTAGAAAGCCTATTTATCCAGGAAGCTATAGGCTATATTATATAACCACGCTAAGACCAATGGAGAATGTTTAATAACTATTCCACGCGGACCAAGTCAGATTTAGGCTTAGGCATATGAAAATCTATTAATAACTGCTACCAAAACTATCCGAAACTACCGGATAATCCGCAATAATTTTAAATATAGTATGTAATCGTATCCGAAACCGGTATAATTTTATTTTATAGCCGTATTGCATATCCATTACATCCCTGGTACCTACAAAGTACCAAAAAGCGACAAAACCAAAATCATTGCAATTATAGTTACTGAAAAACTGCAGGATCAAGGGTTAGATCACAAATTATGGTGAACAAATCAAGATTACAAATTTCGATGATCGTAAATGAAAGCAAAAAGTTCTGAACACTGAACGAAATCCGATTAACTTTTATGCAATATTGATATTCTAGTACACCGACTTCACATAAAGGAGGAGGTTCTCAATTCGATTGTGTGTTGCCTCATATCGGTCTACTCGAGTCTACTGGGTGTACCGCGTTTGAAAAGTCGTTTTAAACATATTTGGAGCTTATCATGTGGTCCCATTTTTGAGTGAGCTCTGACGACTAGTATTGCAGTTATCCGTAATATAATGTGTATTTAATGGGCTTCGTCAACATTGATTATGTTCTCATTAGCAGTTGTCGATTAAAAAAAAAAAAAACTACGATGGTTTTGAAGAGCATCGCAGTATTTCGAGGTGGTCCCTTTGTACTTTGGTGAAAATCTTCTCTCAATCACTTCAATTCTTCCGGGATTACGGAAACCGCATGTATGTTTATTGTTTACACCCGTTTATAAAACGCCGTGAAGGGATACGTTCAGCTGGTATCACTATTAAAAAGTGAAAAATAAAAGAAGAAACAACCAAAACACCAACTTCCGAAATTAAAGTTATTTTAAACATTTTTTTTTTATTTAGTAGTCGGTTGTATTTTTTTTTGTAAAAAGGTTTTTTGTTGAATTAACTTGTTCCGATTTTAATGTTGTACTGCTGTCTCTTGGGCAAACTTCCGGCACAATATTACAATATTTCCTAATAAAATATTGAAATACTGTGCTTCCGGTCTGTCGTCCCCCACCACCAATGAATATTATGTTATGGTTTGATATAATATTAAACGAGATATTTTTTACCGTCGAAATTATACCTATATTAAATACTAGCTGCTGCCCGCGACTTCGTCCCCGTGGGATCCCCGATTTTAAAACATTCTTTATCGCTGCTCCGCTCCTATTGGCTTAAGCGTGATGATATATAGCCTAAAGCCTTCCTCGATAAATGGTCTATTCAACCCAAAAAGAATTTTTCAACTCGAACCAGTAGTTCCTGAGATTAGCGCGTTCAAACAAACAAACAAACAAACTCTTCAGCATTATAATATTAGTATAGATAAATATAAAATAAAATTTCAGTCGGTCGGATCATGTTTGACATTTGAGATTTGAGACGAATACTTTTTCAAAAGGCTTTAAAAGTGATATTTTTCCCTGCTGATGCCTGATAGTCTTGCCCCACCTCATTTCATGTACAATAATCGAACCGTCAGACTTCATGAACTTTTAGACGCTCATCGATTATTGTCGCTGACTGTAACTTTTGTGAAGTATACTATATCTTCTATACTTATAATAAATCTGTAGAGAGGTCAATTCTGTACAGGGAATATATTTTCAAAATAACTATCAGGGGGTGATTAGTGATCGACACTGGTGCCAAAAATGCAATCAGTAAAATTTTTGTCTGTCGGTCTGTCTGTCTGTCTGTATGTTATTTATAGAAAAAAAAACTACTCGACGGATTTTAACGAAACTTGGTGCAATTATTCTTCATACTCCTGGGCAAGTTATACTTAGTATACTTTTCATCACGTTACAATCAATAGGAGCAGAGCAGTGAAGGGAAATGATGGGAAAATGGGAGAAGTTACTACATTTTTAAAGCTTCCGTCGCGTGTGTAGCCTTAATGGTTAAAGTTACATAGAAATCATGTATGACGGAAATGTTCTACATAAAATTATCTAAAAAATATCCCACTACAGCATATGTCTATCTTTTATGGTTGACTCACAATAGCACGTGTAACTCACGATAGCTTAGCAGTTCGGAGCTCTCTGATTATATTTGTTTACTCTTACGTTTATAATACTCTCACTCATCCTTAATTAAAAGGTAACATTATTACCTATTCAATAAAAAAAGAATCATAGAAATCGGTATAGAAACACCAAACTTATACATGAATACAAAAATAAGCCATCGCGCCGTCGCGCTTTAAACTGAATCATGCTGTAAGGATTATTTTTGTGTAACGGTTGCCGCGCTCGATGCGGGTCGCGGCGGTAAAGGCGGGAGGTCCGTGGCTGGGGGCCTTAAATTCATTTGAGGCCACCACAGGATTGCCCGGTTAAGCAGCCAGCCTTTTTTTTTTTTGGATGGGAAATCATCAAATGACCCCTCCCGCCCTAGGCGGAGCAGTAGGGAGTGTCAGAATTTTACTGACTAAAACCCACCCGTGTTCCTTCTTGTGCCCTTTGCGTTCCAGGGCCGCGGTAACTCTTTCGAACAAATTCCGCAACCCTAGCAGCCACCGACCCTATGGGGTCCCGTCCCTGGTGCTGACAGCTCCTTGAGGCGCGCGTGGAACACAACGCGTCGTCGACTCAGCCTGGTATCGGACGGCGAGCCACCCACGCTCACCGTCCACAGGCATCAGCCACTGCGCAATAGCGCAGCGGCCGACTTGTCTCTGGAGGAGGCTGCAATGGGACCATTACCGGCACTCCATTTCAGCCCCCTCCTGAGTATCAGGAGTCGCAGCACCCACAGCAGCAACGGCAGAAGCGGCGACGGAAGCCGCGGCGGCGGCGACGGAGCTCTTGCGTTTGGTCGGGGCGGTTGGCGCGCAGGCCTTTCCCCCAGCCCAGTGCTCGGCCGGCTTGCCAACAGCCGCACATGCAACGCAGTGCGGCGTGGCCTCGCACAAGCCGGCCCTATGACCGGGCTGACCACAGCGGAAACAGAGTCCGCTGCTTGTCAGGACGGATGGTGCCCGCCTTGACGAGCTCGGCAGAGCACCCCCCAGTCCTGGCGACGGCGGCCACAACCTCCTCCTCCGACACGGAGTCATCCAGACCCACTATGCGCATGTCGATGCGCTTAGTCGGCCTGGACACCCGGACCTCGTCCACGGGTAAGACCGCCTTAAGCCTTTCGGCTAGGACGTCCGCGAACGGGCCACTCTCTGCTCCGGCGAGCTCGAGCTTCCGGCACCGGTCAGGGTCCTCCTGATCTCGATGCCCCCGCTGATGCCCAGCTCCCAGAGGTTCACCGCCTCCTTCGCCCGCTTCATAAGGGCGAGGTACGTCACGCCCCTCTGTTCCGCTTCCGGCTGCAGTGTTAACACCACAGCCGCGGTTCCCGTTCCCGTGGGAATATGGGGATATAATATAGTCTATGTTCACCGGAGATAGTGTAACTTCCCAATAGTGAAATAATTTTTCAAATCGGTCAAGTAGTTTCGCAGCCTATTCAATGCAAACAAACAAACAAATCTTCCCTCTTTATAATATTAGTGTAGATTAGCAGCGCCCCGGGGTTCACTCGCGCTGTTCCCGATACCATGGGAATGCGGAGATAAAATGTACCTTATGTTACACGCTGATAATGTAGCTTTCCATTGGTGAAAAAATAGTTGAAATTGGTCCAGTAGTTTCGGAGCCTATTCAATGCAAACAAACAATCAAGTCTTTCCTCTTTATAACAGGTATTATGTGTAGCAGCGACCCACGTTTCACCAGCGTAGTTCCTGTTCCCTTAGGAATACGGGGATACAAAATAGCCTATATTAGGTACTGGCTGATAATGTAGCTTTTCATTGGTGAAAGAATGGTTAAATCGGTCCAAACAAAAAAATATTCCTCTTAATTTATAATATTATTTAGATTAAAGATATGTGGAGATTCCTTGTAAAAAATAACTAAGAACGAAGATAAAGTCAAGTAGGCACACCCGAGTATATCGGCAAATCTGTCGCGCAATGGCGGCGCCTGAACTGCAGCGTGGAGCGGCAGAGTCGAGACTGGCGATCGGGGAAGCTCTGGTACATTTTCAGTTTCACCGCGAGCTGCGCTCCTGCAAATGGTAATTATTCTGAGGTAAGATAAACATACCATGGCTTTCGGTGTATTCAGGTAAAGGAAGTAATAATGACCAAAACAAACCTCCTCGCGCGTGATGCAGGCGGTGGCAAAACGAGCGCAGCGCCTACAGCAAAGTATGGAAATCTATGAACAACCACAAAAAGAAAAAAATGAGCTTCAATACTTTTCATCGGCAGTCATTTTTATGAATAAAAATTACCGAAGCGCCTGAGGGGCAGTGGGGCGATCCCGTGGAGGGTAGCGCATGAACGCGGCGAGTAGCGCCAGCGCGGGTGGCGAGGCAGACGGCACGACGCGCGCCAGTGGCACGCCCGCGCTCGACGGGAAACGGAAACGGAGCGCATCGGCGAGCACGAACCCCTCCGGCCAATCGTCTCGGTCAGGAGTACCTAGCACAGCACATATCTTGTGCAACTGGTCGATTTCTGAGTTTCCCGGGAACAAAGGCCGGCAGGTATACAGTTCGGCCATAATGCAACCGAGGGCCCACAGATCGATGGGCGCACCATAGCGCGTGTCGTGCAGTAACACCTCCGGGGCGCGGTACCAGCGGGTAGACACGTAATCGGTGTAGGGCGGGCGCGAGCGAACCTCGCGTGCCAGCCCTAGGTCAGCGATCTTCACAAGTTCGGGTCCGGCGCACAGCAAATTTTCTGGTTTCAGATCCCGGTGGAAGAAACCGTGACGATGCATATGTGCCAGCCCCTGTAATACTTGGTACACAATGTTTCTCAAAACTGGCTCAGGAAAAGCGCGCTCAGCGTCGCGTATCAGCTGGTAGAGGTTGCCCCGCATGTACTCGAACACGAAGTAAAGTGTATCATTTTCTCGTATGACTTCGCGTAGCTTAACAATGTTCGCGTGGTTCAGCTTCTTGAGTGATTTGACTTCCCGCAGGTTCATGGCCTCGTCCCACGAGTAGTACTTGCGCTTCATACGCTTGATGGCCACTTTCTCACCGGAATCGCGCCGCTGCGCCAGCACCACGGAGCCGTACGTGCCGTCACCGAGCTGCTGCAGCACGACATACCGGTTCATGGTGCCCACCTCTATATTACTTGAACACACATTGCTACACTACTTTTCTCGAATATGTTTAGTACCTAAAAGGAGTTGAATGTAGGTGGGGAACTGGGGATATCAAATTCAATGCTTGTATTTTAATGTGGCACCTACAGTCTATCCATATGAGCGTTGAGTTTTATTTATGATTATATCACGGAGCAAATGGAATATTTATACAACATCCTTCGGCCTTCCTAGTGTTATTTAATACTAATTAAAGACCATAAGGTTCGACACATTCTCAAAAAAGCCCAAACGAAAATAATATTGTTCGTATAAAATCACAGGTGTACTAAATCAAACATTGCACGTGAGGAGCAAGCAAATGGACCAGGAATATTTTTAAGGCAAATATGTCTAATTGAACCAAATAGAACTTGATAGGCAATGACTTTTAAGGTACATATTATTTACAACTCGTTTCTATGGTTACCTTTCGATTTTGATATACATACACAAGAGGGTACAGCGAGTGTAGTAGCTCAATACGATACGATTGAGTTTTGTT
Organism: Hecatera dysodea; assembly: GCA_905332915.2. Classification (NCBI taxonomy): domain Eukaryota; kingdom Metazoa; phylum Arthropoda; class Insecta; order Lepidoptera; family Noctuidae; genus Hecatera; species Hecatera dysodea. Next base: position 20,830,796 of record HG995300.1, on the reverse strand, counting down.
TACAAAACTAGTAGCTGATTAGGTTGTCAAATTATACTAAATGATGATGGATTTATACCGAAGACGAGGCGGTATGGTCTAAGACCTTAGCCTGCCCGAGAAGGGCGAAGGGAAAAAAAAAAGATGATGGATTTGTTTTGGCCATAAACGGTGTACGCCGCGCTTTGCTTCTTAAAACTTTATCAATTTCCTTCAACCAGTGACGAGATCAAGAATAGCGTCCATTATGACTACAACAGTTGCTACTTACAGGGTCGCGAAACCAATTTACGCATGAACATTTCCTAGTTCTAGTAGAAAAAAAAATCATATATGAAAATAAAAAGTAGATAACGAAGTAGGTACGCATTGCTCACTTGGCTATGAAACAATTTCCTTACTTACTGGATTCACATAATTCATTATGGTACTGACTAATTCCATGCTTTATAATCAGTTGTTTGTGACAGCCATGTGACAGCAGACGACATCTTGGCATCTTGCTGTATAAAAAAAAATTGAGTTATTGACAGGAATGACAGGTTTTCTGGGTTTGAAATTGAAAATAGCTAAATAATTATACAAGAAGTGTGAGATTGAGTCAATTATTACGTCTGTGAATTGAACATAAATCAAATGCAATGCCACTTTATTGTAATCAATTCCACAGAAGAATATATCACATAATATAATACCAAACATAATCGTATTTTAAATCCACTACAGGACAACAGGAGTGCTACAAAAATACCTACTCAATCAAAACAGTAACAAAGTAGCATTCTTGTATCGAAATGGAGAAAATGATAGCTTAATGAAAAAAATCTTACGGACAAGTATGTGTAACAGACATGAGTGCCGTGTTAACTAGATGTAGAGTGAGTTCGGAGCAACTTGATTTACTGCTGTCGTTTATGGAAGAGCACCCCGACTTCGCAGCCGGCAAACAATCGATATACTCAAGGTTTAGTTCGAGCAAGTTGTGGCGCCTGCTAGCAGAGCGTCTGAACGCGGCGGCGCTGGACAGTGGCGGTGCGCGCAAGTCGCCTGACAAGTGGTGCCGGGTCAGTTACTTCCTTACATGTTCTGTATATGCAGTCCTCAGCGACTTTGGTGATAAGTGGGCCTTTTATGTGTGTGGGTGCTTCTGCAATATGATGCTTACATTAAGCTTCTACTACATACTACCAATGCTTAACAATGTATTATCTTTAAAACTACGTAAAGATGTCTTTTGATGTCTGTGACCTAACTGTTTCTCTAATCTAAACTGGATTTTTATGTGGTTGTAACCATCAATGGAGTTATCAAGATGTATGTTTGGTATCTTTAAGTAGCTGCTGCCTGCAGCAATGTTTAAAATTTTAGATTATTATGGATTAAAAGTATCCTATGTGTTATTTCAGACTTCAAAGAAGCTGTGTGCTAAATCTCAGCCATTCTGATGTTATTGAGTAAGACACATCCAAACTGGCATTTATATTATCAAAAAGGCTTTTCGCATTATAGTATGTATGAAATTGTAATATATTCCCTTGGGCTTTTTTTTTACTTACTATCTGTATCTAGCTGGTTTCGGTATCATTGAAAGTTTAAATTTTAAAGAACATAATTCAAAATTTCTGAGATACTCAAAGGGGTTGTAAAAAGGGGGTTGAACAGGGGTAATTTTTTTTTCGTTTTATACTCATCTAGGCACCCTCTATACAAGCCCGAAAACCAATTTTCTCTTTGACGTCAGGTTAGGAAAATGTGTGATTTTCATTTGTTTTTCACACCATCAAGATGAGTGAATCATATTAAGAAATTCGATACATTTTAAAATTTTACTACAAAAAAGGTAAAAATCAACGCAAGCCGCGAAAAAAAATTGCGATGTTTATGTACCTAGTGCAGTGTCTGTGGGAGTAGCACAAATTTGGTTTAAGCGTTTTCAATCTGGAAATTTTGATGTCAATTATGCACACGCGTCGATCTGGTTGCCCTACTACAGATAAAATGGATGCCATTTTTTAAAAAGTGGAGCAAGATCGGCATGTCAGTAGTTACGATGTTGCTGAAGAACTGGGAATTGACCACAAAACAGTTTTGGCGCATTTGAAAAAACTGGGTAGGTACACAAAGAAGCTCGATATTTGGGCACCTCACGAGCTCACTGAAAGAAACCTAATGAACAGTGTACTCATTTGTGATTCTTTATTACGACGTAATGAAACCGAACCGTTTTTGAAGAAGCTGATAACTGGTGATGAAAAGTGGATCAAGTACGACAAGAACGTGCGAAAAAGGTTGTGGTCATAGCTGGTCAGGCTTCACAGACTGGCTAAACCCGGGTTAACTTATGACTTATCTGATGAGATTTAAGCAAGAAGTTGAGAGAAAGCGGCGAATTAATCAACAGAAGGTGGTTTTTAACCGACTTCTAAAAAAGGAGGAGGTTCTCAATTCGGATGTTTGTTACATGTTTTTTTTTTTATTTTTTTTATTGATTGTTCGCGCATAACTCCGTCGCTTGCCAACCGATTTGAAAAATTCCTCTTCTTTTTGTTGGAAAGGGTATACTTCCCAAATGGTCCCATGAAAATTTTATCGAAATCGAACAAGCGGTTTTTGAAAAATCAACAAAAATCTAAAAAAAATATCTACATTGTCTACATTGACGACCTTTTAGTTTACTCTGCATTGGAGCAGTGCGTTTTTTTTACACTAATGTAATTGGTTCGTTTAGGTGGGGGAAGGGGAGGGGGTTTAGGTACCACTAAAAAGTGAAAAATAAAAAAAAACTTTTTACAAAAAAATACAACCGACTTTTCCACAAAAAAAGTACAAAATTACTTTAATTTCGGAAGTCGGTGTTCAAAAAATGAAAAAGGAACCACAAACACCGAGTTCCGAAAAAAGTCGGTTGTATTTTTTTTTTCATCATGATAACGCTAGACCTCACACATCTTTAGCCACTCAGCAAACAGTTGAGAGTTTGGCTGGGAGGTGTCAATGCGTCCGCCATATAGTCCTGACCTTGCACCTTCAGATTTCCACCTGTTTCGGTCTCTTCAGAATTCTTTACGCTGTGTCAGATTAACATCACAAGAGGACTACCAAAACCACTTGTCCCGGTATTTTGATCAGAAGTCCCAAAATTTCTATAGCAATGGGAACATGTCCCTAACTACAAGATGGCGAAAAGTTATCGAACAAAATGGTATCTACATACCTACTTAAGTTAAATGTAAATAAACTATTTTAAAAAATGTTTTGATTTTCTTAAAAAATGCTAAGAAACTTTTTCCCCGACCTATTTTTTATTTTTAAACAAATATTTTGTTGTATTGTTGGTGAATTTAAATTGTTTGACATTTTAAAAGGTAATACATATCATAGGAAATAAAACATAAAAAAAAAAATACAAACATCCGAATTGAGAACCTCCTCCTTTTTTAGAAGTCGGTTAACAAAAGTATGTAGTACCTGACTATGAAATTATTATGAATTTGAAAGATCCTGATTGTTTATTTTTTGACCAACCATCATTTTAATCATAGACCGGGAGATGATGACAGAAAAGTTCAAGTCATTTGTTACAAGTATGGCGACCCTTAGAGGGTCGCATTGGGTGATTTGAAAACCGAAAATAGTCATTTCAGAGCTGGCCCGCGGGCCGTAATTACAGTCTAATTAATTAAATATGTCGGAAAAAATACGGTGTTCAAAACGATTTGTTACACAAAAACTCTTGCGTTTTTTTGTAGTCCATGAAAATTAAACTTGGCGCTAGCGTAATGCCATACTTCTTTGGCGGGTTTTATGGCCCGCCATCTTAATTAAAACGCGTTAATTAATTTTTTTTTTAAATATTCGTTACAGGATATTTTTTTAATGACAATGTACTATAATAAAAAAAAATATATAAAATATAATAATACAAGTACAAAAAAAATAATTATAAAGCAATTTCATGCTAACAGAGTTTTACAAAAGCTATTTCACTAGGTGGCAGTGGCGTGCAGTGGTTCGAGTTAGGGTAGGCCCAAAGACAATATAACCACTTGACTGCGCATACAGTGCCCCGACGCTCGAAAACTATTTTTTTAAATCAAATCATTTTAGTTGTGCCCAAGTGTAAGACCTGTGTGCACGCTAGATTCATACAAATTTTGATAACTTTTTATGCAATTTTATCGTATCCAAATGCCTTCATGCGCGGTGAAATAGTGCGGGAAGCATTCCAAGACATCTAGATACAAAAAGGATGGCATAACTTTTCATTGATAAGTAAAGCGAACGAAAATTATGTTCGATTTAATCAGATTATGAGTCACCGCAGGGGTCTATTTAAAATGGTGTTTGGGGTAGACGAGTAAACTGTTGAGTTGCGCGTTGATGTCTTATGGAAACGTCTCGTTCTTTTATTAGACAATTCTAATGCTTCTATCCCTTTTTTTCTCTTTGTATTTTTGTCGAGAAAAGTAGTGGTGTCAATAATAGCTAGCTGAAAGTCGATATCGAAAAAACTATTTGTTTTTATTCAATTCACATACTGTGATAAAATACCTGTCTACTTTTAAACGATTTAAAAAAAGGAGGAGTTTTCAGTTCGTTAGTATTTTTTATGCAAGTTTCGGGATTTATTTGTTTCTCTCTGTCCCCGACCGGGACTGATCGGTTATTTTGTTATTTTTTAGATCGGTTTTAAAATCTCTGATTGGATATAATTTAATAATATAATTATATATAATAAGCAATATGCATAATTCAGAAATATGTAGACCATCGTTTATCTTTTTTACAAAGAACAAGGACCCTAAAACTTTTATTCAAAAAACATATTATACTAAAATAATTCATTTTAAAAATCAATAATAACAGGATACGTCTGTTTATTTTTGTAATTGATTAATTTTGATTAAATATTATTTCTATGATTTTAATTGAGTATTTTTCATAATGTTAAAATCCATTTTATCGATATCGATTATTTTCCCCTAATGAAGTAGTGCAACCCTAACGATAGGCCTATACCTACGCAACTTGACCTTGAACTGTCCAATCGCAGTCGCGCATTCTTCCTCGTCCCCCGGCCCGCAGTAGTGAGTCGTGTGCTTAGAAGAAATCCCAAAGAGAAAAGCTTATATGTACTCATTTTGTCTTTTTTGTATGGTACAATTTGCAACTTTCATTAGCACAAACTGCTGGCTGGCAAAAATAAATTGGGGTGTACAGGAAAAGACTTGATAACTACAGAACAAGTGCTACCTACTCAACATGGGATGTAGCCGAAGTAGCTGTAGCACTCGGGGGCTGGGGTAGGGGTCCCATTTGTACTAAGAAAACTAGATTTTGCCCGAGCTTCACGCAAAAGGGCAGAATTTCTCAATGCCAATTTCATACGGAGGGCTAGCCGCTCGGTTGCTCGGCGCAAAAATAAAAAGGTGGTCGCTTGCCAGTGACATTTGACCGCATCTGAGCGTACGACGCGCCGTAATAAAACTTTGATTGTGACTCGCTCCAGAAGCGCACCTCAAATGTTTTAACTGTTCTGAATAGCCATTGAAACAAGCTTAAACATTGTGTATTTTTTTTCAATAGATCTTGTTTCCATATTTTTCAATGTGCCTTGAAACTTTAACTACCCAAAATATTAGCTACTTGTATGGAAAAATGCGTTTTACTAAAAACTAAGATCGACAAGAGCATTATTTTTTATTTTATTCATAAACTAGATTAATTACTAGATACATTTAATCACGCATGGATATATTTTATGTGGAAGAAAATATTTAAAACATTAAGGCAATCCTAGCGTAAAATGCGCTAGCGGCGTAATTTACCGCTAAACTTTTACGTAACTTCCATGCGACTTTGCAAGAAAACTATAGTACATAGAACAAAAATAAAAGTACGTATGTAAAGGACATTTCATTATCTTTGTTTTAAATGTAAAAGTTTATAAACTTTTATGTGAATTCGAGTCAATATTTACATATTAAAAACAAACAGCGCATTTTTCAGTCAATTCGCATACTGTGTTTTATTTGCTAATTTAGAAATTATGACCAATCTTTCAACCAATCAAATCTATATATTAAATATGTATGATAATCAAGTATTAAAAAGTACAATATTTGTTGTTAATGTATTCATATACAATTAATAAAAAATAAAAACTAAAAGCAAATAAATAGACCAAATCCGCTGATGGCTAACGTCGTCACGTGACTTATCGCAAAGATGGCGGCCATTAGAGCAAGGGTTGTCGCACCTGTGGCGTGAAATAAAATACAAAGGAAATATATAACATATATTTATTCGTTTCTTCAATATTAATTATTTTAATAACACTAGCTTTTATATAAAAATATATTGTTTTTTTACTAAAAAAAAAATAAACTGAAATAATACAATGCCTTGTACTTGGCCCAGGAACAGGTTCTTATTCACTGTTGCTTCCGTCTACCCCCCCCCCCCCCCCTTATATTTTCACCTTCTCTACCCCCCCCCCTACCACTTTGACCACTTCCTCTGCCCCCCTTCCCCTTTGACCACTTCCTCCACTCGTCAAACCACATGCTTCTTTAACATTACTACAAATTAAAAAATATATTAATAATAAATCAATAGATTTATAAAAATAATATAGTAGGTACATACTTAAATAAATAAATAGTTAAGGGCGCATATTCCGAACGGCATTTCATACAAATTTTCAAGTCGTTTTTTTCCGAAATGACTAAACCGATTTTAATGAAACTTTACACACGTAAGCAGAATACATAGGTCTAAAAAGTTAATTGAAAACATTTTCGATAAATAGTGTTACAGTTAAATTAGACCCATTTTAAATGTTCCATACAAACATAAATTTCCAGTTATCTTTTTTAAAATAAGACATTTCGAAAATGTGTTTAACTAACTTTTTAGACCTATGTAACCTGCTTATATGTCTGAAGTTTCACTAAAATCGGTTCAGTCATTTCGGAAAATAACGACTTGAAAATTTGTATGAAATGCCGTTCGGAATATGCGCCCTTAAATACAGCCAAAGCTTTATGAAATGAGTAGGAAATAAAAGATTTAGTCGAAAAAAAATCGAGTAAGTAAGTTTGCCGTTTATCAAAGCATAAAAACCACAAACACCTAAAAACCGCAAAAACAAAAAAATACATTCATAATCAAGCCACCAACACATATGGTCACAATAAAACGAAAAATTCAAACTTGAGATAAAGCGCGTGCTAGGTGCCAGCCCTGAGAGCAAAACTTACTTTGCTTTGTGAAACGATTGTTGCCAAAACAATCGTCTGTTTTGTACATACTCACGGGTCGCCTATATCCGAGTAATCCAGAATATCTACAAAATATTTTAGGATTTTAGAACATATTATAATTAAAAATAGAAATAAATAATTAAAATAATGTCTAAACTATAATATGTCACGGTAAGTTTTTACGTGGTGTTGAATAAAAGAGACAAATATTTCTCTTCAAAATATGTAAACACACGACAGCAGTATGAATGTGTTCGGATCATTCGATTTTTGCTTCACGTAACTTAAAGTATTGTATAGAAATATTGAAATATGAAAGAATAGTCCTTCTAGATTAATATAATACCTCAACTTTATTAAATAATAATACATTAAAATACTTACGGCATTTTTTCTTCCAGCGCACAGAGACGCTCACTTAGAAAAACACAAAATGGCGACGTCAAACTTTATTCGTATCGTGTGATAAGAATTAGGTTTATTATGTTGCCAACTTGTATTTGAATGTCGGATAATATATTAGTCTATGATTTAAACACGTTTAATGAGGACTTTATGTGCTAAAAAATAAAGTTTAAAGTTGTTTAGTAAAAACTGGTAGTTGGAAACGATTGTTGCCAGAAGCAATCGCGGGTGTTCAGTTTTGGAAACAATCGTTTCCAAAAGCAAGCGAGCGGCTAGTAATGATACATATTTTATATTCGGGGAAAGATCCGGGGCGTATCCACTATAGTTTACTTGTACTTCCCACTTCATGTTCCCCAAGCGGTGGTCTTGGTGATTATCTATAGTGCGATTTCAAGTAGCCATTTTTAATTAAATATTTACAAAAAAAATGTCTGTATGTAAAAGGAACTAAAAAGAAACTTGAAAAACTCTCAGCCCAAAACAAAATATAAAAAGTAGAAAATAAGATGTTATTTTTATATTTATTTAGTGTATGTTGGGGTTTTTTCAAATTTTCTATTATTATTAGAAACCCTGTTATCGATAATCACGTCAAAAGCACTGTATATTTTACCAAAATATCATACCAAGTAAACAACAAAAATAAAATGGTTTTACAGTATTGGGCTGACATAAAATACAAAGCCCGCAAGAAGTCTGCCGCCGGCGGAGCGCTGGGAGACCTCTCCAGCGCCGAGGAGCGCCTGCAGAACATATTCAACAGCAGCGGCCGAGAATGTGAGTTAGCAAGCTCAACTGTTGCATATCCCGACTTGTACAGCTACTAAACTGTTACAATACGGCCGACGTAACTTGGCGAGTCCGAACTTCGCGCAGAAGATTGCGCAATAACTTTATTTAGGTACCAAATGGTGGCACGAGGCGACGTGCGCGGGACGGTGGTCTAGGCTAGAGATTGACCTTATGTTAATACAATCGACCCTTTATCGATCAAAAATCGTAATCCATAAGTTTCATTTAGAATTTATTGATTTTTGTTTATATAATATATGAAACGAAACAAGATTTACAAATATAGTGAATTTTGTCGTTAATGAACAAGATTTCGAATTTAGTAAAAAAATAAACTACTCAGTTGAAAGTCATGATTCACTTATTTATCACTTATCTATTAACGACTACTTGAGTAACGACTGTTTGAGAAAATTTAAAACCTCCTTATATAATTGAAAATAAATATTTTATTGAGTCTTAATTTCGATCGATTTGAAGAAAATCGATTAAACAACCTCCTCAGACACGCGTATTGGACATCCCTTTTTGGTTACTTCGTAAAGCTTCGTGCGAATTCGGCAATGCTCGGTACACGATAATATTGTCTCAGTCACACGTAAGCGTCGGTGTCGTGTTCGTGTCGCTATCTCTGTCTTGAGCGCAGTCGGTTAAAAAGTTTTCGTTGTTACTGTTGTTAAGTTTTATTGGTATTTTTTAATTTTTTGTTTATTGTCTAAGATTGTTGTTACTGTTTTTAAGTTTTATTAGTATTGTTAAGTTTTTGTTTAGTGTTTAAGATTGTTATGTGTGTTATTTGCAAGTGTCAGTTGGCATTTATATTATTCTTAAAAATGCCACCTATAACAGTTTTCTTCACGCTTGTACATGCGCTAAATTTCGCAAAGCCTAAGTTCAGACTCGCCAAGACACGTCGGCCGTATTGTACGGGCTCTTTCACACTATTGCGGAATTTTTCGAGTCCGGAGCCTGCACGCGTCTTGGAACCACTCACGACGTATCCATGTGATGAAGACGCGGCACGCTCAGCATTCGAAAAACAGCCGCGTCTGCCATACAACACATGCCAAAGTTTGATACCTATCATAGATGTCTAGTGCCTAGGGCTTAGGACTTGGGCCGTCTCTCGAGGCTGTCTTGTAAATTAATTGAAAAGAGAGTTTTGTTTAGTATAATGTGTATTTTTTCTAACTTGTTAGATATAGTCTTGATTGATCCATAACACTAAAATAATCCTAAGTGCTAATAAACCTGAGCATCCAGGCAGAGTAAACGTTCAACTATACGCTTGGCTCTGTAAAGTTGCCGAGCCAAGTATATAGTTTCGTAGTCGGCAAATGTTTGAAAATTTGCCAAAAAAAGCTCCTTTTAGCAAATGTTTATTCCAGAAGAGCTTTTACGTATGATATAAGTTTAATTGAGTAGCGTGCGTGTCGACAGCCAGCGGCGCTCGGCGCGCCAGCCAGTCGGACGACGCCGACGAGCGCAAGCCGGCGCTGCTGGACGACGACATGTGCAGCGAGGGCTCCGCGCCGCCGCCCGACGCGCCGCGCCTCAGCACCGAGGAGCTGCTGGCCGAGGCCGCCATGCGCAGCGCGCTGGCCGCCGAGAAGCAGGCCGAGGCCGCGGCGCAGGCCGTGGAGCTGCTGCGCGACCTGCTGGCGCTGCTGCGCGAGCGCGCCCCGCCCGCGCCGCACGCGCTGCACCACGACCACCTGGCGCCCATGCAGCACCACCACCACCGCCTGTAGCTACAGCCCCACCAGCGCCGCCGCGCGCGCGTACACCTCGTCGGCGCGGGGGCGCGCGCGCGCGGCGCCGTGGCGCAGCACGTCGCGCAGCAGCTGCGGGCGCGCGCGCAGGCGCCGGGCGCGCTCGGCACGGGCGCCGCACGACCACCTGGCGCCCATGTAGCACCACCACCACCGCCTGTAGCTACAGCCCCACCAGCGCCGCCGCGCGCGCGTACACCTCGTCGGCGCGGGGGCGCGCGCGCGCGGCGCCGTGGCGCAGCACGTCGCGCAGCAGCTGCGGGCGCGCGCGCAGGCGCCGGGCGCGCTCGGCACGGGCGCCGCACGACCACCTGGCGCCCATGCAGCACCACCACCACCGCCCGTAGCTACAGCCCCACCAGCGCCGCGGCGCGCGCGTACACCTCGTCGGCGCGGGGGCGCGCGCGCGCGGCGCCGTGGCGCAGCACGTCGCGCAGCAGCTGCGGGCGCGCGCGCAGGCGCCGGGCGCGCTCGGCACGGGCGCCGCACGACCACCTGGCGCCCATGCAGCACCACCACCACCGCCCGTAGCTACAGCCCCACCAGCGCCGCGGCGCGCGCGTACACCTCGTCGGCGCGGGGGCGCGCGCGCGCGGCGCCGTGGCGCAGCACGTCGCGCAGCAGCTGCGGGCGCGCGCGCAGGCGCCGGGCGCGCTCGGCACGGGCGCCGCACGACCACCTGGCGCCCATGCAGCACCACCACCACCGCCCGTAGCTACAGCCCCACCAGCGCCGCGGCGCGCGCGTACACCTCGTCGGCGCGGGGGCGCGCGCGCGCGGCGCCGTGGCGCAGCACGTCGCGCAGCAGCTGCGGGCGCGCGCGCAGGCGCCGGGCGCGCTCGGCACGGGCGCCGCACGACCACCTGGCGCCCATGCAGCACCACCACCACCGCCCGTAGCTACAGCCCCACCAGCGCCGCGGCGCGCGCGTACACCTCGTCGGCGCGGGGGGCGCGCGCGCGCGGCGCCGTGGCGCAGCACGTCGCGCAGCAGCTGCGGGCGCGCGCGCAGGCGCCGGGCGCGCTCGGCACGGGCGCCGCACGACCACCTGGCGCCCATGCAGCACCACCACCACCGCCCGTAGCTACAGCCCCACCAGCGCCGCGGCGCGCGCGTACACCTCGTCGGCGCGGGGGCGCGCGCGCGCGGCGCCGTGGCGCAGCACGTCGCGCAGCAGCTGCGGGCGCGCGCGCAGGCGCCGGGCGCGCTCGCGCACGGGCGCCAGCGCGCGCACCAGCGCGGCGGCCACCACGCGCTTGTACTGCGCGGTGCTGAGCCCCTCGGCCTCCTGCACGGCCTCCTCGGGCAGCTTGTCGGCGGCGAGGCAGTGGATGCTCACCAGGTTGGACACGCCGGGCCTCGCGTCCGGCTCGAAGCTGACCTGTCATGCATCACGTTAGTGTTCGAGCGCGCGGCACGCACATTAGGTTAGGGCGCAATGGCTGTCATTTAAAACTCATCCGTGGCCAATATATAATGACTGTAGGGAGTTTTCTACAATCCCTACATTTAGTAGGTGTATTGTGTTTTGGCAATAAGCAAAGCGAACCGTGAGTCCGCCGGCGCCGTAGCCACGATCGCCACCGCTAGAATGCTTGCCGGCGCGGCGGAGCAGGATGGCGTCTGGGAATGTAATGCGCGCTGAGGGAAGTAACTCATAGCATTTTAAGACAAATACCTACTCAGTTAAATCTGTTTCCGTCAGTGACATGATTAAAAGATTTTTTCAAGTACAAACTATTTTACTTCACGTTGCTCTCTTCCTAATTCTTCTTTCTTAGACTGCGACAGAGTCGAGTCACCCACTAAGTCCTGCGCGGATGAAAGCTTTACGCGACATGTGTTTTGTACATTCCGTATAAGCTAGTCTTGACATATCGATGACATCGAACAGCTTGATGTGTTGTCGTACATAAACAAGTATCAACCTAGCTCTTATGACGAGTGATGAGCATTTTTAGGGTTCCGAACATCCGTAAGTAACGGAACCCTTATAGGATCACTCGGGTGTCTATCTGTCTGTCAATGCCAATTTTCTCAAAATCTACTGGATCGGTTCAGTTGAAATTTGGTACACATATGAACTCATGTTTGTAACAAATAAATAAATTTTAGTAGGTCACTTTGGGTATAAACTAGAAAGTTACACAAAAAGTTTCTCAAACAGTACCATGTGACATATCAAATGAAAGGGCTTATTCACAGGGTTTTAATTTTCTTTTTTTCGCGCTCCATACTACTTCTCAGCTGCTTCCGGCTAGGCGGATTTATTCATTTTTGCTTGATCGTATTTTTATGGTGGAGATGCTCTGCTAAAGTCAAATGGCACGCGGCCGCACACGATACTGTTACCTGTGGCGTGAAGTCCGTTACCGCTTTCCTTATCTTCAGCTCGATGACGTCGTCGGGGTCGGTCAGCAGGACGCGCGACTTGGGATCGCTGTCGGACTTGGACATCTTCTTAGCCGGGTCACGAAGACTCCGCAGTCGATCGCTGCCGTCGTCTGAAATGACAATGACGGAATACTACATACACGGAACATGTCTGTAACGTAGGCGCCGTGGACAGAGGAATCAGTCGCAGTGCTTCCTAACGTAAACGAAGCCGGGGAAGCACCCAGGAGGCTCGTGCTCTAGGCGGCGCTAGGCTCAGGGGCGTGCGCTATTAGGCTAAGCCTACCCTACCATAGCAACGGATAAATAAAACAAATGTATTTATTGTAACTATGCAATAAAATAAAACAAAAATATTTAATAACTCATAACGCCTAGTATAATGCTTATAGCAACTTCTCGCCCGTGCGTGTGACGTATTTCAAACTACGCTGTTCCTACGAAACGGTTCACATAGGCCACAATACGGAGAGCCTTCTTTCAATTGATAAATTTATGCATGTGTGCAAATGTTCTTGTGTATGTACGCCCAAAATTTACACACACATGTATAAATTATGGGCGTTTCTAGGCTCGCTGGAGCCCACTACACGGGTCCTGATTGGTTCACCACACAATTCAAGGACAAGTAGTAAAATTTTATGAATGGAAATCGCTTAACAGGGTTGCCAATTTGAGAATAATAATTTCCTTAATAACTTATAGATATAGTTTAAAAAAACTGGTTAGTATTATCAAAAGTATAAAATGTACAAAATAAATGTTAAATTGTAATTAATAACCCTCTAAATATAATTAAAAACCGCAAGAATTTAACTTTTCTCCCCAAATTTTCCAAACTTAATTTGAGAATTTGGTTTAAAGGGAATTAGAAAAATAAAATTGGCAACTCTGTTGACATAGAATTGTCAATTTTGGCGGGTTATGATGTATAACCCGGCAAAATGTCATTACATGTCATTCTTAAAGATTACGATAGGACCATGTAGCAATTTTTTTTGGAAGTGTATTGATTGTCTTTTTAAATGATATTTTTGCAAGAAAAAGAGAAGCCATATTGTTGATATTGTTTCATGTGACAAGCAATAGTCGTTCGAATATTTTGTTGTTGAGTGTTATAAATCTTATTGTATTGATTTATAAGTAATTCGTTTTGAGTCATAAAGTAGTGTAAATATTAAAGTTTAGTTATTTGTTTACATACTTAAAAATGGTCCAAAATTGTGAAGTTTGTGCTGACAATGTGTTTGTTAGAGATTAAAAACAGTAAGTTTTCACAGCTATCGTATAATGATAAGATTCAAGTTGTTTCTAAAGGTAGATGTATACCCGAGTTACGAGAATTAACTCAAAAATAATTCATCTCGTACTCGTCATTTCAATCCTCAGAGTTATGAAACATATAACTGGCTATGTGTGTACACACAAATTATTTTGTTTTCTGTGCATTTTGTTCAATACTTCTAGAAAGAGTAGTTTGTATGGTCAGAATATCGTGATTTGAATTTGGTGAGTTTTTAAAATTATATGTTTCTCATCGTTCCGTATCGTGATTTCAACCCAGTAGAATGTGGTGAGCTTCTTTTTTGGACATTATGTCTGGCCTACCCTTACTCTAGAACCACTGCACGCCCCTGGCTAGGCTGACCTTATAAATTGCTGTCCACAGCCAATAGGGCGCGCAAACTAATGCTCTAGCATTTGAAAACCTTGTTGGACCCACTGAAGATTGTAAGACTCAATCTATTTAGCATTGTATAATTTCATTCATTAGCGCTAAGTGCGAGTACTTTGTACTTTAAGCCTTAAACTCCCACTTTTAGAGTTCCATACCCAGAGGGTAAAACGGGACCTTATTACTAAGACGCCGCCGTCCGTCCCTCCGTCTGTCACCGGGCTGTATCTCATGTACTTACAAATAGCTGCCTGAACTCTCACTCTCTGGGTCTCCTTTAATGTTTTCTATTTTAAAAATTCGTTCACCAATAGAAAGCTACATTATCAGCAAGTAATATATATATATTTTATCCCCGTATTCCTACGGGAACAGGAACTACGCAGGTGAAACCGCGGGTCTCGGGTTGCTATCAATGCTGACGAAAATACCCAGAATGTAGGTAGAAGTATAGTCCCAGCAAAATATGTCGGAAGTCCGCGGATGTCGGATGCTATTTCGTAAGTAAGCTACTATGGCACACCAGATTGGTTTATAACGTTCACGTGCAATCCACAGTGGACAGAAATTCGACAAGAATGATTTCTGGAGATAATCGCCACGACATCACCGCAAGGGTGTTCAATAGAAACTAAAATCATTTATGGATTTCATTGTTAAGCATCGTGTCGTCGAATGATAAAACTGCGGACTGCTACATGCACACATCCTCATTTGGTTGGTTGAGAGGATAAGACCGAATAAAATCGACGATGTGATATCTGCGGAAATTCCTGGTTATGATAAAGATCCATTGTAACATTGTGTTTATGAGCCACTGTAACAGGAGATGTTATAAAAAAAAAATCTTTTACAAAAAATAAAACCGACTTCTAAACAAAAAAAACTTTAATTTCGGAACTCGGTGTTTGTGGTTGCTTTTTCGTTTTTTGAACACCGACTTCTGAAATTAAAGTTATTAAAAAAAAGTAAAAGTCGGTTGTATTTTTTTGTAAAAAGTTTTTTATTTTTCACTTTTTAGTGGTACCTACACCC
Source organism: Hecatera dysodea (assembly GCA_905332915.2). Classification (NCBI taxonomy): domain Eukaryota; kingdom Metazoa; phylum Arthropoda; class Insecta; order Lepidoptera; family Noctuidae; genus Hecatera; species Hecatera dysodea. Next base: position 20,815,476 of record HG995300.1, on the reverse strand, counting down.
CCTCTCCACCCCCACCTAAACGAACCAATCACATTGGTGTAAAAAAAAAGTACTGCTCCTTTGCAGAGTAAACTAAGAGGTCGTCAATGTAGACAATGTAGATATTTTTTTAGATTTTTGTTGATTTTTCGAAAACCGCTTGGATGACTTCGATAAAATTTCATGGGACCATTTGGGAAGTTATACCCTTTCCAACAAAAAAAGAATTTTTCAAATCGGTTGACAAGCGACGGAGTTATGCGCGAACAAACATTAAAAAAAAAAAAAACATACTAACATCCGAATTGAGAACCTCCTCCTTTTTTAGAAGTCGGTTAAAAATATTATTCATGGTCTCTATGGAATATTAAATCCAAATACTCCGTGGATGAAAACAGGTCCTGGATGGAAAATGTCCAAAACGCTTTCCAAGACAATAGGGTATTTTACTGTAAAAATGTAATTAGTCCATCTGATAGATTTACAAAAAATATTGGACACGTATTTTTTCTTTTTTCACGTAAACAAAAAATGAAGACGATACAGTGCGTTGAAAACTCACGTGACGTCACTACGTTGCTACAATTTTTAGCAGCGACGTGACGTCACGTGAGTTTTCAACGCACTGTATCGTCTTCATTTTTTGTTTACGTGAAAAAAGAAAAAATACGTGTCCAATATTTTTGTAAATCTATCAGACGGACTAATTAGATTTTTACAGTAAAATACCCTATTAGTAGCAAAAACTATTAGTGGAAATAATGTTAAGCAATTTTATTGCCGGCGATCCACTGATGTCAACGGATGGTCAACAATACCAGGTGATTTTTGCCAAACACTACCAGTAATACCACGATCAACGCCAGACGATGAACTTAATGTTTAAAGTCATCCATTTTATGAAAAACCGTTAAAACGCTCAAATTAAATATAAACATGGCAGTCGAATTGCAGAACGACCAATCTGGAAAAGTTTTTTTCATACAATTGCTCGATATTCGTAATGGCAAAATACCTGTTGACTCATCGCGGCTCCTCACATTTCCCACCAATTTTTGTCACTTTACTGAAACAAAGACCAAACTCATTGAAAAGGTTTTTCCAAACATTGCTCAGAATCACAAAAATCATGTATGGTTGAGCGAAAGAATTATATTGACTCCAAAAACCGTTGATGTCAACGAAATGTATTTTCAAATTCAAAATAAGATAGCTGGCTTTATGACAAACAAATCGATTGATTCCGTTACTAACCAAGATGATGTTGTCAACTATCCGACGGAGTTCTTAAATTTAATTGAATATAAACCAACCACTTCTTTATAATGGCTCCCGAGTTGCGGTGAAGAAATTAATGGACAACGTCATCGACGCTACAATTTTGAAAGAGAAGTACAAAAGCGATAACGTTTTGATTTCACTGATTCCTTTGTTTCCGATTTTAAACGGATATTTCCGGTGAGGTTAGCATAATGCAATGTCGATAAATAAATCTTAAGAGCAGTCGGTAAGTGTTTGTAGATAAATAGATAGATAAAACATTTATTTAGTGCAAAAACAGAGGATACACAAAGGTACAATCACATTAATCATACATAACACTAGAAATTATAAATACAAGATAACAGTAAATACATTTTTTTTTAAATCCTGAATTTTTCGGCAGAACCTCATGGTGCCAGACTATTATAAATACCGACATACAAAAAAATGATATGAATCCAAGAAGTGTCATTCACCGAGCGATGTATGTCTCTCTAGCTACACCAAATGGGAGTCCAACTCAGTATGGGCCAGGCAAATATACCTGACGCTGTTATTCTGCTGGATCCCGGTATAGTGGAGCGTCTGCGGATTTTGACCTCAAACTTTTGTTACAGTGAATGAATTTAAATGGTCGAGGGAGATTTTCTTTTTCATACATTAAAGTGTAAAGTTTGCCCAATTTTTTTAGTGCTTATGATTTTTTTTTTAATTATTTCAACAAAAATTATAAAATATTAATACTTGAATTTTATTTGAAATATTTTTTTTTTGTATCTATACGTTGAATAGACATAAGAGAATATATTTTTTAAAACGATGGAGCGTATGAATGGTCGTAACTACCTTGAACAGGTAGTAAAACGTGGAGATGGAAGAACGGCAACGACCGCTGCTCCAACACTAAACAGAATTCCTGTTAAATTGATTGAGTCAGGCGTTACTTTGCGGAAATCCATTTTAATTTGAAATTGAAAACAATATATCTAGTTTTAATTTCCGCGAATATTAGTGGGTTGCAGGTATGCACCTCCCTCCCGCCCGCTATATTATGCACATGCAAGATTACAAGGCAAATGCAAGGATTTTATGCACATGCAGGAAGGCAAAGCAATACCCAACACCATTACCGGACACGTGTTTCGCCTCTCCACGAGGCATCCTCAGGGGACGTGTTGACTCGCTGACCGTTGAGTTGCGACTGAGAAATTAGTATTTTTTTTTTGACGGCGTTGACGCTCCGTCTATAAGCTACGGGCCATGAAGATGCAACCCTTAGCTGAGTACTTGCTATACTTGCTGTTATTCACACAATATATAGGGGTAGGTATTGAGGGCTTACCAATAAAGTCACAATAAAACACTATTTAACTTGTTCACTATGCACTTAGCGATTTGAAGGGTGAAATTCGCGACTATATGATTCTACATTTAGGTATAAATCCAAATTATCTTGACAATGACTACAAATTTCTTTAAGTTTCTATGTTACTATTGTACGGCGCAACTATACCGTATCGACACCCAAAAAATCACCGTGTGTGATGAAGTTTATTAATGCTAATTTTCACTATGACAATTCGAGATTTTAGGCTATATCTAGGCTTAGGTCTATGTGAGTAGGGGTTGTCGTACCTTTATGGATAGCCCTCGGTAAGCTCCATACAGCGGAGACGAATTCACCCCTTCAACCCCCTCCATGTAGGGGTGGGATGCCGAAAACTATACAAAACTATTGTAGGCACGAAGCTATTACCTACTTGAGGTGAATTTACCGTAAAACTATGCTAGGAGGGCTATGCAGCTATATGTATCTCTATAGATACGACAACCCTCTACAAAACTTCATATGTTTCAACCCTGTCACTCAAGGGGTTGCAACTCTATAAGCGTATATATTTCAGGGGGATAAAAATAAACAGTTTTATTAAATCCTTAATTACGGCTTTATGCCTGCATACACTATAAACATCTATATATCCCCTGAAAGGATTTTTCAAGGCGGTTCTGTTTCAGACATTTAGAAGTCTAGAATCTAGACTTGTATTTTCGGGAAAGGAAGAGGGTAGATGCAAAGTGTTTTATTTTTGTGCATACCTTCACCAGGGCCATTTATCAAAAACCATTGACCAATCACGTACCAGCACCCTCCTGCTCTGTGATTGGTCGTGACCGTCAAGATGAAGGGACCAAGTCTCCAATGTTTGCGAAACATATATAAACTTAGCGTTATAATACCTTATTTAACCCACTTAGTGTTATAATACCTTATTTCTACCTTAATATTATTGATTTGGGCTGCCCGAAACACATATCGTTTAAAAGATATCGATTATATAATTTGGTCCCTCCAAATTGACGTTTCTAGTGTTGAGTGCAACAGGCAAACGGGCGATTTATTTTCGATCTTCGAAGGATAAATATTTAATACCTATTTACTACCTTCCAATTATGCAAAATTTCTTACGTTTAAGTTTATTTATATGAGCCAAAAACCTACTTTAGTTTTGTACACAGTGCATTTACAGTGATTCAACTCTGCTCAACAAGATTTTGACATTTGACACACTAGCTGAGTCGACAGGGTGTTGCTTTTTACGTTATGAAAATGAGAAATTATCTTAACTTCCGGCATTTGAATTAATAATGATAAATTTGTTTCTATTATCGCCGATACATCTTTGAGAAATATCTTAAATTAAAAGTTAATATCGTTCACATCACGCCATGTCAGTCAACTTAAAAATGCGTCTTAAATACGCATTAGTACACCGTTCCAAGAAGTAGTCAGCTTAGATTTACCAAAAATGTAAATGTTAACAACCTTCTCGCTTGCTGAAAAGATTCAAAACCGGAATTCAAGGCATCATCATTCTATTTGCGGCCTTCTTTTTGTCATTTTCAAGTTAATTTAAAGGTCGATTAAATCTTGACAAAAAAAATTACTTACGTTGCAATCAAACAGTGGTGTTCGAGGCTAAAAACATGATATTTTTTTTTATTCGGAAACCCCAAGTGCGGGAGCGGGAACCTCACACCTCATTGTTATGATTCAAAATAGGTAACGAGAATAACAAAACAAAAACAGCCCATAAAACTTGGGATCCGCTAGCACTCATTCCTAGGAAACTTGGATCGAATAGTGTCGTACTCGTTTTCGCACACGCTAGCAAATATAGTTTTTACGATTTTGAACAAAAATAAAATAGCAGTAATGAATATAATGAGTTATTGGATCTGTGTTTTTAAATTGCATTTAGATCAGGGCTGTTTTTGTTTTGTTCTTCTCGTTACCTATTTCGAATTATAACAATCAATCGTATTTACATGAGAGTGTATGATATTTATGTAAAATAAAAACGTAAGCAAACAGAGTTGGCGCGAAACATCTTTGGGTATCAAAAAATTTCATTACCGCTACATACATATTTTTTTTAGAAATGTGGATAAATTCGTAAAATAAATGATGAGCAAACCACTACCTATCCCTTTTTTCCTGGATGGGAAATCATCAAATGACTTTTCCCGCACTAGGTGGAGCGGAAGGGATTGTCAGAAAAACCCACCCGTGTTCCTCCTAGAGCCCGCCGCGTTCCAGGCCCGCGGTGACACTTTCGACAAAAATCCGCAACCTTAGCAGGCACTGACCCTATGGGACCCCGTCTTCTTTGGTGACTGCTTGCTCTTTGAAGCGCGCGTGGAACACAACACGCCGTCGACCCGGGCCTGGTTGCTCTCGGACGGTGAGCCCACAGCTCGCCATCCGCAGGCCCGCGTCTGCGGTAGCCAGGAATCACCCTGCGTTTCCCGGCGCCTTGTGCGTCTTCGTCTGTTGCGGCCGCCACCCCTCTAGTAGAGTTGTGCACACTCGAACACCACTGTTTCATTGCAACGTAAGTCATTTTTTTTGTCAAGATTTAATCGAACTTTAAATTAACTTGAAAATGACAAAAAGAAGGCCGCAAATAGAATGATGATGCCTTGAATTCCGGTTTTGAATCTTTTCAGCAAGCGAGAAGATTGTTAACATTTACATTTTTGGTAAATCTAAGCTGACTACTTCTTGGAACGGTGTACTAATGCGTATTTAAGACGCATTTTTAAGTTGACTGATATGGCGTGATGTGAACGATATTTTAACTTTTAATTTAAGATATTTCTCAAAAATGTATTGGCGATAATAGAAACAAATTTATCATAATTAATTCAAATGCCGGAAGTTAAGATAATTTCTCATTTTCATAACGTAAAAAGCAACACCCTGTTGACTCAGCTAGTGTGTCAAATGTCAAAATCTTGTTGAGCAGAGTTGAATCACTGTAAATGCACTGTGTACAAAACTAAAGAAGGTTTTCGGCTCATATAAATAAACTTAAACGTAAGAAATTTTGCATAATTGGAAGGTAGTAAATAGGTATTAAATATTTATCCTTCGAAGATCGAAAATAAATCGCCCGTTTGCCTGTTGCACTCAACACTAGAAACGTCAATTTGGAGGGACCAAATTATATAATCGATATCTTTTAAACGATATGTGTTTCGGGCAGCCCAAATCAATAATATTAAGGTAGAAATAAGGTATTATAACACTAAGTGGGTAGTAAATTCCAGGGAGTAGTCAAACAGTTTGGTCCCTCCATCTTGATATCAAGATGGAGGGACCAAGCATTTTGTTAAAATACTATTTATATGATGAGGTAGCTAAAATTATAGCAAAGGTAGCAAATAGTAGATTAATGGTATTATTTTTTTATATATGTTTCGCAAACATTGGAGACTTGGTCCCTTCATCTTGACGGTCACGATTGGTCAGTGTCGCTTTTAGCTATGCGACTACCTTTGACCTAATATTTCAAGTCTCAAATTACCAAGCCCTTTCTATTTACCTATGTATGTCTGTCTGTGCGTGTATATACCTCGATTACCTTATATACCACCGATCACCTTTATATACCTTTATATACCTTGATTACCTTTATATACCTTCGATTACCAGGGTTACCATGTGTTTACTGTTATGTGTAAGGGATAGGATACCCTACCTAACTATATTCTATTTACTTGGAAGAAATAAAGGCTCCAAGGGCTTATATACTGCCTCTTGAGAGCAAACGACTGTAACGAATGTGTTTTATTTCAATAACAACTATGTATCAACTATAGCTACCTATAACTATCTATACTATGCAGCTTTATTTGTTACAGCATTCTATGTACTAACTAACTACCTATAACTACCTATACTATGTAGTCGCGGTTTTATTTATTTGCAACATTCTATGTACTACTGTAGCTACCTATAACTATCTATACTATGTAGCTAAGACGCATCGTCGCGAACATGCACAATGAGACTTAACATTGGAGCATTTTGCCATAGTATAAACAGGGGAAGTAGTAACGCACCGCGCGCGGCTTGTATGTGTGCGCCATAGTATCTATGCGTCGACGCACGCACACTTTAACAAGTCTCGACCCGTTTCTCAGTGCGCCAGTCGGAGCTAACACTGCACTAGGTTCGCGCGTCACCGCTAAATAAATAAAAAATGTCTGACAGTCGCAGGAGAACGAATTGCTGTGTGTTTGGGTGTCTCAATAATTCATCGATTCCAGAATTATCTCTGTTCAGATTACCTAATGAACAGGAAAGGTACCCTATTTACTTATTTTTATTAGTTTTCTATCACACAGAGAAAGTAGGTAGGTAGGCCTAATTTCCTACTAGAATATATTAGATAGGTACTTTTGATCTATCAATTGATTGGCCGCTATTGCTTTGTTTACGTTTAGATATGCCGGTTTCTCAGTATTGTAGGTATAGTAACTAAGTAGGTAAGTACTTACAGTTGTAAAATCAAACCATTGTTGAACTTTATTGACTAATGATCACTGAATTAGTTATACAGAGATGTGTTAAAGTGACAACCCTAAGACAGTAGGCAATTATATCGCGAATTAGGCCGGAGATAACCTACTTCCCCTCTTTATACTATGATTTTGCGTTTCTTTTATAAAAAGCTTTATACTATTGGGGAGGGGGCCTCAACACATTTTGATACAGGGCCCGTCTAAGGCAAGCTGCGCCACTGTCTTGGTTAGTAACGGAATCAGTCGTTACTAAAGGAATTCCAAATAAAATAAGTTTTTAGCAGCCAATATAACTCTTTTGCTCAACGGAACGTTTGAAACAAATCCTGGTGTGCCATAATGACTTACACGGCATAGTATCTTGAGCGTATGTCGCGGACTTCCGACTTATGTTGCTGGGAGAAGAATACCTACTTGTTATTGATACGTTCTATATATTCTGTGCATTTTCGTCGGCATTGATTACAATCAGAGCCCCGCGGTTTCACCTGCGTAGTTCCCGTTCCTTTGAAAATACAGAGATAAAATATATCCTATATATTACTCGCTGATAATATAGCTTTCTATTGGTAAGATTTTTATAATAAAACAATAAAGTTAAAATACTACTTAGCTGAATCCTGCTGTTTCACCTGCCTGCGCCATTTATTGTTTCTGGCTCAGTGTTCTTTCTTTAGTCTCCTAAGTATCATAGCTTGATGTTAAAAATTATGGTTCTGGTATCCTGGTACTCTGTGAGTCTTCACTCACAATAATTCCAGCCCTAGAAACTGCTCTCTGAAGTCTCTCTGATGATGGTGCATGTGTTTCGTATTATTTGTTCGCGCATAACTCCGTCGCTTGCCAACCGATTTTAAAAAATCTTTTTTTGCTGGAAAGGGTATACTTCCCAAATGGTCCCATGAAAATTTTATCGAAATCGATCAAGCGGTTTTTTGTTAATTTCAATAAATGATAGCAAATCTGTCAGGATATCTGAAATCGCATGTTTGTTTATTGTTTACACCAATTTATACCACATACGCTGTGATGGGTATGTTTAGCTGGGAGTGAACCACTAAAAAGTGAAAAATAAAAAAACTTTTTACAAAAAATACAACAGACTTCTAAAAAATTTTGTTTTTCTAAAATAAAAGTAGCCTAAGTTACTCTTTATTACATCAGCTCCCTGCCAATAAAAGTCCCGTCAAAATCGGTCCAGCTATTTCAGAGATTAGCCGTAAAAAAACACAGAACACACAGAAGACAGACAAAGTCTATGTACCATAATATGTATTAATTATATGCATGTAGTAAAAAGCGGTTATTTCAATATTACAAGAGACGCTCCAATTTTATTTAGATGTTAATGTTTCTCCTGTGGAGAACAAATTATTTCTATTTGTTTATTAATGGTTTCACTAAAAGGGCTGACAATATGCAGAATGAATGTCAAATCATAATAACTGGGACATTTCTCTCTGGGATTTTTTGGGTATTTTTAAAGACGCTTTTGAAATATGAGCCATTTGAATAATCAAATCGTTATAATATAGGGCGGCGTTGGCTGTACAGCGGGTGCAGCAGTGTGTGGGCTCACCTGCGAGCAGCGCGCGAGGCGTAGGGAAGGCTCGGCCGTAGCGATGCGAGAAAGTGCGCACCAGCTGCGACGCCACCTGCAGGTGCTGCAGCTGGTCCGTGCCCACAGGCACGTGCGTGCCGCCGTACACCAGCACGTCCGCCGCCTGCGGACACACCACACGCAGTCAGACAAGCGTGCGAGCTGGCGAGCACAGCGCAGTCTGACGCCACACCTGTAGAACAGGGTACAGCAGCAGCCCTAGCGGCACCTCCTTCATGGTGGCTGCCTTCTCCTTGTACTGCGGCAGGTGCGCCAGGCGAGCATGTGTAGCCAGGCATGTCAACAGCCAGCACAGCTCAGCGTGGCGTGGCACACTGGACTGCGTGAACAGCACACTGCGCTCGGGGTCCACACCAGCTGCCAGCAAGCACGCAGTCAGCTCCAGCACATTCTGTTGAAGTTGCTGCGGATCCTGTCAGAAATAACACCTTCCATTATTTAACAATTGTTTTTGCCCAATTTTAATGGGGAAATTATCACAACAGACCACATGCATATTTACCCACTGGCACAAATCCATTAATGAAAATAGAATGTTAAACTGATACACTGTTTATCACCATTTGCTTGCCCTTTACCCAATTAATAGGTCTTCCCTTTCCCTAAGGTATGGTAGTTAACTCTATACACTATTATTTTTGTCTTGAAGAATTTAAATTCCGGATAGTGCACTAGTTTTGCTTAATCTGGCTGAACACATTGCACATACTTTTGCATTTATAATACTAGTATAAACAGATTACACCAAACTGATAATGCAATTTTCCATACGACATGCTCATGTTCCATATTCATGGTAAGCAGTGGCGGTACCTCCATATAAGCCCAAAAGCCCGGCATGCCTTACTAAAATGCTCGATAGATAATCAATATCAAATCCGAACTATTTAAAAGTTCGCGCGCTTAATTCCTGTCAAAATAACACAAAGTATCTACCTATGCCCATTGACCTATAAAAGTAATGCCTATGCCACACTACTACACATCGCGATTGTTCGCGCGCAGAGTTTCGTATTTGCAGCATCTACATATAGCTATCTTGCTTACACGCACTGGCTTTTGCCGGGCTTTCAAATACACTCTCTGTCACTTTCGCACTTATAGCGATGTGCCGTATAACGAGTTAGAACCTTGTGCGTCTACAAATGGATCAGAATGGAAGATTTAAGCCGTGCATGCCTATGAAGTTGCACGCGTTTGTTGACCTTGTCACCTTGCCAACTCTGCAGTGTTGCTGTTTTAGCGACGTTGTGAGATCTTGGAGATTTTTAACGAGTTTGGAGACTTTTTTTTTAAGATTTAGCAACAATAAAAATTAGCGACTTTTTAAAATAACGAAATTAAATATTCAAGCAATATCTTAAAAATAAAAAATTTGCGACATCTAGCTAGATTTTTCATATACCTGGCGACTTTTTTTGCCTAAATGACAACATGGCAACTCTGCGTAAGTAGCTCCTGACACCCGAGTGCAACTAACTTCAGTTTCATTTGCTGAGTTTTGTTTTGTTTACAAGTTTTGTTGTTAAAGTTTTTAGTGTGTTTTCTTAGATTTTCTCAGTGATACAATTGTTTTGGTGACTTACCTACAACAATAGAGGTAATTATACCTTATGAGGATTTAAAATGCGTTCAAGTTTTGATTGGCGAAGATAAGGTAAAATCTTTAAACTTTGCTAAGAAAAACAGTTCATTTCTTCATTAAAACCGACGCCTAATCTGTGTATTTCTCAGACTAGTAAATCGCATAAACGAAAATAGATCAGTGTATAAAACAGTTGGATTGTTGCCTGTTCGCACACTAATAAGTTGTATTGCTGGTGCTGCATATTTTTTTCGAATGAAGATTCCGTTTGGAATACACCTGGTTATAATGATTTAAATAACATATCTGGCGCCATTAAAAGGCATGCAAATTATTTCGACAAACAAACATTAAAAAGCCTTGTATTCTAGTCCTGATCTGAAAGATCGTAATGTTTTCGAATTAATTGATTTCATTCATGAGAATAACCTCGAAGATGCCTTTCCCGAGCTGTTAAAGTTAGCGTATCTTGTTGTAACTATTCCGGCTACAAGTTCTTCCGCGGAACGTGCTTTTTCGTCTCTTAAAAGTATCCATACCTATCTGAGAAATACACAAGGTCAAGAGCGTCTTTCCGAATTATCAATGATAGCTATTGAAAAACAATTGTTGGTAGAATTATAACGATCACCAAAATTTTACTCTGATGTAATTAAAAAAAATCTTTTAAGAAAGATAGACGATTCCAATTGGAATATAAATAATATATATATATAAACATAAGTAGGTACCTACATAGTCGAAAACTGAACTTTCTTTTTTTGAAATCGGTTAAAATTTTATTGGGCTTGCCTTATTTTGAAACCCTAGGCACACCACTGATGGTAAGCACTTAATATGGTGCAACACTCAACTACGTACTAACCTTAAGTTATTAACTGACATGTGATTTAGCAAAAATCCACTAAATTTAAACAGAATAACCTGGTGTGTGGTGAGAGAGTGCAGGTCTGCTATGAATATCATGAGGTCCTCGCCCTGCTCTTGCAGACGCACGCAGCGCCGTACCGCGCCGAAGTAGTTCCCGATGTGCAGCGCGCCGGTAGGCTGCAGCCCCGACACCACGCGCCGCGGCCAGCCCGAGCCACTACCAGCCTCAGCCCCCGTCTCAGCTTCATCACTCCCTGTCTAATGTCCAAACTGTTCTTATATCTCCGCCACCCCTTCTCCGTTTGTTATCAACCAACGTACCTTTGTAGAATATTTACTACTACTGTATATAATGTTTTTCATACACTGGGTGCAAATAGTCAATGATTTTCTAAGATAATTCGATGATATAATGCTACGCATATTTAAACATTCGACATTAAATTGGATCTGAAAAAGGCTCACAGGTCACAGGCAATCAGGCAACAACTTCTATATGATAGACTGATAGATATTTAGATATTGAGGTTTGAGAACCTTTCCCAGTACCTACATACGATGAATTATGAAAACGACAGTGACAGTTTTAGGCATGGCAAAAAATATCGATATATCAACATATCGTTATTTTTCCGTACAATTATCGATATTAATCGTCGATATTTTTAATCGCGATATATCGGTATTCAATTTTTATTTTAGAGTATCGAATTCGTATCAATTTCAATATTTTTTTTACGCAATTTTGGTTTCGTGTTTTTAATATTATTAAATTCTCCTTGCATGTTCCTCGCGTTAACTCTAAAAAATCCCGATGCAATATAGCAGTAAGACTATAATTATTGGTTGCGTGCACGAAAATAATAATACTATTAAACCATCGGTGTGAGACGAATATGACCCTGAAGTTAACAGAAAATTATCAATTTATGGATATTTTTTTTTTTCATGAAATCAATTATAAAACCATAAAATATGTTAAATATATTTTTTTTTTTAGGTTCAAGCATTAATAAAAAATACAATTTTCTTCTATTATTTTTTACGAAGTTTGAATGCTTTGGGAATATGTATGAATAATCAGGCGAAAATTGACGATATATCGATATTTTTCACTCGATAATTATCGATACTGTTTAAAAATATCGATACGATAAATATCGATATTTTTTTTTCACTTGCTCATCCCTAGACAGTTTACAGCTTTACACATTAACCTATACCTCAATGACTTTACATGACAATTTAGCATTAGCAGTTTAGCACAGAGTATAAATGGTAGTCATCATGTCACCTTGGTCACCAGATAATTGTAAAGAATACCTAGTAAGCACTCGTAAGCATGCTAGTAAGATTATAAAATTGTAAACCATAGATTTTTTTTTTTTTCCCTTCGCCCTTCTCGGGCAGGCTAAGGTCTTAGACATTGTTATTCCTACCTCAATGGTCTTAGACCATACCGCCTCGTGTAAACCATAGATATAAACTGTCGATAAATTGTCAAGTGGAAATAAGGATTACTTTTTACGCATTAGAATTTGATAGTAAATAACTTCTCATATTCTCTAAAACGTGGGCGGCGAGGACTTGGATGAACTTATTTCAAAAATGCCAAATCATGTGATTCGTATCAAAAACACAGATTTTACCATTATTTTTATCTGTAAAGTAAAAAATAAAAATCTTCTTTTTTGCTTTTACTTAACGACTAATTACTTACATTTTCCCTTTATTTAAAGTTTTACTGCGTTTAATTGCACTAGCAAAGCTTTATTGTAGAAAGAAAGGAAGGGGATGATATTATAGGTATTAAAGTGAATAAAAACACTTTTGCTGTACTTATTTGTAAGACATAGCTTTTAATAATGACATATAATATCAAGTCACAGGGGTTTAGGTCATTGGACCACAAACGTCGCTGTGTACTATCTCCATCCGTTTTGTCGTGCGAAGTGTGTTATTGGGTTTACTAGGCAGTCTTTTAATTTTTGCTTGAATGCATATTTCACAATCTCCCAGTTTCTCATCTGGCTTGAAATCTAAACCAATAAGTGTCTCATTCTTCAATGCCAACTTCATATCATCTTCATTCATATGACCTAAACATTTATGCCATTTATGAATTTTCATGTCTTCTACCAAGTTACATTTATATTTTTTGTTGTATTTACATGATGCAGGATTTAAATAGTACAGCCCATCTTTGCCTTTTGGCGCATCGATTATAACACCTTCTTCAGGTTGTGTAATTGTGGCCTTTTTATTTGTAAATAAGAAAGTCCATCCAGATTCTGTGGCTTTTCGAATGGATAGTAAATTCGAGGATAAGGTTGGGACATAGAGAGTGTTAGTCAAAATAACCTCTTGAATTTTACTTTTGCCTCCAACATTGGCATCTAGTATAATAGTGACTTGACCTTTACCAGCAATTTCAGCTGTTGCATTTGCGGAAGCTAGTTTTAGCAGTTGGAAGTCAGAATTGTCGAGATTTTCGAAATAGCTTCTGTTATGAGACATGTGCGATGTGCAACCGCTATCAAGAATCCACTTATTATTTTCATAATCTGAACTCTTATTTTTGGAATGCATACATAAAGCGTGGGAAGTATGAGGAACTTCTTCGTTCGTTTCTTTCTTCTTCTTATTTTCCAGCTTTCTGCATTCATAGATAGCATGTCCTTTCTTCTTGCAAAATTTGCATGTTTTTATGAAATACGACTCTTCTTCACGTTCGTCTTTAGTATTGTTGTTGGAACCGTTATTAATTTGTCTTGCGTCCGATTCTTCTAAAATTTTTACCTTAAGTTCTTCAGGTTTCGGTAACGTGTCTCTGGATTCTATAGCTACACGAAAGTTTTCGTAGTCAGGTGGTAAGCTGTATAGCATCATAACAGCGAGCAAATCCTCATGAATATTAATGTCCATATCCTGCAATTTGTCCACCACGTCCATGAACTTATTTAAATGTTCTCTAATATTGCCATGTTCCATTTTGGACAATATTAGCTGCTTTAAAAGTGAAGCTTTTCTAGCCGGTCCCTTGCTGGCATATATGGAATCAAGCCTAGTCCAAATCTCATGAGCAGTTGCACAATTTTTTATTTGCTTTAATTCAGAAGGTGAAATTAGAAGTACTAACTCAGATTGAGCCAAAAGATCCTTCTCTTTCTTCTCTTCATCAGCTTTCTCAAGATTTAACGGCTTCTCAACAACACTCCATAATTTATTTTTGATGAGTACGGCCCTGGCTTGAATTCGCCATGTGTCGAAATTTTCTTTGTTCAAAGCCTCAATTTTAGTACTTGAGCCCGACGCCATCGTGATCAATGCATTTATAGCTTTATTTTTGCTCTGCTACCATATTAAAGTGAATAAAAACACTTTTGCTGTACTTATTTGTAAGACATAGCTTTTAATAATGACATATAATATAAAGTCACAGTTGCTATGGAGACTGCAGGTATAGTCCTCCTAACAATAGGGCATCGAAAAATTCGTCCACATTTTAACAACACACACTTAACGGGAAAAGTGACCAGAACTGAAAAGAATCACTGGCTGCATTGCCACATTGAATGGCAATGCTGATTCATTGACCAAAGTGACCTAGTGTTTCAACCCCAAATGGCTTGAAAATATTATATTCCTAATAAGGTATTTGCGCCGTTTGAGATTTTCTGCACCTGCCGCAGCCACCCCAGACTCCAGACAGTACTAAAAAGATGGAATGGCGCAAGGGTGTCGACACACGTTGCTTATTTACCTTCCAAGGCATTATGGTGATCCTATCTGGCCTCTTGCCATCGTCTTGTGCCAAGCCATTCGGTTCTAATACAGTTGGCAAATGATGTGTTTAGGATAAGTTACATCCGCATTGTAATAATAATAATTTATTATTTTTTCTCCCTCTGTCATGTAAATGTAAATTGCATACTATTGTATAAATTCAGGTTCGTAAAATGCAACAGATGTGTTGCTGGGCCGACATGCGACAGTTCGTTGCGCCACTTCTTCCCAGCTAAAGCACTAGGAAGTGGAGATGGGTGGGCGTTTTGAGGGACAGACTTATGTAAAATTTGACGTTCAAAAAGTGCTGACTCTCAGCCTAGTTTGAATAAATGACTTTTGATTTTGAATGCAAAATAAAAAGTGAATTAAAAGAAAAAGACTATAATTGAACGACTATGCAACCATGATCTTGATAAACATTTAATAAAATAACTAATTATCGCGCCTAACCAATGTCCACATCACATCACTATTTTGAATTTTTACATGATGGTCTTGCCTTCTTGAGCTCTTGACATTGACAGTCGACACTTCGACAGATTTCATTTCATTAGTTTCGAAGGAATTTGAAAGCGATAGGTACATTTTATGATTTTATTTTTGATGAAACCGCGCAAGTCTCGAATAAATTGAAATCCCAACAATCCACAGCTTAAGAACAAGATCCCAGGTTTTCATGCGTTCTCAGCTCATCTTGTATGTATATATGTAACAACAGTACCAGGTACCTACATAAACATAACCTCTCTCTCATCGCACTTGTTTACACTCATAAACAGATTCTGAAACAGTAGGCCGACAGAACTATTCAAATTTCCAAGGTTGGTCTATAAAACTTTTCCCCGATGCGTTTTTTCTGTTTTCACACTAATGATTTTTCATTTCACTTCTCCAGAACGCTCTTGCTGCTGTTACTGGTTGATATGCATATAAACGTAAATTGCCGATTTATAGCAGAAGCATCTCATTAACTTCATTTCAGTTTTTCATATGTATGTCTAAAGACACATTTGTTATATATTAACTTATACCTAACTAGCAGCGCCCCGCGGTTTCACCCGCATAGTTCCCGTTCCCGTGGCAATATGGGGATAAAATATAGCCTATGTTTCCTGGGGATAGTGTAGCTTCCTAGCAGTGAAAGAACTTTCCAAATCGATTCAGTAGTTTCGGAGCCTATTCAATACAAACAAACAATCAAATCTTTCCTCCTCTTTATAATCTTCTAAATATATATGACTCAAAAGTAACTGACTGACTGACATAGTGATCTATCAACAAACCGTTCAGTGGTTTGGGCTGAAATTTAGCATGTAGGTAGATGTTATGATGTAGGCACCCGCTAAGATAGATTTTGATTAATTCTACTCCCAAGGGGATAAAACAGGGGATGAAAGTTTGTATGAAACTTTGTCAATTCTAAACCGATCCAACTGTTAAACAAAAGTAAAGCTGCAAAAACTATACCTAATTAATAATAATATTTCTTAATGCGAGTGAAGCCACGGGCAAAAGCTAGTATTAGTATAGATAGAGAAGTAGATTTTCAAATGATGTTCTTTTTGGTTTCTCTTCTAATTGATTAAATACCTGCCAATCCTGCCATGTTATCTCTTCTCCACCCTTGATAGACTGGTAGAATGCGTAAAATATAGTCTGCCTATGAAATTGAAATAATTCATTCTGTTGGTGAACCTTATCTTGTAGAACTTTAAAGTTACTTACAACTGGACTGGCATACAGTTTGTTTGAGTATCTGTCTAGTAAAAATATCAGAAATCATCACAGATCATTAGCTTTCTGTCATTTAAAGCAAGTTAGTTTGCCCACAATTACTTAAGTAAAACACTGCCTCTATATTTAATTACTATGCGGGTTTCACCCACGTAGTTCCCGTTCCCGTGGGAATACAGCGATAAAATATAGCCTATGTTACTCAGGGTGAATGTAGCATTCTAATGGTGAAAAAATTTTTGAAATCGGTCCAGTAGTTTTTATTTTATTTTTTACATACAAAAATCTTTCCTCTTTATAATATTATATAGTATAGATAAGGAAAGGAGGCTAAGAAGCCGAGGCAAAGTCGCTTCATGCTATGGCAACAAAAATCTGCTCTGCCCCACCATACATAACACAACAAAATATACTCAACAGCTGATTTTGCAATTTTAGTTTTGGTCCCATAGTAAATTCTGATGAGGTACCTATTGCGTTTATTCTGTTACAGGTTTTAAATATTCAGAATTAATTACATTTCACATTTCTTTATCACTATTTTAACCAACTCCCAAAAAAGAATGATGTTGTTGACTATATTTTTTTGTGTTGACCTCATAACTTTGTACTGGGTGTACCGATTTTATGATTTTTCTTTTTTAATATTCCAAAGCTGGTGCTTGTGGTCTCATTTACATTTGAGTGAGATCTGACATATATTTGAGTTATCCTTAATAATAATATGTGGCTTTGACTATATTGATGATGTTCTCATTCTCACACACAAATGAAAAGAAAACTACTTATATATTATGATGGTTTGGAATGGAAAAGCATGTTAGTATTTCAAATCTTCCGGGATAGCTGAAATTGCATATTTGCTTAATGTTTCCACTACTTTATAACAAATTAAAATGCAGCTGAATTCTAGACACAAAAAGTATAAAATAACTTTTTTATACTTTTTAATTTCGGATGTCGATGTTCAAAAAACGAAGAAGCAGCTGAAACACTGACTTCTTTAACCCTTAAACAAACGCGAGCCGGTATACATTTTTTTTTAAGGTTGCATTGTATTTTAGGTAATTGAGGGTCACTGATTTCATATTTTAAAACAAAATTTAAAAAAGAATAGGGGATGGGGTAGTTTTTCTGGTGGTAAATAATTTACCATTATCCGTTCATGACTACAAAATGTTTGATGTTGGTGGTAAAATTGTTACCATTGTCCGTTACGGTTTAATTTTCGTTTCTTGACTAGTGACTTCCTCTTGGTTCTACTTAAAATATTTATTTTATATTTTGGAAATGAAACATTTTATTTTTTTAATATTTTTTTATTAGTATTGCATATTACCTATGTTATAGTATTGCTTATATTAATGATATTCTTACAATCTATAAATCTAAATTAAAAACAAATGACTTGTGCAAAAAATATATAAAAAAGTAATCAATGTTATTTTTAATAAAATTTCAGTCCAAAAAAAATAAACAAAAAACAACCGATTTTTATATAGATAATCTGATATTTTTCAAAGTGGGATCGGACAAGGGTAAGATATTTACCACATATTTGAAACATCTAAATTATATGAATAAGTCAATTGCAAATGCTGCTAACACGTGAGATTAGTCAAAATATGTTATAGTTTTGGAATTTGCGTCGAAAAAGTACTTACCAGATTTTTTCTTGAACAAACTTTCAAAATTTCTGACAACACCCGCCAAAAACTCGACTTTTTTCACAACAAAACCGTTGAGTCAATTTTGACATTACCTTACAGTGACAAATGACGTTGACAGGTTGTCAAATGAAATAAAATAGATAAACAAATTATTATAGATTATAAATATGTGATATTTATACCTTTAGTGTTACCGTATTAAAAGTTAGAGTGCATTATTTAAAAAAACACGATGTGGTAATATATATACCTTTATTTGAATAAGGGTTAAAGTTATGCTGACAGTTCGGTTGCAGTTGATACAGACAATGACATCCATGAATCCTTGCCAGATCATTGGGAATATATCACTATAAAATGAAAGAATCATTTGATGAGATTTCTAAGGAAAAAGGTATATGGTACCAAGTTATTCAAAATAAGCCTCCTTGTATGCCCTGGCTGATGATGATGATCTAAACAGAAAGACTGCGCTCTGGACACTATCCATCGGCGAATTTTGGCTATCGTATGACAAGTTTCATCACCCCATTTGAAATTGAAGATAATTTATACTTCATTGGCAGATGGATTGTGTAAGGAACAAAGATGTGAAAGAATTTAAACAACATTTTCAAAATGCTGGGTTAAGTCAATCAAGTTTGGCAAATCCTAAATCGCAGTTAGCTAAAAGATTACGTAATCGAGCAAGGCTATCTAATTGATAATTCCTTCAATTCCTTGTCACTCCAATTGGTTTTATAATTTAGTGTAATAAGATCGAATAGGGAACGATGGTTTGGCGTATCCATGTGGATAAAACCCTGTGTTAAAAATAATAAAAAAACGCTTTTGGAGATAATTGGTTTCGATAGAAAGACAGACAGACACACAAGTGATTCTATAAGGGCGTAGTATTGTTTTATATGTATGAAAATGAACATGAAAGTGTTTAAATAATACAATATCGTCCCTGAGCAAACAACACCGCTCAAGTTGTTTTCGCCAGTTATTTCACAGAATTTGAACTTGGTGGATATAGAACTCTCTGTCACCGATGGATCTTACATAAGTAAATAAACTATACTTGGCGATCAACCAGACCTCGGCAAAACTTAAACAGATATGCCACAGCAGCGCCCCAGTACATTGATTATAGTAAATGAATCGGTTTTTTCGTGCTAATTTATGTAAGCGTTCCATAGGTATGTAGGTTCTAAATGGGGCTTTAAAACACTTTGAAAAAAAAAAAAAAAAAAACAAAACCAATCCATAAAATAAGAATTATTTGCAATTTTATAGCAAAAGGTAGTGACAAGTTTGGGTATGAAATGTTTCATGTCTGAATGATATTTGCAGAGAATGCGGGAACAGCGTACTTTAGCTGCAGTGGCGCAGCTGGCGGCGGCGACGCGGCCTGCTCAGCCGGCTGCGGGCCGCATGCGCGCCTGGCGCCTGCACGCGTACGGCGCGCTGCCCGAGCTGCGCCTGGAGGAGGCGCGCGTGCCGGCTCTGCGCGCGCCGCGCGACGTGCTCGTGCGCGTGCGCGCGGCTTCGCTCAACCCCATCGACGTCGCCATGATCGGTGAGGGCGGCCGCCTGCGCACGCGGCAGCGCACGGGAGCCGCGCTCACCCGCTCACCCGCTCACCGCGTGCTTGCAGGCGGCTACGGCGCGCGCGCGCTCAACGTGCTGCGCGCGCTGGAGGGCGCGGAGGGCGTGGAGTTCCCGCTGGTGCCGGGCCGCGACTTCGTGGGCGTGGTGGAGCGCGCGGGCGCGGCGGCGCGCCTGCGGCCCGGCGAGCGCGTGTGGGGCGTGCTGCCGCCGCACCGCCAGGGCTCGCACGCCGACTTCGTCGTAGTCAAAGATGAATGGGTATCGAATGTTACAACTTAGTTGACGCTTGTCGCACATGACACTCTTGTACGGCGCGCGGAGATTATGACAAGAAAAATAAATGCTTTTTAACACACTCGAAAACCAGTTCTGGTTTTAGGACTACTAAAGTAAATTACATAATCTATTTAAAAAAACAATCGTCCGTTACCTACTGACAACGCAATGCAGAAACTACTCGTCGTAGAAAGCTGAAATTTGGCATTGGGGAGTGTAGGGGAGCACTAAGCGAGGATTTCGCGATATTCATATGCGTTATGGGCGTACGAAGTCGCGGGCAAAAGCTATAGCTATCCCCTGTGTGAGCACGACACCCATAACTAGAGATCGCATATTTAACCCCTTTTCAGCGTAATTGATTATTATAGCAAAAAAGAGATCATGTAGGTATATTTCGGATTGGTCTCAATCTGATTTCAACTAGACGTTCTATTAATGGCATGTCAATCCTGAATCCAGGCAGGGCGCGCGCCGGCGGCGCTGGACGACGCGGCGGCCGGCGGCGCGCTGTACGCGGCGCTCACGGCCTGCGCGGCGCTGCGAGCGGGCGGCCTGGCGCCGGCGGCGCGGGGCGCGCGCGTGCTGCTGCTGGGGCTGGGCGGCGTGGGGCAGGCGGCGCTGCAGCTGCTGGCGCAGCGCGGCGCCGTCGTCACCGTGGGCTGCTCCGCCGAGCTGTGTGACCGCGCCGTGCGCCTGGGAGCCGTCGCTGCGCTGGACCGCCACGCCGCCGACTACGACGCCGCGCTGCAGGCGGCCGGCCCGTGAGTATGCGGCCGCGGGACACGCTCGCTCGCCGGCACAAGCTGACGTGCCGCCGTGCGCAGGTACGACGTGGTGCTGGACTGCGCCGGGCTGGGCGGCGACGCGGCGGCCGCGGGGCGCTGGCAGTTCTCGCGCTACGTGACGCTGACGACGCCGCTGCTGCGCGACATGGAGGCGCGGGGCGTGGCGCTGGGCGCGCTGTGCGCGGGCGCGGCGCTGCTGGCGCAGGGCGCGCGCGCGGCGCGGGCGGCGGGCGGGGCGGGCGGCGCCGCGCGGGCGGCGGGCGGGCCGGGCGGCGCCGCGCGGGCGGCGGGCGGGGCGGGCGGCGCCGCGCGGGCGGCGGGCGGGCCGGGCGGCGCCGCGCGGGCGGCGGGCGGGGCGGGCGGCGCCGCGCGGGCGGCGGGCGGGGCGGGCGGCGCCGCGCGGGCGGCGGGCGGGCCGGGCGGCCGCCTGCCGCCGCACGTGCGCTGGGCGTTCTTCTCCCCGTCGGCGCCGGACATCGAGCAGCTGCGGCGCCTCGCCGAGCGCGGCCAGGTGCGTGCGCGTGCTGCGGGCTCGTGCGCGTGCGCGGGCGTCAGTGAGCAGTGCGCTTGTGTTGCAGTTCGGCGTGCTGGTGCAGGAGGTGTTCCCGTGGTGGCGCGCGCGCGAGGCGTACGAGCGCGCGGCGCGGGGGGGCGCGCGGGGCAAGCTGCTGCTGGACTTCACGGCCGCACCACCCCCGCACCCCCCGCACCCCTCGCCTCGTACTGACGACTTGTGATTAATGTACATGTAAATAACAATAAGGCATTATTTTCTGTTAGTAATTGCTAATTTGTATTTGGCTTCAGTAAATCAAAGATAGATAGATAGATTTAAATAAATCGTTATAGTGGGATATCGTCTTGATTGCTGTGTCGTCCGTACCGGCGCCAACCGCTCGCATGCGGGTGCGGCCCCCGCAGCCCGCAGCCCGCAGCCGCCGTCCGCCTTGGCTAGAGTCACTTCCGCACAGATTACCGCAACAGTATTGACGCTATTTTACATAACATTGACAGTAACCCATTATTTATGAGATTCGTTTTCAGTAAATAATATTAACATAAGTACTTTATTTAAATCTGACTTTAATAATGTACATTTTAGAAAATAGTCATTCATATTATCTTTCTGGATATTATATGCAAATTTGCGCAACGCAAGGACATTGTTATTCATGACTTATTAGGTACTTATTTATCACTAACTGTGCCCGCGACTTCGTTCGCTTGGATATCGGAGAAACATCGTACAGTACCTTGCACAAGCTAACCTGACTCCTCGCCCGGTCGGCATTTGAAACAGCTCTGCTGTCACCTCGAATCAACATCAACAAACAGACAATTTGGAACAAATGGTTGCAATATTCATATTGAAACTAAGAAGCAAAGAAACTGATGAATCGAGTCTTAATTCTTACTTAATTTTTTTCTGATTTTCAATGAGAATAACATATCATAAAACACTGACACATTCAATTCTGTTTTTCCATTTGGTATGTATATGGTTAAAAGTTTTAAAGGAGCAACTTACGGCGGCGGGCGGTCTATAGATGGGCGACCGCCGACTCCTTCGTGTCTTGGAAACGTTAAACTCGTGCTTAGACTACCTAGTCTAAGCACGAAGTTTAAGAAACAGGGTCACGGTTAGTCTTAAGATACTGGATACCTATACAATATCTTAAGAGATAGTGAACGGCCAGAGGGTTATTTCAAAATTACCTATTTATTAGTGAAGACCCTGTCGATCTAGCCACGGTCAAACGATGTAAAGAACATAATTTGTATTTGTTGATGATTCTGTGTGACTATGTATGTGTGTGAGGTGGTGTGTGCAAAGTATGAATGACTAGGTTATGTAGGCAGGTTATTATTGATTCTGTGTGAGCATAGTTTTGTTGAAGTAGCCACTCAGTCAGTTTATGTTTAATTTCCCGTTTTGTCAAATCTAGCATGTTTAGGTGTGTGTATATTTTTTTCTGTAAGTATATGAGAGACCTCAAAACAAGATACCTACTGCTGTTTGGTAAAGGCTGATCTGTGAGGAGTACTTGGAGGGATAAGGGTGCGTTTTCTTCGGTCGGAAGGTGGTAGGGTTGAATGTTTGTATGTTATGGTCATAATTTCCATTTTAGTTTTCTAATTTTCAGACATTCCATTTTTCCAAACAAAACGGATACCGAGCCCCACAAATGAGTCATGGACCTTACGAAGTCGGTGGCAAGCTCCCTCTGCTGCGCAGCAATGTGCCGCGGCAGCCGAGTTCCACCCGGCGTGCGCCTCCACGCGCAACGCGTGCACGTGCGCGACGGCTCTCGCCTCCAGATCCGTGCGGTATTCCCGGACTAGCCGAATGGCCATGACCCTCTGGGCCGAGACCAGGTGGCGCGCCGGCAGTCGCTTTAACGACAGCGCCCCGTAAAGGGCCATGGACCGCACGATCCCCGCATACAGCCTCCGGCAGGAGGCGTTTGGTCCCCCTAGATTGGGCAAGAACCGCTTGAGCGCAGCCCCGGCCCGAGGGTTGGCCACCCTGGATGGGTTTGATAAATGGAAGACGATTTTGCTAGAATGTTTTCAGTTCTGTGAGAAGACAGTGAAAGGTTTAATCAGTGCCGGCGACTTCGTTCGCGTGGATGTCGGGGAAAAATATGTCACGTAGAATACAATGCACGTAGGTACAGAAAATAAAAGGTTACACAGGGCACCTCTTCCGTGCCGAAATGCCGACCAGCCCTGATATCTCCTGGTACCTCGAACCTAGTTGATTCTTATTTTCGCACTACTTCAAATTAATAATACCTTTACCTAATAATACCTTTTGGATTTCTTTACTCAGAAGCTCCTGGCTAAATAATACAGGGATCGATGTTCATAGGTAAAGCGACGCTTGCCGAGGTCGATCCAGTCTCCTCCGACTGCCGAATATCTACAATTGACAGCCGGGCACAACGGCTTAGCGAAGACGAACGCGAACTGAAGTAAATTGCTTACTTAAAATAAACACATCAAAAGTATCTAGGGATCAACATATATTTTTGCAATAACTTTCCTCCTGATTGATATTAATTAAAATTTTCTTTAAGGATTCATCAAATAAAGTGTTTTCGTTTGTCACAGTAACGATAAACCAAGTCACCTTTGCATTAATAAAGAAATTTGCCATTTTCCTAATAAAGGGATTTTTGACATTTGAACCACTAACATTAAAGTTCGAAAAAAAGACTGAAATAACAGTTTTCTTTAAAATTTTATTGGGTAACTTAAACAATTAATAATCCGTGTTTCTACCGCGAACACTAACAACACAAGAACATCGGTTTGGCATACTCAAAATGAGTTCATCCAAATCACGCTGTGGAATGGCCGCCCATGTTCGTTGCAACAACAAAAAAAGGTCTTCTTGCGACTGGATACCCTCCATATTCGGCAGAGCTCTTCTCTGTAGCATATCCCATGCATGCTCAATCGGGTTCAAGTCTGGCGACTGAGCAGGCCAGGGCAGGACATTGATGTTAGCTGCGGCGAGAGTCTGTCTTACAACTCTTGCGGTGTGCGGTCGTGCATTATCATGCATTAACTGAAATAAGGGACCGATTTGCACTTGTAGAGGAACGATGACGTCTGATACAATCGTCTCAGCATAAATTTGAGCGTTGAGGTTGCCTCTGATCCAAATCAACTCAGTTCTTCCGCCGATCCAAATACCCGCCCATACTATGATGGTTCCACCACTATAAGGATGGACTTCCTGGCAGGATTTTAATCGCTGTTGGCGTCCAGGGGTTCTCCAGTGTCGTATACGTCTTGTATCCGGTCTCATACCAAAACGAGACTCATCAGAAAAGCACACGAAACGCCATTGTTCTTCTGCCCAATTTCTGTGTTCAAGAGCCCATTGATATCGAATCCTACGATTGTGCATTGCTATAGGTGGTACCCGTAGCGGTCTTCGGGAATGAAGGTTCACTTCATGCAAGCGGTTTCTGACTGTTTGGTCGCTAATTAAGTTCCCTGAAGAGTGATGAAGCCTCACGGCTAACATCATGGCGGTTATTGTTGGAGCTCTTCGAGTTAAGATTTGAATGTATCGGTCTTGTCTCCGTGTGGTGCAGCGATACCGTCCTCCATGGCGCTCAGCCAAGGTAAGCGAAGAGCTCTGCCGAATATGGAGGGTATCCAGTCGCAAGAAGACCTTTTTTTGTTGTTGCAACGAACATGGGCGGCCATTCCACAGCGTGATTTGGATGAACTCATTTTGAGTATGCCAAACCGATGTTCTTGTGTTGTTAGTGTTCGCGGTAGAAACACGGATTATTAATTGTTTAAGTTACCCAATAAAATTTTAAAGAAAACTGTTATGACAGTCTTTTTTTCGAACTTTAATCCCAAGTAGCACTTTAGCGATGAATTAGGTCATAAATAAGCTACATTACAGTCTACAGCTTTTATACAGCTGTACTAAAGGATAGGGTGAGTCTTTAGACTGTATTAAGGAAAGATTATACACTATTAAACAGCATAGCTGACTAATGACTTGATAGTGGCGAAAAAGTATACTAAAAACATTTAAGTAGAATTTTAAAATGCTCTAGTCCAGCTTTTGGCTGTTTGAGATACTAGTAGCTGGTCTAGAAGCCCAAAGCTTGTTAACGGCTGGTTAATACGTAAAATTCACCTCTCTTGTAATGCTGCGGGCTGCATTAAAACATTGAATAATGCCACTAGCTTTTAATTGGTATACACTAATTCTATTGTAATTCTACTTCAACGAGCTTGTTAATGGCTGGTTAAAAGTGTATAAGGAATTTCTACAAATGCTGTTAGATTTATAAGAGAATAATTAAACACCCTGAGTTGTAAATTGGAATAGGAGTACTCCATCCTAATGCCAATGCATAAAGTGTAGCTGACAGTTATTATACAGCTTTCAGCGTTATTTAAGAGTAAATCTAGATTATTGGTGTTTAAATTACGTCAAATTTGATTTATTTTTGCATAATGTGCGAAGCGATTTCAAGAGCTATACTACGTATGTTTTAATAATACACTTTAAATAAAAAATGAAAAGTGGAGTAAAAAGAAAACTGTTAAAAGAATACGTTGAAGCTTCTATGGACGAATTGCAAAGGAGCAGTACTGATGCAGTTGATGTTTACAAGCCAGTGTCATTTACGCATAGGGTTCCGCACAAATAGATTTGTGTGCCTATCCTTTTGAAAATAAATTGCATTTGATTAAAATGATGTTGCAAAGAGGTAGCACACCACTTTCGCAGGTAGCAAAAAGACTCAGTGAATGTTGTGCTAGGTACTGATCGAAAGGAGGTGCTTTTCATGACCAAGGATAATAAAAGTTTCCCCAAAATTTATTTTCAAAATTTAGCAAAGGTATAAGATTGTTCTTATTAAGGATGATAAGAAAAATAAAAAATCATTGTATAAATTTGTAAATACTGTTTTTTAATCAATATGAAACATAATTTGTGAGAATACAACATAATTACGAATGCCATTATGAAAAATGAAATGCTCCCAACCACTTTTCTTCTCCTTCTCTATAATCTTTCGTTTCCTTTTTCAACGGTTTTGATTATTT
Source organism: Hecatera dysodea (assembly GCA_905332915.2). Taxonomy (NCBI): domain Eukaryota; kingdom Metazoa; phylum Arthropoda; class Insecta; order Lepidoptera; family Noctuidae; genus Hecatera; species Hecatera dysodea. The sequence continues at coordinate 20,788,845 of HG995300.1, read as the reverse complement.
TAAACGGCATTATTATTCCTGAAAACAATAATTAACTAATTAACAATCATAATATAATACGAAAAGGGAAAAGCAAAATATTTTTCGGTTGTTTTGACGAAATGACATGGATAGCGCTGTTCTAAACTAAATTAAAAAAAGAGAAGGATGCGCAAAATTACCTAACTACTGGGCTTGCAAGGGTATTTCGAAAGCCAAACAATGTACATATTGAAATGGTTTTCTGTCGAGATTTCTTTATCCCTGAAAAGCTACTGTATGCTCTATATTTATACCAGTACACAGTAAGAAAGATAATTAAAATCCTTTCTCCAGCCATTATAATGCTAGAAGCTGGTACATTGACTTGGTAACACCTTTGTACAGCAAATAACTTTTTAAAAGAATTTCTGGAGAATTTGTACTGGATAACAAATTAACGCCATTTTAGCAGTACAGAAACGATTTGTTATTAAATATCCAAATGATTTCTTATAGTTTTTAAGGATATTTGATAGCTTTTAATTCAAATAATATATTTTCCACTTATTTCCTAATAGAATACATTAAGTTCGAAAGCAATAATTTGAGTGATAAATCTATTAAGTATTCGTACACCATTTAATCTTGTGAAATATTTTCGTTAAAGCGATATTATTCTGATGGCGCGTGAAATATTTGATGTAATTACCTATACACATTAACAGTAAAGTGGTGCTCGCAACTCAATTTACATACAGGACACTTAAAACCAACGTGGAAACTATTAAAAATATCTTACCTTAAATAATAGTCCGCCCGCGCACTTTAACAAACAATAAATGTCATCTGTCACAAAATACACAAAAGAAAATTAAATAAAAAAGTATTTTTGTTTGGTTATTTATACTTTAATAAAAGCTATTGCCAAGCCTCAAAACATCTAAAAGCTGTTGAAGAGAATTAAAGTAGCTGAATCTTAGGCTGCAATGGCTGTTGTATAGCAGTATAAGCCATTGTACAGGCCTCGTACAGCTGTTTCAATGATTATACCACCGTTAACCAGTCACTGTAATGCTCAAGGCTGCTTAATTTGGGGCCCAAATTAGAATTACAAGGGCTGTGTAGTTAGCTACACAGCCCTTAAGCAGGTAACTAAAGCAGCCTTGAGTGTCACAAAATTCTATAATCAAGTCAGGCTAAGAACTCACGGAGCGATTTTCACCCGCGAGCGCCGCGGTTGCGGGCCCGCAGCTTCTGTAGAATGCAGATTTATATGTAAAAAATTAAAGCACAACTCACGACGCGTTGTACGTCCGCGGTGAGCGCGGTTGTTTACGGTTCCCGCTGCACCGGCGGGCAACTAGTAGAATCGCGCGGGCCGCGGTCGCCCGTAGCCTCGGCGGGTGGCGCCCGCGCGCTCTGCGATCGGTTTGCGTTCGACCGCGGTGGCTGGCGGGGGCGGGGGGTACAGAAATCTAACGCCATTTTGCACTAGTGACTTGTGGCATCGTGACATGTTTGTGCATGTTTAAAATTAAACAAACATAAAGTGGATATTGAAATCGAACTACCAATTAATTTGGTCGTAGACGTGGCTGGCGGTCATCGCCCGCCACGTCTGCGGGCAATGATCGCAACCGCGACGGCTGCGTAACCGCGCAAATAACCGGTGTCGTGAGTTTAGAAATAAAACCGCAGTTCCACCACCGCGGCGGTCGCGGGTGAAAATCGCTTCGTGAGTTCTTAGCCTCACTATGCGGCTGTCATGTGCTACTTGGGATGTTAGTGGTTCAAATGTCAAAAATCCCTTTATTAGGAAAATGGCAAATTTCTTTATTAATGCAAAGGTGACTTGGTTTATCGTTACTGTGACAAACGAAAACACTTTATTTGATGAATCCTTAAAGAAAATTTTAATTAATATCAATCAGGAGAAAAGTTATTGCAAAAATATATGTTGATCCCTAGATACTTTTGATGTGTTTATATAAATTGTACGGATCGTAGTTTTAATGCAAAACGTATCAGGTCAGAGCAGTGGTGGCCGAGTGGTAAAGGCCCCGACTTACGAATCGTAGGTCGCGGGTTCAAACCCAGCCAGGCGTATTACTTTGTGTAATTCATTTCTTCACCACTGCTCTCAAAAACGGTGAAGGAAAACATCGTGAGGAAACCGGCATGTCCTAGAACCAAAAATTCGAAGACATGTGACATTCACGAACCCGCACTGGGCCCGCGTGGTGGATTATGGCCCATTCCCTCTCCTAGAGAGGAGGCCTGTGTCCCAGCAGTGGGAACGTTAAAAGGCTGATTATGTTATGTTTATGTGTATCAGGTTAAACCATTTACGTATGTATCAGAGCCAAAACAACAGAATAACTGACACTGACAAGCTGAGTCCGGTAGATTGTCGTGGCTCGCGGAACTTCTCTTCGTTTGTTGCCTGACAACGGCGAATCAAGGTCACACTACAAACCGCTTTTGATTTTGTACGCGTTTGACAAGAAAATAAATACTCGTAACGCCGCTTTTCGGTTGAGTACCTATCGCGCGTTTGCCAAAATATAAATACACGTGATATATTATTACTAAAAATCACGAACTATCACAAGGGGAACCCTAACCCCCCCCCCCCATTTGGAGCCGCACGTGATTAATGGACGCCCCTTAAGAGTACGGCTAAATCGTCTCTTCTCGTCTCCAAGTTTTAAGACAAGGCAATCCTATACGTTTATGCTTATAAGTCCTGACTTAGTCAAGCAAATAAGCAAATGTGCATTAAAAGACATGAACCGAATGACGTAAATGTGCATTTTATTGAAAACCAGGGAGTGCAAGTTCCCCCTTGCAGCCCCCCCTCCCCGCCCCCAAGCTCTTCCTTCCTCTAAGAATGTTTCTTCTTACGAATCGCCGAATATTTCAGTCGTTTCAAAACCGTCACAATGAAATCATGTACTTAAGTAAATGCATCTCTCGTAAACAGCGTGCGCTCTAGTAAATTACAATTCTACGTTACCAGCATTTTGGTCACGGAACAGAAGTATCGGAAGCCTACCTTCATACTTATTTGTTTTTATTACAAATCAACAAGGTTACGATAAAATGTGGTTCACTGAAAGCTAATAAATGCATCAAAATAATTTGTGAGAAATAAACACATAAATAACTTTGAAATTGGTTGCGGTCGCGGAAACCCAAAATGTACCTTGGTGTTTTGTACACCCAAAAGGTGCTTTGATGCGTGTTGTTTGTTTGCCGGTCGTCGTCAAAAAGGACGGAAAAATTATGAAATCTGTTTGATAATATTTCAAATGCAATAAAAATGTATGGAAATAGTCATTTTATTACGACCATCTAGTAAAAAGTCGTGGTTTCGGAAGGGAATTTTCCACTTTTACTAATTTCTGTCCCCGCAAAGAAAACTTATTTAAAAAATCTATTCAATAGTATGGCGTTTCAGTTAATTATAAAATAAATTATACAATAATATTCTTTCAGAATAAATATACATATTATTTTACTATATAAGTCAACAAATACGAAAACAAACCGTTACTTTACTTACTTTATTGGAATTGGTAGTAGGACAGCGAAAAATCGATACCTTTTCTAGCAATATTTGTTAAAAATAAGGTTTTATAATCAATTTTTAAAGGTACAATATTAAAGAATATTGTTCGAAATAGACCATAGATCTTAATAATTCATGATGTTTTTCATAAACGTAGTCATTGTTCTTTTAAAATTTAATTAAAGTTGTTGGACACATCCAAAACACGAATGTACACTTTTTGTGAAAATGACCCAATTATGTTGAAATAAACGACATATTCGAGTTATCCGACGAATACGGACCTAACCCTTACTTACCCCAAATAAATAGGCATAAGGGTTAGGGATGTACCATTAGTGAGAGGCTTCTTAAACTGTTCATCCTATAACACCAACAGGGGTTGAATTTTGAAGCATGCTTTGTGGCGTTTCCATATAAATGGATGTTCCAAATAAATGCCACCATCATACATACTCGCTCTACTATCGTGCAACTATTCATATATGTACCTATCCAAAAACAAAGGTTAAGTTTTAAGAGTGGCATGGGGGCACCTGATTAACAAATTTCATAAACGGATCTCTGAAACGAAGAGCGGTTTACGGTAACCTCTATTATTGTAGGAGACCTATACCTATGCCAAACAAAAGCATAAAAAATACTTTTCAGATTTTATTTTACAACTTTATCGGCGCAATAACATCTGTGACCATGCCAAATTACAGCTCTGTATCGTCAATAGTCTCCGAGTAAAGCAACGCACGACGAGCGCAGGCGGTCATAGCTATATAGCAAACAAAACCATGAGGTTCCTGTTTTTACTACGGAATCCTAAAACGATCAATTTTTTTAATTCGTTAATCGATTTAACGTTATTTCTCTACTTAGTCTATTCAATTCAAAGACAATAATAGCCATAACAACAAAAATGTTCAATGTAGGTACGGAAGCGGCGAGTCTACGATTTTATTTTATGTATAAATAAGAATTTGTTACTTTTAATTTTGGTTACACCGGTTTTGGTTGCAGTCGTGGCTTACGAACATATCCTGTTTTATAACATCAGACTAGCTGTTTCCCGCCACTTCGTCCGTATTTGTTCTAAAATAAAAAATAGCCGACATGGGATACACACAAGGAGTAACCTAGGGATAAGTTACTAACTTATCCTTGTAACATCAGCTATCTTCCAGTGAAAGACGCGTCAAAATCAGCCGAACCTTTTCGGAAACTTACCGAAACCGGACTGTAGCATAAAGGCAGATTTTTTTTTTAATTTTGTAAATTTAAGTTTCGTTTAAAATACTTTCATATTTATATACACCCCTAGTTTTTAATTAGTACAAATACTTTTAAGGGCTTATTAGAAAAGGTCTTGTTATTATTTAAGAAAAGTCTCAAAAAATTATGTTCATAAACAGCAAAGTTATTAGCGTTTTTTATATTCTAAAATGCCACTCAACTTATAAAAATATTGTACAGGCTATTGATTTATGAATGAATAAATTACGATTAAAATGGAAAAACACTGTGCGTAGTATTTTCTAGTAGGAATTGTTATGAATGTTGATTCGATAATGAATTTACCAATTATTAAAAAACTCCGTGGACAATTTTAGGTTTTTATTTTTTTACTTTTGACTACACAAATATGATCAGTAACGGGTACGGACAGAGCCGTTTTTTTTTGTACTAATTAAAAACTAGGGGTACCTACCATCATATATGCATTTTTTTTAAAACTGTTATTTCTGTTATTATTAAAACATACACTTCAATTTCATTTTATGTATGTAGTTATGTACCTACTTACCTATACATATAGGTATTATAATATTCTTTTACTTAGGTAGTAAAAGATTGAATACACAAATGGATCAAAAGCTTCAGAAAACCTCCAAATAACAGCTCTAAAATCGTATGGTGCAGGTCAGGTACCTGGGTGAAGTGTAGGGTCGTTGTCGTGTGTCATGTCTGTCACTCATGGGTCTGACGCATATTTAGGTACCTACATAAGGAACGTCGTGCGCGTGCGGACTCGTGCGAGGCTGGCGGCTGGCTGGCGGCGCGGCTGAGGGGTAGTGAGGGGTCGCGCCGGAGCCGCGCAGGGTGGCGCGGCAACGGTGGCACGACGGCGCAGCGTGCTCGCTCTCGAGAGCCGGCCGCGTCCTGCCATTGGCCGCGCGCACGTGGCCTGATCTCGCACCATGGCAACGCGCCCCGACCCGCGCTCCCCGCACCGCAATTAGATATCGCGCTAGCAGTCGCCTCGCATTTTGAATTCACAGTTGCGCTGAAAACGAAGTCGCGCCGCGACGTGTGGGACGTCCGCAAATCGCGCGCCGGTCGATACTCGCGAATCCATTTATTACGACGAACGTTCACGTTACAAATTACAGACAGTGATTGAGCTTAGTGTTTTGTAAATATTTCGCACCCGGATCAATGCTCGCAAATATAAAGGACTGAAATGAGAAAAATATTTTACAACTAGTCACAAAATTCGTCGTTTGCAGTCACAAATTGGAATTAATTAAACCTTCACTGTAAGTCATAGGAAATTCCTCAGTACCAAATAGAATAGCATTTCCTAGCAAGTAATTACCTATACAGCCCAGTGTTTAATCCACGATCATGATCTTAGTTAGGTGGAAACATGCTTTTAAATCATACATTATTTACAGTGAAATATTTCACTAAATAAGGAAAATATTAATAAACTACATGGTAATAGGTTAACCTAGCCACTAACATTCGATTCCTCAATCACCTACCCTTGGTTTTCCTTACGCGTGTTTCCCTGATGAACATTGTTCATTCCAATAAGTGCACAAGAAGTGTTCTGCGTCAGAAACTCAGAATAAGTGTAAGTGCGCATAAGTACCAATGCTTACCTACCTACCCATAATGACGCGTCGAGGTTTTCAATACAAATAAGCTTCAGATGGTACTGTCCATAGAAATATATAAAATACATTATTTATTATAATTATCTATGGTACTGTCCGTACCCCGCACTACGGAGCAGTGAGCTGGAGTGCGGTGCGGAGGCTCAGGAGCCACCATAGGAGCCACTGACTGCAGATTGGGTGGCTGGCTCCTCACTCGTGGCTCTTGTGTTCGGACAGCGTGCAGCGGTCGCGTGGGCACAGCAGCGGAGCCGCTGTGGTGGTGACGTCACGCGCCGCCGGCCGCCCGGACCCGGACAGCTGATGGTGCGGCGCGTCGCGGTCAGCGCGTTTTTCTTTGTGTTGTCAACACCTATACCTATATTTGCTAAGCTTATTAAAATAGGAACTCTATTGAAATGGCTTTCTGTGTTAGTGTTAGACTCTTACTGACTGAAACGAAAACCCATTCGTTTTCCTCCAATTAATTAACCTTTGCGTTCCTGGGCCGCGATTATTCTTTCAAAATAATATAATTATTTCAAATTTGAAATAGGTAACCGCTTAACGCTTTATTGGGTTTGAGATGATAAGAAAAGGGTACATCTCGAACTAAAACAACTCTTAGATAAAAACAATGAATTAGTCATTGTAAGCCGCATATAAGCTAATACGGCTTTTCCATCCCTCACACTAAGAGTTTTGGCTTAATAACAATAGTAGGCTAGAACTAGTAGTCTTCGAGCCACTTTGTAATTTCTAGAAATAAATAGGTGTACAAATTTAATCTACCTTGGCTGGGTGGCAACATTTTCGAGCAGACTTCATTTTCTGCAGTTTTCAAGTTCACAGTTTTTAGGCTAAGTTGACAAACAACCTTTTCTTTTAACCGACTTCCAAAAAAGGAGGAGGTTCTCAATTCGACTGTATTTTTGTGTGTGTTTTATACCTCATAACTTTTTACTGGGTGACCTGATTTTGATTATTCTTTTGTATTCGAAGGCTGGTACCTATGTACTTGTCGTGTGGTGGGACCACACGACAAGAACCAGCCTTCTACCCGGGAGGTGGAGCGTCGGGCCGAGAGGTTGGTGGAGGAGGGGCGTCGCCCTGGAGGGAGCGGTCGCAGGGCTCCCTCTACTCGTCCGCCTCCTCTCGACTCTGACGACTTGGAGTCCCCGGGAGAGGTACCTCCCGCTGTTGAGGACCAGAGGGCCCAGTTTGCGGAGGTCGTGGAGGCCGCGATCCGCGCTGTGGCCTTCAAGAGGAAGCAGTCCTCGAAGCGGGAGGCCATCAGTGCGGCCAAAGCCTCCATACTGGCGGCAGCGGCGGCCAACGCTGGCGGGACTGCCTCAGACGAGGCGTCGGAGTTGCGGGCGGAGGTCGCCCGCCTCGCGGTTCTTACGGAGCGACTCGTTCAGGAGAATGAGTCGCTCCGGAGGGACCTGGCGGGGATGGCCAGAGCGGCCTCCGTGGAGCCGCAAGGGGGACTGAGTCCGGCAGCGCCGGAGGGGGGCCAAATGCTGAGCCAGGTGCGGGACCTGGTACGGCAGGAGCTGGCTCCCTTCCGGAGGCAGTTCTCCATGCTGGAGGACATGGTCCGGCGTCCCCCAACAGCGGCAACAGCGGCGACTCAGAGGGCCCCGGGCCAGCAGCAGAAGGCGGCTTCGTACGCGGCCGCCGCGGCTGCCAGCCCGGGAACGTCCGGCAAGGCGAAGGCAAAGGCCAAGGGCGGAGCAGCGCCAGCGCCTGTGGCGCCGGCGGCTGCGACGCCGGCGACGACCAAGTCGGCCCCGGCGAAAAGGGGTGGGAGGAAGGCTCGGGGAGGAGCGGCTAAGGCTGCGGCGCCAGTGGTGCCACAGCCGCCCCCACCCCCACCCTCGGACCCTCCTGCGGCCGGGGCCGAGTGGCAGGTTGCTGGCCAGAAGCGGAGGGCCAAAGAGGCGGCCAGGAGGAAGGCGAGGAAGCAGCGGCGTAAGGCCAACGCTATTGCGGCGAGGCTTCGCGCCCCGAAATCCGCGGCTGTAGTGCTCACACTGCAGCCGGAAGCGGAACAGAGGGGCGTGACGTATCTCGCCGTATTGAAGCGGGTGAAGGAGGCGGTGAGCCTCCAAGAGCTGGGCATCAGCGGGGGCATCGGGGTCAGGAGGACCCTAACCGGTGCCCGCAAGCTCGAGCTCGCCGGAGCGGAGAGTGGCCCGTTCGCGGACGAGGCGTCCGCCTTGGCCGAAAAGCTGAGGGCGGTCTTACCCGCGGACGAGGTCCGGATGTCCAGGCCGACTAAGCGCATCGACATGCGCATAGTGGGCCTGGATGACTCCGTTACGGAGGAGGAAGTTGTGGCCGCCGTCGCCAGGACTGGGGGGTGCTCTGCCGAGCTCGTCAAGGCGGGCACCCTCCGGCCTGACAACACGGGCATGCAAACCCTTGTGGTGAGCTGCCCCGTGACGGCGGCCAGAACTGTGTCGGAGGGCCGAAGGCTCTTGGTGGGATGGGTGTCTGCGCGGGTAAAACTGCTGGAACCCAGGCCTCTGAGGTGCTACCGCTGCCATGTGGGCAACCACACGGGAGCTATGTGCCCCTCGGAGGTGGACCGCAGCGGTCTTTGTTTCCGCTGTGGTCAGCCCGGTCATCGGGCCGGCTCATGTGAGGCCACGCCGCACTGCAGTGCATGTGCGGCTGCTGGCAAGCCGGCCGAGCACTGGGCTGGGGGAAGGGCCTGCGCGCCATCCGCCCCGACCAAGGGCAAGAGGTCTGCCGCCGCCGCCGCCTCTGCCGCCGCCGCGGCTTCCGTCGCCGCTTCTGCCGCTTCTGCTGCGGGTGCTGCGACTCCCAACGCTCGGGAGGGTGCTGAGATGGAGTGCCAGTAATGGTCCCATCTCGGCCTCCTCCAGAGACAAGTCGGCCGCTGTGCTATTGCGCAGTGGCTGATGCCTGGGGACAGTGAGCGTGGGTGGCTCGCCGTCCGACACCAGGTTGAGTCGACGACGCGTTGTGTTCCACGCGCGCCGAAGGAGCCGTCAGCACCAAGGACGGGACCCCATAGGGTCGGTGCCTGCTAGGGTTGCGGAATTTGTTCGAAAGAGTTACCGCGGCCCTGGAACGCATAGGGCACAAGAAGGATCACGGGTGGGTTTTAGTCAGTAAAAGTCTGACACTCCCTACCGCCCCACCCAGGGCGGGAGGGGTCATTTGATGATTTCCCATCCAGAAAAAAAAAAAAAAAAAAGGATACGGAACTCTTCAATAAACGATAAAAATCCTTTGGAATTGCTGAAATCGCATGTTTGTTTATTATTTACACCAATGTGACTGGTACGTTTAGGTGAGGGACGGGGGGGGACTTGGCAAAAATCATAGAATCCGCGAACTAGTGCGCTTACGACCGTGAGCGTGATAAGATATAAGAATGCCGTGTTGTTCAGTGTTTTCTTGTAAAAACCGAAGCATAAACCAAAACTTTGTTAATTATGGAATCACTTACCATATCAAAGTACAAGTATTTTACTATATTTGTCTTTAAAATCATGAAAAACAACAAATCGTAAAATATTTCTTGCTTATACTATGTTATTTTTGTTTTCAAATGTCACAGCGACAATAACATATTACAATGAATACACTGCTCCTTAACCACTACCTAAGTTTGTCGCTAAGTGACTGGATGAGCAATGTAAAAATCACAAAACGATACTTTAGCAAGCCGATGTATCGCATAGTACGGCCGCTGCTTCTTGCCGCGAGTTAGTGATGTAATTATGCAGATACACTGTCCACAACAATGTCGATTGTTGAATGAAATATTACAAAAGTGTACAGGTATCGGCATGAATCTTGAGCGCTCGGCGAAAGAGTGGGGATCGCTTTGCGCATCGTACACATATGGCAAAAAAATGTACACCTATTTTATTTTTCTTTTACCTGCTATGTTCTTGATTCTGGTTGAAGGTATAAGTTAAAAAAAAAAACATAATTAGTTTAAAACAAAGTTGATGTGTTTGTCTCTCTGTTTTTCCGTTTACTTTTTAACCATGCAACAGATTTTCATGCGGTTTTCATTATTTTTTACAGAAGTTCTACGGAAGGTAGATACTATTTTATATGAATCATAATAACAATTGGCATACCTAGAGGTAAAGGGAGATATAGAGGCGGGGAAGTAATAAAAAATATAGGCTGTATAATTACCAGATTATCGAGAAAATACGGAAAATATATGAAAAAAATTGGCCATTAGCAAAAACTAGTACATATTACATCACTTGCCACTAACGGTTCTACGTGACTCCACCCGCACCACTTGGCAATAATTATTAATGTAAGTAATGATAAGTATTTATATGAAGATCTCGTCATTACTACAATATTAAATATAAAAAAAAAACGTATTTAATGTCAATCTATCATTTAATGTCAAATATATAATAAGTTACGGTGACATAGGTCTAACACCTTCCATAAAATCATTTTCACCAATATAGCTGGTACTACCAGTAGGTATTTCGTCATCTTCATCAGTAAAGTTGTCACTTTCATCACTGATCTCAGTATCCGAGTCATCACTGTCAACCCGAATAATGAACTCGTCTGTCAAAATGTCTACAACATGATCGCTTTTTTTATAATCGTCTTCAATTTTTTTTACTTTTTGACACAGCTTTTCCCAGTCGCTAGCACCCATTAAACTAACTTTCTCTTTGACTAAATCAGTCACACCTTTGACGCTCCAAGTCACATTTTTGGTAGATATGTAGCCTTTAATGGCAGCCCATGCCATCTCGATCGGATTGAGATCTGGATGATATGGGGGCAGACGAAGAACGTCGTGATTATTTTCGGCCAATATTTTGTCAATATTGAAAGTTTTATGTTTTTCTTTATGGCATTTAATCAAATTGTATAGCTGAGGTTTTAACAAGTTCTCGTTAAAGTTAATACCTTTATCGGTCAACCAGGCTTTCATATCAGATTTTTTGGCGTTTGATGTAGGTGCGGGGTCATATTGTCTGTTGTGGTAAGAAGCGTTGTCTACTACCACGACGGAGTTATTTGGCAGATTGGGTACCAACTGAGTACGTAGCCACTTTTCATAATTCTCCCAGTTCATATTGTCGTGGTAGTCACCCGTCTTGACACCTGCTTTAAATGTTAATAATGCATTTGGAATAAACCCTGTCTCGGATCCTGCATGGACAATAACAACTCGCTGTCCTTTTGAAATTGGCTTTTTAAGTCCTTTAGTTGATTCGTCAGACCAGGCTTTGGGAGTTGAGTGCGAAGAATCTATGTATGATTCGTCCGTATATACTATAGGCCTTCCTTCTTGCCTATACTGGCTTATCCGCCTTAAGTATTCTATTCTCTTAAATCTTATATTTGACGTTTCTATAAGAACTTGTCTATTATTTTCTGTTCTTTTCCATTTGAATCCTAAATTCTTAACAATTCTCCTCAAACTTCGTTCAGACCCTTGAAAATTTATATCTCTTCGTAATTTTTGTCTCAGTTTTTCATTATACGGCAATTCCTTTTCTGTTATATGAAAATTATGTATACATCGCTTAATTACTCCCTGATCAAAATTATCTATACCTGTGATAGGTTTCGCTCGAGGTCGTTTTTTTCCTGGTGTTCTAAATACTGAAAGAAAGTCACCACCACTACTTTCTTTTATAATTCGCCGCACAGTAGCTACAGATACGTTTGTGGCTTCCGCTGTTCTTTTTTGAACTTGTTTTAAGTTTTTCACTCCATCTTCAGCTTCTTTTTTCATAAAACAGTTTACATGGTAAACCATTTTTCTGGCTTGTCTATTTAACACGGTATTTTTTCTTGGCATCTTGTACCTAAAAAGAATTACAATAAATAATAAAATACCTATAATATTTATTGAAAAAATTGTTTAATTACTATTATGAAAATTTAGGTATTTTTATACTAATGTCATAATCTAATAATAATCATCGGCCACACAAATTTTCTTAACTTTTTATTTAAGTGAAGTTTTAATTCTCACATCAATATCTAATGCCAGAACTAAAAAATAATAAATAGACCTTATTACTTATTATCACTAGAAAGGAAAGAGATTTATGTATTAGCAATCAAATTAACTCCCATAAAATATCTTAGTTTTTTACTTACCAAAAAACAAACAGTTAAAAAAATAAAATCGATGGATTAAAAAGTCACGAGTCAATTTAATGGCACGGAAGTGTACTCGTCGTCGTAGGTACGTGCAGCAAGCGCAGGGAACGAATCACGAGTGACGTCTATGATGCAATGCGCGGCGAGCCAATCACTGACACTCCTCTCCCCCGCGTCTCACTTCAATTACCAAAGAGACCCAATATTTGACTTCTGCGCACGTCAAGGTCAGCGCTCAAGATCCGTGCCGGTAACTGTACCAAACTTTCTTAGATTTCATTAAATTTTTGGTAAATAATCGTTCAAGTGTTTTTGGCTTTGAATTATCGTATTTATGCCTTATTCTCGTGCTACTTCCTTACTTTTTATGGTAATTGTATTTTACTTTCGATAAAGTTTCGAATGCATTATAGTAATCGGCATGTTTAAGATAATATATTAGTGACCTTTGCTTAAAATTAGTCAATAATTTCATGCTATTTATTTGTTATACATGGGCAGCATGGTGTGTGTAATAAATGCAGAATCGATAACTTTCCGATTGAGTCAATCACTAGCGTATATCTATACTTATAATAAATCTGTAGAGAGGTCAATTCTGTACGAGGAATATTTTTTCAAAATAACTATCAGGGGGTGATTAGTGATCGATACTGGTGCCAAAAACGCAATCAGTAAAATTTTTGTCTGTCTGTCTGTCTGTCTGTCTGTATGTTCTTTATAGAAACAAAAACTACTCGACCGATTTTAACGAAACTTGGTGCAATTATTCTTCATACTCCTGGGCAGGTTATAGTATACTTTTCATCACGCTACAATCAATAGGAGCAGAGCAGTGAAGGAAAATGTTGGGAAAACGGGAGAAGTTACTCCATTTTTTAAGCTTCCGTCGCGTGTGTAGCCTTAATGGTTAAAGTTACATAGAAATCATGTATTACGGAAATGTTTTACATAAAATTATCTAAAAAATATCCTAAACAGCATATGTCTATATTTTATGGTTGACTCACAATAACACGTGTAACTCCCGATAGCTTAGCAGTTCGGCGCTTTCTGATTATTTGTATGAAACTTTGTCAATTTTAAACCGATCGGGCTGAGAGATTCAAAATCGGGTAAAGTAACTATTTCACGCGGACGAAGTCGCTGGCAGAAGCTAGTGTAAAATAAATTGCTTTTGCACAGCACAACGATACCCACCGTTGTTTTTGTGTGAGTAAGTTGTACGGTGTACGGTAAATACACGCTGTGCTTAGTAGGATAAGGTTTATAATTGATTGTGTAGTACAGTCCGATTTCAGAAATGCGGGTGTGTGTGCGACTGCGTATCTATTGCTTTTACTGAACTGCATTCGTAGTAGTTGCCGGGTGGTAGGGCAAAACAGGAGACACAGGTTCCGATACATTTTCGGCTACAGGGCATATCTCCTTGTTTATTATATCTATGGCAAAAATAAAACAACCTATTTCTAAAGAAAAAAGTAAAAAATAACTTTAATTACGGAAGTCGTTGTTCAAAAAACGAAGAAACAAGCAAAAACACCGACTTCCGAAATTTAAGTTACTTTATAGGTACTTTTTTTGTTTAGAAGTCTGTTGCTTTTTTTCGAAAAAACTTTTATTGAGGTACCTACCTAGATGTGTACTTTACCCCCAGCAAGAAAGTATCTCCTAGAGTTATGTGAGTAGAACGTATTATAGTTGGTGCCTTATCTGCTGTAAATGTGCCCCCACATAAAAAATGAGTGCCGCCTGTCGTTTTGAAAAAAAAAAAAACGGAAAAACGATTCTTGCTGGGGTAACGATTTTCTAGCAGGAAAACTCTAAACGACTGATCGGAGAGAGAAAAATTGTGCATGGCCAGAGAGCTTATATGAGTGCCAAAAGTCCCCTCAAAAATAAAATCAGTGCCCCTTCAGATTTTCGAGATAGGTATTGCATGTCCTGCTGGAGTAACGTTTTGATGACTCGTATAATGTTTAAACCATTGCATGTGCCCCTGTAGAATAAACATACACGAGTAGCTCTTAATGTGTGCCCCTTAGTGCCCCAATTAGATTTAAGAAAATATTTATACCTAGTTTTCAAGTCGTCAATCGCGGTTTTATGAAAACCCAAAAAAACATCGCAGCGCCTAAATGATAACCATAAAAAGTTTCAAAACTGTTCATGCATGCGTTTTTGAATAATCTTGCTAAAAGTCAAAACGATGGTGTCATAACTTTGAAGGCAAAATACAAGGAACTGGCTCAATCCCAGATCTGTAGGTGTAAACCAAAATCTTGTGTCTTTTGTCAAAAATATGTGGTGAAAATATTGAGCTTGGAATGTTTCGCATTAAGTTAAGCAAAAAAACCAAAATATGTAAACAACGGCTGGTTATCCGACCAAATTCCAAAGACTACTAAAAAGCGACTGATTCACAGTAATTCACACATATCAATGATCTTTATTGGACGTATTATAAGTTCTGTGTTGTCCGTACAATCGCATTCGAAAGTTTTGGGGGCTCATTAAAAAATATATTATATGCACCTTTTGACTATATTAATGAAACAGCTTGTTGATGTGGAAATTATTATTTTTATTCCCTTAAGTTTAATTATTATTATTGCATCAAATCACAGAACAAATTTCCTACATATAAATATCAGAAATTATTTGCACGTTAATTAGCCCCCAAAACTTTTAAACGCGACTGTATGGACAACAGCTTAGGTATAATACGTCCAAACAACGTTAGTCCAGCAGGAAATGCAACCTCTCGACAATCTGAAGGGGCACAGATTTTTATTTTTGGGGGCACATTTTGGCACACATATAAGCTTTCTGGCCATGCACAATTTTTCTCTCTTCGATCATTCGTTTAGAGTTTTCCTGCTAGAAAAACGTTACCCCAGCAAGAATCGTTTTTCCGTTTTTTTTTCTCAAAACGACAGGGGCACACATTTTTTATGTGGGGGCACATTTACAGCAGATAAGGCACCAACTATAGGTACGTTCTACTCACGTAACTCTAGGAAATACTTTCTTGCTAGGGTAACGTACACGAAGTAGATACGAGTGGTTAAGAGACATTTCTAGTCTGATCCGAGCCGGGGTCTTTTTTTTCACGCCTTAACATGTTGTGACAGTGAAATTCTCCCCGCACAGACAAATATTAGAGTTTATTTGAATTTTGATAGAATCAAAACTTATAATTATAAATGATTTTCAACTTGATGGCAAAAATAAGTGTTCCTAGTTATTATTGTTAGGCACCAGATTATACCTGAAAGAGTTGAGTCTATAATTTTACTTTATTTGAATTTACATAACTTTTTACGCTGTAGCTTAGGTGCTACTCTGTCAATGTACAATGTTAGTTATTCATCCGAGTTCATGGCACCTTCAAAGTATGCTCCTTCAAAAACGATTATACTTACGCCAACGAATAATCCAATCACCAAAACATTTATGACATGCTTTTTCCAGAATTGAGTTCTCCTTTATGTCTTTTACCCATTGAAAACGGGCCACGAAGTAGTAATTTGAATTGAGGAAAAAGGAAGAAGTCGGCTGGAGCCATATTTGGTGAATAAGGTTGCTATTGGATTTAAGTATTGAGTTTTTGATCAAACATTCGTTGCCAATGATGGCCTTCTTGTGCGAAGACGCATCATTTTGGTGTACAAAAGAAGATTTTTATCCCACAAATCTGGCCTATTTCCTTGTAATTTCCTCTCTTGTCGCAGAATTCCCAAATTATATTCTTTATTTACCGTTTGAACTTCCGGCAAGAATTCCGTCAACGTGACTTTAACTTTTGATCGACATTACAACGCGTTTCATGAAGTTGGTTCGGAATTGATTCGTTCTAGCTTGTCCTTAGCAACTTTTATGCGATTAAGTTTTTGGAGAAAATTCAGTTCGTTTGGGACGTGTATGACCGTAGTAGATTCATACACTTGCATCAGTTATAAATGTGATCCATTTTTAGAAAAAAGTTTTTTTTTAATGGTCCACTCGCATTTCAGCGCACTATGGCTGGTTACTGCTCAATCGGACAATCCTTTGGTGGCCTCAAATGAATTTAAGGCCGCCAGCCAGGGCTAAAAACTACTTTACAAACCTTAAATGACCGCTTCGCTAAAGGCATCCCCTGTGGGATACGGGCCTCGGCTTAACGGGCTCATTGAGGGACGACGGCAGCAAGGGACAGGCTGGGTCTGGTTATTATTATTTTAACGGAGTTTAATGCTAATGGCTCAGCGGCATAGGCTGGCTCGTAGGCAAAAGTCGGGGATTGATATTACCTACGGGGGCACCGCGTTGAGCCTCGTCGGTGAGGCCGGAAAACGAAACAAAGAAAACAGATTTAGCACCGAAACGGCAATAACGAGTTAAGATGATTGCAGAATGAATATTAATTTAGAGTACCTACTCTTTATCGTTAATTTTTCGTATTTTTTCTTGTAAAAATATCTAACAGCAAAATTGAATTGTTTATTCCCATGCAGTGACGCGTAGTTGCCCTATCTACCATTAAGAAGTTATTTGGGTGCCTTCGTAGTTCAAGTCCAGACCAGCTCATAAGTTATTTGGGTGCCTTCGTAGTTCAAGTCCAGACCAGCTCATAAGCAACTACTTTGTAACGTACAGTACTACGTAACAATATCTATACCAACTAGTATTTTATTGTTTTTAAATTGAGGAGGTCACTAGTTTATCTTTGAAGTTCAACGTCCAATGCAAATTCATTATATTTAACCAAACCCAATGCAAAAAAAAACCATCAAATCCGGTTCGTCTATAGGTACTAATTATAAAGAGAAAAGATTTGATTGTTTGTTCATATTGAAATAGACACCGAAACCACTGAACCGATTTGAAAAATTCTGTCATTGTTGGGAAGCTACACTATCCCCGGGTGACAGGCAATATTTTAAATAATAAAGTAATGCACGAATAGCTTATGTATATTAAAAATATAACCTCAACATCATGGTTGACCTGTACACATCTGCGTACCCCCTTTTTTTGGGATGGGAAATCATCAAATGACCCCTCCCGCCCTGGGTGGAGCGGTAGGGAGTGTCAGACTCTTACTGACTAAAACCCACCCGTGCTCCTCCATGTGCCCTTTGCGTTCCAGGGCCGCGGTAACTCTTTCGAACAAATTCGGCAACCCTAGCAGGCACCGACCCTATGGGGCCCCGTCTCTGATGCTGACGGCTCCTTGAGGCGCGCGTGAAGCACAACGCGTCGTCGACTCAGCCTGGTATCGGACGGCGAGCCACCCACGCTCACCGTCCACAGGCATCAGCCACTGCGCAATAGCACAGCGGCCGACTTGTCTCTGGAGGAGGCTGCAATGGGACCATTACTGGCACTCCATTTCAGCCCCCTCCCGAGTATCTGGAGTCGCAGCACCCACAGCAGCAGCGGCAGAAGCGGCGACGGAAGCCGCGGCGGCGGCAGAGGCGGCGGCGGCGGCAGACCTCTTGCGCTTGGTCGGGGCGGATGGCGCGCAGGCCCTTCCCCCAGCCCAGTGCTCGGCCGGCTTGCCAACAGCCGCACATGCACTGCAGTGCGGCGTGGCCTCGCACGAGCCGGCCCGATGACCGGGCTGACCACAGCGGAAACAAAGTCCACTGCGGTCCACCTCCGAGGGGCACATAGCTCCCGTGTGGATGCCCACATGGCAGTGGTAGCACCTCAGAGGCCTGGGTTCCAGCAGTTTTACCCGCGCAGACACCCACCCCACCAAGAGCCTTCGTCCCTCCGACAGAGTTCTGGCCGCCGCCACGGGGCAGCTCACCACAAGGGTTTGCATGCCCGTGTTATCAGGACGGATGGTGCCCGCCTTGACAAGCTCGGCAGAGCACCCCCCAGTCCTGGCGACAACTTAGTCGGCCTGAACACCCGGACCTCGTCCGCGGGCAAGACCGCCCTCAGCCTTTCGGCCAGGGCGTCCGCGAACGGGACACTCCGCTCCGGCGAGCTCGAGCTTCCGGGCACCGGTCATGGTCCTCCTGACCCTGATGCCCCCGCTGATGCCCAGCTCTTGGAGGCTCACCGCCTCCTTCGCCCGCTTCATTACGGCGAGATACGTCACGCCCCTCTGTTCCGTTTCCGGCTGCAGTGTAAGCACCACAGCCGCGGATTTCGGGGCGCGAAGCCTCGCCGCAATGGCGTTGGCCTTCAGCCGCTGCTTCCTCGCCTTATTTTTGGCCGCTTTAGAGGCCTGCCGCTTCTGACCAGCAACCTGCCACTCGGCCTCGGCCGCAGGAGGGTCCGAGGGTGGGGGTGGGGGCGGCTGCGACGCCACTGGCGCAGCTTAGCCGCCCCTCCTCCAGCCTTCCTCCCACCCCTCTTCGCCGGGGCCGACTTGGTCGTCGCCGGCGTCGCAGGCGCCGGCGCAACAGGCGCTGGCGCAGCTCCCGCCTTGGCCTTCGCCTGGCCGGACGTTCCCGGGCCGGCAGCCACCGCGGCTGCGTACGAAGCCGCCTTCTGCCGTCCCGGGGGCCCCCGTGTCGCCGCCGTTGGGGAGCGCCGGACCATGTCCTCCAAAGCGGAGAACTGCTTCCGGAAGGGAGCCAGCTCCTGCCGCACTAGGTCTCGCACCTGGCTCAGCACTTGGCCCCCCTCCGGCGCTGCCGGACTCAGCCCTCGCGGCTCCACAGAGAGGCCGCTCCGGCCATCCTGGCCAGGTCCCTCCGGAGCGACTCATTCTCCCGAACGAGTCGCTCCGTAAGAACCGCGAGGCGGGCGACCTCTGCCCGCAACTCCGACGCCTACTTTGAGGCAGGCCCGCCAACGTTGGCCGCCGCTGCCGCCAGGATGGAGGCTTTGGCCGCGCTGATGGCCTCCCGCTTCGAGGACTGCTTCCTCTTGAAGGCCACAGCGCGGATTGCGGCCTCCACCACCTCCTCTAAATTAGCCCTCTGCTCCTCGACAGTGGGAGGTACTTCCTTCGGGGACTCCGAGTCGTCGGAGTCGAGAGGAGGCGGACGAGTAGATGGAGCTCCACGACCGCTCCCTCCAGGGTGACGCCCCTCCCCCACCAACCTCTCGGCCCGACGCTCCGCCTCCCGGGTAGGAGGGAGCCCAACCCCCTCCCTGCCTCACTGCCCCTACCCCGCCTAGCGGTGGGGATTTTACGGGCGGAGGTGAACTCACCCTCAGAGGACGACTCTTTGTCATCCTCCCGTCTGGGCCGCTTGCGGAAGAACTTGACGTTCTCCGCAGCAGCCCCCCCTCTTCCGTCTACAGAGCCCGCCGAGCTGACCGTTACTAGGTCAGGTGCAGAACCAGAATCCGATTCTCCGATTTTGTCGGAGGTTCAGTATTCTATCCGGAAGTTTAGTTTTATTATTCGAAGATCCATTTTGTTTTAGGAGAAAATGTAATTTGAACATGCTCTTATTTGTTGTTAAATTGGATATTTTCTTTCGTTTTTGTTTTGGGTTTTTTGTCGGTAATTCATCATAACGCTGGTTAATTAGAATAATAGTCAACCACAGATCGCTGGAGATTAATTTGTTTTTCGGAACCATTATTATTTCCCATTATAAACTCCCTATGAATTTTGAAAAATCATTCCTTAGTGGATGCCTACGTCGGATGAGGAATGGGTGTGTTAAATTTTAAGTTTGTAGTCCTAAGGTCTGTGCGTTTATTTAAAACTTTCATCCTCTATTTAAAACCCTCAAGGGTTGAATTTTAGAAAACGCTGAAATACTATATAAATAAAATAAAATAGCCTTTTATTTCTTGCTTAAAAATTACAACAGAAAAAGAATTATAGATACTGCATGCAAACATATTACGTCAATACATAAAAGTTTATAATTTCAATTAATTCAACAAATAATAATAACATAATTTTACATTTCATTTATTTACGTAGGTAAGTACATGCATTTTTTTTTAAATATAATTTAATATTTCTGAGTTTCAATAAATCAAACATCAAGAAGCAAGAACCCCTCTTGTTAGAAGGTGAAGGCCTCCTCCAGGGATGCCCAGTGGTCTCTATCGTTAGCTGTACTGATCCAGCGAGTTCCAGCGACTTTAATAATGTCATCGACCCAGCGAGCCATAGGCCTTCCTCTTTTCCTTTGACCTGATGGCCCCGTCCATGACGTGACTCTTGAAGTCCAGCGGTCGTCATTGAGTCTGGCAAAGTGTGCAGCCCATCGCCATCTAAGCTTTTGCGAATAGTTAAGAGCATCTATGACTTTCGTTTTGAGTCTTATGTCGTGATGGGGTATCTTCTGAATCTTTCTTGTTTTCATGACACTTTTCCATGCTTCTCTGATATGATGTTATTTTTGTTTTTAGTCGGCTGGTAAACTTCCATGTTTGGCAAGCATATGTCAAGGAAGGCAGTAGGCAGGTGTCCATGACCTTTTTCTTAGTTTTTATTGGTAGTCCACTTTTGAGGATTTCTTTGAGACTCCAAAACTTTTTCTATGTATTTTTTACTCTTCTTTCGACTTCCATTTCATTGTTTTGTCGATCAAACGAAATCTGTTTTCCCAGGTCAATGTAGTTGTTGACATAACATAAAGGTGTATTTTCGATGTATATGGGTATTTCGGTATGGGTTGTCATGAAGTTTGTCTTGCTGAGGTTTATCTCCAGCCCGGCCTTTTTACTTCCTTCGTAAAGTGAGTTAACCATTGATAGTAGCTGTTGCACTTTCGGAAACACACAACAGTACTAAATCGTCTTTTTTTTTTCTGGATGGGAAATCATCAAATGACTTCTCCCGCTCTGGGCGGAGCGGAAGGGAGTGTCAGACTCTTACTGACTAAAACCCACCCGTGATCCTTCTTGTGCCCTTTGCGTTCCAGGGCTGTGGTGACTCTTTCGAACAAATTCCGCAACCCTAGCAGGCACTGACCCTATGGGCCCCGTCTTCTTTGCTGTTGGCTCTTTGGGGCGCGCGTGGAACACGACGCGCCGTCGACTCGAGCCTGTTTGCTATCGGACGGCGAGCCACCCATAGCTCGCCATCCGCAGGCCCGCGCTTACGGTGGCCGGGAATCGCCCTGCGTTTCCCGCCGCCCGGGGCGTCTTCTTCTGTTGCGGCGGCTGCGGCGTGAGATTTCCCTCTCTTGCACGCGTTCCGCCTCTTCCTTCGCTGGCATTACTACTTCGCAGAAGGAGGCGGCCGCTTCCCATGCCTCCTCGCTCCGGACCATGGCTTGAACCAGGGCCGGACGCGAGAGGTCGCCGCTGCCGATTGCCACGACGAGGACACGGCGGTGCTCCGCCCAAGCAGGGCAGACCTCCACCATGTCCTCTGGGCGATCTACACAGTGTTGACACCCGAACGAGTCCTCCCGCTGGAGACGACACAGGTGCCTCCCGAAACAGCCGTGTCCGGTGAGCACATGCGTCAGGCGGAAGGTGAGGACGCCGTGACGTCTCTCCAGCCACTCCTCAAAGAGAGGACTTACCGCCGCAATGGTGGCGTGCCCAATACTAAATCGTTTGCGAATCTTAAATGGCTTAAGTACTTGCCATTTATGTATAAACCCAAGTTACTCCAGTCTAGTTTGCCAATGATTGACTGTATGAAATACTATATACTATACTAATATATTAAAAAACTGATTATTTCTGACGTACTTAATTCATACGAGATTGCATGTATGTGATGTATTTATGTCCACGGAATAATAAGTTTCATACAAACTTTTATCCCCTATTTCACCCCCTTGGGGGTTGAATTTTGAAATAAATCCTTCCTTAGTAGATGCCTTCGTCATACGAGGAATACGTGTGCGCTTAGCCTTGAGTGTTTGGCCTGTGCGTTGATATATCAATCAATCACTTTTGTATAATGTATACATATACTAGTGATGTACACTAGCTACTACCGCGACTTCGTTCGCGTGGATGCCGGAAAAAATATCCCGGTGCCTCGAATCCAGTTGATTCTTAATTTCGCAATACTTCTATAGGGTAGTTGACTAAAAAAATCTGATTAGTCCGTCTGATGATTCCAAAAAATATTGGACACGTATTTTTATTACACATAAACAAAAAATTAAGACGATACAGTGCGTAAAAAACTCGTTTGACGTCACTACTCGCTACAATTTTTACCGGGCCGTGACGTCACACCGGTCACACGCTCCCACTCCTGATCTTTGATGCTTTTTATCTTCGTCAGTTTTTATAGATTTGATAAAAGAAAAAATACGTGTCCAATATTTTTCTATAATGTAACTGGCGGACTAAACATAATCATATATTTTTACTCAGGCAACATCCCTATTGAATTAATAATACTGACCAGTAATCCAAATTGAAATCATTTTCCAAAACGTTTTTTTTTTACGACTCCGAAGATTTGGAGAAGCTCCTGCCTAAATAATACAGGGATCGATTTTCTAGGTAAAGCAACGCTTGCCGAGGTCGGTCTACGGATGGGTGACCGTCTGAACATACTAAGACTACTCCGACTACCGAATATCTACAAATGACAGCCGGGACCAGCGGCTTAGCGTGCTTTCCGAGGTACGGAGGAATCTCGGCATGTTAAGATCACAGAAATCTTAATAATAAGGCAATAGAAGTGGCAAAGACGCGTGTCCTTGTCGCCGCGTATGTGTCTCGTAGAACACAAAGTGCGCGTGGACCGTTGTTGCGGTTACTTGTGTTGTTTGGGACGCGGAGCGGTAAACATAGTGTTATGCAGCATATCCAACTGCGGAAACTCTTCCAAAACTTGTAACTTTACAAATAAAGGAATAACATTTCATTTGTAAGAACTTAATCTTTGAAATAATGTCGTTTTTAATATATATAGTCAAATCAAATATACTTATTTCACCACCACTACTACGATTATCACAGTAAAACGATTTTTTTGTCAATTCAATAACCATTAATACTTAAGCTTGCTCATGTCTACTATTACAACTGCTAAAAGCAGCAATGAAATTATAGCATGCGCAATAAACAATATTTCATTTTACGTTAATTCCAGGAACACGCCGCATGAGTTAGCCTCGAATTAGTGACGTGCCACTACTATTTTGTATCGATAATTTATTACGTTTAGCCTCGTTTAGTTTACCTAGTTTTACCGAAATGGTAATATAATTATTGGTTTTAAATATTACAATATGAGATGTATTTTCACTATATACTTAATTGTGTTTTCTTCAGATCTAAATATTTACGAACCGATTTTTTCCAAGATTACCTGTTTGTTAATCCGTACTCTTAATTAAACTACTTTTTCATTCAGAAAATTAATAGTCTGTTTTGAGCACAGATATAATAAAGAAGGAGATATGCTCTGTAGCCGAAAATGTATCGGAAACCTGTGTCTCCTGTTTTGCCCTACCACCCGGAAACTACTACGCATCCAGTTCAGTAAAAGCAATAGATACGCAGTCGCGCACACACACGTATTTCTTAAATCGGACTGTACTACACAATGAATTATAAACCTTATCCTACTAAGCACAGCGTGTATTTACCGTACACTGTACAACTTACTCACACCAAAACAACGGTGGGTATCGTTGTGCTGTGCAAAAGCAATTTATTTTACATATACGCTAGTGATTGACTAAATCCCCACCGAATGTGTCTCCACGTTGCCGTCGTGGTGGGGCTTGCGCGTCTCAATGATCTTGCGAGCTTTCCCGGTAGAGCCACTCATGCCGGAAGGTCGCAAGTGAGGGATCAGACCAAGAGAGACACACACGCGAGGAATCGCGCTCGCTGCCTTCTGGTACGCGTCTGCTCATCAGACGTGGCTGTGAAGGCAGTGAGCGGGTGGGAGGAGAGGCCCTGTGAGTGAGAAAGGGCGTAGGAGCAAGGGACCATACGAGGGTATGGTCCCAAAAGGAAAAATTATGAAAAACGGCCTCTGTAAAATAAGTCCCCAGGTGGGTCCCGACTGCTCAGCGGTCGGGGAATCCCACCCCGCTTCGGCGGGCTGCCCTCCGTACTCTGGGGTGGGCAACAAAGACCTTCCGCTTGCCAGTGGCAACAAGAGCCGAGGAGGCTCCGAATCATCGTCGTCATCCGGATCCGCTTCCTTTAAGGAGCTGATGGCGCACGATTTTGTAGAGTAGGGTTCGCCTGAGCGCCGGGGAGGTGCAGAATCAGATTCTGGCTCTGCACCTGACCTAGTAACGGTCAGCTCGGCGGGCTCTGTAGACAGAAGAGGGGGGGGCTGCTGCGGAGAACGTAAAGTTCTTCCGCAAGCGGCCCAGACGGTAGGATGACAGAGAGTCGTCCTCCGAGGGCGAGTTTGCTTCCGCCCGAAAGATCCCCACCGCTAGGCGGGGCAGGGGCTGTGAGGCAGGGAGGGGGCTGGCTCCCTCTACCCGGGAGGTGGAGCGTCGGGCCGAGAGGTTGGTGGAGGAGGGGCGTCGCCCTGGAGGGAGTGGTCGCAGGGCTCCCTCTACCCGTCCGCCTGCTCTCGACTCTGACGAGGAGAGGTACCTCCCACGGCCGAGAAGCAGAGGGCCCAGTTTGCGGAGGTCGTGGAGGCCGTGATCCGCGCTGTGGCCTTCAAGAGGAAACAGTCCTCCAAGTGGGAGGCCATCGGCGCGGCCAAAGCCTCCGTTTTTCAAGCGAGGGGGCTGAGTCCGGCGGCGCTGTAGGGGAGCCAGGTGTGGAGCCTGGTGCGGCAGGAGCTGGCTCCCTTCCGGAAGCAATTCTCCGTGTTGGAGGACATGGTCCGGCGTCCTCCGATAGCGGCGAAATACACCACAAGTCGCCCGCTGTGCTATTGCGCAGTGGCTGATGCCTGTGGACGGTGAGCGTGGGTGGCTCGCCGTCCGATAACACCGAGTCGACGACGCGTTGTGTTCCACGCGCGCCTCAAGGAGCTCAGTCAGCACCAGGGACGGGGCCCCATAGGGTCGGTGCCCGCTAGGGTTGCGGAATTTGTTCGAAAGAGTTACCGCGGCCCTGGAACGCTAAGGGCAAAAGAAGGAGCATGGGTGGGTTTTAGTCTGTAAAAGTCTGACACTCCCTACCGCCCCGCCCAGGGCGGGATTTGATGATTTCCGATCCAAAAATAAAAGTGATTGACTAAATCGGAAAGTTATCGATTCTGCCATTTATTACACACACCATGCTGCCCAATCATAAGAAATGAATGGCATGAATATGTTGACTAATTTTAAGCTAAGGTCACTAATATATTATGTTAACCATGCCGATTACTATAATGCATTCGAAACTTTATCGGAAGTAAAATACAATTACCATAAAAAGGAAGGAAGTAGAACGAGGATAAGGCATAAATATGATAATTCTAAGCCAAAAACACTTGACTGATTATTTACCTAAAATTTAATTAAATCTAAGGAAGTTGGGTACACTTTTGTAATATTTCATTCAACAATCGACATTGTTGTCGATAGTGTATCTGCACAATTACATCATTCAAGAAGCAGCGGCCGTACTAAGCAACACGTCGGCTTGCTAAAGTATTGTTTTGTGATTTTTACATTGCTTATCCTGTAGTGTGTAGCCATTCATGTATGTAGACAGCCTTATTTATAGTGCATCCACAGCAATACTGTTTGTAACGAACTACATATTTTCACACAATAAACCGGACCTTGAAAACAAACGCACGTATTCTTTATTACTTCAAACCCACAACTACCAGAACACCACATGGCGACCCTGCCAGTCCAGTCACTTAGGTAGTGGTTAAGGAGCAGTGTATCTATTGTAATATGTTATTGTCGCGGAGACATTTGAAAACAAAAATAACATAGTATAAGCAAGAAATATTTTACGATTTATTGTTTTTCATGATTTTAAAGACAAATATAGTAAAATACTTGTACTTTGATGTGGTAAGTGATTCCATAATTAACATAATTTTGGTTTAGGCTCCAGTTTTTACAAAAAAACACTGAACAACACGGCATTCTTATATCTTGTCACGCTTACGGTCGGAAGCGCATTAGTTCGCGGATTCGACCATTTGCGATTTGCGTGAGACATGGTCGCTCAGACCATGTAGCGTGGACGCCGACACGCCCCCTTGCCACTTCTCCTGTATTTTATATTTCTATGGTTTTGAGTAGTATCCTTGTATCATTGACGTGTTGAATCAAAAACTTTTATTTAAGTCAAAATAATTAAGTATACATATTATTATCGGTAAGGGTAATGGATTAACTTGTATTGAATCGATACGTTTTTATATTATTTATGAATGGGTTTACTTTATCCCATGCTATTATTATCTACAGGTTTCCAAAAGGTCCGGCTATTAAAGATAAATGGATATCTGCTACTGGAAAAAGAAATTGGTTCCCGACAAAGTATAGCAGAATTTGTTCTGTTCATTTCACAAATGATTAATCTAACTCGTTAACAAAAAGACGAGGAATGAAACACTTTCAACAAATTAGTTACCTATTGTTGTGAGACCCCTTGGCGATTAACGCTCAACGGAAATTCTAATTTTCGGTAATCATCGATATGAGCTCGTAATGCTTTGCACTGCACTATTCCCAAGTGAGAGTGATCGCGCGATATACTTTTCTGCTTTTCGCACACGTTTATTATTGGTTGCAGGAGCTGTGCCCGCAGAGATTATGCGTTTTTGGAAAATATTGCGTAATGTCATCGCAAATAGTCTAATTTTGTTGCAGCTTTGAAAAATGCATGTGTAGGCGTTTTGTTATTCATGACTTATTAGGTACTTATTTATCACTAACTGTTATTCATGACTTATTAGGTACTTATTTATCACTAACTGTGCCCGCGTCTTCGTTCGCTTGGATATCGGAGAAACATCGTACAGTACCTTGCACAACCTAACCTGATTCCTGAAGAGGGAAATATTGTAATACTGTGGCGTTAGTGTGTATCTATTGTTTGTCAATGTTTGTTTATAAAAAAATAAATAAAAAAAAAAGAATTGATTGAGTCAGGCGTTACTTTGCGGAAATCCATTCTAAATTTGAAAATGAAAATAATATATCTAGTTTTAATTTCCGCGAATATTTCCGCGAAAAAATATTAGTGGGTTGCAGGTATGCACCTCCCTCCCTCCCGCCCGCTATATTATGCACATGCAAGATTACAAGGCAAATGCAAGGATTTTATGCACATGCAGGAAGGCAAAGCAAAACTCAACACCATTACCGACACGTGTTTCGCCTCTCCACGAGGCATCCTCAGGGGACGTGTTGACTCGCTGACCGTTGAGTTAATAATAATAATTTTGCACTGTTGAATGACCAGACGAATTTAGTTTCTTCCCCTTTACTGCGAATGTTTGTGGGTAGTTGTACACAAATAACCAACGGTGGCAGTGTATAAAAGGGGGGTGCCCAGTACTAATTTCTCATATTGCCCGGTTAAGCAGTAACCAGCCTTAGTGTGCTGAACTGCGAGTAGTCCATTCAAAAAAAAACTAATTTCTCAGTCGCAACTCAACGGTCAGCGAGTCAACACGTCCCCTGACGATGCCTCGTGGAGAGGCGAAACACGTGTCGGTAATGGTGTTGGGTTTTGCTTTGCCTTCCTGCATGTGCATAAAATCCTTGCATTTGCCTTGTAATCTTGCATGTGCATACTGCATAATATAGCGGGCGGGAGGGAGGTGCATACCTGCAACCCACTAATATTCGCGGAAATTAAAACTAGATATATTATTTTCATTTTCAAATTTAATGTTTGTTTATGTGGTGGTAGCTGCGAACCGGCGACACACGTCCCAGTATAGAAGATAGTAGATAGCACTTCTATTGCCTTATTATTAAGATTTCTGTGGTTAAGATGGTCACCCATCCACTGACCAACCTCGCCAAATGTTGCTTAACCTTGAAGGTCGACCCGTATAGCTGTTATTCTTTGGCCCTTAACTCTGTTTACATACATAGTAACTAATATATTATTTTAAAAAGACTAAACCATGAATCGGATGGGTTGGCCGGCTTTTTAGCCGTGTTGTGCTACCTCACAACTTTGTACTGGGGGTCTGATTGATGATTCTTTTTATATTCGAAATGTGGTGCTTGTCGTGTGGTTCCATTTAAATTTGATTGAAATCTGACGATTAGTATTTGAGTTATCTCTAATAATTTGTGGTTTCGGCTATTTTGATGATGTTCTCATTCACTCTTGCCGATGTATAATCTATATCTATACTTATACTTACCTATAATAAAACTGTAGAGAGGTCAATTCTGTTTGTCATTGAATAAATATTCAAAATTGATACTGATGCCAAAAATTCAAACAGTAAATTTTTTGTCTGTCTGTCTGTATGTGCACGCATAGATCAAAAACTACTGAAGGGATTTTAACCAAACTTGGTACGATTGTAGTCCGTACGTCTGGGCAGGTTATAGGCTATATAACATAACGCTAAGACACATAGGAGCTGAGCAGTGATGATAAATTTGAAGCAAGTCGGATGAAAATGCGCTTTCGAGCTCTTATCCTCGCATACGTTGATTATACACCAAAAGTATATTACAAAGATGATGGACTTCGAAAGTTCTACAAAAAATCCGTGATAGTATATATCTATCTTTTATAAATTAGTCACAATAACGTGTTTAATCGTTAGGCATTTCTTCAAAGTGTATTAAACATAAATATATTGTATTTTACATAGATATATCTTTATCAACCTCCCATATTCAAAAAGTACACTTTAAAATATATTTTATAAAAAAAAAATATAAATCGGTTTAAAAACACAAGATAATAGATGAAATAAAACTTCAAAATCTCGCTGCGCCAGTATAGGTACGGCTATACGGCTGATTTTTATATAACGCGCGAAACGGCCATTCACTGCATGTATAAAAGGCGAGGGCGCTCACGCGCCGACTTCCCCTGGTTGGGGGCCTTAAATTCATGTGAGGCCACCACAGGATTGCCTGGTTGAGCAGCAACCAGCCTTAGTGTGCTGAACTAGGAGTAGTTCATGCCAAAAAAAACGCGCCGACTTCCACGTTGTCACTCTTAATGCGAACGGCCGTGGTTCTTATTGACTCTTCTCGGAGTGAGCGCGCTTTAGATTTTAAAAATACATAGATACGTAGTTTTCTATACTAATATTATAAAGAGGAAAGATTTTATTTTTTGTTTGTATTGAATAGGCGTCCAAACTACTGAACGGATTTGAAAAATTCATTCACTGTAGGGAAGCTACACTATTCCTGGGTAACAGGCTATATTTTATCCTATATTCCTGCGGGAACGGGAACTATGCGAGTGAAACCGCGGGGCGCTGCTATTCATAATATGTTGTTCTCATTGAAAATCAAATAAAGTTGATTCGTTTTGGGCTTAAGTACGAAATTGAAGAATCAACTTGATTCATCAGTCTTAGTTGAATATTAGAAATAGTCTGTTTTGTTGATCAATATTGATTCGAGGTAACAGGAGATACCTGGGTTGTTTCTTTTTATTTGAAACGGATGAGGTAATACTGTCAGTGCCCTGCCACTTTTCCTATTTTCTTAATTCTGAGAGGGATCAGCGCCCGTACCATGACGTCTTTAAACGGGAGCTATATAGGGTGTATAACTCTATCTCTCTTTCTCGCTCGGAAGACTCACGTTTTAACACCTCATGGTACGCCCGCTGGTTGTGAAAGAAATTTACTGTAAGTACGCACCAAAATTTTTTCCGACATCCACGCGAATGTAGTCTTCTTTACTAATATTATAAAGCTGAAAAGTTTGTTTAGTTGCGCGCGCTAATCATAGAAACTGCAGGGTCGAATTTTAAAATTAATGTTGGATAGCCCGATAGGCTATGTAACATCTCGCTACGATACATAGGAGCATCATTGAAACATACAAAAATGGTTATTTTTCCCTCTTGTGTGACGCAGACGAAGTTGCGCGGGTCAGCTAGTGTAAAAATAAAATTGTGTACGATGGTTTGGAAGAGCATCTTAGTATTGCAAGGTGCTCTCTTTCTAGTTTGGTGAAGATCTGATGAAGAACAGAGATAGGACACGGAACTCCGTAGTAAATAATAGCAAATCTTTCGGGATTGCTGAAATCGCATGTTTTTTTTGTCGTTTACCTACACCTGTGAGGGGGGTTACCACTAGAGTGAAGAAAAAAAAACTTCTTAGAAAACAGACGTCGTTTTTTTTTTTGTTATTTATAAGTTTTTTTTTTCCAATTGAGTACGGCTAAATCTGCTGGTCTCGCCGTCGGCTTTCAAGTTTTAAGACCTGGCAATCCTATACGTTTACGCTTATACGTTGTGACTTAGCCAAGTAAATGTGCATTAACCGACTTGAGCGGACCTGACCTGTTAAAATAATATAGTAGTTCGAACGATATAACGATAACATACAAATATTCACCTTTCCTTTAAAACGTATTAAAAGTTCCATAAATAACTCGACAGTATATTTTGGTGTTATTTCCATACTGTATTCGAAATAAAATAGTAATGGCACTAAACTATTACTATTTTATTTCGAAATTTGAAAATAACTTCTTCTCGATAACTTCAAATTTAAATATCTTTTGATAGTGAAGCTTTTGCGATGAAACAAAAACTAAGTTATCTTAATTCAATAGCATGCACTGAACAGTTAGTTCCACAGCGCTCAGACTTGTTGTCGCCGAGAATGTTGCTCATAACCAAAACATGGTTTCCAAGCTTTCGTGCGGCTTTCTTTTCGGGCATAAAATATGAGGAACCCATGGCTAGTCTTGATTGTACAATTTATTTTAAAATATTGAAGTTTTTACGAAGTAGACTTCGTAAAAACTTAAATAAGTAATAAAGGATTTAGATATTTATTATTCGTTTATATTATTTATTATTATTCAAGATACTTATGTATTTTAGTGTCCAGCAAAAAACAAAAACCAAAACAAAACTGGTGGCGCTGATAAGCCCGACCTTCTCTAAATTGCAGCTGCCAACGTTTTAAGTACGTCCGCCTCATTTTTAAGATAATTTAAATAAATATGTCATTATGTACACAGGGTCAATACTAGTCAGCAAAACTCCACTGACGTGAAACGACGACGGCTCCGTTCCGACGGTAACACAAACAAGCACTGAGCGCTGTCCACAGCACGCTTGCATACAACATGCGCTGTCACTTTACTCCAAGCCCGCCATCGTTATAATTGCAGTGGTCATAAGTTGTACCAAGAGGTGAGGCGGAGTCGGACAGGTGGCTCTCAAGCCTGGGGCTCGAGACGGCACAATATTAATGGGTAATACGACCGAGCCCGGAAGTTCGCACCCTGCGTGAACCTTCTTTGTGACAGTATAAGTAAGAGCCGGAGCCTAGTGCACGCGGGCCCCCTGGGTACCCCATTCACCGCAGTCGACTTGCGACTTGCGGCCAGCTCGCGTAGCTAGGACCGACTGACTGCGTACAAATATCACCCTTAAAAGGTAAATCAACAAATGAAACAAATGAGGTGTCGATTGATTCGTCTTCAATCGACACCTCATTTGTCAAAATCGAATCATAGGGATTCCCATTTTTTTTTATAAACTTTTGCAGTTGCGAGCTGACAAAATGTTGAGAATTTTGATGCGTATTAAAGAGGTGCGACTGAGATGCGAATATGAACGTTCCTTTATAATAATGCGTTTACACAGGCAAATCAATTATAGTAGGTATATCTCCCCGGATAATTGTAAAATGCGTAAGATTATAAAATATCTTGGGGCCTTCAAAGCCCAAAAAGTGTCTTCGTGCAGTATGTATGGTCAAAAACATTGATATCTACAAACCTTTCTTTACCAATTTGAAAATATTAACCTCCGTCCTTTGTATATTTATGAAGTTGTCATATTCATCAAAAATAACAGTAAACGCCACTAAGGTACACAGGTCTATTAATGTTAATTGATAATTTATCTACGAAATCGTAGATTTATTATTTAGTTTTTAGTTAACTAAGGATTGTTTACTGTGCTCTAATATTATTTTATTTTTGTTGTTTAGCACAGATAATATAATACTCAGAGTGAACCTACACCTCTTTGTAAAAACAATACTTGTATGCCCAGCAAGGCAGCACAGTGAAACACTACTTCCTTTATAATAAACTAGCTGACCCGCGCGACTCCGTCTGCGTCACATAAGAGAGAGAAAAATACCGTTTTTGTAACATTTTTCATTGATGCTCCACTCCTATGTATCGTAGCGTGATGTTATATAGCCTATCCCAGCCTTCCGCAATAAAAGAGCTATCCGACACTAAAGTTATTTTAAAACTCAACCAGGCAATCCAGGCGAAGTCGGCGCGTGAGCGCCTTCGCCTTTTTATAGATTAAACAACAAAAATCAACGCGTTAAACAAAAATCAACCGTATAGCCATACTGGCGCGGCGAGATTAGAAAGTTTTATTTCATCTATATCTTGTGTGTTTATAACCGATTTCTACATTATTATTTTTTATAAAATATAGTTTAAAGTTTACTTTTGAATATGGGAAGTTGATAAAGATATATCTATGTGAAATACAATATATTTATGTATTTAATACACTTTGAAGAAATGCCTAAGGATTAAAGACGTTATTGTGGCTAATTATAAAAGATTGGTGACGCCCACTTCGCAACGGGCCGTGCAGCAGAAATCGTAATATTTTAATTTCGCCATAACTTCAAAACCAAACGTCCATTTTTAATCATTCAAAGACCAAATATTTACACTACATAAACTGTACTTAGTGATGAAATAATTTATTAATAGCATGAGTAAAATAAATGCGTTTAAATGTAGTCCAAAAAAAATTAAGATAAAAAAATGGTTGTTGTGCCTCACTCGACATAGATAGGTATAGTGTGTCGCGGACGTTTTTTATAGATATTTATAAGATCTACAATTAATTAGAACATTTTATGGTTCTTTAGTTTATAGTTTAGAGCGTACGCAAAATAAGTAACTTGTCTAGTTGGTTTTTTACACCTTGTGTCCGAAAAACCCAAATATCTTACGGAACCCTATTATTTTACAAAATAAAATTTAGGCTATGTTACTCGTGGAAAATGTAGCTTTCGAATAGTGAAAGAATTTTTAAAATCGGTCCAGTAGTTTTTGAGCCTATTCATTACAACCAAACAAACAAAGTTTTCCTCGTTATAATATTAGTGTAGATGTAGATGTGTTGTACCAATGTAGGTACAACATTTTACCCGTGTGTATTAACTATATTCTGATTTGAACATTTAATTTGGAATACTTTTTCACACATCAGAATTTTCATCAGAAATTGTGATTCCACATAAACTGACGACATGTCGGATTTTCTGGCCTAGCCAAGTAGCGGAACATAGGGTGCAGGGAGCTTAGGATTAGAAACGTATGACGGGGGCCGGAGTGAGCGAGCGAGCTTAGCTCCCGTCATTCCATTCAAGTTAATTTATTTAAACTAGAAATATGAGCCCCGCGAAATTATGGACTGTCAAATGATGCGTAAAAAGTGTTCCAAATGTCAACAATGTTGACAATTTATCGTGAGTTTACAATTTCTCAAGATGTTTTATAATCTGACGGAGTTTGCCATTTCCCAGTGACGTGATATAAAGAAGTCTAGCTGTAGCCCGCGGTTTCACCCGTGTAAAATGGGTTTTAAATAGTACAGCGGGCGTACCATGAGGTGTTAAAACGTGAGTCTTCCGAGCGAGAAAGAGGGATTTGTACACTGTACGACGATAGTCTATACACTTTACTCAAGCGTACGATGATTGTTCTGTACACTTGGGATGATAGAAATATATACATATAGCTCCATCCCTTTTTCTCACTCGGAAGACTCACATTTTAAGACGTCATGGTACGCCCGTAGTCCTGCCAAAACCGGTTCCTTTTGGTAATGTGTAAAAAAGGGCTTTTTTTTTTTGCACGGAACTCGAGATCTTTTTCTAAAATAAGAGTAGCCTAAGCATCAGCTATCGCCAGTGAAAGTCCCGTCAAAATTGGTACAACCGTTTATAGGATTAGCCGGAACAATCGGACAGACTAAAGAATTTAAGAAAATTGTGTCTGATTATGTTATTGGGTAAATCTGTTATTTTAATATTACAAAGAGACACTTCCATTTTATTTATTGATAAGATAGTATTTATTGACATTTCTACCCTTTTCTATCTTCCCTTAAAAATATGAAATAAGACAAGTGACAGTATTTTGTTAACTTTCGCTATTCATGTGCCTACTCTTCACTACTTAGTATTATAAAACAACGTTGCTTCCCGCTCTATGGCTGTCCCTATGTATGCTTAGATCTTTCAAACTACGCAACGGATTTTGATGCGGTTTTTTTTTAATAAATAGTGATTCCAGAGGAAGGATTATATCTACACTAATATTATAAAGAGGAAAGATTTGTATTTTTGTGTTTGTATGTTTGTTATGAATAAACTCAAAAAGTACTATGCCGATTTCAAAGTCTCACCATTTGAAAGCTACATTCACCGTGAGTAACATAGGCTATATTTTGTCCCCGTATTGCCACGGGAACGGGCACTACGCGTGGTGCTGCTAGTATATAATGCATGCATAATATAGTAGATTTTAGGGGTGGGTAATCTTTATTCCGGAAACTGAATTGATTCACTTAATCCGACGCCGAGTCCGGTAGCGGTTCACCTTAGTTATTCCTTGGCACCATTTGGAACCGGAGTCGCTCGCTCATTTTGGTGGCCCAGTTCCTTAAGAACAATTGATTCATTCGGTTCACTGGATAAATTTGGCACATTATGATTTGAATTTAAAAGAACAGCAGGTCATTTTATTAATATGATATAAAGTTCGGACAGCGTAAATAAATAAAAAATGGCCGAACTATAAGAGTGCACCGTACTGTTATTATGTTCATCATCGCATCGCGCTCTTAGGAGAACGAAACAATTTTGAACTCTAATTTCATACCATAACAAGGCCTCTTATCGACTATCTCTTTTCGTCCGTGTCATGTCTACGAGCATTATACCAACCAAAGCGATCGACACGACCGCGACGCGCGCTCCTTGTCTTCGGCGGTCCCGGAATCATTTGGAACCGCGGTGCATAAGTAAAAATTGTGAGGAATAAATAAGGTTCACGTAGTTCGGATCCGGCTCAGTACCTCCGGTATTACCCACCACTAGTAGATTTAGTATCAGCGTAGCACCTGTGCGAAGCCGAGGCGGGTCGCTACAATTCTTTTTTCAATAAAATTGTTCGTGCTATGAGCCAGCGAGGAGTCGCGCTGGCAGCTCTAGCGGGCTCGGCCGCTCCGGCGGATCATTAGTTGAACGAGACATTGTGTGAGGTGATCCGATGTGTCGGTCGACGTCGCCAATTGACGCACAAAGAGCCCCATTGTTGTCGAAAGGCGGGCGTCGCCAGCGCTCCCGGCCCGCTGGCACCGACACTCTTCCGTGCCGAGGGCCATGACTCCGAGCAGGGTGCGCGACAGTAGATCGCGGTGCGACGATTCGGCGCGTGATTTGCACTTTAGATTATGATTAATTGCGTATTTAATCGAGGGGTCACTAGATCGACCTCTCTAGATAAAGGAAACACTCGGAGGTCGAAGCGGACTCCGAGCACACCTGCCACATCCACGCCACAGCGGCGCCGCCAGCAGCCATCCGCGAAATAGCGGCGGAGCCGGCGCGGCTGCGGCGCCGAGCGAGCGCGGCGAGCCACACTGGTAACTTTCTTAAAGAGGAAGAACGCGCCGACCTTGTCCGTCCTTGCGGCGCGATAACGCGGGTTCGGGGTCTCGTGGAAACGTGAAGCTCCGGGCCGCGACCCCGCTATCGCGCCCTTTTAACCGCGTGTCGCATCGCCGTCGCACCACTCGTCTCGCACGCTCCTCGCGCGTATCACGCACCTTCCGTCCGACCGTGCGTCATACATATATATCCAAAACGAAACATTTCGGATTCAAACGACGGTCAAAACCGTACCGCGACGGATCTTCCTCAAGAATCGGTTGAGGTGAGCGGAGAGATACCGAGTCGCCTCCTCGTTTGAAGTTAAAGTAGCGCGGTGCAGCGTACTGAAGCCGTGTGCTGTGCTCTGGTTGCAGATACGCGTCCCCGCTGAGCCGACATGCCGAGTGCCGTGACCAACGGAGCCCGCGGGGCGGAGGACGACATCGTGCTCACGGGGCTGTCGGGCCGCCTGCCGGAGTCTGATTCCATCGAGGAGTTCGCGCAGCAGCTGTTCGACGGCGTGGACCTGGTCACCGCAGACGATAGGCGATGGACTCCAGGTAAATACTGTCCACATCCAGTTTTTGCTGTTTTCTTATTTTCTTTTTTAGCATTTTATGTGAATTAGTGTATAATTTAAATGGCTCATCCATCGTATTTAATAAGCGAGTCCTACCACACACAGTAGCAACAACTTTTTTTTTTGCTGTACGTTTATGAAGCCTTATTTTTATAATCACTAGGCTGGCTCCGTTATCTTTTGGCGATTTTTGGGTCCAACATAAAATATAGAAAAAAAAAATCGGAAAAGTAATCTTGTAAGTGAACGTGTCAGCCGCTCGCATGTCGTGCACCAGCGCGGCCAGCTCTACTCAGTGCCGAGTCTCGAGAGATCCAGCTAACTTCTAGTTCGTATGGTAGATTTAGAAGAGTCGGTCCTTCGTTGGCACCCGTTACACTTCAAGTTCTGTTGCTTCTAAAAGTTAAACGAAAACAAAGTACCTATGCGTAGCACGCCCGCGTCAGAAACTGTACCTATATGTTAATAATAATTTGGTACGAGAATAAGTCCGCAAATAAGACAAGTAACACTTGATTGCGAACGAGCAATGATCGCAACGTTACCTATGAATCGCATATATTTTCAGTAGCAGCATATTATTGTGTTTACGACATTCTTACATAATTTGTGATTGACATATCGTCATTTTGTGACATTGCGCTTTAAATCTATTTTAGGCATTACTTATGCCCAAAAATCGTTAAGTTTCATGTCATCACGTGGGTATATACATTATAAAATTGATTGAGTCTGGCGTTACTTTGCGGAAATCCATTTTAAATTTGAAAATGAAAATAATATATCTAGTTTTAATATTCGCGGAAATTAAAACTAGATATATTATTTTCATTTTCAAATATATACATTATGTCAATTAGTTATCAAAGCTCAATCACGTAGTTTTAAGGTTATGCGAAGTTTTTTTTTAAGTATGTAGGTTGATTTAAAAAAAAATGCATAATTTATCTAGCTCAATATAGCTTGTAAACGCACTCACTAAGTCTGGATCCATCCCTGTGTCGTGGGCCGGGTGTTCCCGAGCATTCGCTGGGCGCCTGCGCCACAGCCTGCGCGGACATGCCGCGCCGGGCGCGCCATGCGCAGGCGCGCTGGCAGCAGGCGGCGCGCGCATGTCTCCGCCGCGGACACGCGCTCGCGACTCCTACGCGACCTTCAGTGCTCACACACTCACACAATCAATCGTATTATACAGGGGTGATACTTTTTTTCTACGCGTGGATGGCCAAATCCGAAAGTACAATTATACAGAGTGAATTTTTAAAGTGTGCGAGTTGGGCCAAATCCGAAATTATGAGGAATAGTAAAAAGCATTCAATAATACAATTTGGAAAACTAAAAAATATAAGTGTGTATTGTGTGGAGCTACCATGACGCGCCTTGTACAATGTATCGCTATCATTAATGTTGTAATGCCGTCAGTTCCAGTAAGCGGAGCTAACTAAGTAGTGATTGTGTTATGTACGCAGCTAACAGCAGGTGCAGGCAGTGTTACTGTTATTCGTACAAAATCAACAGGATCGATTCCCTGGTAGTAAATTCACTTTTCCAAAAATCTACTTAAATATACATACATATTATTATGTAACAACTCGGTCTGCAAATATTTGAGTAGTTTCAGTAGCAAATCCAGCAAACCAGAAGGAATTGCGAGTACGCTATTTCTCCTGGTTTATCGGTCTGGAGTATTCCTGCAGATAGCGATCCCACAGCCGCGACACGTGCATGGGAGAGCCACAGGCGTGTGATCGTGGCAGTGGTGCCTTGTACTTAGGGTTGCCGGGTTATAAAAAAAGACTCTAAAAACAAAAGTATTGAATTTATAAGTTTAGTAAGAAACTTCATAGAGCGCTTAATCGTCGCTCTGAATAGGACTCAGTCAACGTGCACGCATCACGTACGAAGTACAAAACGGCGACCATAAGACTATATAATTATAAATACAACGCGCTACGAGCCGAGCATCACTGTACAATTTTGCAAAAAGGGTTTTTCTCTCTCTTATGTGACGTAGACGAAGTTGCACGGGTCAGCTAGTCTGAAATAAATATTTTGAATTTGAATATTTATATTTAATACATTGTCAATGGAACCGTGCTAGTCGCCTGCGCTGGTGATACGGGCGAACCGGAAACCACCAATACCAATTGTAAAACGAAAAAATGAAAAATCCTGACAAGACCCGGACAGGACGAACACCGTCTAACTTGTCCGGACACGCTGCCAAAAAGCCTGACCGTGTCCGGCTTTATCCGGAAGCCTGGCAACGCTTGTTGTACGACGCAGACCGACTGCCGATGCCGCATGCCGTGCGCATCCTGTAGCACACTGTACACGCACACTTGGGAAACGTTGTAATGCCTAGGTACGTAATTAACTTGCTTTTGCCCGCGACTTCGTACGCGCATATCCCGTTTTTCCCGTCCCCTAGGAATTTCGAAAAATTCTCTCGTAGAACACTCGCTACACATGTCAAATTTCAGATGTCAACGACTCAACGATATGTGCTTAGTTAAGTTTCCGCTGTGCGTTTTTCTGTCAGTCATTCAGTCAGTAACGAAACAGTTATATATGTTGCAGTCAAGACTGACTAGCAAAATCAGTCAAAAGTACTTTTGACTGAACAGGTTGGTCAAAAGTGGTTTTGACTGAAAATGATTGGTTATTAGTACTTTTGACTGTAGCTCTTCGTCAAAAGTAGTTTTAACTGCAATAGAGCATCATTCAAAATCAGTATTATTAACTCGTTAAATGTGAATAAAAAAGATATTTATTAAATGTGAAATCGTTTATTACGAAAAATTTAGCATTACAATCAAAACAAAGAAAACATACATCAATACAAATAAAAATTGTCTTTACAATAGGTAATCAGAAAATTCGCAGTTAATAAAAACACAGTATCTATATTACGTTAATCGCTTTTATTAAATAATTTTTTACTTTAATTGAAATTTAAAACAATCGAAACATAATTCGTGATTGTATAATGAGAACCTTGTAAATTATATATATTTTACTTATTCGTAAGCAACATACGTGTTTTTTAATAGCTTTACAAGGCAGTCCACAATGACGAATTATTTATTCATGCAACTCAAACTAGGTAGGTATATGTTAAAGCTTAAAGCGTTTTAGAAAAATCTTTTCATCAAATTTCGCGACTTCCAATTCCTTTAGTTCCATTGCATTAATTTATCTGTGATTTGTGGTAAGAAATAAATAAATTATTTATTATTATTATAATATTGCAAACTTGTCAAATTTTTCTTTTGTCATCACATTCAAATGACTAGGATCTTTCATTTCTATCCCTAAAATTCTTGCCAGGAAGCGTTTTTTATTTTCGTTATCACTCATTTTTGTTCTAATATCAGCACGTTCTCCATTAATAATGAGGAATATAAAAGTTTATAGGTATGTGCATTTGTCGATATTTTTATCGACCACCTAAAGTTTTTAAGAGTTTTGACTGATAAAACCAGTCAAAGGTACTTTTAACCAGCTCCATTGGGCAAAAGTACTTTTAACTGTTATTTTAGTCAAAAGAATTAAGCATACGGTCAAAAGTACTTTTGACTGATTTTGCTAGTCTGAGACTGCAACATATACCTACATAATACTCAATACATTTACTTGCATTCCACAATGTGACTTTAGGTGGTAGGTAAATATATAAAATACTTATACATCATTTTAGATCGTTTTGGAGCGTATCGGGCACAGCAACATAGGATTGAGGATTATATTATTTATGAAAAGTAAAATGTAAGTATTATTCTACTAGGTAGGTAGGGTCGTTGCGCCGGTTGGCGGCCTTTTAGTCGCCTTCCTAACTTTGCTCTTTGATATTAGTATGATATGTCCATAAGTCAGGGTCTGATTGTTGCTGTAGGTGTAGCTGATATCATCAAGTTATTTTTGGACATAAGTATTGGAGGACTATTCTAACAGGTTTTTTTAAAATAAATAAAAACCTAAAATTTACTCAAAATGCCGGTTGGCGGCCACTTTTTTCAGTTCGCGGCCACCCTAGAGTTAGTTTTCGGCCGCCAGTGTTATACAATTTTTACCATACCAAATGGTCTTAACATAAATTTCCATATATGGCATATGACCGCGATTGTCAATCAAATGCCTTTACTCTTAAAAAGCATGTTCTCTTCAATATTCGTCCCTTTCATATGCTCTTACTTAACCTTGCCTTACACTATTCTAACATCTCTTATTTCCACAAGATTTGTTAATCTTATCTGGGGTCACGCACTACTATCTCGTCATTCAGGCATTCTACAGCATTTTACCTTCTCTTCCCGACTCACCAATAATTTGTGCAACAATTCTTTCTGCTCCGTCCTTTCTTCTTTCCTTCCTCTATTTTCCGTCCTTTCTTTCCTTATTCGAAACTCCTAACCTCTAGGCAATGCATTTACTCTTTTTCCATACTTCTAACATCTATCATCACATCATCTATCTTAATCTATACTGCAGTTATTTTTCTCTCTTTGTTAAACACATTACATTACTATCTCTACAAATAATGAAGTAAAACACGAAATTTTATAATCAATTAATATTGCAACAAATAAAGTTTGGTTATCATTAACATTTTTTATACTTGAGTTCCATAACTTAGCGTACAAGACTAGTATTTTAAATAATCAACATGTATTAATTGACTTGTTAACAGTAACTAATATTAGTCAGTCTTCAACAAACGTATGTGGCACCACTGGCGCCACAGCCTTAGCCGCTCCTCCAACCTTCCTCCTACCCCTCTTCGCCGGGGCCGCCTTGGTCGCCGTCGCCGGCGTCGCAGTCGCCGGCGTCGCAGTCGCCGGCGTCACAGGCGCTGGCGCTGGCGCCGGCGCGGCTCCGCCCTTGGCCTTCGCCTTCGCCCGGCCAGACGTTCCCGGGCTGGCAGCCACGGCGGCCGCGTACGAAGCCGCCTTTTGCTGTCCCCCGGGGCCCCCGCGTCGCCGCCAACGGGGGACGCCGGACCATGTCCTCCAACACTGAGACCTGCCTCCGGAAGGGAGCCAGCTCCTGCCGCACCAGGTCCCGTACCTGGCTCAGCACTTGGCCCCCCTCCGGCGCCGCCGGACTCAGCCCCCTCGCGGCTCCACAGAGGCCGCTCTGGCCATCCCCGCCAGGTCCCTCCGGAGCGACTCATTCTCCCGAACGAGTCGCTCCGTAACGACCGCGAGGCGGGCGACCTCCGCCCGCAACTCTGACGCCTCCTTTGAGGCAGGCCCGTTGGCCGCCGCTGCCGCCAGGATGGAGGCCTTGGCCGCGCTTTTGGCCTCCCGCTTCGAGGATTGCTTCCTCTTGACGGCCACAGCGCGGATCGCGGCTTCCACTACCTCCTCAAATCGGGCACTCTGCTCCTCGGCAGCGGGAGGTTCCTCTCTCGGGGACTCCGAGTCGTCAGAGTCGAGAGGAGGCGGAAGAGTTGAGGGAGCCCTGCGACTGCTCCCTCCAGGGCGACGCCCCTCCTCCACCAACCTCCCGGCCCGACGCTCCTCCCGGGTAGAGGGAGCCAGCCCCCTCCCTGCCTCACAGCCCCTGCCCCGCCTAGCGGTGGGGATCTTGCGGGCGGACGCGAACTCGCCCTCGGAGGACGACTCCTTGTCGTCCTCCCGTCTGGGCCGCTTGCGGAAAGGCTTTACGCCCTCCACAGCGACGCCCCTTCCTCCGTCTTCAGAGCCCGCCGAGCTGACCGTTACTAGGTCTGGCGCGGAGCCGGAATCCGACTCCGCACCACCCCGGCGCTCAGGCGAACCCTCCACTACGCAATCGTACGCCATCAGCTCCTTAAAGGAAGCGGACTCGGATGACGACGATTGGGAGCCTCCTCGGCTCGTGTTGCCACTGGCAAAAAGAAGGCGTTTGGTGCCCACCCCAGAGTACGGAGGGCAGCCCGCCAAAGCGGGGTGGGATTCCCCGACCGCTGAGCAGTCGGGACCCACCTGGGGACTAATTTTACAAAAGCCTTTTTTCTTCATTCTTTTCCTTTTAGAGGGTGCGGTCCCTTACTTCTCCGCTCTTTCTCCATCACAGGGCCTCTCCTCCCACCCGCTCACTGCCTTCACAGCCACGTCTGATGAGCAGACGCGTACCAGAAGGCAGCGAGCGGGATTCCTCGCGTGTGTGTCTCTCTTGGTCTGATCCTTCACTTGCGACCTTCCGGCATGAGTGGCTCTACCGGGAAAGCTCGCAAGATCATTGAGACGCTCAAGCCCCACCACGACGACAACGTGGAGACACATTCGGTGGGGATTACCTAAACACCTGTGTAAAAGAAGTGGCCGTAAACTGATACCTCTATTTTCAAATAGTCAGATAACGGCCTTCTATTTTTCATATGATTTTTAGAGGGCCGCGAACCAAATTTGTTTTGTTAGCAAGTGTTAGTTTGCGGCCACATGATAGCTATACATCCGTTTAAATTAGATTTTGGCGGCCGTGAACTAACTATATCATTTAAACCAACACCAACAATAAAAAAATGTTGCACAAAGCGAAGCTTTATTTACATTACTATGAAGAAAGAAAGCCAACTTATTTCATTCAATGAGCTAGTGCCGCGGCCACCCGGCCGCATACCAACTCAACTAAAAATTTATTATTTTGGTTGGCGGCCCCCAAAAAAAACTGGTATTAAAGTGATTAACCCCCAAAACAAATGAAAAATAACATGAAACAAACAACTATGATAACTCAAAAACAATCACACTAGTAATAAGTAATCGATAACTTGAAATACTTACTTTTGAAGCGGGACTTGTTCGCTATTTTTTCCGCAGTTTTGCGTACGTGTGAGCGCTGACAGCGCGGCTGGCATAATTGACGATTTAATTCCGGCACATGGATTAGGTTAATTGACCAATTTGAATAGGCATTACATTCTGTAACTATCTATCTTTTTAAAGTGGCACAAAACGTTGGCAAGATTGAGATAGAATTCTTAGTATTGTAATATTTATACGGTTGGTCCTCTAAAAGGCCGCGAAACAACGCAGGGCCGCGATCCAGCGTAATGACCCTACTTACTCACTTCGATTTTGGTCCTTAACGGTACTGTGAGCTTCTCGCAACAAAAGCCACCCCCAAAACATTTAGTAGCTTAGTTAGGTAGGCTAGATCTTAACGTAAATGATTTTAGGAATTTCTAAGGACTAGTCTCGATGCCGCCGAAGTAAAATAAGGTTCTATCGAGATACCTATGTAGTAAAACAAGATAGTGTAAACGTAAGTGGACTCACGCAAATCTCATGTTAATTAATACCTACGTATTAGCTGATACTAACGAGGTACTCGTTTCAGTGAGATCGCAAAGTTCTCAGTCAGTTATTTGAGTCGAACGACAAAACGCGTCGTCGTCTCGTTCAAGGCCGTTGAGAGATGGAGGCGCCCGCGCCGGTGACCTTGATTCTGCTACGGTCGCGGAGCGGCCACGCTCGGCTTGTGGATAGTCGCAGCGCTCTGCCGGCCAGGCGGCTGAGGGCATCGGTGACTCCTTGTTTACCACCAGTAGTGTGCCACAAGATTGGCAAGTTGCGTGTGAGCGCGACGCGGACGCCAATCAGAGAGGTTATCTGCGCGATCGCTTGACTCAGCCGCGCGCCGCTATTACCGCCTTTTAACCGACCGATAACGTCTCGTATCTGACATCAGCTCGTCAGCCGTCATGGACTCACGGACACCCGACACTCGACGGATCCGATCTCTTCAATCTACTAAATGTATTTCTGCTTACTGAGGTTTTTCCATTGTTCATTTCCTGGTCCAATTTTTGGTTCAAGATTTTTATGTTATGTAGGTATGT
This sequence comes from Hecatera dysodea, assembly GCA_905332915.2. NCBI lineage: Eukaryota > Metazoa > Arthropoda > Insecta > Lepidoptera > Noctuidae > Hecatera > Hecatera dysodea. Next base: position 20,744,232 of record HG995300.1, on the reverse strand, counting down.
ATGTGCATCTCACGGTAATCTGTAAATATATATTATAAGCAATTATAAAACCTCGTGTGACTTTGTTAATGGCATCCTTGAAGTATCTCTTTTATAGGTAGGTGAGCTATAAACTAAAAAACATATTATACCTATATTGGTATAAACATTTTGTTTTGCAGAGCTATTTTTAGCGCACCGCTTGACATTGTCAAGTAGGTAGGTACGTGGAGAGGTACCTGCGTCTTGTTACTGCCACAGCCACATCCCACAAACAAACAAATACGTCTTTTTCAAGAACTACCACTTCGCCCGCGGTCTCGAAAGAGTAGTTTTTGGAAATGAATAAAATAACATAATTTGTCACCCCTTAGAAACCTGATCTCATTACTCATTTTCACCCCTATAAGAGTTTATTTTCAAAACAATCCACATAATTTTATGTGCTAATTATATCTACTTACATAATTATTTTGTAGATTTAAAATATTTTTTTCCTTAAGTCCTGAAATATTGATAATTTAGTTATAACTTAGTTATTTGTTGGATACTACCATAATTATTTTTTAAAGATTACTTGTGGCTATTTATATGTAACTGTATTGTGTAAAAAAACATTAAATTATTTCATTTATTCATTTTATGTAAGTACAATGTACATATTTATCACAATGTGATAAATATGTACTTACATAAAATGAATTACATAAAAAACTTACATAAAATCATTTTTAAATATTTTTATAAAAGAATATTTCTTTTTTATAATAAATTATAAAAAATAGTAGCCCACCAATATCATCAGGAACAGGGTCCAAGCTACCGGTGGTCAGGGGGGTCCAGAGAGAGGAACCTCCAAACTATGCGAATTATTATTATAATTATTCTTTTTCTTTACTATAATCATCAATGCCGTGATTCAACTTCATCGGACCAAGCTGTGGGACCATAAAACTTTAACACCACCTAGCCCCCACTGCGCTGAAGTTTCGATAGTGATCATGTGATGGTTGTGTAGTTTTGTTAGCTTAGAAAATCTAGTAAGTTACAAATTTATAAACCTAAAAAATACGATTCTTCCATACAAACTTTAAAACCCTCTAAATATTGTGCTGGGGATAGAGCTGAAAAACTAATAATGGCCCAAGGAATAAGTTTTTAATACAAACTTATCTTTTTCTTCATCTGTAATAGATTCCGTAGTTTCTGAGATTTCATTATTATTACATCATCATTATTATTAAACTCGTACAATTAAATAGGTACGAGTTTATCCTGGCCAATGTGCTATCAATTTTTGAAGAGTTCTCTTACCTATCTCCGAAGATCATGACCAAATTTAAATGGGACCACTTCGAGAAAATACTAGGTATTCCGAAAAAATACCCAAATCGCCTATAAAATTGGAAGTTTCCTCGATTTCTCCATGGCAATCAAGTCAGGATCGGAGGATGGAAAGGTGTTAGTAAGAATAAATATTTGACAATTTCACGCGGTATTTTACAATCTAACGGCGTTTGCAATATTCCGGTGACATATATTATAATTACTATACTATAACAAACGCGCAAAGCTCTGCTGTGGTCAAGAATAGTGGGAGACTCTTTCACCTTTCCTTGGCGACAGGTTTGCGCGACGTTTAATGCATACAAATCTGAAATCTCCAAGTAGCGATCTGCTGGACTACATGAGTAATGGTCTAATTTAAAAGTGTCCAGCCAGAGGTCTTCATTCAAAGTGGACATCGCCTACATATCGGCACGTTTAAGCAATTGTGCGCGAATGAATGACTAGTGTCAACGGCATCAGCCGCGCCGCCGCGCCGTTAGATGAGCGCGACCGCGGCGCGCGGCGCGCCCGCCTCGTGTGCGGCTGCCCCGCGCCGGTGGCGTGATGCGCCGTGCGTCACCGCGCACTCACACGCGCGCGATTCGCGATACCTAAGATCTTACTCGTCAAACCTGTCATGAATTATGTCATCGTGTTAGCAGGAGACGTAGTAAATATTGACTTTAGTTAGGTTTCCGCGTGCGACTGTGACGAGCCGCGCGTATTTAGATAATTCGCTGATAAAAAAACACATTCAGCAAAATTTAATGATTCGACATCCGCTCGCTTGCGCAAACCAAGTAATAATAATGCAAATAAAAGAGAAACCTGAAAGTGATAAATTTGTTCGTTCAGGAATGATATCAGAATGGTTTCCACGCAATTAATTGCAATGTATTCATTTATAAAACAGTAGGTAGGTATTGTAATTGGGTGGGATTATAAATTCCTTCTTAGCCCAAGGAAGGGCTAGTTCATTATATGCTGGGTTTGTCTTTAAAACGGTCAAAAAGAGGTAGGTAGCTATGCTATAAAAATCAGCAAGAATACTTAAATATGTAAGGTGAATGTTTAAAACCAGCAATGACTGAGTGTATTGTTTCGCAGGACTGCACGGGCTCCCGGAGCGCAATGGCAAGCTCAAGGATCTGGCGCACTTCGACGCGACGTTCTTCGGCGTCCACGCCAAGCAGGCGCACCTCATGGACCCGCAGCTGCGCCTGCTGCTGGAGCTCACCCACGAGACCATCATCGACGCCGGCATCAACCCCGCCGAGCTGCGCGGCTCGCGCACCGGCGTCTACGTGGGCGTGTCCAACTCCGAGACCGAGGAGATGTGGACCGTGGACCCTGACAAGATCAACGGCTACGCGCTCACGGGCTGCTGCCGAGCCATGTTCCCCAACCGCATATCCTACACGTTTGACCTCAAGGGCCCGTCGTTCGCGGTAGACACGGCGTGCTCCAGCTCCATGTTCGCGCTGGCGCAGGCGGCCACGGCCATCCGCGCCGGTCACTGCGACGCCGCAATCGTGGCGGGCACCAACCTATGCTTGAAGCCCGCCAACTCGCTCAACTTCCACCGGCTCAGCATGCTGTCGCCCGAGGGCCGCTGCGCCGCTTTCGACGCCAGCGGGCGAGGCTACGTGCGCTCGGAGGCGGCGGTGGCCGTGCTGCTGCAGCGGCGGGGCGTGGCGCGGCGCTGCTACGCCACGCTGCGCGGCCTGCGTGTCAACACGGACGGCGCCAAGGACCAGGGTATCACCTTCCCGTCTGGCGACATGCAGCGCCGCCTGGCCGAGGAGACCTTCGCCGAGGCCAAGCTGCGGCCATGCGACGTCGCCTACGTCGAGGCGCACGGCACCGGTACTAAGGTACGCCCACTCGAGGCTCTATGAAACAACGGCAGCCCCTTCACGATCACTTGTGTCTGCCTGTCCGATTGTTTAGCCAGCCAATTTGTTCCCTCTCAAGAGAAAAATTTGGTACACACTTAGGTACTAACTTGACCTAAACAAGGAAGCAGGGCATGTATAACTAAACGTTGAGGTGTCATGTTGTGAGTTCGGCAGCCGCGCGTGTCGTGCGCGCGTGCTGCGAGTACTAGCCGGCGTGTGCTCGCAGGTGGGCGACCCGCAGGAGGTGAACGCTATCGCCGAGCTGTTCTGCAAGGGGCGCAACAAGCCGCTGCTGCTGGGCTCGGTGAAGTCCAACATGGGCCACTCGGAGCCCGCGTCGGGGCTGTGCTCGGTCGCCAAGGTGGTGGTGGCCATGGAGCGCGGCGTCATCCCCGCCAACCTGCACTACAAGAACCCCAACCCCGACATCCCGGCGCTCAGCGACGGCAGGATCCAGGTGCGTGTCTCACCGATGCCACTGATCAGCTCACTGTATGTGTTTAGAAGAACATGTTATGGGTATAAAAGTGTTTGCAAAGAGTCTTCTTCAATTTAGACGCTTGTATTAAAGCTGTCGATCTCAGCCTCCCGGCAAGCAGCGTTGTAGGTACACACTGCTCGCCCCAACGACGATATAACCTCTAGACGCCTAATACTTGATCTAATGCACTCAACCAATTCTGCCAACTTATTGAGGTATGAGAAAAGGGGGTACTGCTCTCTGATTGGTCCAACCAGTAGGTCCAAATAATAGGGATGGGACAGGATTAAATCAAACCCAAAAGTACGCCACACCAACGTATTGTAGGTACACGGGGCCATAATAATAATTATTTTTCTAAATTGTTAATACATAACGCGGTAGTATAAATCGAATGTGTTACAGAGACATCGGTTGCCTGTAATACGGTGTCTAGAGGTTATATCGTCGTTGGCTCGCCCTAATCATGTACGAGTTTTGTCCGTAATTATTCCTTGAATGTGTGATTTCAGCAACTAAGCTTGGAAACAAGATGAAAGAATCTGTTGTGTGCGCCCGCAGGTAGTGGACCGCAACATGCCGTGGGAGGGCGGGCTGGTGGCCATCAACTCGTTCGGCTTCGGCGGCGCCAACGCGCACGTGATCTTCGAGTCGGAGGCGGGCGGCGGCGCGGCGCGCCCCCCCGCGCGCTACGCCGCGCCGCGCGTGGTGCTGGCGTCCGGCCGCACGGAGCACGCCGTGCGCGAGCTCACGGCGCTGGCCGCCAAGCACCGCGACGACGCCGGCCTGCACGCGCTGCTGGACGCCGTGCACAAGCACAACATCCCCGGCCACTCGCACCGCGGCTTCGCCGTACTCACCGACCCGCCCCTGGAAGAGTGCATCGTGAGTACCTGCTGCCCCGCCTGACTGCTGCCTCGCCCGCGACGCACTCTTCTGTAACTACTGTCTGTTGCAGGAAATGGAGAGCGGCGATCCACGGCCCGTGTGGTTCGTGTTCTCGGGCATGGGGTCACAGTGGCCCGGCATGGGTAAGACGCTGATGCAGCTGCCGGCGTTCGCGGCCAGCATCAACCGCTCGGCGTCGGCGCTGCGGCCGCACAACATCGACCTCATCAACATCATCACGGACGCGCCGGCGGCGGCCTTCGACGACGTCATCAACTCGTTCGTGTCCATCGCGGCCGTGCAGGTGGCGCTGGTGGACGTGCTGCGTACCATGGAGATCCGGCCCGACGGCATCGTGGGCCACTCGGTCGGCGAGATCGGTAAGTAGCAGCCGGCGGGAGCAGCGCGCTGGGCGCCGTGCCACATGACTGACTTACCTCTCGGTCCGCAGGCTGCGCGTACGCGGACGACACGCTGACGGCGGAGCAGGCCGTGCTGGCAGCGTACTGGCGCGGGCGCAGCATCGTGGACGCCAAGCTGGCGCCAGGCGCCATGGCGGCCGTGGGGCTCTCTTGGGAGCAGTGCGAGGCGCGCTGCCCGCCTGACGTCGTGCCCGCCTGCCACAACGCCAACGACAGCGTCACGGTGAGTGCGCGCCCGCGAGGCAGTGCGTGACGTCATGACGCAACCTCATGCAGTAAGTTGGTCGCTGCAGATTTCAGGGCCGGTGGAGTCTCTGGAGAAGTTCGTGGCGGCGCTGTCGGCGGAGGGCACATTCGCGCGGCGCGTCAACAGCTCGGGCGTGGCGTTCCACAGCAAGTACATCGCCGCCGCCGCGCCGCTGCTGCGCCGCAGCCTGGAGAAGGTCATCCCGGCGCCCAAGCCGCGCTCCAGCCGCTGGGTGTCGTCGTCGCTGCCGCGCGACCAGTGGGACTCCGATCTCGGTGAGAACCAACCAACGAACCTGATTGTCCTTTACTCGTAGCAATCTTAGAAACACTTTTGATCGTCAATGGCAGGTGTTTTCTAGGCGAGATTTCTTTAAAAATCCACACAATTAATGTAATGGTGGAATCCTATGTACATATATGTTACGTGTTAGCTAAGTGGAGTACAGGCCGATTCAAAACAACCGCGGCCTTGAAGTTCGCCGCCACAAGCAGTTATTGATCTGCGATGTCCTGAGAATGTTAGAACAGCAATAGTTTCATGTCAAATGTCGTAATATTACATGAAGTGGCTGCATTTGTGTGTGGCTATTACACTGGAATTTAAAATTAGTTTATAGCCCAGTGCAATGGAATACACCCCGGAAGCCAGTTATAGTGGATGAATTTAATTTTATTAACTGACTTCTAAAAAAGGAGGAGGTTCTCAATTCGGATGTTTGTATTTTTAACCGACTTCTAAAAAAGGAGGAGGTTCTCAATTCGGATGTTTGTATTTTTTTTTTTTTATGTTTGTTCGCGCATAACTCCGTCGCTTGTGAACCGATTTGAAAAATTCTTTTTTTGTTGGAAAGGGTATACTTCCCAAATGGTCCCATGAAAATTTTATCGAAATCAACTAAGCGGTTTTTGAAAAATCTAAAAAAAATATGTACTTTGTCTACTTTGACGACCTCTTAGTTTACTCTGCAAAGGAGCTGTACGTTTTTTTTACACCAATGCGATTGGTTCGTTTAGGTGGGGGAGGGGAGGGGGTGTAGGTACCACTAAAAAGTGAAAAATAAAAAACTTTTTACAAAAAAATACAACCGACTTTTACACAAAAAATCAAAAAAGTGCAAAATAACTTTAATTTCGGAAGTCGGTGTTCAAAAAACGATAAAGCAACCACAAACACCGCGTTCCGAAATTAAAGTTATTTTGCACTTTTTTGATTTTTTGTGTAAAAGTCGGTTGTATTTATTTTTTATTTTTTGTGTAGGTAATGTGTAGGTACCACTAAAAAGTGAAAAATCAAAAATCAAAAAAGTACAAAATAACTTTAATTCGGAACTCGGTGTTTGTGGTTCCTTTTTCTTTTCCTTTTTGAAATTGAAGTTATTATGCACTTTTTTGATTTTTTGTGTAAAAGTCGGTTGTATTTTTTTGTAAAAAGTTTTTTTTTTGTGTAAAAGTCGGTTGTATTTTTTTGTAAAAAGTTTTTTATTTAGGCACGGACACTCGAGACTTGTCATAGTAAAATTTTATCAAAATTGAAAAATCTATCTGTACTAGACTGTTAGAAGGTATCGTCGAGTACCTGTGACTCGGTGAGCTTCAGGTGGCGTGGCGATGACGAGCTCTGTCTGTCCGCAGCCAAACTGAGCGACGCCGACTACCACGTGAACAATCTGCTGTCGCCGGTGCGCTTCGCCGACGCCGTGCGCGAGGTGCCCGCGCGCGCCATCGTGGTGGAGGTGGCGCCGCACGCGCTGCTGCAGGCCGTGCTGAAGCGCGCGCTGCCGGCGCCGGGCGCGGCGCACGTGGCGCTGGTGCGGCGCGACGCCGGCGACGCGTGCGCGCACCTGCTGGCCGCCGCCGGCCGCCTGTTCGCGGCGGGCGCGCAGCCGCACGTGGCGCGCCTGTACCCCGCCGTGCCCTTCCCCGTGCCGCGCGGCACGCCGGGCCTGGCCTCGCACGTGCGCTGGGACCACCGCCTGGAGTGGCAGGTGGCGCACTTCGGCAGCGCGTCGCGCTCGGGCGAGAACGTCATCGAGTACGACGTGTCGCGCAGCGACGACAGCTTCATCACCGGCCACAACATCGACGGCCGCGTGCTGTTCCCCGCCACCGGCTACCTGGTGAGCACCCTGCGTCTGGTACGGACCTACGTCCCGCTCCGCGCCGCGTCTGACCTCGTTCGATTGATTCCAGACCCTCGTGTGGAGAACCATGGCGAAGCTTAACAATAGGAAGCCTGAGGAGACCCCAGTCGTGATGGAGAACATCCAGTTCCGGCGCGCCACCATCGTGTCGCGCGACACGCCCGTGCGCTTCCTCATCAACGTGCTGGACGGCACGGGCGAGTTCGACGTGTGCGAGGGCGGCGCCGTGGTGGTCACGGGCAGCGTGCGCCTGGCCGAGCAGCCCGCCGCCGAGCGCCTGCAACACCTGGACGACGCGCCGCCGCGCGCGGAGGACGGCCTGCTGCCGCTCGTCACCGACGACATCTACAAGGAGCTGCGCCTGCGCGGCTACAATTACGGTGGTGTCTTCCGCGGCATCCGCGCCTCCGACCCGCGCGGCACGTGCGGCGAGCTGGCATGGGACAACAACTGGATCTCCTTCATGGATACCATGCTGCAGTTCGGCATCATCGGCGTGGACACGCGCGAGCTGTACCTGCCCACGCGGCTGCAGCGCGCTCTCATCGACCCGGCGGCGCAGCTGGCGGCCGTGGCCAAGCTGGGCGAGGGCGGCACGCTGCCCGTGCGCATGCACCGCGACATCGACGTCATCAGCGCCGGCGGCATCGAGTTCCGCGGCGTCAAGACCAGCCTGGCGCCGCGCCGCGCCAACCCGCAGAACGCGCCCAAGCTGGAGAAGTACGTGTTTCTGCCGTACGATAACGCCGCCGTGGCCACCGAGGACACTTCGCGCTCCAAGCGCGACGCGCTCACCGTGAGCTTGCAGCTAGTGCTGGAGAATGCGGGCGCACTCAAGCTCAAGCTGGCAGAGGCGGCGCTGGAGCGGCCGGCCGAGGCGCTGCTGACGCCGCAGGCCATGCAGGTGCTGGAGGCTGAGCCGCAGGTGCGCGTGGACGCGTCGCTGGCGGCCGGGCCTGCGCCTGCCGCCTACGCCGCCGCCCTCAAGGACCTTGGCGTCAAGGTGTTGCCCAAGGACGGCAAGAGCGCACCCATCGAGAGCGACTGCCACCTGGTGCTAGCGTCCGACGTGCTGAGCCGCCACGGCGCTGCCACGCTGGAGAACCTGGCGGCCGCGCTGGGTGACGCCGGCATGATCCTGCTGGAGGAGCCGCACAAGGCGCTGGACGAGCGCGCCGCCAAGGACATGGTGGAGCGCTGCGGCCTGACGTGCGTGTCGCGCCAGGTCGCCGCCTCGTGCGAGTACGTGCTGCTACGGCGCACGCCCGCCGTGCCCGAGCGCCACGTGGTCATCGACGTGGCGGACGACTCCTCCTACGCCTGGGTGGACGCGCTGCGCGAGGCGCTGGCGCGCGCGGAGGCCGAGGACATGCGCGTGTACTGCGTGGCGCGCACGGCCAGCTCGGGCGTGCTGGGGCTGTGCACGTGCCTGCGCGGCGAGGCGGGCGGCCGCGCGCTGCGCTGCTACTACCTGCCGGGCGCGCGCGAGCCCTTCCGGCCCGACGCGGCGCCGTACGCCGCGCAGGCCCGCCGCGACCTGGCCGTGAACGTGCTGCGCGCCGGCGTGTGGGGCTGCTACCGCCACCTGGCGCTGGGCGACGCGGCGGAGGCGCAGCTGCAGGTGGAGCACGCGTACGTGAACACGCTGACGCGCGGCGACCTGTCGTCGCTGCGCTGGATCGAGTCGCCGCTGCGCTACGCGCGCGAGCAGCCGCTGGCGCCGCGCGCGGAGCTGTGCCAGGTGTACTGCGCGCCGCTCAACTTCCGCGACATCATGCTGGCCACGGGCAAGCTGCCGCCCGACGCGCTGCCCGGCAACCTCGCCGGACAGGTCAGTCGCCACTCTATTTTTTATTTTTTACACAAATCGGGCAATACAATATGACTTATATGTATACTAGATAACCTAAAGGCACACACAAAACTGCATGCCCTAAAATAGTTATTGTTTCTTAAATTTATGTAGGTATAATATGCTACCATGGACCAACTATTACCCATTGGTGAAATGGTTGCACAAGTTTTTCCTAATATGGCGACTGCTCTGGCGTGGAACAGCAAGTTGAATTCTCTCCAGCAAACCTTCACAATCTACGTGGGCATTAACTAACTGAAACGAGTACACGATACAGATTTATAAGATATGAGGTTTATACATTTGTTATGGCAAGTTAGATTTTTTTAGGTCGGATCGTCCGCGGCTGTATTTTCGTACACACTACACAAAAACACCTACAGGAAACTTTAGGTATATGTAGAGTGTAGGGCAAAAAGCCGCGAATGATCCTGCTTTATACATTCTTCTTCTTTTTGCGAGATTTCCAAGGTGGGTCAGCTGCCCTCTCCTGCCTCCGTGGGTACGCCCATGGGTACATAGTACATCTATTGAAAATAAAATGAATAATTAGGTATGTAATATGATTATGATATCTCGCCCTCAGGAGTGTATTCTCGGCTTGGAGTTCAGTGGGCGGGCATCTAACGGCAAGCGCGTGATGGGCATGGTGGCGGCGTGCGGCCTGGCCAGCACCGTGCTGGCCGACAAGGGCTTCCTGTGGGACGTGCCGGCCCAGTGGTCGCTGGAGGAGGCGGCCACGGTGCCGGTGGCCTACGCCACGGCGTACTACGCGCTGTGCGTGCGCGGCCGCATGCGGCGCGGCGACGCCGTGCTGGTGCACGCGGGCACGGGCGGCGTGGGGCAGGCCGCCGTGGCCATCGCGCTGCACGCCGGCTGCACCGTGTTCACCACCGTGGGCACGCCGGACAAGCGCGCCTTCCTGCGCCAGCGCTTCCCGGCGCTGGCGCCCGAGAACATCGGCAACTCGCGCGACACGTCGTTCGAGCAGCTCATCAAGCGGCGCACGCGCGGCCGCGGCGTGGACCTGGTGCTCAACTCGCTGGCGGCCGACAAGCTGCAGGCGTCCGTGCGCTGCCTGGCCGAGGGCGGCCGCTTCCTGGAGATCGGCAAGCTGGACCTGTCCAACGACACGGCGCTGGGCATGTCGGTGTTCCTCAAGAACACCACGTTCCACGGCATCCTGCTGGACGCGCTGTTCGACGCGGGCGCGGAGGACAGCGAGAAGGCGGCCGTGGTGCGCTGCGTCACCGACGGCATCGCGGCCGGCGCCGTGCGCCCGCTGCCCGCCACCGTCTTCTCCGACCACCAGCTGGAGCAAGCCTTCAGGTGCCACCCACTCACCAACTCGCCATATGCTATTCTAGGATACGGGTTTCCACTGTACTCTGTTTTTTTTATGTAAGGCCGATCTTTCAAAGCAAGGCCGAACATTCCAATCCCGTCAAAAACCCCATCATAACATTTAGGCGCCCCTCAGTAAGGTTTATTATAAGAATATAATAATATTAGAATCGGTCAGTTGTTATAAGTCGAGCGGTGCTCGTGCGCAGGTACATGGCGACGGGCAAGCACATCGGTAAGGTGGTGCTGCGCGTGCGCGACGAGGAAGCGGGCGGCGCGCGGCCCGCCAGCAAGCTGCTGTCCGCCATCCCGCGCACCTACATGCACCCCGCCAAGAGCTACGTGCTGGTGGGCGGCATGGGCGGCTTCGGCCTGGAGCTGGCGCAGTGGATGGTGAAGCGCGGCGCCACGCGCCTGGTGCTGAACTCGCGCAGCGGCGTGCGCACGGGCTACCAGGCGTGGTGCGTGCGGCGCTGGCGCGAGGCGGGCGTGCGCGTGCTCGTGAGCACGGCCGACAGCGCGCAGGCGGGCGGCGCGCGCGCGCTGCTGCGCGACGCGGCGGCGCTGGGCCCCGTGGGCGGCGTCTTCAACCTGGCCGCCGTGCTGCGCGACGCCTTCCTGGACAAGCAGACGCCGGCCGACTTCCAGGCCGTCGCCAAGCCCAAGATTGACGGTGAGCGCACCATATAGTGCTAGACGCACGCCCGAGCCCTAATTGCAATATTTGTCCATGTCCTTATTACCAAAATAAAATAATATGATTTTTAGAGCAAAATAACTTATCTTTCTGGCACAGTTGCTTATTTCAAATCTCTGTATTCTACGGAATTGATAATGCTACCGAATTTTTAAAGTAGGTAGTTATAGTTATTACATAAACATTCTACAAAGTCACACAATCATAAAATCCATTTTTAAACCGAGAAATGTCAATAAAACTTAACAGGCACGGTGGCTTCTGGGTGATGTTTTATGATTGGTAGTTTAATTCCTTCCTATTAGCTTGATTGATGAATTCAATGTATGAACGTAATAATCTGAACGTCACGATCATTGCGCACAGCTACCAAGAACCTGGACGCGGCGACGCGCGAGCTGGCGCCGGAGCTGGAGTACTTCGTGGTGTTCTCGTCCGTGTCCTGCGGGCGCGGGAATCCCGGCCAGAGCAACTACGGGCTCGCCAACTCCGCCATGGAGCGCATCGTGGAGCAGCGCCAGGCCGACGGGCTGCCGGGCCTGGCCGTGCAGTGGGGCGCCATCGGCGAGGTGGGGCTCATCGTGGAGACCATGGGCGGCGACGAGACCGTGGTGGGCGGCACCGTGCCGCAGCGCATCGCGTCCTGCATGGAGGCGCTGGGCGCGCTGCTGGCGCTGCCGCACGCCGTGGCGGCGTCCATGGTGCTGGCTGACAAGCGCCGCGCCGCTGCCGCGCCGCAGCAAGACTTGCTGCACGCCGTTGCCAACATCCTCGGCATCAAGGACCCCAGCAAGGTGTCCGACTCTGCCAACCTGGCCGAGCTGGGCATGGATTCGCTCATGGGCGCCGAGATCAAGCAGACGCTGGAACGCGGGTACGACGTGGTGCTGGGCGTGCAGGAGATCCGCGGCCTGACCTTCTCCAAGCTGCGCGGCATGGCGGGCGGCGAGGAGGCCGGCGACGCGCCCGCCGCCGCCGACGCGCCCGGTACTGACCAGGCCCAGTTCGCGGCGCTGGGCGAACTCATGCCCAAGCAGGTGCTGGTGAAGCTGCCCAGCGCCGCGCCGGCCGGCTCAGAGCTCAAGCCGGTGTTCATGGTGCACCCCATCGAGGGCGTGGTGGAGATGCTGCGCAGCGTGGCGGCGGCCGTGCGCGCGCCCGTGTACGGGCTGCAGTGCACGCAGGCGGCGCCGCTCGACGACATGGCCGCGCTGGCGCGCCACTACGTCACGCACGTGCGCGCGCTGCAGCCCAAGGCGCCCTACACCATTCTCGGCTACTCCTTCGGCGCCGGCGTCGCCTTCGAGATGGCGCTGCAGCTAGAGCAGGTAGGCGTGCGCCCCGACACCGTGCGCGCGGGCTGCGGTCGGCAGCCGGGCGTGTGCTGAGCTGTGTGTGTTGCAGGCGGGCTGCGAGACGCGGCTGGTGCTGGTGGACGGCTCGCCGGCCTACGTGGCCACGCACACGACGCGCGGCAAGCAGAAGCGCGCTGCGCGCTCCGCGGAGACCGACGAGGCCGACGCGCTCGCCTACTTCGTGCAGCTGTTCAAGGACGTGGACGCCTCCAAGGTGAGTGTGGGCGCTCAGGCCGGCGGCGGGCTAGCCCCGGGGCGAGACTGACGATGTGCGTGCGCAGGTGTCGGCGGAGCTGGAGCGGCTGCCGAGCTGGGAGGCGCGGCTGGCGCGCACCACGGAGCTGGTGGGCGCGGCGGCGGGCCCGCACGGCGCCGACGCGCTGGCGGCCGCCGCCAACTCCTTCTACCGCAAGCTGGTGATCGCCGACACGTACCAGCCGGCGGGCCGCTTGCGCGCGCCCGTGACGCTGTTCACGGCGCGCGACAACTACGTGACGCTGGGCGAGGACTACGGGCTGCGCGCGGTGTGCGCGGGCGCGCTGAGCACGCAGCAGCTGGCGGGCACGCACCGCAGCATCCTGGGCGGCGCGGCGGCGGCGGCCATCGCGGCGCACCTGTCACAGCTGGCGCAGCCGGCGCAGGTGGCGCAGGTGGCGCAGGTGGCGCACTAGCGCGCCGCCGGCCCGCGCCGCCGCCGGCGCCGTCGGGCCCGCCGCTAGCTGCCTGCTGCCTGCTGCCCGCCGCCCAGCCCCGCTGGACTGACGACGCTCGTGCATTCCGGTGACGGGCACTCTCTATTTATTTCTACGGGGTAGAGTATATTAGAGTGAGGAGTATAATAAGATTGTGTATATAGTTATAACATGGTACTCTATTTATTGTACGTATGTTAGTACTGTCGAGCCCGGCTCGCCGATTGTGATACATTACATTCCGTCGTGCCGACCCGTGTCGAGCACGCGACGTACATATACGTATGTACATAGTGTGGTTAGTTTGTAGTATATATTACATGAAGCATGTAATCCTGACTATAAGATAGCGTGTAAAACGGGGCGCTGGCGCTAGTCACGGACTATATCAATATTTAAAAAAAATTTAACCTTTAATATATTATTGGTACATATTTTGTATATTTCGATATTCTTATGTAAAACGTAGGTTGCCTACAAAAAAATAAAGGAAAATACAACGTACGGGCGCGGCGCAGGCGACGGCCGCGTGTGACGTCACGCGCGGTACGGGCGCGGTCCGTGGCGGCGCACGTCGCCGGTAGCGTAAGTAATTAGTACCCGTGTATGGTTGTTGCGGTGTTTATATTATTACTAATAAGGAGCCTGCGCCCTGTGATTAAAAGTGCATTATTTTTTAAAGGCGAGTTTTATTTTCCAAAAATCCCCAAGTATTATTTGTCTACCTAGTGTTGCATACTCGAATGGGTACAGTGGGTTGTATTTTACCAAAATTCGTTTAGTAGGTATTTATTTCTATTAGCGCTTCCTCCCGGACCCCGAGGACCTAGCCAAAAAGTTTAGGTAAATAAATAAATTTATAGACTATTTACTTAAATTATACACTAGCTGTGCCTGCGATTTCATTCGCGTGGTTGACGGAATAAAAAAAAAATTTTGCATAGATTATACAGTGGTGGTCATATAATTAAGAACGACTATTTAAAAAACAAGCATTTTTTCAAACTTACGAGAGTTACACTTTTTGCGAGTCTTGTTGTATCTCTCTCGGTATCGCAGAATTTTGAACACCACATTGTCGTAGCACACAGTTGTAATATGATTATAAAACATATAAAACATCATTATTATAAAACATCATATGTATTAGTTTATTGTTTTCGCATATATAATTATGTATTTCATTAGTATTATATATATATATACATATAAATTTAGCATGACATTTGCTTTTAAAATAAAATATCTTCCTAATAATGTCCGAGTTTGCGCACCTGGTATCACTATAACATTGGTAGATTATAGCACGGTCATTCAACTTCACCTCAGTATCGCACTCGAGTACAATACATACTTGCTGCGACCCGTCAGAAAGCTCTACAGTACGTGAGGTTTTTCTAAAAACTGTGCCAACTTTTCTTAGTAAATCATATAACATGGGGCCTGCGATGGAATGTGTGGCTCCCGTGTCTAATATAGCCACTCCTGGATTTCTACCAGCGGCCACGGATCGTCACTATCAGCTACTTGTGCGATACAAAAGTTCGATTGAATAGAAGACGACACGCCTTTGCAGTTACTACATTTTGAACGTACCACACCAAGCTGACCACATCCGTAACAACGTAACTCGGTATTTTCGTTCGAATTAGTGGAAAGGTCGATGACCTGACCGTCCTTCTTCAATTTATTCCGACACTCATCTATCGTATGGCCAAAAAACTTACAATAGGAACATTTTGGTCTAACGCGTTTATGACTATCACCTATATCACGATCTTTTTTAAAATTTAATGCGTGCGAGTCAGATGACCTTGATGGAGTTTCTTTACTGCTCGAAAAACGCGGGTCATCCAGGGCATCAACAGGGCTAACTTTCGTACTCGAACGTACCTGCACGACGACGGGAGAGTTGTTGTTTACATAGGTAGAAGTACTTACCTCCGCCAACGACTCCTCGACTAACCTGGCCTTCGCAATCAGCTGTTCTAGGTCATTCACCTCGTCGCGAGACACTCGTTTTCTTATCCTACGATCTAACAATCCATAAACCATGTCCAACTTCATCACTTCTGGCACATCATTATGGCAACTTAGATATATTTGCGCGCACTTTATTAATAAACACATCAGCCCGTTCACTTGTTTGTTCGTCACGGAACACGTCGCGAAATATTTTGTAGCCGGGTCGCGGCACGCCATACATCGCTCGAAGTCTTCGTAGCGCGTCGGACCACGACGCAATCGATGACTTCACGCCTTGCCACCAGACAGCGGCCTCGCCAACTAGCAGCATAGGCAGCCCCCGTAGCGCGTTCTCGTCGGTGATGCCGGTGCAGTCGCGGTACACATCGATCGCGTCGATGAACGCCTCGAGCTCCTCCGCGTTCTTCGACGATCCATCGAAGCGAGCCGTGCACTTCGCGAAGTTACCCGACCGTCGCGCGGTATCACGCGCATCGGGTATTCGTGGTGATGAGGTGCACGGTTCATCTTTGTTCGCCAGTATATTTTCTATAAGGATGCGATTTGCTTCCGTTTGACCTTTAGTGATATTTTTCACCAATGACTGCAGCATCTCTTCAGTCATGATGATGTTCGGTGATGATGATGACGTTGGTACCATCGTCCGATCCTGTTCCAGATCTGTGTCGGAGCCCGACCCACCATCTCTTCCTGCACGTTTTTTTGTTGGTTTCGGCGGCATGGTAACAGGGCACTAGCTCTGCTGTTACTCACTCGAACAACGCGGGTAATGGTTGAATGGGTCGTTAATATTATTAACGAACACGTATTCGCAATTTTTCCGTAGCACGGTTTGAAACGACGAACGTATTTTTTTTTAAGCTCCCGCCAAAACTTGAGACTTGCTCGTTCGCGCGTCGGCGTCGGTTACGATTTTTGGCGGGAATAATGGACTCGCCCAAATTCTTTTTATTGTTTTTTTCACTGTTTGAAATAAATGCACTGTCGGAAACAGTTCACTGTATGTTTTTGTTTTAGCACGACAGGATTATCTTCACTTCTAACTATTCACTGAATTTTGCACTGATATCGTGGCCACGAGTTGGGCGACACTTGTGAGAAAGTTTCTTAGGTTTGACTAAATGGGCTATTGAATGAGTTCAGCACGTTATCAGGTGGTAAAATAAAATAATAATGAATGAGTAAAAACGGTAAAAAGGCACAAACAGTAAAACAATAGAAAAATTTAACGGAGCGTCTCGCGGAAAGTCCTTCGCTTTTCGCGGTCACAAGTCCACCTAAGTTTTTGGCGGGAATCGCTGGCACGCCCGAGTACGGAGTTAGTAACGCCATGCTACATGTATAATTCCCAAAAATATTAAATATTTTGTATTTTATTTTTATTTGTTGTACACCTACCAGTGTTCTCTTTGTTATATGTTGACTTATATCCAATATTGAGGGCCCATACGCAGACTGAAAAAAAAAAAACGGTTATATAAAAAACCCTATTCGTTTCTGTGTAACTTGGAAATGGAAAACACCCTAAAACCCTCTATGCTGATCTCTCTCTATCACTCAAAGGTTTGCTGGAAGAAAACTCAACTTTGAGTTAAGCTCGCCCTTGTACATGCAATTTATTATGTATAATATATTATTAGTTATTTTGGTGTACAATAAAGAATTAATGAAAGAATTAAAAGAAGACAGCCTTCATACCTGATTGCACTTGTGTACATACAGACAAGAAAAATTGTAGCAGTCGGGTCGGGACCCATTCTGACACGGTTGGAACGAAACCATAGCGAGATCTATATAGATGGCGTTGGCGTCCGAGCCAACGCTATTTATTGAGCTATGTGTAAATAATACTAGATATGTTTATAAATTGTGTAAATGAAATTAAAGTTATTTTGTACTTTTTGTATCTTTTTTGTGTAGAAATCGGTTGTGTTTTTTTGTAAAAAGTTTTTCATTTTTCACTTTTTAGTGGTAGGTACATCCCCTCCACCCACCTAAACCACATACACCATGCTTTCGAATATAAAAAATAATCATCAAAATCGGTACACCCAGTACAAAGTTATGTCGTAACACACACACAAACAAAAATACAGTCGATTTGAGTACTTACCTCCTTTTTTGCAAGTCGGTTGAATAATACCTGCTTGCCCAGTCTGCTCTGCGCCGCCGGTAGAAAGGCTTTTTTCTTATGGTGGCATGATTACTACACCACACAGGAGAAAGATGAGCGGCAGTGTATTTGAGCAAATTATTTGATTAAAATCTGTTAATTAGGTAAATTTAATTTAAGTAAGTTATCAAAGAAAATATCAGCCTGTTAGCTGGATGACATAAATAAACCTAAAAAAATAAATAAAGATAGTTTGAAACTAAAAATATTTTATTTTATTAAAGCATTTTGTAAATACATATTTTGCATTTAGTATTTTAAATATACTTAACATGAAAACTATTTTGTATTTGAAATAAAAAAATACAAAAAGTATAAATTTCATTTAAATCGAAGATTTAAATACATTTAATAACCTATTTTGCACATCTCTGGTCAACGCCTTTTGAGAATAACCAACAGCTACTAGTCTGGCTTTAAATTCTCGATATTTATTTTATACAAATAAATGATATGGTTATGATGATATTACCATTTGAGTTTCGTTATCTCGTAAACCCATTCAGTTGAAATATCTTCGCGTTCTTTAGAAGGAGGCGGCAAGGAGAAGGGAGACCTTGACTCCCGCTCTCCGTGCACAACAGGAGCACCGGGCGTTGGAGGATTCGCTGCCCTCTTCCGGCCCCCTAACTGGGTCCAGGGGTGGTGGACTTGGGGACGTCCGGCGCCCCCCCTTCATCCAAACCAGAGGTGGCAGCGCTTAGTGTTCCTATGCGCCCCTCTTGAGTCAAAAACCTCACTCCCCCGCTGATCCGAGATGGCCCGCAGAGGTGGGCTGTCACCGTCCGGAGATTACGGAAGTCGCGTACGTTCCCGCGATCCCGTGTAGGTGGGAGATGGAACACCGGGGTGGTTTTACTCAGAGTCTGACATCATGAGGATTTCCACCAAAAAGGTCAGGTTAGGTTCAGACAGCCCTGTAGCTGACGTGATACGCTGGTCACGGCCCGGGGAAGCTCGTACAGGGAGGCAGCGTTTCTGGCGACGACTGCGGTCTCACAGGTGGTGGGTCGCATTCGACGCCTGGGCCTGGAGGTGGCTCTCAACAAGTCTGAGGCCATGGTTTTTCATAGCCCCCGGCGATCGCCGCCGCGGGCATCACACATCGAAAAAGTTTGACCTACATAGTCATCAGATAAATAATAATAAAAAAACAGTATTATATGAACTCACTAGCTGCTGCCCGCAGCTTCGCCCGCGTGAATGTCGGAAATTATCCCAAGGGAACATAATCCCGGGATAAAAAGTATCCTATGTTACTTCTAATACCTCCAAGAATATGTGTACAAAGTTTCATGATGATCGGCTGAGTAGTTTTCGCGTTAAAGCGTAATAAACAAACTTACATTCAAATTTATATAATTATGTATTAGTAGAAGTAATAGATTGGTGACGCCCACTTCGTAATATTTTAATTTCGCCATAACTTCAAAACCAAACGTCCATTTTTAATCATTCAAAGACCAAATATTTACACTACATAAACTGTACTTAGTGATGAAATAATTTATTTTGATAAGGATTAATAGCATGAGTAAAATAAATGCGTTTAAATGTAGTCCAAAAAATTTTAAGATAAAAAAATGGTTGTTGTGCCTCACTCGACATAGATAGGTATAGTGTGTCGCGGACTTTTTTATAGACATTTATAAGACCTACAATTAATTAGAACATTTTATGGTTCTATCTTTTATAGTACACAAAATAAGTAACTTTTCTGGTTGATTTTTTACACCTTGTGTCCAAAAAACCCAAATATCTTACGGAACCCTCATCATCATCAACACTTCAACAGCCTGTTGCAGTCCACTGCTGGACATAGGCCTATCCAATTGCACGCCACTTAGGTCTATTTTCGGCTTCTCGCATCCAATTTCTGCCAGCCGTCCTGCGCAAATCGTCACTCCACCGTGCCTGAGGACGTCCTACAATACGTATGTCGAGACGCGGTCTCCACTCTAGAACTCGTTTACCCCAACGGTTGTCGGTTCTACGACTAATATGGCCAGCCCACTGCCACTTCAGCTTACTAATCCGGTGGGCTATATCGATGACCTTGCTTCTCTGACGGATCACCTCATTTCAGATGCGATCCGTCAAAGACACACCGAGCATAGCCCTTTCCATAGCCCGCTGAGCGACTTTGAGCTTGTGGACCATACGAGCCGACAGTGTCCATGTTTCGGCTCCGTATGCCATGACGGGTAGGACGCACTGATTGAAGACTTCCGTCTTTAGGCACTGTGGGATCGACAATGTAAAGACTCGACGTAGCTTCCCAAACGCTGCCCAACCTAACTGAATTCTTCTATTCAACTCGCCCTCAAAGTTGTTTCTACCTAACTGCAATGACATACACATATTTTTGAACAACTTCCAGAACGGCACCGTGAATCGCAATCGGTCCCGGTAGAACATGTTCGTTGAACATGACCTTGGTTTTATCCAAGTTCATCCGTAGGCCGATGCGTACAGAAAAGTCAGCCAGGTCATTCAGCATCTGCGGGCGTACTATGAGGTGTTAAAACGTGAGTCTTCCGAGCGAGAAAGAGGGATAGAGTTATACACCCTATATAGCTCCATCCCTTTTTCACGTTCGGAAGACTCACGTTTTAAGACGTCATGGTAGGCCCGCTGTTGTAGGTCCTGCAGCGTTTCTGCCATAATGACGATATCATCTGCAAATCGCAAGTGAGAGATGTACTCGCCATTGATGTTAATGCCACGTTCTTTCCAGTTCAGCGTCTTGAACATATCCTCCATTGCATTAGTGAACAATTTCGGGGAAATAACATCCCCTTGTCTCACTCCTCGATGCAACGGTATGGGACTTGTTTGCTGATTCTGTACTTGAACGGAACCCTAGTATTTTCCAAAATAAAATTTACCCTAAGTTACTCGTGGATAATGTAGCTTTCGAATGGTGAAAGAATTTTTAAAATCGGTACAGTAGTTTTTGAGCCTATTCATTACAACCAAAAAAACAAAGTTTTCCTCTTTATTATATTAGTGTAGATATAACCTGTCCTAAGCTAACTTAACTTATTTTTACTTATAGAGAAAGAACATGATTGACACATTGTCTTGCGTTCAACACAACGAACAACTATCCTATAATCATTTATAGAATAGTATGCCTTCGAACAAAGGTTAGATTTAACTTGTAGCTTTAAATGAGTTAAAAGGCAGGTCAAGAAAAGAAAGTGGAAGAAGTTGTAAAAACGGATACCGAGCCCCACAAATGGGTCATGGACCTTACGAAGTCGGAGGGAAGCAGCATGTGCTTGTGTTTGTTTCTTGTGTTAAACTTGTGGATGTCGCTCGTTTTACAGTATAAATGTATATTTTGCCTAATATATAGAATGTTTGCAAAAATAAGTTGAGATGCTACTGTGAGAATTCCAATGCCTTTAAAAAGTTCTCTTAATGAAACTGGGCCATAGCTGATATATTGCTCGCATAGCACGTTTTTGCAAGACAAATATATTTTGTACTAGCTTCTGCCCGCGACTTCGTCCGCGTGGAATAGTTACTTTACCTCCGATTTTGAAACTCTCAGCCCGATCGGTTTAAAATTGACAAAGTTTCATACAAACGTTCATCCCCTATTTTATCCCCTTGGGGGTAGAATTAATCAAAATCCTTTCTTAGCGGATGCCTACGTCATAACATCTAGGTACCTGCATGCCAAATTTCAGCCCGATCCGTTCAGTGGTTTGGGCTGTGCATTGATAGATCTATGTGTGTGTGAAATATGTACAACTTACAATAAAAAAAGAAATGAAAGTAAAGCTGAAATGCCTGTGCAAAATTATATTATAATAACCTATACCTACTTCACTTAAAAATAAATACCTATAACTAATTAATAAAAGTATCTACGCTTTTACCTACTTAATACTAAAAAAACAGAACATAAAGTAGCCAAAACTAACCTATCGGTATCTTAAAATCTATACTCCTACTTCTACTACTATTTCACCTAAAAAGAAATAAAATTGAAACTATTAATAATTTGTAATTTGAACGAATATTTAAACACTACCAAAATAACTAATAAGTACCTATTTTATAAAATAACAACAAAATAAATTCAAATAAATTATTTAAGACTAAAAGTCGCGCTGATAAGCACGGTTTGCTAATACCTATCAATCATTGTCTGTCAATAAGGTCGAACGCTCTGAACGCATCAACAGCCAAATATTGAATGACGCTCGCGCGTTTTTGTTTAATGTGACCACTCGCAGTTCAGCACACCAAGGCTGGTTACTGCTTAACCGGGCAGTCCTGTGGTGGCCTCAAATGAATTTAAGGCCCCCAGCTTGTGGAAGTCGCTACGTCCCCGCTAGGGGACGTGGCGAGCGGTCACGGGGCTATGCCCCCTGGCCGCGGGTGCGCCCCTCAGCCCGTAAATGCGGGCTCGTCGTTTTGTTGTTATCGAGATAACATAGAGTTTCGGGTTAACGCCTACTAGAATACTCATAGCAACGTTAACCCGCGTGTATAATTGTTGTGTAACTGCAGGCATTGTCGCGCCACTGTACAGCGCACAGCGAACGCTTCTTCACGACACCTCACGGTCGGACCCCGCCAGGTGAGACCCCCAGTGACCTGGGGGAGGCCCAGCGAGGAACGACCAGCGACGGAGGTGCCGACTTGTTGTCGCGCCACTGTGTACAGCGCACAGCGAACGCTTCTTCACGACACCTCGCGGTCGGACCCCGCCAGGTGAGACCCCCAGTGACCTGGGGGAGGCCCAGCGAGGAACGACCAGCGACGGAGGTGCCGACTTGTTGTCGCGCCACTGTGTACAGCGCACAGCGAACGCTTCTTCACGACACCTCGCGGTCGGACCCCGCCAGGTGAGACCCCCAGTGACCTGGGGGAGGCCCAGCGAGGAACGACCAGCGACGGAGGTGCCGACTTGTTGTCGCGCCACTGTGTACAGCGCACAGCGAACGCTTCTTCACGACACCTCGGCGGTCGGACCCCGCCAGGTGAGACCCCCAGTGACCTGGGGGAGGCCCAGCGAGGAACGACCAGCGACGGAGGTGCCGACTTGTTGTCGCGCCACTGTGTACAGCGCACAGCGAACGCTTCTTCACGACACCTCGGCGGTCGGACCCCGCCAGGTGAGACCCCCAGTGACCTGGGGGAGGCCCAGCGAGGAACGACCAGCGACGGAGGTGCCGACTTGTTGTCGCGCCACTGTGTACAGCGCACAGCGAACGCTTCTTCACGACACCTCGGCGGTCGGACCCCGCCAGGTGAGACCCCCAGTGACCTGGGGGAGGCCCAGCGAGGAACGACCAGCGACGGAGGTGCCGACTTGTTGTCGCGCCACTGTGTACAGCGCACAGCGAACGCTTCTTCACGACACCTCGCGGTCGGACCCCGCCAGGTGAGACCCCCAGTGACCTGGGGGAGGCCCAGCGAGGAACGACCAGCGACGGAGGTGCCGACTTGTTGTCGCGCCACTGTGTACAGCGCACAGCGAACGCTTCTTCACGACACCTCGCGGTCGGACCCCGCCAGGTGAGACCCCCAGTGACCTGGGGGAGGCCCAGCGAGGAACGACCAGCGACGGAGGTGCCGACTTGTTGTCGCGCCACTGTGTACAGCGCACAGCGAACGCTTCTTCACGACACCTCGGCGGTCGGACCCCGCCAGGTGAGACCCCCAGTGACCTGGGGGAGGCCCAGCGAGGAACGACCAGCGACGGAGGTGCCGACTTGTTGTCGCGCCACTGTGTACAGCGCACAGCGAACGCTTCTTCACGACACCTCGGCGGTCGGACCCCGCCAGGTGAGACCCCCAGTGACCTGGGGGAGGCCCAGCGAGGAACGACCAGCGACGGAGGTGCCGACTTGTTGTCGCGCCACTGTGTACAGCGCACAGCGAACGCTTCTTCACGACACCTCGCGGTCGGACCCCGCCAGGTGAGACCCCCAGTGACCTGGGGGAGGCCCAGCGAGGAACGACCAGCGACGGAGGTGCCGACTTGTTGTCGCGCCACTGTGTACAGCGCACAGCGAACGCTTCTTCACGACACCTCGGCGGTCGGACCCCGCCAGGTGAGACCCCCAGTGACCTGGGGGAGGCCCAGCGAGGAACGACCAGCGACGGAGGTGCCGACTTGTTGTCGCGCCACTGTGTACAGCGCACAGCGAACGCTTCTTCACGACACCTCGCGGTCGGACCCCGCCAGGTGAGACCCCCAGTGACCTGGGGGAGGCCCAGCGAGGAACGACCAGCGACGGAGGTGCCGACTTGTTGTCGCGCCACTGTGTACAGCGCACAGCGAACGCTTCTTCACGACACCTCGCGGTCGGACCCCGCCAGGTGAGACCCCCAGTGACCTGGGGGAGGCCCAGCGAGGAACGACCAGCGACGGAGGTGCCGACTTGTTGTCGCGCCACTGTGTACAGCGCACAGCGAACGCTTCTTCACGACACCTCGGCGGTCGGACCCCGCCAGGTGAGACCCCCAGTGACCTGGGGGAGGCCCAGCGAGGAACGACCAGCGACGGAGGTGCCGACTTGTTGTCGCGCCACTGTGTACAGCGCACAGCGAACGCTTCTTCACGACACCTCGCGGTCGGACCCCGCCAGGTGAGACCCCCAGTGACCTGGGGGAGGCCCAGCGAGGAACGACCAGCGACGGAGGTGCCGCCTTGTTGTCGCGCCACTGTGTACAGCGCACAGCGAACGCTTCTTCACGACACCTCGGCGGTCGGACCCCGCCAGGTGAGACCCCCAGTGACCTGGGGGAGGCCCAGCGAGGAACGACCAGCGACGGAGGTGCCGACTTGTTGTCGCGCCACTGTGTACAGCGCACAGCGAACGCTTCTTCACGACACCTCGGCGGTCGGACCCCGCCAGGTGAGACCCCCAGTGACCTGGGGGAGGCCCAGCGAGGAACGACCAGCGACGGAGGTGCCGACTTGTTGACACGCCCGCAGTAATATGTAGTCCCCGTCCGCCCCGCTCACAGATCGAGCCATTTGCGGTTTGGGCTGCGAGACGGTATTATGTTTGTGTGTGAGCGGCCGTGCAGTGTGAGTACTACCGCCCAGTGCGTCTGCACCGAATAGCGATTCCACTCCGGCAATATTCGGTGCGTGAGTTCGAGCGAATGTCGAGAGATGTATGTTGTGTGTGCGTTGCGTGACTTCGCGCTTCGCCGTGCGAGTTGCGTGTGGAGTCTTATTGTTTGAGTGGGCCGCGTGTTGAATGATGCGGCCTACTCAGGCGTCAATCCGGTGCGATGGGCCGTCAAACGTCCGCGACTAGGTCGCGCGGCAGGCGCCTCGCGTTAGGCGGGCGCGCGTGCCAGGGCGCAAGGTGCTTGACATGGGGCCAAGCAGATGCGTCAGCACGCGCGAACATTGCCTTCGCGAGGCGCTGCGCGAACTCATCCAGGCTCTCAATCCCGAGGTCGCGCTGGATGACGTCGTTCCTCACCAAGTAAGGGGCGTCCACTATGGTCCGCAGCGCAAGATGTTGCTGCGCGCGGAGCTTCTTACTGTTCCCCTCAATGGTGAGGGCGAGCCATGCTGGGGCGGCGTACGTGAGTATCGGGCGTATGTACGTCTTGTACACGCCCAACTTTACGCGCACCGGGAGTCGGGACGAGAGCACAGGTTTGAGTTGGTTGCGGACAGCTCTTGCCTTCGCTGCGACCGCGCGGACGTGCGTGCCCATCGTGAGTCGACGATCGATGATCACACCCAGGTACTTGGCCCGGGGCGACCACTCGATGTCGACCCCTTGGAGCTTCAGGGGGGGTGGGAGGCGCGATGAGCCTGTAACAATCGTCTGCGTCTTACCCACGTTAACCGAGAGCCGCCATTTGGCGAGCCACTCGGGGAGGAGGTCGAGCGCGCGCTGCATCTTGGACGCCGCGTGGCTTGCGTTCATTGATGTTGTGATGTACGCGGCGTCGTCTGCGCACAGCGCGAGCGTCGACTGTGGCGTGGTGGGGATGTCGTCGGTGTAACGTGAGTAACACGCTGGCGACAGGCAGCTGCCCTGCGGCACGCCCGCCCTGACGGGGCGGGGGGCGGACAGCGCGCCGTCGACCACCACTCTGAAGCTCCTGTTGGACAGAAAAGATTGGACCACTTTCACAATGCGACGGGGCGCGTCGGACGTGGCCAGTTTGTAAATGAGGCCCTCGTGCCATACACGGTCGAAGGCCTTCTCCATGTCGAGGAATACTGCGACCGCGTGTTCCTTCGTGTTCATGGTTGCTGCCAGCTGGTGCAGTACCCTCGACAGCTGAAGCGTCGTGCTATGGGCCCCCAGCCACGGACCTCCCGCCTTTTTATAGCCTACCGCCGCGACCCGCGTCGAGCGCGGCAACCGTTACACAAAAATAATCCTTACAGCATGATTCAGTATTAAAGCGCGACGGCGCGATGGCTTATTATTGTATTCATGTATAAGTTTGGAGTGAGAGTATTATAAACGTAAGAGTAAACAAATATAATCAGAAAGCTCCGAACTGCTAAGTTATCGGGAGTTACACGTGTTATTGTGAGTCAACCATAAAAGATAGACATATGCTGTTCTGTGATATTTTTTAGATAATTTTATGTAGAACATTTCCGTCATACATGATTTCTATGTGACTTTAACCAAGGCTACACACGCGACGGAAGCTTAAAAAATGGAGTAACTTCTCCCGTTTTCCCAACATTTCCCTTCACTGCTCTGCTCCTATTGATTGTAGCGTGATGAAAAGTATACTATAAACTGCCCAGGAGTATGAAGAATAATTGCACCAAGTTTCGTTAAAATCCGTCTAGTAGTTTTTGTTTCTATAAAGAACATAGAGACAGACAGACAGACAAAAATGTTACTGGTTGCATTTTTGGCACCAGTATCGATCACTAATCAGCCCCTGATAGTTATTTTGAAAATATATTCCCTGTACAGAGTTGACCTCTCTACAGATTTATTATAAGTATAGATATCAGCAGCTTTTCTCCACAATAGAATACCGTAGGACAACGCTATGGAAATAACTAAAATGGACTAACCGAGCTGTGTCTTTTGACGGGTCTGTCAGTAACACTCCGTGAAAAGGCACCTAGAGAGGAAATACTAGTGACACTTCTCGCAGAGACGGAGCAAGTAATTAACTCTCGTCCGTTAACTCACGTGCCGGTAGCACAGGAAGACGAGCCAGCCCTGACTCCGAATCATTTCTTGTTAGGAACGCACCATACGCTGTCATCGCCAGAACCCTCAGATGCAGATCTCGTTAGCAGGCAAGGATGGCGTAAGGCTAATCGCCTCGCTGACCAATTTTGGTCACGTTGGCTGAGGAAATACTTGCCCAATCTTTTGCCTTGGGCCCTTCTTTAGGACAACACAACCTTGAAACTGGAGATGTCGTGCTAATAGCAGATCCAAATTTCCCTAGAGGGATTTGGCCTCGCGGTAGGGTTGTGCAAGTGTTCCCTGGTAGAGACAGAATTGTGCGAGTGGCTGACGTAAGGACTCGCGCAGGGGTCCTACGCCGTCCTGTGCGAAAGCTTGTAAAACTGGATCTGTCGCCATGACTACCTTCTTTGGTAAGACTCTGAGTTCTTACCAGGGGGGAGAGATGTTGGCGACAGATCTGGCAACGGGGTGGTTTAGCGTGAATTTGCTTGAATAAATTTACTTTATTTTATGTATATATTTTTTGTGAGCTTTTAATAGGCCTAGGCCTCGAATCCTTGTTGATTTGGTGTCAACACCTCCCTTTACGTAATATTAACTCCACTAGTGAGAACAAAAAGTTTTACGTTTTTTATTGTATGGGGGAAAACACTAAAAGTACATTTTTTCGGAACTGTATGGAACTGTAAGGCTGGTGCTCATATATTATGAGCTTACAATACAATTCATGTACTTTTAGGCACGGCTAGGCATGTAGCAAAATTTTGAAATTTTGAATTTTCGATATGTGATTTTTCAAACCTTTGCCGTCGTTCAATGACTTTGCTGATCAATTTACATATATTGTGGTTGGATTTAGCCTGCTAATGATCTTTATGATAACATTAATTAAAAGAGATATTGATTATACCCATACGACTTTTTTTGCAAAATTTCAGTCCAAGAACTAACTCTTAGTCACCGTGATTAAGGTTGAGGTATAATTAGGTACTAATGACATGAGCATTAAGTTGCTCTAGCAGTGGCCCTGCTAGAGCTACTTAATGCTCATGGCCCTAGTCATAATACAATTATAAGTCTGTAATATAGGTAACTCATTAGAGAATAGCGAACGATAATGTGTGTATCTAGTTGTATAAATATAGGACATTTGAGTTTAATTTTATTAGCAGCTCTCAGTACTTGTGCGCGCTAACTTATTACCTTATAACTCATACGTATTTGTTATTGTGTTGTGATGGAAGGATTTGGTACCAATTTGGACATTTTCATGTTTGTGGCAAACAACAGTAGCTTTTCAGACCCCAATGTTTTATTTGAAGCTTTTGAGAATACTGTTGAATTATTAGAAAATGAAAATAAGGAATTGAAACAATTCTGCCAGAGTTATGTCACAGATTACTAAATAGTTACTACGTAACAGATACTTCACTCAGTAGAAAATTTCCAATACCTACTGCTATAATAGCCTACTCCGTCGCGTCAGCAACCACTGCATGCTAAAACGTGCCTAAATGCTCAAGCGTACAGTTGTGATTGCTTCGCACCGCGCAATCCCACAACAATCGCAGGGCTGCCTCTTCGATAGAATTAAATTGACATATCTATTTGTGTCTATTTTATTGAGAACTGTGTATATTTTCTGACTATAGGTGGTAGTTTAAAATTGAATCGTTTATAAAATATATTTTTTAATAAATTGGTGCTGACTGTGCAATACATCTAAAACATAATTATAGGGGTGTCGATATTTCCTTAGATTCTGGTTCAGTACTGGCACATGAAGTAGTTATAACATTTATCAATTTATTATTAACGATAACACGGGGCAGGCTAAAGAATTTTTTGACGATATCATGGGAAATTAACCTTTTATTCTAATAAAAATAGCTGTTTAAACGTTGTTAAAATAGTGTTTAAGGTAATTAGGTATGATGTTTCTATGTAACAAAAATATCTAAATCTGTGTCTGAAAGGCAAGCTAAATGCTTAGTATACCTATTAAAAATAATTTTGAAACAACAAAAATAGTAATAGTTTATCACTTTTGACAGGTAAATGGAAAAATGTTAGGTATTTATCTCTTCTTTTACTTGATTTGCTCCCATCTCCTGCACATAAGGCACCAGACGGCATCGTAGGTACCCGTACAAACGAACAAAATAAATAAAATTGAACAACTTGCGTGCGCTTCGCTTGCGAAAACCGCACTACGTTTGGTCCGCAAACGGCCCGAGACCGCTCGGTCGGGTGGTAGGTAATTATAGCGCGCAAGTACATGGAGTGACGGAGGCCTGGTTATGTGGGTAACTTGAGGAAGAAATGGATCTTGTGTGGTCGCTCGAGACGTACAGTCGGTGATAGCAATTAACTGACCCCCTAAAAATTAAACGAATTTGAACCTTTTGCTCGTTAGCAGTAAGACAACTGGTTCAACGTCTACGATCAATAAAATAGTTATTCGAATTTGATCTTTAATACGCAGTGTTAAGGTAGGTATGATCTTGAATATTATTTTAACTTGTAATATAATACGTAATTTCGATCATATTAAATTGTTTCGAGTGGTCTAGTGGTGACTGTAGTAAAAAAAAAAAAACAAACGAACAGAAATAAAAAACCAAAATGATGGTAAAAACGATTATATTTTATTAAAAAAATATTATAAGAATAACATAAATGATATTGATGACGACACGAAGATGACAATATTTACCTACTTACTAATAACGTTGTTAACTGCACTGAGTTTAATGTAGTGAATAAGCATGTTATAATATTTAGAAATATAGGTATGTATTTCTATTTCATAACAATAACATCACCACATTAAATATCATTTAACTAAATAAAACGGCATTATACGTTGAAGTTCTACCTACTATAATATATCAATTTGTTTTGTGAGTAGTTATTTTAGTTATAAAGTTTTGACAAAAAACTAGGTATTCGAAATACTTCGTTAGAAATTATAACAATAGTTAATTTAACACACACACTGACATACCTACGTTAGTATTATTTGTGACCAACACTGGTTACTCAAGTCATTTATAAATTATGCTTTTAATAGCGAAGTGGAGCACCATTTTTTTCTATTACTTGTTGCAAGCGGTCCCGCATACCGCGCACCATATTCAACAACAATTACTTCCTCTCATGAATGGTTTTGGTCCAGGACGATCTTTTTTAATATTAAAACCACACGTCAAACGTTTTAGCCACAATCTGACTGTATTTCTCTGAAACAACACAATAAGCATAATTTTAGTAACGAATAGGTAAACATAATTTTATTTATCGATTAAGTTTGCAAATTACGTTTATCAATTTAGATAATATAAATCAAATTACCTATAAATGATCTCAAATTAGACTCATAATGAAACATAGTTAATTGTCTATTATTCTACATTCACCGGCTTTTAAGCCAACTAACGAATCAAGGAATAACTATAATATAATTATAAATGAAGCATAAAAAAAGAATACACTTACCGCTATTTATTATGTTTCGTAGCAATCGCTTTAATACCAACATTCTCCTCATGCAAATAGATTATTTTGTATTTTAAATAATCACTCAACTCAACTTGGACATGACGATTAAACTATCAAAACTGATAACAATTAATAAAAAGGAAAAAAGCGTGGATTTTTACAATTTAGTAAGGCAAGGTAAAAATGTTCGCGCGTATTCACTGCTATTTGTGCATAGAATATCTTGTTCAATTTATTCTTCTACCCCATATTCCTAATGTCATATCTATAGCAGTTTTGGTTGAATACGCATATTGACGTCTAACTACCCACTTATTAAAATAGGTGAACAGTTATAAATAAATGACCTAATACCAACCTCTTAAAGCTCAAGTTTGCGTATCAAAATTATTTATTGTTTCTGTTCAACGAGTAGTGTTAGTCTGATAAACTCAAACATATTGAATAACTTTTAATGTTATGAGCATAGGGTGTAAAATCGAGTAATTTTTAGGGGGGTCAGCTAATTGCTATCACCGGCTGTACATTCATAAAAAAGTATGAGACATGGCTGCAAGAGAATATCAAATGGCCTGAGGTCGTGATGAAAAAGGTGACTACTTCTGTAGTGTCAGTAGAGCAGCAAACATGTTCCAGTTTTGACTTCGGTTTAAATGAGGGTGCATCAACATCCTACACATCGGAGACGTGCAATGTTGGAACATCAACATCCTACTCATCGGAGATGTGCAGTGTTGGAACATCAACATCCTACACATCGGAGACGTGCAGTGTATGAACATCAACATCCTACACATCGGAGACGTGCAGTGTTGGAACATCAACATCCTACACATCGGAGACGTGCAGTGTTGGAACATCAACATCCTACTCATCGGAGACGTGCAGTGTTGGAACATCAACATCCTACTCATCGGAGACGTGCAGTGTTGGAACATCAACATCCTACACATCGGAGACGTGCAGTGTTGGAACATCAACATCAGTTGTGTCTCCGAGAAAACCATTCGTGGAGCTAAGTCCGCTACAGAAGTGAAGACATTAGACCATAGACATTACGGAAAGAAAGGTTAAAGTAAAGCTCCAAGCAATTTTGGACAAAACTGTGGCTAGGCTTGGCAAATTTCTGGAATCTGGAATCAAAGTGGAATCTTCGCTGGATGGCAAAGAATTAACACTTATATGCAAGTGGGGCTTTGATGGTGCTTCAGGACAAAGTTTGTATTTAAAGCAAACTATGTCCAGCAGTGGACTATAACAGGCTGTTGATGATGATGATGATGATGGCAGGCGAAGACGATTCCAGCATTTTTATGCCTCTGCGCTTAGTTTGTAGTGATGAAAAGGTATGGGAGAATCCAAAGCCATCTTCCACCATGTTTTGCAGACCTATTTACTTCAAGTTTTCAAACGAAAACCAGTTAAACATCGTGGAAGAACAGGCTCTGATTGAGGCTGAGATTGAAGCACTGCAGCCTTCAATCGTGGGAAGCCATGTTGTAAAGCACTCGATGCTTATGACGATGATAGATGGTAAAATCATTTTACAGCTATCAAATACCTCATCACAGACATGGGATATATGTAAAGCTACCCCTTCGGAAATGAATAAGTTGGAGAAGATTTCAGAGTGAGTTTTCAATAAATTAATGTCACTGCAGGACTTCAATATTCTTTTTATTCATGTAATTATCTTATTTTCAGAAAACCGGTTTCAACAGAAATGTTCAAGTATGGGTTATCTACTCTTCATGCTAGCAGTGCTAGCAATTCAAACTAGCAGTCACTGCATGATGATATGAGACCTCTTCTCATTAGTGAAGATTCAGGTGTTGAATAATACTATTCACTTGTTGACATGTTGTCATAGTGACAAATTATTGTATTTTGATACTAATAAATTTATTAGTGGTTTTAAATTAACTCAGGGAACTATATCCCTGTCTGGTAAATATAGGCATATGATTGCTATGTTGATAGCATATAATATTAACGAGGTTATAGCTAATATAACAAATATTAGGTTAAGTGACAAGCCTGTGTTGTCTAGTTGCACTAACAACATAGTGACTAATTATTGTGATTCTTTGTGTTGTACGAAGGAGGACCCATCTATAATGTCAGCATTAGTGGAGGCCACTACCAGTCAGATAGAGTATTCTCCTTCTGATAGAACACATTCAGGCATTTTAGACTCCACAATTGTAGCTGCGGAGGTCACTCTGGATAATATTGTTAATTTAAACTAGACTGCAAGACAACAGAGGTTACCCCTTCAATTAACGAACTGTTATTATTAGTAAATAATGACAAGGTATCTTCTGGCAATTCAGTTCATTGTAAAAAACCTAAGGGAGGGCAATACACATTAAAATTATTTAATCAGAACATTCAAGGTTGCTCTTCCAAATTACTAGAAATAGAAATGTTTTTAGAAAATACCAGGTTTGATGTAGTTTGCTTAACCGAACATTGGTTAAAAGACCACCAAGTAAGTTCCATTAATTATGAAAATTATTTTGTAGGTAGCTATTTCAGCCGACAACGCATGATACATGGTGGGTCATTAATTTTAATTTTAATTAAAACTTCAATTAAATGTAAAGAAAGAAAGGATATTGTTAAACTGTCGGTTGAACACACCATTGAATTGTCCTGTGTTGAGCTTGATAAGCATGTTGTGGTATGCGTCTACAGACCTCCAAGTTACCAGAATCTATCTGTGTTTGATTCTGTAATGGAAGAAGTGTTAAAGAAAGTTAGTACTAGCAGTAAATCAATAATTATGGGTCATAAACAAAACAGGAATAAAAATAATAAAAAAATAAAAAAGTGTTCTTTATTATAAAAAATCAGTATGTATTATGCCAAATAGTAAAATAATTATACTGTCCACACAATCAGAGATCAAAACCTTATTTTCATGAAAATATGTGACATTTTTATTTTTATGTGTCCACCGAAAAGACCAGATAATCCACAGAAAAGTTTAAAATAGAGCTTTTAATAAAAAAAAGTAATTCCAAAACTTCGAAAACATAAGAAAAATAACAATTACGCTGCACTTTACATCGTCGTATTAACAATACAATGAATCATTCAACACTGTTAAACAAAAAAATTAAAAACTTTATGTCCACAGAAATGACATCTTTTCTGTTGACATAATTACGTCGTTGTCACTGCAGGATATTGTAAAAATGAAAAACGTTTTTTTCACAGAAAACTTCAACATATTTTTTGGAGTCTAAAGATTTAATAATTTAATTTATAACTAAAATTATATATATATATTATTATTAGTATATTTTTGCAAAAAAAAAGAAAGCGTTTCTGCATTTACAAAGTCCTGCACTGATGTTAATGATATTTAAATAAAGTTAATAAACGGTGGTGCTCATGTACCAATTTAAAATATAGATTCATCATCTTCACTGTCTGTGTAAAGATTAATGAATGGTTTTTTAGTTTGTTGCGGAAGGAGAATCAAATCTTCTTCGTCTTCCGTGTATGTTTTGTTATTAATAAATGGCTTTCTTACAAATCGCGAGTGAAATATATCATCTGAATCATCTGAATCATTGGAATCTGAAACCAGCCACAGTCGTTTATTAGGACGAGTAGGGACACTTTGAAATACTTCTTCTTCTGGTGTGACTTGAATTGACCTATATGACACTGTAGAAGCATCAGGTGTGGCTATATTTCTCGGAGATAAGTTTAAGGCATCAGAGACGAAACTATTGGGAGTGCTTGACCTTGTACTTTCAGGTTGAACATTTATTTGTCCGATTTCAAAATGTGGACATATTGTCGTAGCTGCGCAAGACAGACAACTTAGTCTTCTTGCATGTAAAATATTTGGTGTACTTCGACTCCAAGTAAGTTGGTGTATCTTTAAAGTACCCTTAAAAGCTTTCGTTCTACTCTTATCAGCAATGCTTTGAATGTCTTGAATATACGGGTCACCAATTCCATAAATCTCTATTCTTTTGCAAGTTTCTTTTAAACAAGACATAAGAGAATCATAATCCGATACGTCTTTGCCCATTGCAACCGAATTATCACATAGTCTTTTTATACATCCACCTACTCCATCAGGAGCTTCTTTTCTTCATCAGTGAGATGCTTACGATTACTTGTTCTTGGCATTATTAGCTGAAATAGAAACCATAACCCACATGCACACCACTACCACCACTACATATTACATTTAAAAACCAAAATGCCAAAAAAACCAAAAAAAAAAATTGTCAAAATAATTGGGTCAGGTCAGGGGTCAGGAGTGCGGACGATGCCAAGTGCCAAAACAAACCTAGCAATACATGCTTTCTAATGTTAATTGTGTCATAAAAAATATAGGTTAGAAAAAAGTTCACTTCCGTGGACCTGGTCTATTCCGTGGACATTGTGTCCACCGAGAAGTTTGTCCACGGAAGGGATAAAAAAACTAAAATAGCCATTCAAAACATGAAATTTTAAGGTTACAATATGGCGCACCTGGTTTTTGCCAATGGCCTCTCATATTGCACCACGATAATCAAAACATGTATTTTTTACGCCAGTACTTACCAAAATATAGATGGAACTGAAAAGTTGGTCAGTGTGTCATCTTAGGGTTGCAACGATCTTTGACACAAAAATAAAACAAACACTTATTTAAGAATATTTCAACAATTTTTTAACGGAGCGCAAGTGTGTTCCACCAAATAGCTTTACTCAACTGACAGCTCGACAATGTTGCCAACCAAAATAAATAAACTAGTGCCGCGTTCCACATAGCAAATATTGAATATAAAATTTAGTATGACCACGGAAGGGGTTGCAAAATTGGTAACATCATGTTTATGTGTAATAATTTATTTATACCTATTGTGTGTTGATTTTTCATAATAATGTAAAATGTCAACTATAAGATGTTAGTAACTAATAAAAAGACAAAAATATTGAAACTTTTAATTTGAAGTATTTTTTTTCTTTAAGCAAACTTTGGAACCTATATTTACACGGCCCACGGAAGGGTACATAAGCGTAACTTTTTTTTTAATGTTATAAAAAATATCAAATAAAATTAAGATATTTTAACGTACATTGGTACAACATCGAAATCGTTAATTTATTAAATAAAAATATTAATGTACAAAGTATGTTTTAACCAATTTTTATCAAACGCACATTTTTTTTGCCTGTTTTGTTTATGACCCTTATATGTGGCGACTTTAATATTAATTTATTGGAAACAAATACAAACAGTATCAGGTTGTTAGGTCTTTTTAAATCATTTAATCTATCTAATGTTTTTAATGAAGCATCCCGTGTGACAGCTTCGACTGCAACCTGCATTGACAACATATTTTGTAATTGTGATTACCTACATAAAGAAACTATAAATAAGTTGCCATCTGATCACAGCGGACAAACAATAACGTTTTGCACCTACATACCTTTACAAAAAATTGAAATAAAATTTAGACCAATAACAGATAAAAATTTGGAGAAACTTAATATTACTTTGGCTAGTAAACTAGGTGCTCATAACTTTAATAACATGGACGACCCCAATGAGTTCTATGCCGAGTTTTTTTCAATATTAAACATGCAATTTAATGACACTTTTCCTATGAAGTCCAAAAGTATTTACACTAAGTTCTTATTTAGCGATTGGGCAACTCCAGGCATTCGGATAAGCAGGGAAAAGCTATATGAACTGTATGGCCTAAAGCAACATATGAATAATACAAGCTTTCATAAGTATGTTGCGAAATATTCAAAAACATATAAAAGCGTATGCAAAATTGCAAAAGCGCTACATATTAGCAATAAAATAAAATCAGCAGACGACAAAATAAAAACTACTTGGAAAATAATAAATAATGAAACAGGTAGAAAAAAACAGCGGGAAACTAAATTTAATTTAAATACTGTACATGGCCCAATAAACTCGGATGAAGAGGTAGCACAAGAATTTGAAAACTTCTTTGCTAATATTCCTCTTAAAACAACAGAAGTTCTCAACTCGTCACCCGAGCTCTCTGCTTCCTTACTTAGAAAGAATGTAAAGGTATGTCAATCGGAGTTTAACTTTCAACACACAAGCTGTCATATTTAATACTAGTGTAGACCAAGGAGTATTTCCGGATCTCATGAAACACAGTAAAGTTGTCCCGTTGTTCAAATCGGGTGATTGTCAAGAACCTAACAATTATAGGCCTGTGTCAATTCTGCCCGTTCTCAGTAAGGTGTTTGAAAAGCTAATGCTTAGTCAGATGTTACGTCAATTTAAAGAAAATTCCATCTTTCATGAACAACAGTATGGTTTCACCAAAGGGCGTTGTACAACAGACGCCGGTGTCACACTAATAAAGAACATCTTTAACGCCTGGGAAGAGTCGCAAGACGCCATTGGAATATTCTGCGACCTCTCGAAAGCGTTCGACTGCGTTAACCATGAGACGCTTTTATTGAAACTGGAGCACTATGGGATTAGGAATAGAGCCCTTGATTTACTTAGTTCATACTTGGCAGACAGACAGGTGAAAGTTCAGGTAAACGGTGTAAACTCACAAGGGTCGAAAGTGATGATGGGCGTTCCGCAAGGCTCAATATTGGGTCCATTCCTTTTTTTAGTTTATATTAATGATTTGCCCCATTTAATTCCAAACCAGCCAAACATGGTATTATTTGCGGATGACACTTCATTAATTTTTAAAATAGACCGACGGTCACAAAATTTTGACGAAGTCAATAGCGCAGTTAGTCAGGTCCAAAATTGGTTTACGGCAAACAACTTAGTACTAAATGAAAAGAAAACCAAATGTATTAAATTCACTTTACCAAATGTTAAAAGTAGCAAATGCGACATTATATTGAATGGAGAAAAACTGGAGATCATTAATGAGACGGTTTTCCTGGGAATTACTTTAGATGAGAAATTACAATGGGGACCTCATATAAAATCTCTTGCTGGTCGTCTAAGCTCAGCCGCTTATGCTGTTAGAAAGATAAGACAGTTAACAGACGTAGAAACCGCACGTTTGGTCTACTTTAGTTACTTTCACAGCATTATGTCATACGGTATTTTGTTGTGGGGTCGGGCTGCTGACATTGAATCCATATTTATTTTACAAAAGAGAGCTGTCAGGGCCCTTTATAATTTGCGTCCCCGCGATTCTCTTAGAGAAATTTTTAAAAAGATCAATATTATGACAGTCCCTTGCCAATTCATCTATGAAAATATTATGTATGTACGGAAAAATCGACATCTTTTTAGTAAAATTAGTGATAGACACAATTTTAATACTAGAAATAAAGACAAATTAGACCAACCATTTTATAGATTAGCTAAAGTACATACATCTTTTATGGGGTACTGTGTTAAATGTTACAACAAAATACCTTGTAACATATTAGAATTAAATGAAAGAAAATTTAAAACTTTTATTAAAACCACCCTTTGTAAACAAGCATATTACAAATTAGAAGATTACATTCAGGATAAGAATGCTTGGAAACATGCTGGTCTTGCTCCATAGGGCAATCAAGGGTGTAGACAAAATCAAACTGGTTGATAATTTATGAGTGAATTATATTTATGAATGCATTTTTTTTGTGTCTTGTACTTTTTTTTTCTTTTTATTATTTCAATATTTGTAAATATGTGAGTACCATGGGCATGAGATATTTAGAAGTTTACCTCTGCTGGTAATACTTTGTTCTATAACTAGTATACTTGGTGCATCGTCCTCACATATATGAAGTATTTATTGTATTACCAAATATTGTAAAACATTGATTTCAAAAGAGTAACTATGGAGTTTCTTGTCCGTTCTTCTCCATAAGAATCTACCTTTGCGAATGGACGCTAGAGTCACTTAATTTATGATATTTTTTATTGATGACGTTCAAAAGTGCCGTTAATGGCCTAATTGAAATAAACGTTTTGAGTTTGAGTTTGAGTTTGAGACAAAGCCCCACCGAATGTGTCTCCACGTTGTCGTCGTGGTGGGGCTTGAGCGTCCCAATGATCTTGCGAGCTTTCCCGGTAGAGCCACTCATGCCGGAAGGTCGCAAGTGAGGGATCAGACCAAGAGAGACACACACGCTTGCTCGCTGCTCTTTGGTACGCGTCTGATCATCAGACGTGACTGTGAGAGCAGCGAGCAGGTGGAGAGGTGAGGTGAGGAGAGGGCCCTGAGAAGGGGCGGAGCAAGCAGGGACCGCACCCTTCAAAGGAAAACCATGAAAAAAGGCATTTGTAAAATGAGTCCCCAGGTGGGTCCCGACTGCTCAGCGGTCGGGGAATCCCACCCCGCTTCGGCGGGCTGCCCTCCGTACTCTGGGGTGGGCACCAAACGCCTTCCGCTTGCCAGTGGCAACACGAGCCGAGGAGGCTCCCAATCGTCGTCATCCGAGTCCGCTTCCTTTAAGGAGCTGATGGCGTACGGTTGCGAAGAGGAGGGTTCGCCTGAGCGCCGGGGTGGTGCGGAGTCGGATTCCGGCTCCGCGCCAGACCTAGTAACGGTCAGCTCGGCGGGCTCTGGAGACGAGGGAGGGGGGGCTGCTGCGGAGAGCGTGAGGTTCTTCCGCAAGCGGCCCAGACGGGAGGATGACAAGGAGTCGTCCTCCGAGGGCGAGTTCGCCTCCGCCCGCAAAATCCCCACCGCTAGGCGGGGCAGGGGCAGTGAGGCAGGGAGGGGGCTGGCTCCCTCTACCCGGGAGGCGGAGCGTCGGGCCGAGAGGTTGGTGGAGGAGGGGCGTCGCCCTGGAGGGAGCGGTCGTGGGGCTCCCTCTACTCTTCCGCCTCCTCTCGACTCTGACGACTCAGAGCCCCCGGGAGAGGTACCTCCCGCTGCTGAGAGAGGCAGAAAATTTGAGGAGATGGTGGAGGCCGCGATTCGCGCTGTGGCCTTCAAGAGGAAGCAGTCCTCGAAGCGGGAGGCCATCAGCGCGGCCAAAGCCTCCATCCTGGCGGCAGCGGCAACTAACGTCGGCGGGGTAAAGGAGGCCAAAGAGGCGACTGAGTTGCGGGCGGAGGTCGCCCGCCTCGCGGTTCTTACGGAGCGACTCGTTCGGGAGAATGAGTTGCTCCGGAGGGACCTGGCGGGGATGGCCAGAGCGGCCTCTGAGGAGCTGCAAGGGGGGCTGAGTCCGGCGCCTCTGGAGGGGGGCCTAGTGCTGAGCCAGGTGCGAAACCTGGTGCGGCAGGAGCTGGCTCCCTTCCGGAGGCAGTTCTCCACCCTGGAGGACATGGTCCGGCGCCCCCCAACAGCGGCGACACAGAAGGCCCCGGGCCGGCAGAAGGCGGCCTCTTACGCAGCCGCGGTGGCTGCCGGCCCGGCAACGTCTGGCCAGGCGGCGAAGGCCAAGGGAGGAGCCGCGCCAGTGCCTGTGGCGCCGGCA
This sequence comes from Hecatera dysodea, assembly GCA_905332915.2. Classification (NCBI taxonomy): domain Eukaryota; kingdom Metazoa; phylum Arthropoda; class Insecta; order Lepidoptera; family Noctuidae; genus Hecatera; species Hecatera dysodea. The sequence goes on along the minus strand of HG995300.1, from coordinate 20,704,670 downwards.
CCTGCGACGCCGGCGACGACGAAGTCGGCCCCGGCGAAGAGGGGTAGGAGGAAGGCTGGAGGGGGAGCGGCTAAGGCTGCTGCGCCAGTGGCGCCGCAACCGCCCCCACCCCCACCCTCGGACCCTCCTGCGGCCGAGGCCGAGTGGCAGGTTGCTGGAGAGAAGCGGCGGGCCAAGAAAGCGGCTAAGAGCAAGGCCAAGAAGCAGCGGCGGAAGGCCAATGCTATTGCGGCGAGGCTTCGCGCCCCGAAGTCCGCGGCTGTGGTGTTAACACTGCAGCCGGAAGCGGAACAGAGGGGCGTGACGTATCTCGCCGTACTGAAGCGGGCGAAGGAGGCGGTGAGCCTCCAAGAGCTGGGCATCAGCGGGGGCATCGGGGTCAGGAGGACCCTAACCGGTGCCCGCAAGCTCGAGCTCGCCGGAGCGGAGAGTGGCCCGTTCGCGGACGCCCTGGCCGAAAGGCTGAGGGCGGTCTTACCCGCGGACGAGGTCCGGGTGTCCAGGCCGACTAAGCGCATCGACATGCGCATAGTGGGCCTGGATGACTCCGTTACGGAGGAGGAAGTTGTGGCCGCCGTCGCCAGGACTGGGGGGTGCTCTGCCGAGCTCGTCAAGGCGGGCACCCTCCGGCCTGACAACACGGGCATGCAAACCCTTGTGGTGAGCTGCCCCGTGACGGCGGCCAGAACTGTGTCGGAGGGCCGAAGGCTCTTGGTGGGATGGGTGTCTGCGCGGGTAAAACTGCTGGAACCCAGGCCTCTGAGGTGCTACCGCTGCCATGTGGGCAACCACACGGGAGCTATGTGCCCCTCGGAGGTGGACCGCAGCGGTCTTTGTTTCCGCTGTGGTCAGCCCGGTCATCGGGCCGGCTCGTGTGAGGCCACGCCGCACTGCAGTGCATGTGCGGCTGCTGGCAAGCCGGCCGAGCACTGGACTGGGGGAAGGGCCTGCGCGCCATCCGCCCCGACCAAGGGCAAGAGGTCCGCCGCCACCGCCGCCTCTGCCGCCGCCGCGGCTTCCGTCGCCGCTTCTGCCGCTACTGCTGTGGGTGCTGCGACTCCTGGTTCTCGGGAGGGGGCCGAGATGGAGTGCCAGTAATGGTCCCATCGTGGCCTCCTCCAGAGACAAGTCGGCCGCTTTGCTATTGCGCAGTGGCTGATGCCTGGGGACGGTGAGCGTGGGTGGCTCGCCGTCCGATACCAGGTTGAGTCGACGACGCGTTGTGTTCCACGCGCGCCTCAAGGAGCCGTCAGCACCAAGGACGGGGCCCCATAGGGTCGGTGCCTGCTAGGGTTGCGGAATTTGTTCGAAAGAGTTGCCGCGGCCCTGGAACGCATAGGGCACAAGAAGGATCACGGGTGGGTTTTAGTCAGTAAAAGTCTGACACTCCCTACCGCTCCACCCAGGGCGGGAGGGGTCATTTGATGATTTCCCATCCAGAAAAAAAAAAAAAAAAAGGTGTAGACAAAGTCCCACCGAATGAGTCTCCACGTTGCCGTCGTGGTGGGGCTTGCGCGTCTCAATGATCTTGCGAGCTTTCCCGGTAGAGCCACTCATGCCGGAAGGTCGCAAGTGAGGGATCAGACCAAGAGAGACACACACGCGAGGAATCCCGTTCGCTACCTTCTGGTACGCGTCTGCTCATCAGACGTGGCTGTGAAGGCAGTGAGCGGGTGGGAGCCCAAGTAGCACAGAAGGGGTTATAGTAGTAGGCTGCTAGGTAACGTTAGTACTATTAGCTGTACAATTAATCAGTACAAGAGCAATATAGCATGCTATGCCGCTCTTATACCTCTTAAATGAGCACAAATAATACAGCTTTAAGTTCACGATACTGAATAGTGGTAGAATAGTGGCATTACAATAGCAATTCAAGAGGTAACAGTAGTGTAAAAAGCTGATAAACAGCAATTTTAGCGATCTTATGCGATTGTTTATGCAGGCTAGAGTATCATTGGATGGAACAAGTTACCTATCAAATCGTAGCTTCTAAATAATTTGGTGTCCAAAATCTACTTTAAAACGCTCGCCATTACAAATTCATTTTGGATATAAATCTATAATATACATTGGTGTAAGTACCTTTGTTCTTTACTCGTTAATTGTATTAAATATTAATGGTAATGCAAGTTTACTGTCAAAGTAGGTACATATTTAGTGTTAAAATTTTCACGCGCCCTAAAAATAATTCATTTTTACTTAATAAATAAAAAGAATATTACAACAGTGACGATAAACATCATATTCATATTTTCCTTTTTATGTTACGTAATTGTAGTTTGGTTGTTTATTTCTACATTATATGAATGAAAAAGCCATAAAAATCTTTATAAAGGGTTAAAATCAAAGAAAGTAAACAAAGTGTATATAAATAGTTACATTTAGGTTACATGACTGATAATTATCAGTCATGTAAAATGGTGGCGATCATATATCAGCCATTCAGCATTCTAATACTTTAGATGTAAACCTCATTAAATCTTTTGCCTCCATTAACGTTCACATTAACTCTATTATAATGCTAGCAATACTAAATGGCATGTGTAGTCCTTAAAGCAGCAATTGACGTATTTTGCTTCCGTTGAAATATTGTTATGCAGCTTGTACAATGCAAGCTGTAAAAAAGCGTCGTTTTCATCCTCTATAACACCAATAGTTACACAATAAGACATTATTACACTTTTAAAAATAAAGTATACAGTTTCTAGTAGTTTTCGATGGTTATGATTCACGTGTGGACTACGATAACTGCTTACTAATTCTTGAAGCTCACATTTACACTAAATGTGAACAATTATAGCTGCCTTTGTGCTACTTGGGAGGAGAGGCCCTGTGAGGGAGAAAGGGCGGAGGAGCAAGGGACCATACCCTCTAAAAGGAACAAAATGAAAAAAGCACAAGAGGAAAGAGAATTACCCCAGGGCGGGTCCAGCGGCTCAGCCGTTGGGGAATCCGCCACGCTTGAAAGAGCGTCTGCCCCACCGTATTCTGGGGGGGCACCAATTGTGTTCCGCTTGCCAGTGGCAACAAGAGCCGAGGAGGCTCCGAATCGTCGTCATCCGGATCCGCTTACTTTAAGGAGCTGATGGCGTACAATTGTGAAGCGGAGGGTTCGCCTGAGCGCCGGGGAGGTGCAGAACCAGATTCTGGCTCTGCACCTGACCTAGTAACGGTCAGCTCGGCGGGCTTTGGAGACGAAAGAGGGGGGGCTGCTGTGGAGAACGTCAAGTTCTTCCGCAAGCGGCCCAGACGGCGCTGGAGGGGAGCCAAGTGCTGAGCCAGGTGCGGAACCTGGTGCGGCAGGAGCTGCTCCCTTCCGGAAGCAGTTCTCCGTCCTGGAGGACATGGTCCGGCACCCCCCAATAGCGGTGACACAGCTGGCCCCCGGCCAGCAGAAGGTGGCCTCTTACGCAGCCGCGGTGGCTGCCAGCCCGGGAACGTCCGGCCAGGCGAAGGCCAAGGGAGGAGCTGCGTCAGCGCCTGTGACGCCGGCGCCTGCGACGCCGGCGACGACCAAGTCGGCCCCGGCGAAGAGGGGTAGGAGGAGGGCTGGAGGGGGAGCGGCTAAGACTGCTGCGCCAGTGGCAACGCAGCCGCCCCCACCCCCACCCTCGGACCCTCCTGCGGCCGAGGCCGAGTGGCAGGTTGCTGGTCAGAAGCGGCAGGCCTCGAAAGCGGCCAAAAATAAGGCGAAGAAGCAGCGGCGGAAGACCAACGCCATTGCGGCGAGGCTTCGCGCCCCGAAATCCGCGGCTGTGGTGCACACACTGCAGCCGGAAGCGGAACAGAGGGGCGTGACGTATCTCGCCGTAATGAAACGGGTGAAGGAGGCGGTGAACCTCCAAGAGCTGGGCATCAGCGGGGGCATAGGGGTCAGGAGGACCTTGACCGGTGCCCGGAAGCTCGAGCTCGCCGGAGCGGAGAGTGTCCCGTTCGCGGACGCCCTGGCCGAAAGGCTGAGGGTGGTCTTACCCGCGGACGCGGGTCGACATGCGCATAGTGGGCCTGGATGACTCCGTGACGGACGAGGAAGTTGTGGCCGCCGTCACCAGGACTGGGGGGTGCTCTGCCGAGCTAGTCAAGGTGGGCACCATCCGTCCTGACAACACGGGCATGCAAACCCTTGTGGTGAGCTGCCCCGTGACGGCGGCCAGAACTGTGTCGGAGGGCCGAAGGCTCTTGGTGGGGTGGGTGTCTGCGCGGGTAAAACTGCTGGAACCCAGACCTCTGAGGTGCTACCGCTGCCATGTGGGCAACCACACGGGAGCTATGTGCCCCTCGGAGGTGGACCGCAGTGGACTTTGTTTCCGCTGTGGTCAGCCCGGTCATCGGGCCGGCTCGTGCGAGGCCACGCCGCACTGCGTCGCATGTGCGGCTATTGGCAAGCCGGCCGAGCACTGTGCTGGGGGAAAGGCCTGCACGCCAACCGCCCCGACCAAACGCAAGAGGTCTGCCGCCGCCGCCGCCTCTACCGCCGCCGCGGCTTCCGTCGCCGCTTCTGCCGCTGCTGTTGTGGGCGCTGCGACTCCTGATACTCGGGAGGGGGCTGAAATGGAGTGCCAGTAATGGTCCCATTGCAGCCTCCTCCAGAGACAAGTCGGCCGCTGTGCTATTGCGCAGTGGCTGATGACTGTTGACGGTGAGCATGGTTGACTCGCCGTCCGTAGCAACCAGGCTGAGTCGTCGACGCGTTGTGTTCCACGCGCGCCTCAAGGAGCCGTCAGCATCGAGGACGGGGCCCCATAGGGTTGGTGCCTGCTAGGGTTGCGGAATTTGCTCGAAAGAGTCACCGCGGCCCTGGAACGCAAAGGGCACAAGAAGGATCACGGGTGGGTTTTAGTCAGTAAAAGTCTGACACTCCCTACCGCTCCGCCCAGGGCGGGAGGGGACATTTGATGATTTCCCATCCAAAAAAAAAAGGTGTAGACAAAGAGAACATTGAGTTTGTCGATGTTAATGTTACTGCGTTAATGGACTCCGATTTAGAGGACTCTGATGAGGGGGAAGATACTCTCTGTTATCAGTAGTTTTTACTAGACGGTAGTCGAAAATATGTAAATATTTGTAATTCCATGTTGTAGTAGTTACAGTTATAATAGTGGTTAAAAACCGCTCAAATAGTTATATATGAACTACCTACTTAACGCTTATTTTACTACTATTTGAGCTATTTAGCTATTTTTGTAATTTTAATACTGTGATGTGCTCTGGAGAGAGCTTAGGGATAGGGGTGTGCCGACAGGAGTCCTCAGAATCCTACAGTACTGGTATGGGAACCAAGAAAATGTAGTAAGATGGTCCAATGCACTTTCTGAGACATATAAGTTGGAATGCGGTGTGAGACAGGGGGGTCTGACATCTCCTAGGCTATTTAGCACATATATAGATGGCCTAATCGTGGACCTCAGCAATATGCGGGTCGGGTGTAGCGTTCATGGTGTAAAAATAAACAGTATCAGCTACGCTGATGTCATGGCGTTGCTGGCGCCGACGGCAGGTGCCGTGAATGAAATGCTGAGGGTCTGTCAGGCGTTTGCTGTCTCACACGGACTCGTATATAATGTTAAAAAGTGCGAATATATTGTCTTTGGGGCCGGCGGTGAATGCCCAGATACTATACCTGGCATTACCCTAAACGGCTTGAACGTCAAAAGAGTGACAAAATTCAAATATCTAGGGCATTTTCTCGCCGAAGACCTTAAGGACAATATTGATATTGAAAGGGAGCGTAGGGCATTGGCGGTCAGAGGTAACATGTTGGCCCGAAGATTCGCTCGGTGTAGCAATCTTGTAAAAGTAACACTTTTTAAAGCTTATTGCCAGTGCTTTTACACGGGGAATCTTTGGGTCAACTATACCAAAAGAACGCTGGATGACCTACGCGTACAATATAATAATATTTTTAGGATGCTGTTGGGACTGCCACGATGGTGCAGCGCTTCTACTATGTTTGCGCAAAACAGAATCGACGGCTTTCACGCTGTCATTCGCAAGAAAACCGCGTCGCTGTTGTCAAGGTTGCGGGCGAGTGGCAACAGCATTGTAAGAACTTTGGCGGAGAGTGTCGACTCCCCGATTATTAAAAGTTTTGTGAGAAGGACAATGGCTAAATTTTAATTTGGTGATGTCCTTTTCGCAATACTTTTATTTTGTTTTTCTTTATTGTATTTGAACTACTAACACTAGTATTAAGTTTTTATTTCTGTTTACTAACACGCTGGATCCTTGTTGTCCGAAAATAAAGAATATTATTATTATTAATACTGGCTTTATTATTTATTTTTACTGTTGTTTATAACTAATTGTTGTTTATTTTTGTAGATATTTGTGGAGGACCATTATAGATGTATTTTGTTGTAATGTCTTAATATTAGTATTATTTCACAATTTAAAATATTTACTTATTTATTTGATTTTTAACTTAAATTTTCTTTAAATAATAAATATCAGTTTACAACGCATTTTTTTTAAATCAATATTTATACAGCGATCGGAAAAACCACATACTTACCTACTTTAAATTCATAACCTCAAAATTGCTACATGCAAAGCGCAAAAGGTGCATTACATTAATCCTCATGTCATTAGAATCTAATTATATCTCAACCTTAATCTCGTAGATTAACAAATGAGTTAGTTCTTGGAATAACATTTTGCAAAAAAATTATAATATACCTATTATATTATATCAATATCTTTTTTAATTATTGTCATCATAAGGATCATTAGCAGGCTAAATCCAAACACAATATAAGTAAATCGATTAGCAAAGTCATTTAATTAAGGACGGCAAAGGTTTGAAAAATCACATATCGAAAATTCAAAATTTCAAGAATTTGCTACATGCCTACCCGTGCCTAAAAGTACATGAATTGTATGCAGCGCCGGCCTGAAGTAAATTTTAGAATGGAGCGAGATCCAATTATAGCGCCGCTCCTGTTTGCTCCTAATAATATAGACCTATACCAATTGTGAGTGCAAAGTAAGTATGGAACGCGAAGATCTCAACCATACTCTGGTGTGACTAATTGCAAATTAGGCGCAATACCGAGTACGGTCGACTAGGTCGAAATTTACACAATTATTATATTTCAATCCTCATGGATATACTCTACCCTGGGGCGGGCGGAGGGGTCGGTCAGACTCTTACTGACTAAAACCACCCCGGTGTTCCATCTCTCACCTACGCCGGGGATCGCGGGAACGTATGCGACATCCGTAATCCCTGGCTGGTGACAGCCCGCCTCTGCGGGCCACCTCGAGTCAGCGGAGGGAGTGAGGTGTTTGACTCACCCCGCGACGTCAAAGAGGGGCGGACGGGAACACCACGCGCTGCCACCTCGGGTCCGGATGAATGGGGGGCGATGGACGTCCCCAATTCCGCCGCCCCTGAACCCAATTAGGGGGGCCGGAAGAGGGCAGCGTACGCCCTCCTCCGATGACCGGTACGCCTGCTGCGGGCGGGTAGAGAGGTTGAGATCTCCCTTTCCCTTTCCGCAGCCTCCTTCTGCGAGATAACTGTTTCGCAGAAGGAGAGCACCGCGTCCCAGGACTCCTTGCCGCCGACCAAAGATATAAACTTAGTGATGTATTGTCAGTTAGGAAACTATACATTACTCAAGTCATTTTGAAAAAGCACAAAACCTTACCTTATAATGCGGATATACATTCTAGGAGAAGAAATCACGATATAGTTCAAATACCTAAAACCAAGACCAAATTCGGATCTATGCAATTTAGTAAACGATCAGCTCAATTATACAACAAAATAAATAAAGAAATTTTCGTATATTCAAAATCATATCATATATGTAAAGAAATGTTGACTGACTGGATAAAACCACTGACATATGAAAATACTGAAGCTCTCATACAAATTGTAACTTAATAAAAGTAAACGACACCATACAGACACCCATACGCATACAACCACACACCCATAACACTCAACAACACATCCACTCTCATGCACACGCACAGACACGTTCATATAATTATATTTTTGCTTTCTACACCCATGTAATGTTACTTATTTTATTTTTTTGTGTTTTAAGTAAGTACCTACTGTTGTGAAGGAGCGGAGTCTTTTAATATAGGCATTATTTGCTTAAATGAAGACTCCAAACCCAACATTGTTTGTGAATAACTTTTGGACACAATAAACATTATTATTATTATTCCCTTTATTCATTTTACTTACTCACTAATTTACATTTTTAAATATATCTTAAAAAAAAAAACATTTAAAAATATAAAAAGTAGTGGTCCGCCGGTATCGGTAGCAGGGTCCAAGCTACCGGTGGTTAGGGCTCCAGAGAAAGGAACCTCCTCACAATACGAGCCGTATCGAGGAGTACTGCCTTCTGTATCAGGCCCTTTAACCAACCGTGTAACGCCAGCTTCGACAGATGGTCGTCGAAGCTTTTGGCCATTAGGCCATTGGCCGTAACAACAATCGGCACAATGATAGCCGAGTCCACATTCCACATATCGACAACCTCGTGTGCTAAGTCGAGATACTTGATCTGTTTCTCTTTCTCAGCTTTCACGAGGTTCTCGTCATGTGGGATGGTAACATCGATAATCATTGTGCGGCGCGCTAATCGGTCTATCACCACTATATCCGGCTTATTGGCAACAATAGTCCTATCAGTGATGATAGACCGATCCCAGTACAACGTAACATGGCCATTCTCGAGAACTGGGTCGGGCACATACTTGTAATACGGTACCTCAGAATCCACAAGTCTGCATTTCAAAGCAAGTTGCTGATGGATAATCCTGGCTACTTGGTTGTGTCTGTGCAAGTACTCGCCGTTAGCCAGACGAGAACAACCAGAGATAATATGTCTGATGGACTCACCCGGACGGTGGCATGCCCGACACACGTCAACCGTCCCGTCCTTCATAATATGCCTCCGGTAGTTGTTCGTTAGGATAACTTCGTCCATAATTGCACATACAAAACCTTCAGTTTCTCCGAAAAGATCACCGAAACGTAGCCAGGCCACGGACGCTAAGAAATCTACATCGGACCCATAGAGAGCCCGATAGAAGCGCCCGTGGAGCTCCTTGCCTTTCCATACCTCCTTGCGGTCATCTGTAGTATGTATCACAGGTTTGCGCCAGTTCTCGTTAGCCATGGACAACGGGGTGAGTCCTTTGTCAACTGCGACCACATCTCGGTGCATACCCACATCAACTTTGAGAAAATATTCTCTGAGACTGCACATCTTGCGGTTGTGGAGAGTCTTAGCATTTAAAAAGCCTCGACCTCCACACTTCCGGGGGATGTACAGTCTCATCACCGACGATCGTGGGTGATGCATCCGATTTGCGGTCAGCAGTGTACGGACTCTCCTATCCAGGGCGTCGAGTTCGGTTTGAGTCCATTTGAGTATGCCGAAAGAGTACATTAGTACCGGCATGACCCAACCGTTGAAGGCGCGCACCTTATTTCCGCCCGACAAAAGGCTGTTTAAAACCTTTTTCAGGCGTCCAAAGAAGCGCTCCTTCAACGATTGCTTCATGTCGGCAACATTAATGCCTAACGCTTCCGACATACCCAAATACTTGTAGGTTTCGGTCGAGCTGAGGGATCTAACCTGTATGGAATCTGAGAGTTGAACTCCCTCAGATTCCATAATCTCCCCTTCTTTACATGCATGACTGCACATTTGTCCACACCAAATTCCATCCTGATGGCACTACTGAAGGTTTCAGTTACCTTCAGTAACTCCATCAGTCGCAATTTGTTGTGGGCAAAGAGTTTCAGATCATCCATGTAAAGAAGGTGAGATATGGCCTGACCACCTCTTCTCAACCGATAGCCTAGGCCTGAATCCTCCAGCAGTGTACTTAGAGGATTCAGAGCTAAGCAAAACCAAAGTGGACTCAGACTGTCGCCCTGAAATATTCCCCGTTTAATCCATACAGGTTCATCATTCCCTTGAATCGGTCGACATCTTGGATAGCAAAGGACCGTTTTCCATTGCCTCATACATGACTCAAGGAAGGTGCGCAGAGGTACATCTATTTTGTACAACTCCAACACCTTCATGAGCCATGTATGTGGCACAGAATCGTACGCCTTCTTGTAATCTATCCAACATGTCGACAGATCCTTGCGGGTGCGACGAACCTGTTGGCTTATGGCCATGTCTATGAGGAGTAGCTCCTTAGTTCCGCGGGACCCCTTCCTACATCCATTCTGAGAGGAGGACATAATGGAGTTAGTCTCAATGTGTTCATTAATTTTCACTCTCAGGATGGATGTAAGAAGTTTATAGACCGTCGATAAACAAGTAATCGGTCTATAATTCTTGGGTTCCGCGGGAGTACCTGTCTTATGGAGCAGGTGGGTAACGCCAGTTGTTAGAAACTGTGGTAGCGACCCAGACTCTAAAGATGACTGGAATTGAGATGCCAGGACCGCGTGTGCGCTGCTATACCACTTAAGCCAATAGATCGGACTCCAGCCGTTAGCGAGAGGTCACTCTGCCTACCACAGAGATGAGGGCACAGCGCGGCTCCTCCCAAGCGACACACTCTGCGAGCGTATGCCGCGCCATGTCCTCCCGACATTCGACGCAGTGGGGACACCGAGCGTCCGGCTCCCTGCCTATGCAACACAGGACCCTCCCAAAGCAGCCATGCCCCGAGAGGACTTGTGTCGCGCAATATGACAGGGAGCCGTGCTTTCTCCCGAGCCAAAGGTCGAGCACTGACCGGATGGCCTCGACAGTGACGAGGCCGGCGGAAGGGCGTGATAGCCTGTCTCACCAATCCGCCACCAGGACCATACGCAGCTGCAACCAACGCTAGGCTGTCGAGCACCAATCCTAGGTACTTCATGGTGGACTCGACAGCGATACGGGACCCCCCCCCCGACCATGATCGCCGGGGCCCATGAAAAGCCATGGCCTCCGACTTGCTGAGGGCCACCGCCAGGCCAAGGCGACGTGTGCGGCTCACCACCTGTGAGACCGCAGCCGTCGCCAGCACCGCTGCCTCCCTGTATGAGCTCCCCCGGGCAGTGACCAGCGCGTCATCAGCGTAACACGTCAGGTCCACTCCCGGCTCCAGCCGGGAGTAGACCTGACGCTCACCCCTCAGCACCCAGTCGTACCCGATGTTCCACAGGGGCGGGCCCAAGACCGAACCCTGTGGAACGCCGCACGACATGGGGCGCTGGTGTCTACCATCACGTCCCAGATAGTGACACACCTCTCCGCTAAGTAAGCCCCAACGACGTGGCGGAGGTAGGGAGGCACTCGATGATAGCGCAGTGCTACCCGAATACAACTCCAGGGCAGAGTGTTGAAGGAGTTGGATATGTCCAAGGACACCGCCAACATCACCCCACCCCGGTATACCGCTTCCTCCGCCAGGACTCTCACTCGCGATACCGCTGTGATAGTGGAGCGCCCGTGCCGAAACCCGAACTGGCACTGGCACCGCCAGGTCCGGCCCCTCTCCGCACAAGTGGCTGACGAAGCGGGCTGCGACTATCCGCTCAAACAGCTTTTCCACCTCGTCCAGCAGCACTATGGCCCGGTACGCGGACGGTGAGTCCACAGGGCGCCCCGCCTTCCTGAGCAGGACCAGACGACCAGATTTCCACTGAGTGGGAAACTGGTCCTGCTCCAGGCACGCTGAGTAGAGTCCTCTCAGTTGGGGCTCCAGCTCCTACAGAGCGAGGGCTAACACACACCTGTGAATCCCATCGGGCCCCGGGGCAGTGTTTTTTGCCCGGAGCCGCATCATGGCCGCCCTCAGCTCTGCTTGTGTCACCTCTGGTACGCTGGCGTTCTCTTCGGGCTCTGCGGCTGTGGGCAAAGCAATCGAAACGAAGAGGGCTGCGACCACGTCCTCCATCAGTTCTGGTTGGGAACTCCGTAAGCGGGGGCCCATGGTTCGAGTTTCCCCCGGACCGAGCGATAAGGATGCCCCCATGGATCCCCGTTTAGAGTCTCCAACATCTCCTCCCTAGCTCGCATCTCCGCCTCGCCAATAGATCAGCTAACTAAATTACGACGTTAGCGCGGGGTGAGGTTAGTGGGGTGATGTGGTGCCCTGCGCCCCGCCGCGCCGCCCGCGCACTATATTCGGGCGCGTCTCGTTCATCTCTTCGTTTAAAATACATATAGACAATCGAAAAAAAAAATCTTTTATTTTTCTTTACCACTTAGGCGCCCCCTAGGATTTGGCGCCTGGAGCGACTGCTCCGTTCGCCGTATGGGCGGGCCGGCCCTGATTGTATGTATGTTATATTGACCGCCGTGATTTGGACTATAGCTCGTATTAGCGCCAGCCTTACAGTTCCATACGGTTCCGAAAAAATGTACTTTAAGTGATTTCCCCATACAAAAAAACGTAAAACTTTTTGTGCTCACTAGTGGAGTGACCTGTACAATTCATACGTTAATATTACGTAAAGGGAGGTATTCCAAAGCCATTACATTTTTGTTTTAATCCGTTACTTTAACTTTCTATGAGTATGGAGCTCGATTTCCAGACCACTGTCGCGCCGTGATGGTGAGATGATGATAAATCCATGAACAAAACTGTGGTAAAAACAAAACTATTGGTGTACAATGTACATGGAAAAAAAGCAAAACACATAATGAACAAACATAATTCCAAGCGGACGGATTATTGTAAGGACATTAATAAGCAAGACAATTTTGAAAAAAAAGGAACGATGTACCTAGTACCTTAATAATCTGCATAGCTGTTATTGAACCGATCACTTGGTATTAATTAATATAACACATCATGAGGCTATAAAAATAAAAGTCAGCATGGATTCACCGCAAATCTCACCCGTAATCTGCAACCAATTTTACCTTAGACCGTATATATATACAATATTAGTCGGATAATTAAATCGATAACATTTTAGCTTTCTTTTACAACTATTAAATTTGGAAAGTTAACAGGAAGAAAAATACATTATTTTTCAGCATATTTTTAGCACACATTTTGTTTTTTTTTTTATACCTATACTTGGAACTCTGTGTTTTGGTTGCTTTTTCGTTTTTTGAACACTGACTTCCGAAATTAGGTAAAGTTATTTTGTACTTTTTTTTTTTTGTGTAGAAGGCGATTGTGGTTTTTTCTAAAAAGTTTTTTTTTTAATACGGTAGGTACACCCAGTACAAAGTTATGTGGTAACACACACACACACAAAAATACAGTCGATTTGAGTACCTCCTTCTTTTTTGCAAGTCGGTTGAATAATACCTGCTTGCCCAGCTCTGCGCCGCCGGTAGAAAGGCTTTTTTCTTATGGTGGCATGATTACTACACCACACAGGAGAAAGATGAGCGACAGTGTATTTGAATTTTGAAATTATTTGATTAAAATCTGTTAATTAGGTAAATTTAATTTAAGTAAGTTACATACCTACCCATAGCTAGGTTTAGGGTGTGTGGTAGCAAATTAGCAATCATGTGTGAATTCGTCAGCGTGTTTTTTTCGCATGATATTCTTACTTACAAATGTTTAAGAGGTTCTCGGTATGGACAAAGTCTTTGGCTATTAGCCATTTCTGAATGATAGATTTGAGGCGGGATAATGTCAGGTTTATTATTGTATTAAGTATTTGTTTTAAAGAATTTACTGTATAATAGGTAGTCCATAAAAGTAAAAGATTGACGAGCAAAACGTATACCTAGCAATGGGTATATGGGTATTAATTGTTTGCGTTTGTTTGTGTGTGAAAACTCGGTTATAGGGCTAGCAACAGACGGGCCGCGGCTGGTTCACACTTACGGATTTCCGTAAATAAGAAAAAAAAAACCTACCCATGTTATTGATGATTTGGGTCGAGAATCATTAGCATTATTACCTCCTTGAATCTGACTAGAATGCAAAACAACATCTTGTTTATCGTTCATCACGAACTGAAATTGTTTATGTTTAGGTACCTGCAAACTAATGAAGATTTGGCAAAGGGAAAACTCTTGAGTCATCAAACTAAATGTCCGAATTATTTTTTAATTTTTAGTGCGTGCTAAAAGCGTGTTTTTTAGTTTTTTAAACTATTATTTTTTACTTTTTAGTCTTCTTATTTTATACCTAAATCAGAGGACTGCATTTCAAATAGCCAATCCGCCACCTTGGGACGGCCGCCATGTTGGATTTAGGTCACGTGATTATTTTTTTCGTATCCCATTCAGCAAACCCTTTCATTTAATACCCATATCATGGGGGTGCATTTCAAATAGCCAATCCGCCATCTTGGATGTCCACTATATTGGATTTAAGTCACGTGACTATTTTTTCGTATTCCTGACAGCAAACCCTTTCGTTTGATACTCATATCATGGTGATGGATTTCAAACAGCCAGTCCGCCATCTTGGGGAGGCTTTTCGGTTTTAATTAAGACCCGGCAACCCTAAGCAAAGGACGTTGTATACCTAAATAAATAAATAAATTTCTTTATTGCCATAAAAGCAGAAAAATGTGAGAGCCTGGTTCCCGAGCTAGGTTAGAATACCTGTATTTCAGGAGCCAGTGACTTCTTCTATTTAGGTTACAATTGGGCAAGTTTCATGCAGCAAAAGGTGACATAATTCATTATATTACTTAAAATTAAGTATAAAATTATTTGTGTTTCTTAGATATTTACTACATATATACTGTGACAGGAGTCAGATTTTTACCTTCTTGTTTGTTTCACGAGTCGTAAGGGGATTAATGTAATTCAGGAGATTGTTTAATTTATTATAAAGAAAAGTGGCAAGATATACCTGCCCATTGTTGCCTAGCGGACGCCGTGTGACAGCGTCAAAGTAAGCAAACGTTTTTTATAGTGCGCTTATCACTTTGTGCATTATAAGGTGTAACACTGTGCTGCTTATAAACAACTTACAGAATATAATTTTGTCTTACTGTCAGTACTTCACTCTTCTCGTAATACAACTTTAGTGGGAAATTTGGGTCTGAAAGTCATAACTTGAAGTAGAGATCTTTGGGCCCTTTCTATTTCGTTGTCTAACTGAAACTGATGTAATTTTACTAATGCAGTTATCTTGCAGTGCTTCAAGCTGTGGCTCCGTGCCGTGCGCAGTGCTGGCGGAGAGCGCGCGCGCGCAGTGCGCCGCGGCCGGCCGGTGCGCGCGCCCGCCCTCGAGAGCCACGCGCGCGACCTGCGTCACGTGCTCGGCACAGACGTACCCAACGAGCTGATCTTACTACTGTTGCAGTAATAAATATGGACTAGATTTAATGTCGACCTACAAATAAACCAACCATAAATATCAGGTGAACTACTAATAAAAGATAGCCAATCAATAGCTACTATAAAAAATCGAATAGGTACCTACTTCAAAGTTTTATTTTTATGGTGGAATGATTTAAGTCAGTTTTCATTTATTACGATGAAATGTTTAAAAGTGTGCGTGTGTATTCGACAAATAGGTGCGCTCGGCGGAGTGTAGAGCAGCGCGGCCGCTCGTCGTGCGCCGCGGCGCCGGCGCGGCGGGCGGCGCGGCGCACGACGAGCGGCGGCGCACTGCCCGGCTGGCTGACTAGCTCAGTGTTGCCAGTCGGACATTTCAGAAATCACCTGAAATATAAAAAAATGTAACCTTTTTGTATAAAAAATAACCTTTCATATTTTTTAACCGACTTCTAAAAAAGGAAGGGGTTCTCAATTGGATGTTTGTATGTTTTTTTTTTAATGTTTGTTCGCGCATAACTCCGTCGCTTGCCAACCGATTTGAAAAATTCTTTTTTTGTTGGAAAGGGTATACTTCCCAAATGGTCCCATGAAAATTTTATCGAAATCGAACAAGCGGTCTTTTGTTAATTTCAATAAATGATAGCAAATCTGTCGGGATAGCTGAAATCGCATGTTTGTTTATTGTTTACACCAATTTATACCACGTACGCTGTGATGGGTATGTTTAGCTGGGAGTGAACCACTAAAAAGAGAAAAATAAAAAAACTTTTTACAAAACATAAAACCGACTTGTAAACAAAAAAAAATACCAAAAAGTACAAAATAACTTTAATTTCGGAAGTCGGTGTGTTCAAAAACATGAAGCAACCAAAAACACCGAGTTCCGAAATTAAAGTTATTTTGTAGTTTTTTTTGTTTAGAAGTCGGTTTTATTTTTTGTAAAAAGTTTTTTTTTTTACTGGAAAGGTATTATAAGTTGATAGAATAGAATATTAGTTGTATTGATTTAAATAAACATCGGTGAGTATTTGAGCACTTGCCCGCATTTCTTGATTTATTCATATTGATCCTATTTAATAAAATTGATGCATTCAAGGTTTTTGTTCTACTACTGCTAACGAAGCTTACCAACATGAAAAATGCTAAAACGAGCGTTCCGTTTCACGTTGCTTTTATGTAAAAAATTAAAAGTTAATTCTACAAATCCCGAAAAATCACCTAAAAGTAACCTTTTCATTAGTGTAACCTAAAAGTAACCAATGCAGTTCAAAAATCACCTAAAAGGTTACAAAAGTTACCTTCTGGCAACACTGGACTAGCTTGCTGGCTGTGTACCGTGTTTTGACAATTGTCTGTCAGCGTAAACTAGCAAACAGAAACCGGCAAGTGCGAGTCGGCTTCGCGCAGAGAGTTCCGATGAATCAGTTTTTTTTAAATGACCGTAAGGTCATTTAGATATCTTCTGCACGCGGTTTGGCCCGCATTACATAGTAACTGCATGCATCAAACGGCGATATTCAGTATGTTAATTAACAGAGGGCGTTCCCGTTAACCCGCAATAGTATAGCATCTTAAGATAAAAAAATATTACTATTCAAATAAAAAATGTTTTTATTTTTTTTAATATTAAAATAATTCACTAAAATGTTAAATTGATACGTTAAAGAAACACTGTACAGTTAGTTGTACACGCGTGCTTGCCGGTTTGGGCATGTTTCGAGTTTATTGTCAATTTTTTTTTAATTCGGATTATTGTATGCTTGTACTCGGTGTTTGTGGTTGCTTTTTCGTTTTTTGAACGCCGACTTCCGAAATTAAAGTTGTTTTGCACTTTTTTGATTTTTTGTTTAAAAGTCGGTTGTAAGTATTTTTTTTGTAAAAACTTTTTTATTTTTTCACTTTTTAGTGGTACCTACATCCCCTCTCCTCCCCCCACCTAAACGAACCAATCACATTGGTGTAAAAAAAACGTACAGGGCCCCAAGTCTGCTATTTTTATTTTGTCATTCCAACACGATCCCATTGTCATTTTGCTAAAAGTTCGTAATCTGCTAATACATAATGGTCGATCATTGGTCGGTCAATGGTCCCACAATAATTTTTGATAACCGAGCTATTAAAAGAAATGACTGCACAATGACGTTCTAATGATAGGTCACCTTAGAGTATAGAAATATAAGGTCTTTGTAGGTCACTGATCAAAGGAACTGTCATTTTAGCAGACTACCGCATACGTCTATCATTCATTTGTCATTATGTACGAGATTACCATTCTATGCCATTTCTTTCAATGGAGTGTCAGTGGTTGACCATTGGAAAGTCATAATGACGCTTTTATGTTAGTAGATTACCAAACTTGTCAAAATCGACCATTATGAGATCAATGATAGACCATTTTGACACTATTGTAATAGCAGACTTGGGGCCCTGCTCCTTTGCAGAGTAAACTAAGAGGTCGTCAATGTAGACAATGTAGATATTTTTTTTAGATTTTTGTTGATTTTTCGAAAGCTGCTTGGCCGATTTCGATAAAATTTTCATGGGACCATTTGGGAAGTATACCCTTTCCAACAAAAAAAGAATTTTTCAAATCGGTTGACAAGTGACGGAGTTATGCGCGAACAAACATTTAAAAAAAAAACAAACATCCGAATTGAGAACCTCCTCCTTTTTTAGAAGTCGGTTAAAAATGTTAAAACTTAATGGTTAAAGCATTTAAACAGAGTTGAAATATTTACTTGTTTGACGTTTGTCATAGTATAGTAGTAGGTTGTTTTTTTATAGACATTGTAGAACGAGCGGTCGACTCGGGCGCTTCGACATGGCTACCGACTTATTGTTTTCTACAGGTGGTGACACCGAGGCGTTAGGAACGGAATTCGACACGAAACGTTTGTAATTTGGCTAGGGGCTGTAACTTTTTTAAATATCTATACCTACCTACTTAATTATTAAATAGTCAATAGAAAAGGCTTGTAGGTACATGAAGCGGTTGCCTTTTTGGTGGTGATGGCTTTTTGGAACAAATTATGTATTCAACATTTTCCTTTTGTACGCCCAACTCCAAAAGCTTCAGTGAGGCAAAATATAATAAGACTATGTATTCAGAGTTAGGGCAACCGATAGCAATACAGTAGCTGCCGACGCTAACACATGCAATGTGCTTAGCTTAGCCACATGCGAGGGTAGCTATGTCTCTCGTCTCTCTCGTGTACTCTGGTCGTCGTCGTCGATTGTGTACTCGTATTGAAGCTAGTATGAGTTTTTCTTCTTCTTTTTATGTTCACCCTTGTGCGGACTTAAAGACCAAGTGCTTTAAGAGAGGCGCGGGGCGTGGGAGCGCGGACATCTGCGCTCACGACGCAACACAATTAGCGCGAGTGCGCGTGCGCCGCGCCGCCCCGCTAATTGTCTACGCTCACCTCCGACCTGTGCTGACCGTGCCCCCCGCACGCCCCGCACGCTGCACTGAAGCCCCGCTCTGCACTCATCTTCTTGTTTACAAAATTAGTCTGTTCTGATTGTGGCAGTAGATAAACTCTGATAGTGGCCCGAGTTCAGTTTTTTTTTTCACTCGCAGTTCAGCACACTAAGGCTGGTTACTGCTTAACCGGGCAATCCTGTGGTGGCCTCAAATGAATTTAAGGCCCCCAGCCAGGGCGGGTAAACCCGAGTTCAGTGGGCTTAGTGTGAGTTTTTTATAGTTCTCGTTCGCGTTAGCGTAAACTTCAATTTATGTATTGAAACTGAAAAGAGGAAAGTAACCAAATACGGAATAGTATCCAAATATGGAATCACATGATTTCTCCATAAACTGTACTTGTAACCGAAATAAATGACCATCTTTTATTTCATTTGCTAATTTTAGAACCGTACACTGACCACCGTTTCAGTGAAAGATAAGGCTCGCTTGTGACTGGTGTGTTTTGTTTTGTCACCACGCAGAAACTTTAAAGGGTATGGAAAAAGCCCATGTTTTTAATGGTATGTTCAATGTATTCAATGACACTAGAAATAATTATGCTTAAATCTTTGTTTTTCTAAGTAAAATCTGCATTAGCAAATGATGCTAATGTAGCTCGCAAAATATGAGCACATATGATGGAACCGGTGCGAAAATCTAAATATGGACCACGTTTGGATTTTGATGATAATAATACTCTGAAGAAGGGAGGCATCCAGCTTGGCACATACAGTGATCCTTATTAATTTCATGGAGCGAGAATCGACTTTGATGATGTTGGATGTCAAAAACTATTTTTTTTTTCTAAGGGTAGTAGAATATAACAATAAATCAAGTGCTGAATGTGTGGGCTCTGCGCAAATAACAATTTCGATGATTATGTGTCGACGATGAGTTTGTGGTTTTTAAAAAACAAGTAATTCATATTATAAACCACGATTTTTGGATTATCATGCCCATATTCCATTTTTGGTACCCTATTCCATATTTGGTTCCCCATTTGTTACTTTGAAAAAAAAAATGAAAATATTATTTTGTTAATTATCATGTTCACATGGAAATACTGATTCCTGACTTTCAAATAAATGACTGATTAGGATTACCATCGAACGCTTCTGATTTGTGATTAGTTATTTTTTAATATCCATAAAAAATGAAAATAGTATTCCGTATTTGGTTACTTTCCTCTAAGCACCGAATAGCAATATCGATAAACCTTATTTTTATCATTCAATTAGGCATATTTAAGCCAAGGTTTTGTAAAAAAAGAAACTTTTTACAAAAAATAAAACCGACTTCTAAACAAAAAAACCAAAAAGTATAAATAACTTTAATTTCGGAACTCGGTGTTTTTGGTTGCTTTTTTGTTGTTGAACACAGGGACTTCCGAAATTAAAGTTATTTTATACTTTTTGGTTTTTTTGTTTAGAAGTCGGTTTTATTTTTTGTAAAAAGTTTTTTTATTTTTCACTTTTTAGTGGTTCCCTCCCAGCTAAACATACCCATCACAGCGTACGTGGTATAAATTGGTGTAAACAATAAACAAACATGCGATTTCCCGACAGATTTGCTATCATTTATTGCAATTAACAAAAATGCTCATAAAACAAAAACTACTCGACGAAATTGAACTAAATTCTTATGGGACCAAATGGCAACTATTTATTCTTCATCGAATAAAAAAACAACCACGTAAATCGGATTAGAAATCTCGGCGTAATCGCTGTACATACATAGAAAAAAATCCCTATCTCAAAAACGACTGAACCGATTTTGATGAAACTTGCAGTATTCCCTAAGTTAAACAATGTGTAGTACAACAAAGAAAGAATTACTTAAATCAAACTTGTAGTTCCGGAGATATGCGAACACAAACATAAAAACATACATATGTACATACAGTTTTGAAATTTGGCACATTTGTTCAGACGCTGATATAGACTAACATATACGAAAACTGGGCAGTTCTGGAATTATTACATACATAGGTACGGGTCGAATTGATAACCTCCTTTTTGAAGTCGGTTAAAAAGCACGTACTAAGGCCTCTGAATAATGTACACTGGATCTTTTGTCGAGTTGCATTATATGTATTCTTAATTAATGAGTGACGAACACATAGGTGTCGGGTGTCGGCGGGGCGGGCGGGGCGGGCGGGGCGCGCGGCGCGGAGCTGTCTGCGACCGCGTGTGACAGACACCTGAGCCAGATTCTAGTCGCATCGCTGCACTCACATCAGCATCTTGCTCGGTGCTCAGTTACACAGAAATAGTAAGGTACTTAAAAAAATGACACTACAAACTTCTCGTCACAAACTGACTAATCTAAACATTAATAAAAAACTTTTTACAAAAATTACAACCGACTTCTAAACAACAAAAAACCAAAAAGTACAAAATAACTTTAATTTCGGAACTCAGTGTTTTTGATTGCTTTTTTTTTAACACACCGACTTCCGAATTAAAGTTATTTTGTACTTTTTGTTGTTTAGAAGTCGGTTGTATTTTTGGTAAGCTAAACATACCCATCACAGCGTACGTGGTATAAATTAACAAAAAACCGACATGATACAAATAAACAAACATGCGATTTCAGCTATCCCGACAGATTTGCTATCATTTATTGAAATTAACAAAAAACCGCATGTTTGATTTCGATAACATTTTCATGGGACCATTTGGGAAGTATACCCTTTCCAACAAAAAAAGAATTTTTCAAATCGGTTGGCAAGCGACGGAGTTATCTGCGAACAAACATAAAAAAAAATACAAACATCCGAATTGAGAACCTCCTCCTTTTTTGGAAGTCGGTTGAAAATAGTTGAAATAGGAAGATTAAGAAGATAACCAATATAAAAACGGCTGTAATGTCATATCGAGCGTACGTGGAATCCTCGTTGCGGTATGGAATAATAAAATGGGGAAATAGTACCGACTTTAATAGAGCATTTATCGCACAAAAGAAATGTATACGAGCCATATCTGGGATTCCATCAGACGAATCATGTAAACCATTATTTAAAAACCTTAGTTTGCTACCATTACCTTCATTGTATATATATGAAATATGTATGTTTGTACAGAAACATAAAGAACTGTTCAAAACAGCGGAAGAGGTATGTTCACGAAGTCGGCGTGACCAATTCAGGCTGGTAGTAGATGGGATGCCCAGATGTGCTAAATATAATAAAAATTGTGTGGCTATGTGTGTGCGAATATTTAATAAATTACCAAATACGTTCAAAGTACTAAATAACAGACTTTTTAAAATTAAATTGTATAACTGGCTGAATGAAAATAGTTTCTATTGTGTTAAAGAATTTCTCGAACATAAACTGTAATGTTGACAACTAACATAATTTTGC
Source organism: Hecatera dysodea (assembly GCA_905332915.2). Taxonomy (NCBI): domain Eukaryota; kingdom Metazoa; phylum Arthropoda; class Insecta; order Lepidoptera; family Noctuidae; genus Hecatera; species Hecatera dysodea. Next base: position 20,682,652 of record HG995300.1, on the reverse strand, counting down.
ATGCTTTAATATTAAGCAAAACATGTTTGGACTCAATTTGTATTGTAACACCTTTAAATACCATGTTTTTTGCAAATAAATATTATTATTATTATTATTAATAACGATATTTGATGTCGGAGTAAGGAGTAAGTCCCTATATTAACCGTATGCGACCCACCTAATTGAAAAATAGATTTAAATGATTCAGTGCTAATAATTATTTTGTTCTCATTCAAAATCAACTAAAATTGTTTCTTTTGGGCTTAAGTACGAAATTGAAGTATCAAATTGATTCATCAGTATTAGTTTTAATGTTACGAGTACCTACAAAAAACCATTCGTTTGAAATAGTCTGGGCCTCAAGTCTTCTATTACATTAGTCTCAGAATGGTCTGTTATTGATTTCATAATGGTTGATTTTTACAAGTTTGGTTATTTTCTAATATAAAATCGTCACTATGACTTCCAATGGTCAGCCACTGACACTCCATTGAAAGAAATGGCATAGAATGGTAATCTCGTACACAATTACAAATGAATGACAGACTTAGGGTAAATATATTAGTGAGTTTATAGTGTAATTAGTGTGGTGTAAATTAAAGTGTCATTTTTGGTTATTGAATCGGCTGATTTTATTGTAACGAACCCGAAGCTCGTAACAATTGGTGTCAGAAGAGTGGATTTAAAAGATGCCGATTCTACCGAAGGACGACACTGAGGGTATCCGTACCCGTAGTCAACGCCAGCAAGAGACGGACCAGAGGCGTTTTGGAGGTGTAACGCCGCAGACGACGGAGGGACAGTTGCCGACCTTGGAGGCCGGCTCGTCAGCAGTAGCTCCAGCATCATCATCAGCACCAGACTTTGCTGCTCTGATGATGATGCTGCAGGAACAGGCCCGCCGCCAAGAAGAGCAGGCCCGTCGGTTGGAAGAGCAGCTACGGCATGACAAGGAGGAACAGGCGCGTCGCCAGGAGGAACAGATGCTCCTCATGAAGGATCTGCATGCCACTTTCGGCAAAGAAATTAAGGTTGTAAAGGAAAAGGTGGTTCAGCACGAGAACCGCCTGACGGAAGCTGAAACACGAATCGACCAAATTAATCATCGGGTTGACAACGTGATTGTTGACGTGAGGAAAACGCTGGACAACCTTAAAGTTGGAGATGGAATTGCAGCCTCAGCTACTACACCTTCTCTACGTGGATTCAAAGTGCCGCCGTTCGATGGAACATCTTCCTGGTCGGCATACAAAATGCAATTTGAGGCTGTTATGAAGGCGAACGGTTGGAGTAAGGACCAGGCCATGACTGCTCTCACCCTAGGCCTCCGCGACCAGGCCCTCACTATCCTGGAAGCCCTCGGTAACGAGGTGACTTACGAGCGGCTGATTGAGGCACTGGAAGCAAGGTATGGCGACGCTCATCTGGAACATGTGTTTCGAGCGCAGCTCAAGGATCGCGTGCAACGCAGCGGTGAAAACCTGCAGCAGTGGGCCCTTGAGGTAGAGAAGCTGGTCCGGAAAGCATACCAGTCTGTACCTGCGCTCATTCAGGGGAACCTGGTGCAGGCATTCATCGACGGCATCCGCGACCTTGAAGTAAGGGCTGCCGTGAGGCTCGGGCATCATGAGAAACTTAAAGACGCCTTGGCCCATGCACTAGAGGTGGAAGCTGTGCGGCAAGATCATCGGTCCCATCGCGTCAGGGAGGTTGCAGCGGCTACTGTTCGCGACCGGTTTAAAGGATACAGCCCTAGATGCTATGGTTGTGGGGAAAGGGGCCACCTACGGTCCAGTTGCCCTAATCGAACTGCAGACAGGGAAGATAGTCAATCTCCAGAGGGTAGGGTGGTTAACAGCACCGCCCAGCAACTGCAGGGAAACGAGTAAAAGCCAGGACTGTGGGGCGGGTGCTGGCTGATGTTCAGAGAGCCCCAAGGATTTCGATCTCACAAACCCATGACGGGAACAGCCTAATCATCAAGGGCGAGGTCAACGGAACGCCATGTAAGCTGACAATAGACACTGGAGCCTCTCGCACGGTTGTCAGTTCCCAACTAGTAAGTCGGTTCCTTGGGGACTCCGCATACAACCGAGACCGCATAAATTTGGTGACGGCCACCGGTCAGCGCATACCCGTCCGCGGAGAGAAAGAGATGGAGTTGAAGCTAGGAAACAGGATCTATCTTCACAATGTCATCGTGGCTGATATAATGGATGATTGCATCCTGGGCCTAGACTTTATGTGGAAGAATTGTTGTGAGATCGACGTTAAGCAAGGAGTTTTGAAATGTGGACAAGAGGAACTTTTCATGGAAGGGGCGTTACCAGGAAATGTGTACAGCCCAAAGAAGATTGTTCTTCCTCCGAGATCGGAAACGATTGTGCCGGTTAGGCTTCCTCGAAATCCTGGGCAGACTCATCGGTGTGTACTCGTGGAGAGGATAGATGACCTTCCGTGGAAAGTGGCACGAACTTTGGTCAGAGCCACCGACATCAAAGATTCAAAGATTCAAGATTCAAAGATTCAAAGCATTTATTTCAATTAAACCCTTTACAGGCACTTTTGAATTGTCAAGTCGAAAGAGGTGAAGCTATCTGCACGTTCCAAAGCGTAGATCTCTATGGAGAAGAACGTGCAAGAAACTCCACGGACACTCTTTTAAATTATGTTCTGTATTACATAACCTTGGTTACATCCTTGGTCGCTTCTATATGTGAGGACAATGCAAAAAAAAAAGGAAACTATAAAAACAATTCAAAATATAAAGATTAAAACAAGTCAGTGGCAGTTAAGAGGTGACCAGTCTCAACCGACGGCGCCCGTACACGAACATGACGCGTGTATTGGCACCATTTAGCTCAACCATTTTGAAGGGAACCGAATGATCCAACACACACGCCACCATCAGCGAAACATTTGAGCAAGCATGACATGCTCTCAACTGCCATTTTAGTTCAAGTCACAAAGTAAACTATAACTTATCACATGTAAATGGCTCCATGGTACTCACATTTACAATATTTGAAAATAAAATGCTTCTACATTATACAAAACTATGGTTTACAAAAACCAAGCAACTACAAGTAAAAAAAAAAGAGAAATTATTAATTATCAAATTAATATTATATATAAAAAAAAGAATAATAAAAAAAAAAAAAAAAAAAAAAAAAAAGAATAATAAACGAGACAAAAAATAAAAAAAAAGGGCGAGCATCTCTTCCAATATAAAATCCTAAACTTGTTTATCCAAGTGGTTGAGGCTGTGGAGCAGGACCGGCATTTAGCCAAGCATTATTATCTTCAATGTAATCCCTCAACTTATAATATGCTTGCCTGCATAATGTGCGTTTAATACAAGTTTTAAATTTCGTTTCATTCAGTTCTAATATATGGGGAGGAATTTTATTGTAACATTTTAAACAATACCCCATGAAAGATGTGGCTACTTTAGCTAGTCTGAAACCTGGTTGAACTAATTGATCCCTATTTCTAGTAGCATAATTATGTCTGTCGCCTCGCTTACTAAAGAGATGTAGATTTTTTCTAACGTACATAATGTTTTCATATATATATTGACAAGGTACCGTCATGATGTTAATTTCCTTAAACAGTTCCCTTAGAGAATCACGCCGGCGTAGATTGTAAATGGCTTTGATGGCTCTTTTCTGCAGAATAAAAATTGACTCGATGTCTGCAGCCCGGCCCCATAACAAGATACCGTAAGACATTATACTATGAAAGTAACTGAAATAGACTAGTCTCGCGGTATCAACATCAGTAAATTGGCGGATTTTCCTAACAGCATATGCTGCTGAGCTTAGACGTCCTGCAAGAGATGCTAAATGAGGACCCCATTGTAGCCTTGAGTCAAGCGTAATCCCCAGGAAAACCGTTCTATCGACGAATTCTAGTTTTTCCCTGTTCAATACTATATCACAATTACTACTTTTGACATTTGGTAAAGCAAATCTTATGCACTTCGTTTTCTTCCCATTTAAAACCAAATTATTAGCAGTGAACCAATTTTGGACCTGCAAAAGGGCATTATTTACGATGTCAAGATTATTACTACGTCTATTTATTTTAAAAATCAAAGAAGTGTCGTCAGCAAACAAGACCATGTTTAGCTTGTTTTGCAATAAATGGGGTAAATCATTTATATAGACTAAAAATAAAAAAGGACCCAAAATTGAGCCCTGTGGAACGCCCATTTTCACGTTTAAGCCCGATGAATTAACACCGTTTATTTGCACTACTTGCTGTCTATCATTCAAATAAGATTTAACAAGGCTTAAAGCTGTTTTGCCCAGTCCGTAGTGCCCAAGTTTCAGGAGTAATGTTTCGTGATCCACACAATCAAATGCCTTAGATAGGTCGCAGAAGATGCCTATGGCATCTTGTGCCTCTTCCCACGCATTAAATATATGCTTCAGTAAGGTGACACCAGCGTCAGTAGTACAACGTCCTCTGGTGAAACCATACTGTTTATCATGCAAGATGTTATTCGTGTTAAAATGATAAAGCATTTGATTTAGCATCACTTTTTCAAATACCTTACTGAAGACTGGCAACACGGATACTGGTCTATAATTATTTGTGTCTTTACTGTCCCCGTTTTTAAAAAGTGGTATTACTTTACTGAATTTCATTAGGTCCGGAAAGACTCCTTGATCCACACACAAATTAAATATTAAAGCTAAGAAAGGGGCTACAGTCTCAATAATTGAGGTACAAACTTTGATAGACAATCCCCATAAATCTTCCGTAAGTTTAATTTTGATTTGTTTGAAAGCTTTCATTACTACTAAGGGGTTTATATGTTTAAAATTAAATTCAGTCGGGCAGGCTGACACATTCGACTGTAATAAATCAAAAGCAAGCGAAGGCGAAGAATTTAAAGCTTCAGTAGTTTTAATAGGGATACTGGTAAAGAAATTTACAAATTCTTGAGCAACTTTTAGGTTATCACTAATAAGACCCTGAGTAGTCTCCAATGTGAAATCCGTATTATGTCTTTTATTCCTGTTTGTTTCGTTGTTTATAATTTTCCAAACCGTCTTCACTTTGTTGTCTGCTGTTTTTACCTTTTTGCTTATGTATAAAGCTTTAGCTACCTTACAAGTATTTTTATAAATTTTTGAGTAAGTAGCTACATACTTATTAAAGGCTTCAGTATTAATATAAGGCTTAAGGCCGTATAGCTCGTAAAGTCTTTCCCTACTTTTTCTGAGTCCTTTAGTCGCCCAGTCACTAAATAAAAACTTAGGGCAGATAGTTTTAGTTGTCTTTTTAAAAGTATTATTGAACTCAGTTTGGACAACAGAAAAAAATTCTTTATATAGAATATTGCCATTATTTATTGTGAAATCCCGACCACTTAACTTGTTGCTTAAAGTGCTGTTAAATTTATTTAATTTACCTGATGTTATCGGTCTTGATTGTATCTGCACTTGTTGTATAGGTGAGGTGGACTCAAAAGTTACCGTTAGCCCACTGTGATCAGAAGGGAGACAATTTACAATGGCTTTTTCTAAGTAGTTGCAGCAACAAAAAACATTATCAATGCAAGTAGCAGTCGTTGACGTAGTTCGGGTTGGTTCAATGAACACATTTGATAAATTGAATGACCTAAAGAGACTTAAAAAGCGATTGCTATCTGAATTATCTTCAACAATATTAATATTGAAATCTCCACAGATAATTAAAAGTTTATTACCACTTGCAAGTTTTGCCATAACATCTTCCATGACCGACTCAAAAATAGAATAGTTTTGATAATTAGGGGGTCTGTAAACGCACACTATGACATGCTTATCTAGCTACATCGCAAGAGTACCTGTGCTGAACCTCTGTGATAAGGAACAAACGATAGATAAGGGCACCCTGATTGGTACATGTGAGGAAGTGGATTGGTTACGTCGAAGCCAATATGTATCGACTGGGAACCTTAGCAAGGATGCACAAACCAAAGTGACCACACTTTTAGACGACTGTCGCAGCGTTCTGTCCCAAAATGAAATGGTCAAGGCGAAGAGAATGTTACTGAAGTATGCCAATGTTTTCTCTTCAAATGATGCTGACATCGGGAAGACTGATTTAGTTCAACACAAAATAAACACAGGAGACGAGTTGCCTATCCGTCAGCGGCCAAGGAGATTGCCAGTAGCACGTGAAAAGGAAGTAGAAACCATGATTGAGGGAATGGTGAAGGATGGTGTCATAGAATCTTCATCGAGTCCATGGTGTTCACCTGTAGTACTGGTAAGAAAGAAAGACGGCACCATGCGGTTTTGTGTTGACTATCGTCGTCTGAATGACGTTACGAAGAAGGACAGCTATCCTCTGCCAAGAATTGATGACACGCTGGACATGCTTACTGGAGTAAAGTGGTTCAGCACGCTGGACCTAAAAAGTGGCTACTGGCAGGTCCAAATTGATCCTAAAGACAAGGAGAAAACTGCGTTCTCGACAGGAAAGGGTCTGTGGCAATTTAAAGTCATGCCGTTTGGTTTGTGCAACGCTCCGGCAACGTTTGAAAGGTTGATGGAACTAGTACTAACCGGGTTAATTGGCGAGGCTTGTCTGGTCTACTTGGATGACATCATCATCGTAGGCCGTACGTTTGATGAACATCTGCAAAACCTGGAACGCGTGCTCAAGAAGATCCAGAGTGCAAACCTCAAGTTAAGTCCGAAGAAGTGTTCATTCTTCAAACGGCAAGTTAGCTTTTTGGGATATGTAGTGTCGGAAGAAGGTATCCGCACTGATCCAGGGAAAATAGCCGCTGTCAAGGACTGGCCAATTCCAAAAGACAAGACACAAGTCAGAGCATTTTTGGGTTTGTGCTCCTATTATCGGCGATTTGTCAAGAACTTTGCTGACACAGCGAAACCCCTGCACAAGCTAACCGAGGAGAAGCGACATTTCTGCTGGGATGAGAGTTGCGACATTGCATTCCAGGAGCTCAAGGAACGTCTGTGTAAAACACCTATTTTGGGGTATCCTGATACGGGCAAGGAATTTATAGTTGACACAGATGCCAGCGATATAGGACTTGGCGGTGTGTTATCTCAACGGAATGGCGATCAAGAGGTTGTGATAGCGTACTTCAGCAAGTCTCTGTCAAAACCGGAAAGGAATTATTGTGTCACGAGACGTGAATTACTTGCTGTGGTCAAGTCATTGCAGCATTTTAGCAAATATCTGCTGGGGAGGAAATTCCACTTACGAACTGACCATGCTGCGCTAAAATGGCTATTGCAATTCAAAAATCCAGAAGGGCAAGTTGCGAGATGGATAGAACTACTTCAGGAATACGACTTTGTGATTGAACATCGCAGCGGGAAATCTCATGGCAACGCAGATGCATTATCAAGAAGACCTTGCCCTGAAGACTGCAAGCATTGTACTCGGCAAGAGGGTAAAGAAGTCGTACCTGTGAGGATGATCAAGACAGATCTTAGTAACGAGTGGAAGGAAAACTTGGAACGTGCACAGCAGGATGATTTGGACATCAAGCCGATCTTGGAGTGGATGAAGGCCAGTGTTCCGAAGCCTACGTGGAGCGATGTCTCAGCGATGAGTTCCGTCACAAAAAGCTATTGGGCACAATGGGACAGTTTAGTGATTCAGGATGGAGTCCTGTGCCGTAAATGGGAAAATGCTCGGGGAGACAGCTGTCATTTGCAAATGGTTGTCCCTAAAGCTAAAGTACCGGATGTTCTACAGCTGTACCATAATGGTTGTTCAGGAGGCCATATGGGTGTAAAACGGACTCTACTGAAGATACGGGAACGGTTTTAAGTACTGGGTCCATTGTCGTGACGATTTTGAGGACTGGTGTCGCAAGTGTACAAGTTGTGCGGCTGTAAAAGGACCTCAGACTCGTAGCAGAGGTGCATTGAAATTGTACAATGTTGGTGCACCATGGGAAAGGATAGCGCTAGACGTTGCGGGACCGTTTCCGGAAAGTGAAAGTGGTAACAAGTATTTCATGGTGGTTATGGATTATTTCACTAAGTGGCCCGAAGTCTTCGCCATTCCAAACCAAGAAGCTTCAACAGTTGCGGATAAACTAGTTCATGAAATCTTCTGTCGTTTTGGAGTACCCTTGGAGATTCACAGTGATCAAGGAAGGAATTTTGAGTCTCAAATATTCCAGGAAACTTGCCGAGTGATGGGTACTTATAAAACGAGGACAACTTCTTACCACCCACAATCGGATGGAATGGTAGAACGATTTAATCAGACATTGGAGAGATATCTGGCCAAAGTTGTGGAAAACCGGCAACGAGATTGGGACAAGCACATACAACCGTTTTTGCTGTCATACCGAAGTGCTGTTCATGAAAGCACGTCAGTGACACCAGCTTTCGCAAACTTTGGAAGAGAATTGCGGCTACCTGCAGACCTGATCACCGGAATACCACCTGATGCCCCACGCAGTATAACCGATTATGCGAATGACTTGCGGAACAAAATGAACGACATTCATGAGCACGTCAGACAATCGGGCCAGCAAATGTCTGAAAAGATGAAAACCCGCTATGACCGCAAAATGAACAATAAAGGGTTCGAGGAAGGTTCACTAGTGTGGTTGTACAATCCAGTTCGCAGCAAAGGGAAATCTCCTAAGCTTCAAGCTAAATGGGACGGACCGTACCGGATTGTGACGAAGATCAATGACGTGACCTACCGTATACAGAAAGGTACAAGAAGCACTCCTAAGATCGTCCATGTTGATCGTCTGGCGCGTTATAATGGCACTGATAATGCTCGGGACGAGCATGTCTTAGGAGGGGGCAGTGTTGCGCGCCAGAATTAAACAACGAAGATGGTTGCATTCGGTACTACTAGCGCCATCTAGTATCGAGTAGCAGAACTATTGAAGTCAAGGACCTTCGAGATTTTTCTATGCTAGAATTCTCGGACCTTAGTCGGTCGCGACCGATATGTACGCGAACTTTCCGGAGTTCTACTCGGCGCTCTATATAAGGCCGGCACATGAGCCGACCGAGTCAGTATTGGAATTGCGATACAAGTGATAACTTCGAGAGCGATCTTCGACTGCGAACTCAAGTGATTAATAGTGCGATTGTGTTTTGTGATTAGTGAGTTTATAGTGTAATTAGTGAGTTTATAGTGTAATTAGTGTGGTGTAAATTAAAGTGTCATTTTTGGTTATTGAATCGGCTGATTTTATTGTAACGAACCCGAAGCTCGTAACAGTAGCTAACTTTTTGTGAATACCCACACTACGGGGATTGATATTACATCGGTAAGACATTTCTTTTTATTGTTTTAAGCTTTGTTATCACTAAAACGTTATTTTTACTATATTTTGAGATAGCTTTTTACACGTTTTGATTAATGGTTTAAGGGAAAAATAGGGGGCCGGCATTACAATACCAGTTTTGTCTAAAAACCGGATACTCAGCCGTGGCCGACTTTAAAGCTAATTCAGTCAGTTTTATATATTCCAATTCTACCAAATCCAGTGACTTAATAGGAGAATTTGTAAAGCTTATGGGCAAATATATCTATTTTTCGTTTAACCGCCAAATACCGGCCGGGGTGATGTCAATTGAATCTCGAGAAATAAGTTACATGAAACAGGGGCCGACTTTAGAAATATTAAAGATCGTAAAGTCGGCCAGCTTCGAATTCGAGCGCCACTATACAGGCTGATTTTGATTTTTTTCTTAAGTGTGTGGGAAGTAATTTTTAATTTAATTATTAAACTTATTTTCTCGAAATTGATTACCTACGTATTATTATATTTTTTAATATTATAAAGGGGTTAAGTTTGGATGGAGGAGTTGACAATATTGAAAACATATTTATGATAGCTAAATATGGTTCGGGAATTCGGAATACAAATTACTCTTTGGAATTTGCTGTAAATTAAATCCATGTTAATTAGCTTAAAAAATATAAAGCTTTAGGTGTGGATCTTAAGCTGATTTATTAACCTGCGTCCAGTTTTGAAACTGGACGCTCTTCGGTTTTAAGCCCATCTGAAGAAGAAACATTGGTTTAATGGCTGATACAGCTTGCCAAGTGCAGTTTCCCGAGAAAGATCTGCGAGAAGATGTTCGTTTTTAAATATTGATGATAATTTTTATTGTAATTTTTAACTTTGTTATAATTATATAATAACATTGTTAAAGTAAAACAAATATGAATGTAAACTTAGTGTGATATTATACGCCTGCCAAAATAATATTTTTTACTGTGTTAATTTAAAACACCCTATACCCGGCCGATATTTGGGAAAAACGCGACCGACCATGGGCCGTAAACGGCCGACTTTAGGGTTTTTTCGTCCTCGACACATTAAAACCTTAATACTTTTTTATTTTAGTAGAAAAGTCAACTTTATGCTTATAATCATGAAATAGATTTATCAACTTGTCTGGAAACCACATCACAAGCTATCCCTTCGTTGCCAACTAATGGAGCCAGAGCAATGAAATTAGAAAATCCATAAGGGGGCCGACATTTAGCGTATTTACCCTATACGGTAATCTGATAAAATTTTGACAGTTCCTTTGATCAGTGACCTACCATTAGAACGTCATTGTGCAGTCATTGCTTTTAATAGCTTGGTTATAAAAAGTATTACGAGACCATTGACCGACCAATGATCGACCATTATGAATTTAGCAGTTTATGAACTTTTAGCAAAATGGCAATGGAATCGTGTTGGAAAAAAATAGCAGACTTGGGGCCCTGTTTTGTTGATCAATGTTGATTCGAGGTAACAGGAGATACTTGGGCTGTTTTTTTTTAATTTGAAACGGAGAAGGTGATACAGTCAGTGCCCTGCACCCTTTTTTTAGGGTTCTGTATAACCAAGGAACCCTTATAGTTTCGGTCTGTCCGTCTGTCTGACTGTCCGCGGTTTTGCTCAGAGACTATGAGACTAAAGCTGTAATTCGGCATGAATGCACATATAAATGATGCCGACAAAATGGTAGAATAAAAACTTGAAAAAAATATTTTTATGGTATCTCCCCTACCCGTCAAGTGGGGATGATGTTTTTTTCGCGTCCACCCCATCGTGTGGAGTGTCGTTGGACAGGTTTTTCAAAAATATTACGTGTCTTCACAGATCATTTTCCTATTTAGGGATCCTTTTGTGATCCGTTAAGAGTCCAGTGCCCCCCCCCCCCTTCTACCGACTAAACGGTTGCTTCTGGAAATGTGAAAAAATTCACGGGAGTAGGAAATATGCTGAATTTAAAAGGAAAACTATCACTGTTCAGGATCTCAGGGAGATGAATAACCCCACCGAATGTGTCTCCACGTTGTCGTCGTGGTGGGGCTTGAGCGTCTCAATGATCTTGCGAGCTTTCCCGGTAGAGCCACTCATGCCGGAAGGTCGCAAGTGAGGGATCAGACCAAGAGAGACACACGCTTGCTCGCTGCTCTCTGGTACGCGTCTGATCATCAGACGTGACTGTGAGAGCAGCGAGCAGGGACCGCACCCTTAAAAGGAACACCATGAAAAAACAAGGCGAATGTAAAATGAGTCCCCAGGTGGGTCCCGACTGCTCAGCGGTCGGGGAATCCCACCCCGCTTCGGCGGGCTGCCCTCCGTACTCTGGGGTGGGCACCAAACGCCTTCCGCTTGCCAGTGGCAACACGAGCCGAGGAGGCTCCCAATCGTCGTCATCCGAGTCCGCTTCCTTTAAGGAGCTGATGGCGTACGGTTGCGTAGAGGAGGGTTCGCCTGAGCGCCGGGGTGGTGCGGAGTCGGATTTCGGCTCCGCGCCAGACCTAGTAACGGTCAGCTCGGCGGGCTCTGGAGACGAGGGAGGGGGGGCTGCTGCGGAGAGCGTGAGGTTCTTCCGCAAGCGGCCCAGACGGGAGGATGACAAGGAGTCGTCCTCCGAGGGCGAGTTCGCCTCCGCCCGCAAAATCCCCACCGCTAGGCGGGGCAGGGGCAGTGAGGCAGGGAGGGGGCTGGCTCCCTCTACCCGGGAGGCGGGGCGTCGGGACGAGAGGTTGGTGGAGGAGGGGCGTTGCCCTGGAGGTAGCGGTCGTGGAGCTCCCTCTACTCGTCCGCCTCCTCTCGACTCTGATGACTCGGAGCCCCCGGGAGAGGTGCCTCGGTCGTGGAGGTCGTGGAGGCCGCGATCCGCGCTGTGGCCTTCAAGAGGAAGCAGTCCTCGAAGCGGGAGGCCATCAGCGCGGCCAAAGCCTCCATCCTGGCGGCAGCGGCGGCCAACGGCGGGACCAGAGAGCCAAAGGAGGCGTCTGAGCTGCGGGCGGAGGTCGCCCGCCTCGCGGTTCTTACGGAGCGGCTCGTTCGGGAGAATGAGTCGCTCCGGAGGGACCTGGCGGGGATGGCCAGGGCGGCCTCTGAGGAGCCGCAAGGGGGGCTGAGTACGGCGCCTCTGGAGGGGAGTCTAGTGCTGAGCCAGGTGCGGAACCTGGTGCGGCAGGAGCTGGCTCCCTTCCGGAAGCAGTTCTCCACCCTGGAGGACATGGTCCGGCGCCCCCCAACAGCGGCGACACAGAAGGCCTCGGGCCGGCAGAAGGCGGCCTGGCTGCCGGCCCTGCAACGTCTGGCCAGGCGGCGAAGGCCAAGGGAGCAGCCGCGCCAGCGCCTGTGACGCCGGCGAAGACCAAGGCGGCCCCGGCGAAGAGGGGGAGGAGGAAGGCTGGAGGAGCGGCTAAGGCTGCGGCGCCAGTGGTGCCGCAGCCGCCCCCACCCCCACCCTCGGACCCTCCTGCGGCCGAGGCCGAGTGGCAGGTTGCTGGCCAGAAACGGCGGGCCGCGAAAGCGGCCAAAAACAAGGCGAGGAGGCAGCGGCGGAAAGCCAACGCCATTGCGGCGAGGCTTCGCGCCCCGAAATCCGCGGCTGTAGTGCTCACACTGCAGCCGGAAGCGGAACAGAGGGGCGTGACGTATCTCGCCGTACTGAAGCGGGCGAAGGAGGCGGTGAGCCTCCAAGAGCTGGGCATCAGCGGGGGCATCGGGGTCAGGAGGACCTTGACCGGTGCCCGGAAGCTCGAGCTCGCCGGAGCGGAGAGTGGCCCGTTCGCGGACGCCCTGGCCGAAAGGCTGAGGGCGGTCTTACCCGCGGACGAGGTCCGGGTGTCCAGGCCGACTAAGCGCATCGACATGCGCATAGTGGGCCTGGATGACTCCGTGACGGAGGAGGAAGTTGTGGCCGCCGTCGCCAGGACTGGGGGGTGCTCTGCCGAGCTCGTCAAGGCGGGCACCCTCCGGCCTGACAACACGGGCATGCAAACCCTTGTGGTGAGCTGCCCCGTGACGGCGGCCAGAACTGTGTCGGAGGGCCGAAGGCTCTTGGTGGGATGGGTGTCTGCGCGGGTAAAACTGCTGGAACCCAGACCTCTGAGGTGCTACTGCTGCCATGTGGGTAACCACACGGGAGCTATGTGCCCCTCGGAGGTCGACCGCAGCGGATTCTGTTTCCGCTGTGGTCAGCCCGGTCATAAGGCCGGCTCGTGCGAGGCCACGCCGCACTGCAGTGCATGTGCGGCTGTTGGCAAGCCGGCCGAGCACTGGGCTGGGGGAAGGGCCTGCGCGCCATCCGCCCCGACCAGGGGCAAGAGGTCCGCCGCCACCGCCGCCTCTGCCGCCGCCGCGGCTTCTGTCGCCGCCACTGCCGCTTCTGCTGCGGGTGCTGCGGCTCCCAACACTCGGGAGGGTGCTGATGGAGTGCCAGTAATGGTCCCATTTCGGCCCCCTCCAGAGACAAGTCGGCCGCTGTGCTATCGCGCAGTGGCTGGTGCCTGGGGACGGTGAGCGTGGGTGGCTCGCCGTCCGATACCAGGTTGAGTCGACGACGCGATGTGTTCCACGCGCGCCGCAAGGAGCCGTCAGCACCGAGGACGGGGCCCCATAGGGTCGGTGCCTGCTAGGGTTGCGGAATTTGTTCGAAAGAGTTACCGCGGCCCTGGAACGCATAGGGCACAAGAAGGATCACGGGTGGGTTTTAGTCAGTAAAAGTCTGACACTCCCTACCGCTCCACCCAGGGCGGGAGGGGTCATTTGATGATTTCCCATCCAGAAAAAAAAAAAAAAAGGGAGATGAATAACTGACGGACGGACTGTATTATATTTTTTAAAATTATATTAAATAACGGCGAGACTTTAAGTGGTGGTACAGTGAGGTGTCGATTAAGGGATCAGGTGCCTCGGAAGCCGTCGGAATTCGGATCAAGAAGTGCCGCGCCGCTCGCCGCTCGCCGCGCGCTTGTCGTGTGCCCCGCGCCCGCCGCCTCATCCGCCCGTGACGTCAGTCCATAATTATGTTCACGCGTTTGATGCGTAATTGCCAAGAGCCTCGACCAACATCTCAAGAGGCTGTCGTTGGGCAGCTGGATCAAGGGCTTGATCCAGAAAGCAGTACTGGACACGGCGCGTATCGTCAGGAGGTTCCTCTCTCGGGAGCCCTGACCACCGGTAGCTAGGACCCTGTTCCCGATACCGGTGGGCTACTATTTTTTATATTTTTTTATATAAATATTTAGAAATATAATTAATATGTAAGTATACTAAATAAATGGAATAATTACAAAATATATTTGTCCTACAAAAACGTGCTGTGCGAGCAATATATCAGCTAGGGCCTAGAGTTTCATTAAGAGAACTTTTTAAAACCATTGGAATTCTTACAGTAGCATATCAATCCACAACTTTAAATAACACCAGAAACAAGCACAAGCTACATGCTCCTTCCCACCGACTTCGTAAGGTCCATGACTCATTTGTGGGGCTCGGTATCCGTTTTTACAATAAACTTCCACTTTCTTTTCTTGACCTGCCTTTTAACTCATTTAAAGATAAAGTTAAATCTAACCTTTGTTTGAAGGCATACTATTCTATTAATGACTATTTAGACGATAAGAATAGTTAGTCGCTGTGTTGAACGCAAGACAATATCTTATTTAATTTTATCATGTTCTTTCTCTATAAGTTAGCTTATGACGGGTTATATGAGTTCATATAATATTGTTTTTTTATTATTTTTGATGACTATGTAGGTCAATCTGTTTTTACGTTGTTGACTCTATCTACTCTTTATAATGTTTTATAGAGAATTGATTTATGATTTCCATGTTGGATAATTATATTATTTTTTTCTACCTTTGTCATGTATCAATGACTTTGCTTACTATTGTATAAATTCAAGTTCTTAAAACGTAATAGACAGATGTGTTGCTGGGGAGTTTGTTGCGCCACTTCTTCTTCCCAGCTAAAACACTAGGAAGTGGTGACGGGTGGGCGTTTTGGGGGACTGTCTTTATGTAAAATTTGACGTTCAAAAAGTGCTGTCTATCAGCCTAGTTTGAATAAATGACTTTTATAACATAATCAGCCTTTTAACGTTCCCACTGCTGGGACACAGGCCTCCTCTCTAGGAGAGGGAATGGGCCGTAATCCACCACGCGGGCCCAGTGCGGGTTGGTGAATGTCACATGTCTTCGAATTTTTGGTTCTAGGACATGCCGGTTTCCTCACGATGTTTTCCTTCACCGTTTTGAGAGCAGTGGTGATGAAATGAATTACACAAAGTAATGCGCCTGGCTGGGTTTGAACCCGCGACTTACAATTTGTAAGTCGGGGGCCGTTACCACTCGGCCACCACTGCTCAAATGACTTTTGAATCTTTTGAATAATCTTATACAGTACAGCAAAATTATCCTATAGTGCAGATGCTATAGGCCTCCAGCACTTATAATATTCTCTTAACGGTTCTAGTATTTACTACCACGCTTATAATAGCCAGCATGGAGTAAGTTGGGCCTTATAGTATTTCTGATCTTATACATTAACTTATAATCACTTATAGGTAGAAATTAAGGGTGCAATATAAGTTTGGGTGACCTATAAAAGTATCGCGAGGGTGTAAATGCACTGAAGAGTAGATAAACTGGTAAGCTATACTTATAACTGCTAACAAGAAGCTTTATAGAACTACTATAAATAAAGTACGCCAATAAGAGTGACAAATAGAACTAATCAAACCGGAAACTATGTGCATTTATTACCCGGTTTTATAATGGTTTATAAATTCACTTTACGGAACAATTATAAGTAATATGGAGCGGTTTAATAGTGGTATAAACCAAAATTGTTATAATCTTAACACGATTATAAAGGTTTAATTTAATATACTTAGTATCCAAAACTATATCCGTGGTATCCTGTACAAGAATACATCGGTTTTTACTCTTATTAAGTTTTTTAAAGCTCGGAAATCCCTTTTAGTCAAAAAGCGATCGACGTCCAAAACATTACCATTTTCAATGTTGACACCTAAACTAAAAGAACTAAAATAAGCCACGTATCTAATAGCAATATAAAAGAACCGTCCGGTTATAAAAATATTTGCGGAACTCTAATTCCAAACAATATGGCCAAGCAATGGTTCTGATATTTACCATTATTAAACAAAGTAAGCCTATAACGGTTTGTTAATGTATTTGGGAAAACCAACTTTGTCAAAATGGCGACTTTTCGTTGTATGTCTTACTGAAACTAACATTATTTTAAAATTCAACTTAATGAAAACGCAAATTTCAAGGGGCGCGTCAAAATTTTGACTAAAAACTTATTATACTTCACAGAAAATATACGTGCGCAATGCTGTGCACATTCAAACACATTATACATCTTGATTTATTGTTAACTCTACTCATAATTTATATTCTAGATAATATTTATTAGAAATGGATATGTTTTAAACTTTACAAATGTGCGCAGTAACATTTACCAATTCACAACACTTTGTATGAGCTTGTAACAGATTCACTGTGTACATTATTGTTGTATTTGGTTCCATTAAGCGCTGATAGTTAGCTTCGCGGGAGCAAATAGTTCTACGTAGTCCAACTATAAGGTCGTTACTGTCGTGTTTGGTTCCATTATGTGCTGATAGTTAGCTTCGCGGGCGCAAATAGTTTTACGTAGTCCAACTATGAGGTTGTTATTGGTAAAAGTGGTATTCACCAATTCTACTATAGACATTTAATTAGGTAAAATACGCCTATAAATTGGGCCCTTTTCCGTGGTTATAATTGGTTACTATTCCTTTATAGTCCTATGAAATGGTGGTTCCAGCCCAAGCAGCAAAATTATCCTATAGTGCAGATGCTATAGGCCTCCAGCACTTATAATATTCTCTTAACGGTTCTAGTATTTACTACCACGCTTATAATAGCCAGCATGGAGTAAGTTGGGCCTTATAGTATTTCTGATCTTATACATTAACTTATAATCACTTATAGGTAGAAATTAAGGGTGCAATATAAGTTTGGGTGACCTATAAAAGTATCGCGAGGGTGTAAATGCACTCAAGAGTAGATAAACTGGTAAGCTATGCTTATAACTGCTAACAAGAAGATTTATAGAACTACTATAAATAAAGTACGCCAATAAGAGTGACAAATAGAACTAAACAAACCGGAAACTATGTGCATTTATTACCCGGTTTTATAATGGTTTATAAATTCACTTTACGGTACAATTATAAGTAATATGGAGCGGTTTTATAGTGGTATAAACCAGAATTGTTATAATCTTAACACGATTATAAAGGTTTAATTTAATATACTTAGTATCCAAAACTATATCCGTGGTGTCCTGTACAAGAATACATTAGTTTTTACTATTATTAAGGTTTTTAAAGCTCGGAAATCCCTTTTAGTCAAAAACCGATCGACGTCCAAAACATTACCATTTTCAATGTTGACACCTAAACAAAAGAACTAAAATAAGCCACGTATCTAATAGCAATATAAAAGAACCGTCCGTTTATAAAAATATTTGCGGAACTCTAATTCCAAACAATATGGCCAAGCAATGGTTCTGATATTTACCATTATTAAACAAAGTAAGCCTATAGCGGTTTGTTAATGCATTTGGGAAAACCAACTTTGTCAAAATGGCGACTTTTCGTTGTATGTCTTACTGAAACTAACATTATTTTAAAATTCAACTTAATGAAAACGCAAATTTCAAGGGGCGCGTCAAAATTTTGACTAAAAACTTATTATACTTCACGGAAAATATACGTGCGCCATGCTGTGCACATTCAAACACATTATACATCTTGATTTATTGTTAACTAACACTCTACTCATAATTTATATTCTAGATAATATTTATTAGAAATGTATATGTTTTAATCTTTACAAATGTGCGCAGTAACATTTACCAATTCACAACACTTTGTATGAGCTTGTAACAGATTCACTGTGTACATTATTGTTGTATTTGGTTCCATTAAGCGCTGATAGTTAGCTTCGCGGGAGCAAATAGTTCTACGTAGTCCAACTATAAGGTTGTTACTGTTGTGTTTGGTTCCATTATGTGCTGATAGTTAGCTTCGCGGGCGCAAATAGTTTTACGTAGTCCAACTATGAGGTTGTTATTGGTAAAAGTGGTATTCACCAATTCTACTATAGACATTTAATTAGGTAAAATACGCCTATAAATTGGGCCCTTTTCCGTGGTTATAATTGCTTACTATTCCTTTATAGTCCTATGAAATGGTGGTTCCAGGACAATTACTAGACCACATTTTGCTGCTTGGGAGGACAATTACTAGACCACATTTTGCTGCTTGGGGTGTGTCCGGACATGGACTAGCGATATTTTAAATACTTAAATATAAACTATTTTAAAGTACAATTACACTCTAGGCTTGGGTCCAATACACTTCCCCGCTATGTGGCAGCCGTTTTGTTTTATTTGTTGAAATTTGCTCTATGCGAGTACAAAAAAAATCATATATCTCAAAGTTTTAGTCATACTGAGATAAAAATAGGCTTATTCGAAATGCAATAATATTATCTACTAAATTATGCAATTCCATACCCGACATTTTTTTTATTTTTTTACTAGATCGACAGATTTTGAGCTAAGCTACAATACAACATAAAATTCACAGCTGTATGTATGTCTAATACTTTAAGATTTTAAGTTATTGTTGTTTGAACATAGTGTATGTAACCTATTTTTATCTCAGTATGACTAAAACTTTGAGATATATGATTTTTTTTGTACTCGCATAGAGAAAATTTCAACAAATAAAACAAAATGGCTGCCACATAGCGGGGAAGTGTATTGGACCCCAGCCTAGAGTGTAATTGTACTTTAAAATAGTTTATATTTAAGTATTTAAAATATCGCTAGTCCATGTCCGGACACACTGTATATAAAATTCTCGTGTGACGATGTTTGTCGTTGAACTCCTCCGAAACGGCTCGACCGATTTTTGTGAATCTTAGCGTGCACATCGGCTAGGCTGGCGAATCGGACAACATCTATTTTTCATCCCCCTAAATGTTAAGGGTGGTCCACCCCTAAATTTTTTTTCTACTCTGTCGGCCACGGAGATATCGTACAGTATAGTTATATGCGCAATCAAAGTGCCGACAGTAAGACAATCGTATGTTCTCCAGCCCATGCTCCGTCAGCACTCAACACGTCCACTGTCAAAGCGCACAATTAAACGCACAGTCTTTCCCCTGCAATCGTGTAAAACATCTTTCGTTAAAAGACAGTATTATTATTACAGACCTGTATTTAATATTTCTGTGAACACTGCTATATCAGCAGTTCAAAAATTTACAATTAGTTGAACAAAATACAAAAGCAGTAGTCCGCTGGTGTCGGGAGCAGGGTCCAAGCTACCGGTGGTTAGCGCCCCAGAGGAAGCCCGTATAACGCCAACAACGACAGATGGTCGCAAAGCTTCTGGCCAGTAGGCCATTGGCCGTAAGAACAATCGGCACAATGACAGCCGAGTCTATATTCCACATATCGACAACCTGGTGTGCTAAGTACAAATACAAAATACAAATCTCTAAGGTCTATCACCAATTCACCACTATATCAAGCTTATTGGCGACAATAGTCCTATCAGTGATAATAGACAGATCCCAGTACAACGTGACATGGTCATTTTCGAGAACTGGTTCGGGCACATACTTGTAATACGGTACCTCAGAATCTACAAGTTTGTATTTCAAAGCAAGTTGCTGATGGATAATCCTGGCTACTTGGTTGTGCCTGTGAAAGTACTCGCCGCTAGCCAGACGAGACCAACCAGAGATCTGATGGACCGTCGGGACGGTTGGCGCGTGTCTCCCTTTATTTTACACGCATGACTGCGCATTTGTCCATATATCACTAGGGAAAATTCATTGGTTAACATAGAGAACTCATTGCAAAGTGATGATATAGGGCAAACTCTGGATAAAAATTTAAACTAGTATATAAGACAACAGAGGATACTAATAACCAATTAGTTTTACCTACCAACATTAAAGTGTCCTCTTGCTCTCAATTTAATAAATGTCAAAAAGTGGGTCAGCAGCATACCTTGAAATTATTTCATCAAAATATTCAGGGTGTCTCTTCCAAATTATTAGAAATTGAAATGTTTTTAGAAAGAACAATGTTTGATATTGTATGTCTTAGTGAACATTGGCTGAAGGATGACCAGATGCTAATTAATTACGAAAATTATAATGTGGGCAGTTGTTTTAATCGTACATCAATGTTACGCGGTGGTTCACTCGTCTTAGTAAAAAACTGCTTAAAATTTAAGCAACGTAATGACATTGTTAGCTTGTCAGTGGAACACTGCATCGAACTGTCCTGTGTTGAGCTAGATAAGCATGTTATAGTGTGTGTGTACAGACCTCCAAACCCTCAAAACTTTAATTTATTTGAATCAACAATGGAAGACATCCTTGCGAAACTTGCAGCTGGTAACAAATCTGCGATTATTTGTGGAGATTTTAATGTTAATATTTTAGAAAATAATTCAATAAGCAGTAGATTTTTAAACCTTTTTAAATCATTCAATTTATCTAATGTTTTTACAGAACCAACTAGGATAACACCAACTTCTTCAACTTGCATCGATAATGTGTTCTGCGATTGTGATTATATAGATAAAGCCATAGTTAATTATCTACCGTCTGACCATAGTGGACAATTGGTAACGTTTAAGTTTAAAGCTGTCTTACAACAAATTCAAATACAATATAGGCCAATTACAACTGGCAAATTAGCGAAATTCAATTGTATTTTACAAAATAAGTTAAATGATCTAGCCCATGACATTCAAGATGCAAATAAATTTTACGATAATTTCTTTTCAGTGGTATTAAAAGAATTCAATACAACATTTGAAAAGAAGTCAAAAGACACTTTCCCTAAGTTTAAATTCAGTGACTGGGCGACTAAAGGTATTAGGATAAGCAGGGAAAGACTATATGAACTATATGGCCTTAAGCCTTTCATTAACACGGAATCATTTAATAAGTATGTAAACAAATATTCAAAAGTTTTTAGAAACACTTGCAAGGTAGCTAAAGCCCTATACATTAGCAACAAGATCAAATGGGCTGATAATAAAATAAAGACAGTTTGGAAAGTTATCAATAACGAAACTAATAGAAATAAAGTACGCAACACTGATTTTTTATTGGAGACTTCACATGGGACCATAAGCTCAAATTTTGAAGTAGCTCAAGAATTTGTGAATTTTTTTACCAACATACCAATTAAAACTACAGAAGCTCTAAACTCGTCACCCGAGGTCTCAATTGCTTTATTAAGAGCAAACGTTCCAGACTGCCCGGTTGAATTCCAATTCAAACATATCAACCCTATGACAGTCATAAAAGCTTTCCGGCAAATTAAAATCAAATTGACCGAAGACCTATGGGGTATGTCCGTCAAAGTGTGCACATCCATAATTGAGACAACAGCACCATACTTGGCTTTAATATTTAATTTATGTGTGGACCAAGGTGTCTTTCCGGATATAATGAAATACAGTAAGGTTATACCACTTTTTAAGTCCGGCGATAGTAAAGACACCAATAACTATAGACCTGTATCCGTGTTGCCGGTTTTCAGCAAGGTCTTCGAAAAGGTGATGCTCAATCAGATGCTCAATCATTTCAACACCAACAAAATCTTACACGATCAACAGTATGGTTTCACCAGAGGACGTTGCACGACTGACGCTGGTGTCACCTTACTAAAACATATATTTGTAGCGTGGGAAGAGGCCCAAGATGCCATAGGAATATTTTGTGACCTCTCCAAGGCGTTTGATTGTGTTCATCACGAAACCTTGCTTTTAAAACTAGAACATTACGGACTTAGTAAACTTGCACTTAGTTTAGTACAGTCTTATTTAAATGACAGACAGCAGCAAGTTCAAATAAACGGTGTAAATTCATGTGGTTTAGGAGTCAAAATGGGGGTACCACAAGGCTCAATACTGGGTCCTTTCCTCTTTTTAGTGTACATAAATGATCTACCCTATCTTTTGAAAAAACAATCACAAATGGTGTTATTTGCTGACGATACGTCCTTAATTTTTAAGATAAATAGACGTTCTGCAAATCTTGACGAAGTAAATGACTCCCTACAGCAGGTCCAAAATTGGTTTACTGCTAATAATTTAGTATTAAATGAGAAAAAAACAAAATGTATTAGATTTGTTTTACCGAATGTTAAAAGTAGTATTGAGGAAATAGTATTGAATAAAGAGAAACTAGAAGTCGTCGAAAGCACAGTTTTCCTGGGGATAACGCTCGACTCAAGGCTACAATGGGGACCTCATTTAGCATCACTTGCAGGACGGCTAAGTTCAGCAGCATATGCTGTCAGAAAAATCCGTCAACTTACTAATGTAGATACCGCGAGACTGGTCTATTTTAGTTACTTTCATAGTGTCATGTCTTACGGTATTTTGCTATGGGGACGGGCTGCAGACATAGAGTCTATTTTTATTCTGCAGAAAAGAGCAGTTAGAGCCATTTACAATCTCCGCCGGCGCGATTCTTTAAGGGAACTGTTTAAGAAAATTAACATCATGACGGTACCTTGTCAATACATATATGAAAACATTATGTATGTTCGGAAAAATCTGCATATTTTTAATAAGATCAGCGACAGGCATAATTTTAATACTAGAAATAGAAACAAATTAGATCAACCTAGGTTTAGATTGGCTAAAGTACACACTTCTTTTATGGGGTATTGCGTAAAATTTTATAACAAAATACCAGTCGATATCCTTCAATTAAATGAGAGAAAATTTAAAACATGCATAAAACGCACACTATGTAGGCAAGCATATTATAAACTGGAAGATTATATCCTTGATAAAAATGCTTGGCTAAATGCCGGTCCTGCTCCACAGACTCAACCACTTGGGTAAACAAGTTAGGATTTTTTATTTGGAAGAGATGCTCGCCCTTTTTTTGTCTCATTTATTTATTCTTTTTTTTTTATAATTCTATATAAATAATTAATTTCTAATAATGGGAATAAATAATTTCTCTTTTTTACTTGTATTTGCTTGGTCATTGTGAACCATAGTTTTGTATAATGTAGAAGCAGTTTATTTTCAAATATTGTAAATGTGAGTACCATGGAGCCATTTACAGGTTATAGTTTACTTTGTGACTTGAACTAAAATGGCAGTTGAGAGTATGTCATGCTCGCTCAAATGTCTCGCTGATGGTGGCGCGTGTGTCGGATCATTCGGTTCCCTTCAAAATGGTTGAGCTAAATGGTGCCGATACACGCGTCATGTTCGTGAACGGGCGCCGTCGGTTGAGACTGGTCACCTCTTAACTGCCACTGACTTGTTTTAATCTTTAATACTTTGAATTGTTTTATAGTTTCCTTTTTTTTTTTTGCATTGTCCTCACACATAGAAGCACCAAGGATGTAACCAAAGTTATGTAATACAGAACATGATTTAAAAGAGTGTCCGTGGAGTTTCTTGCACGTTCTTCTCCATAGAGATCTACGCTTTGGAACGTGCAGATAGCTTCACCTCTTTCGACTTGACAATTCAAAAGTGCCTGTAAAGGGTTTATTTGAAATAAATGCTTTGAATCTTGAATCTTGAATCTTGTCCACACCAAATTCCATCTTGATGGCATTACTGAAGGTTTCAGTTACCTTCAGTAGCTCCATCAGTCGCAAGTTGTTGGGGGCAAAGAGCAGCATCCTCCAGCAGTTTGCTTAGAGTATTCAGAGCTAAGCAAAACAAAAGTGGACTCAAACTGTCGCCCTGAAATATTCCCCGTGTAATCCGTACAGGTTCATCATTCTCTTGAATTGGTCGACATCCTGGATAGCGAAGGACCCTTTTCATTTCCATTGCCTTATACTTAACTCAAGAAAGGTGCGCAGAGTTGTATGAATTTTATACATAACCCTTATCAATAGATAAGACGTTATCTATTGATGAGGGTTTTCGTAAAAGAGTGTCATAAATATGAAATTGGTTTTAAAACAACACTTTATCAAAACCATATCGTCGCTCGGCATCCAATACCGCGAATATAACATTTTTGACGAAAATCCGATTTTTGTTTTATATCATTCTATACGTTAAAATACGTGATCCTACATTTAAATATTGGCCGAAAGTCTTCTGGTTATGTAGATAATCGAGTCATCCAATACCGCGAACGTAATTACCCGCCATCAAATCCGCGAATATGCATCAGTTCCTCAGAGCCGCCATACCCATTGCAAGCGCAACACGGTGCCGCGAGGTTTTGGGGTGTTTTTTTGGGTTAAAGTGCATGTATTTCACATATTTTTTGGCATGAGATATTTATTAATGTATAATAAGTTGAAATCAACACTACATGCATGCATATTTCTAAATGTACTAAGAAAAAAATTACGATTCTTAGTAAAGTTATTGGAATCGTGGTTTTGAATGACCTAAGTTGCTTTACGTTTAAAACATTTTGAACAGGTTCGCGGTATTACACCTTCGTAACAGACTTACCGGTCTGCCAAAAAGAGAGTAGGTTTGAATAAATCTTTAACTGCCCTTGTGCACATAGATTGAAAATGTTTAATTACACAATTTGGCCTCCCGGTGCGGTTTCCATTTACAAGGATAGCAGGGTTAGCTTATTAGCGAGCTTATAGTCAAGACTTTTCAGATTTCAAATGGTAAAGCTAGCCTCTTTTTACAGCGTAATGGAAGACTCTTCGTATGAAGAAAATAATGCGCTTCAAGATCTTTAGCAATGAAATGATAGTACAAAAACAAAAAATGGCGTTTGAAGAACTTTTTTATTCGCAATCGACATGTTCGCCATTATACAATCCAGCGGTACGCAAATGTATTACTGACAAAAAAGTTGTTGAAGTCAGGTGTCATTGTTCTGAAAGTTTCTTCCGCAATAGAACCCGGGCAGGGAGAAACTTTGAAGATGATGTACCGTCTCTTAAATCCTGTACCGATAATGCTGATAACTTTAACTATGTGATGTTCGAGTTGACCAATACGATGATAAATACTTAGTGAATGGGATGAACATTCATTGACTATTCTCTTCGGTTTCGGTGAAGAAGATTTGATGTCTCAATCTTAGATTACTTCTCTAGCACTTGATACTTCGGAAACGAGTTACAGCCTGCCAACTGAAAGCCTTTTCTCAGCCTGCTGGCATGAATTTAGGTCAGTCAAATTTCTTGGACAGCCAATTAGACAAGTAATATCAGTTTCCTACACAGGCACTCCTTCCTCTACCTACCACTCCAGACAACCCTAAAAATCTCAATCTGCAGCCCTGGAAGGTCGCGCCTTACGATTTCTAATTATACATATATACGGATTAATTTTATGAGTATCAGCCAAATAACGTCGAAATTCAAATAGAGCTGCAGTCTCTTGTGTAACTATTGTTAGTTAAGTTCATTAAATTAAAAAAAAAATCCATAAAACGTCTTGTTCGCCCGTTAGAATTTAGCTTAATATCGTCTAATAGTTCAGTCATTTCACTTTTTCACACATTGATGTTTGACTTTTAACTTTGTTATAAAAAGAATAATTTCTTAATCAATCCACTCATCTGATTTCTTAACATTCAAATATGTTTTTATTTACCTACCTGGTTTATAATAATGCCATTATAAAGACAAAAATTGTCAACGAAAAGGGTTGTTCGATTTTCTAAAGTTTATCCGCGGATATGTTAAAATATTACCAAAAATAATTGGTAAATACCGCGAATATGTTAAAATATGACCAAAAATAATTGGTAAATACCGCGAATATGATTTATCCATGCCAATATTAACTTAAAATAGAAAAAAAGTATTTAATACAATCAAAACACATTACTTTAGTTTAAAATATATTTTTTTGAAATTATAGTTCTTAAGCAGTATATTTTATTAAGTTTTTAGTGCCTCCTGTAAAATTTGATAAACGTTCTATTCGCGGTTTTGGATGCCGAGCGACGATATCAAAAACCCTTTCAATGGGTAACCAAAATGGTCACTGCTTACAATGCTCTTAATATTAGTCAGTAATACCAGGGCATTACTGGTCTGCCTTGAGGAGCTGGCATTGATCAAATGACATATTCGTCCCACCCTTACGCAAAATACGTGATTGGTCGTTGTTGACTCATATCGGTTTATACCATATGTACGTACTATTATCTGTCTAGTCTTGTCCCAACTATATTGGTCAAACCAGATTCAGCTAAATACCAGTATTTTACGTGGCGCGACTGCCTATCAGACCACCACAAACCATTTACTGGGTAACGCGGCACTACCTACTTGGTAAGACTGGTGTCAGATTTTCTGGCTTTGTCCATCCGTGTCCGTAACGACTGCCGAATATTTAAAAATGACAACCGGGACCAACGGCTTAACGTGCTTTCCTAGATAAGGAGAAATCACAAATAGTCACCCATCCACAGACCAACCTCGGCACGTGCCGCTTAACTTTGAAGCTCGACCCGTACGGCGTAAATGTACATACCTACTAAGTATTATTTTAAGACACTAAACCATGATTATTATACGGCTAAACCTGCTAATCTCGCCGTCGACTTTCAAGTTTTAAGACCTGGCAATCCTATACGTTTACGCTTATAAGTTGTGACTTAGTCAGCCAAGTAAATATTATATTATGTGCAATAATAGACATGAGCGAACGTCATTCAAATGACATTATATGAATAACGCCATCTCACCATTGAGTTGATATAATTTATATTGATTAATCTATACTTATAATAAATCTGTAGAGAGGTCAATTCTGTACAGGGAATATATTTTCAAAATAACTATCAGGGGGTGATTAGTGATCGATACTGGTGCCAAAAATGCAATCTGTCTGTCTGTCTGTCTGTATGTTCTTTATAGAAACAAAAACTACTCGACCGATTTTAACGAAACTTGGTGCAATTATTCTTCATACTCCTGGGCAGGTTATAGTATACTTTTCATCACGCTACAATCAATAGGAGCAGAGCAGTGAAGGGAAATGTTGGGAAAACGGGAGAAGTTACACCATTTTTTAAGCTTCCGTCGCGTGTGTAGCCTTAATGGTTAAAGTTAAGTACATAGAAATCATGTATGACGGAAATGTTCTACATAAAATTATCGAAAAATATCCCACAACAGCATATGTCTATCTTTTATGGTTGACTCACAATAACACGTGTAACTCCCGATGGCTTAGCAGTTCGGAGCTTTCTGATTATATTTGTTTACTCTTACGTTTATAATACTCTCACTCATCCTTAATTAAAAAAGTTAACATTATTACCTATTCAATAAAAAAAGAATCATAGAAATCGGTATAGAAACACAAAACTTATACATGAATACAATAATAAGCCATCGCGCCGCCGCGCCGTCGCGCTTTAATGCTGAATCATTCTGTAAGATGTTATTGTGATTATTTTTGTGTAACTTTTGTTGCTATTTTATAAAATAGGTACTTATTAGTTATTTTGGTAATGTTTAAATATTCGTTCAATTTACAAATTATTAAGTTTCAATTTTATTTATTTTTAGGTGAAGTAGTAGTAGAAGTAGGAGCATAGATTTTTAGATACCGATAGGTTAGTTTTGGCTAATTTATGTTCTGTTTTTTTAGTATTAAGTAGGTAAAAGCGTAGATACTTTTATTAATTAGTAGTTATTTTATTAATTAGTTATACGTAGTTATAGGTATTTATTTTTAAGTGAAGTAGGTATAGGTTATTATAATATAATTTTGCACAGGCATTTCAGCTTTACTTTCATTTCTTTTTTTGTTGTAAGTTGTACATATTTCACACACACAGTGATCTATCAACACACAGCCCAAACCACTGAACGGATCGGGCTGAAATTTGGCATGCTGGTAGATGTTATGACGTAGGCATCCGCTAAGAAAGGATTTTGATTAATTCTACCCCCAAGGGGATAAAATAGGGGATGAACGTTTGTATGAAACTTTGTCAATTTTAAACCGATCGGGCTGAAAGTTTCAAAATCGGGGTTAAAGTAACTATTCCACGCGGACGAAGTCGCTGGCAGAAGCTAGTGGATAATAATATTAATGGATATATGGATTAATGGCTCGTTAATAGCCGAGTTGGTCGCTTGGCAGAGTATGTACCTAAGTGTGGTGTGTGCAGCGTGGCGGGGCGCGGCGCGGCATGCTGCTGCCGGACCAGACGTACGAGGGCGCCGGCGGCGGCGGCGCAGGGGGCGGCGCGCCGCTGTTGGCGCTGCTGCGCACGAGGCAGTTGCCGCCCGACTTCTTCTGCGCCAACCGACTAGACTCTCCCGTGCGACCCAGCGCGCTGTCTGAACGGTGCGTACGTCCGCCCCGAGGGCACGCGACGGCACGACCGCTTGGCCATGATGACGAGCTGTGTGCATGTCCCGCAGGCCGGCCGCGGCGGCGGCGCGCGCGTGCCCGCGCTGGCGGCGCCGGCGCTCGCACCGCATCAAATCGCATCAAGGTCAGCATTCTCTACAAGAATAAATAGATACGAGGGTCATTCAATAAATACTTAGCCTACAAAAAGTAAACGAAAATTTTGGAAAAGTGGCAATTTATTTTTCAACATAGTCTCCTTTTAGTTCGATACACTTAGCCCAGCGATGCTCCAACTTTTTTAACCCGTCCGAAAAATAGTTTTTGTCAAACTCTGCAAAATAGGCCTCCGTGACGGTGATGACCTCCTCATTTGATCCATATCTATTCCCGGCGAGTGATTTTTTCAGATTAGGAAACAGAAAGAAGTCACAAGGGGCCAAATCTGGAGAATACGGTGGATGGGCAGCAATTCGTAGCGTAATTCGACCAATTTGGCCATGGCAACGGCAGACTTGTGAACCGGTGCGTTGTCGTGGTGAAACAGCACTTTTTTCTTCGCCAGATGGGGTCGTTTTTTCTTTAATTCGGCGTCGAATCGGCCCAATAAATCGGCATAGTAAAGCCCTGTAATTGTTTTACCCTTCTCGAGGTAATCGATGTAGATCACACCTTGTGAATCCCAGAAAACGGTGGCCATAACTTTTCCGGCCGATTTTACAGTTTTCGCCTTCTTTGGAGCACGTTCCCCGGTCTGGATCCATTGTTTTGATTGCTCCTTGGTCTCTGGTGTGTACCAGTGGATCCAGGTTTCATCGACGGTCACAAAACGACGCAAAAACTCTGCTGGATTCCGCTTAAACAGCGACAAACATGTCACCGATGTTGTCTCACGGTTGCGCTTGTTTTCCGGTGTGACTAAACGCGGCACCCATCGCGCCGACAGCTTTCTCATGCCGAGTTCCTCGTGAAGAATATGATGCACTGTTCCTTCTGAAATGCCTACAGTCTCAGCTAGCACCCGAACCTTCAATCGGCGATCTGCCAATACGAGATCATGGATTTTTTTAATGTTTTCCTCCGTAGCAGCTGTTTTCGGTGCACCTGGGCGTGGTTCATCAAAAACCGACGTACGGCCACGTGCAAACTCGTTGAACCAATTCTTGACGGTGGCCATCGATGGAGAAGAATCACCGTACACAGCATCCAAGCGCTCTTTGATTTCGATGCGCGTTTTCCCTTCCAAAAATAGGAATCGAATCGCCGAACGATATTGCTCTTTTTCCATTTTTGTAAAACCGATCGACACGTTCGCTTCCATAAGTTGTCAAATTAAAACAAATGAAGGGATTGGAATGAAAATTTGAAAAAAGAATGTGCTACACTGTGGTAAAACTCTTTTGAAACTACAGCGCCCTCTGGCGATGAGGCTAGGTACTTATTGAATGCACCTCGTATGTCACCGGAAAATGGCAAACTTCGGAAGATTATAAAATATCTCGAGAGATTCTAAAATTTCGATAAATTGTCAACTGAACATTTATAACACTGTTTTACGTATCAAAATTTGATAGCCTATAATCTCTCGACGTTATTCCGATAAATTACAGATATATATATATATACTTTTGCTAATGCGAAGTATCCTTGCAATATGTTCCTTCCTATCCGCCATTATACAGGGTTATTTGAAAAACACCAACAACCTCTTAAGAGGTCATTGTATTCATCATTATGAACAGCTTTTACCATGGGAACAAACGTGAAAGCCAAGCCAAGCCACAAGTTTTGAATAAACTTAGCTTGTAGATTTAGAGCGTTTTGCTATATACAACGTGTTGTTTTGCATCCTCGTCAAATTCAAGGACGTAATAATGCTAATGATTCTCGACCCAAATCAACAATAAAATGGGTAGGTATTTTTTTTATTATTTTATCTTATTTACGGAAATCCGTAAGTGTGAACCAGCCGCGGCCCGTCTGTAACTAGCCCTATAACCGCGCTTTCACACACAAACAAACGCAAGCAATACACACACAACGCATACGCAGCGATCATTCAATAAATTCGTAGGTAATCAAAATACGCGGAGCGTGCGCGGGGTGCGGGGGCACCCCGCGCACGCGCCGCGCCGCTGTGGAGCCGCGCCCCCGCCCCGCGGCCCCGGTACCATCAGTTTGTTTGATGTCGCCGCGTGAGACGTAGGTACAAAGTGAAAAATCACGAACAATTATTCCAATGTCGAGTTGGTGGAGATATGGTCCGCCTGTATGCCATCAGTGGAGACGTGGAGCCATCCGGATGATCATGGAAATGTTCCCCGATCGGGAACCCCCGTCACAGAGCGTCATGCTGGCTGCTATGCAGAGACTGCGGGATCATCGGCAGTTTGTCGTTCCCCGGCATGCTCAAGCTCGCGACAGCGTTGGCCTGCCTGTCGTCTTACAGGAAGACATTCTGGAATACTTCCAGCGAGAATCACGGGCAAGCACGCGGGAGGCTGGTCGATGCTTTGGAGTGCACCACACCACAGTGTGGCGCCTACTGAAGCGTGAAAGGTTTCTTGACTACTGGATCGGTTGCGGAGGACCTGTGGCCTCTTATTTTTATTTTGTGAGTAGACGTTAAAAAGTTAGTTTAGACGTAAAAAGTGACAAGTGTAACAAAATTACGTGCAAGGATAATTAGTGCTTTCGACTCTTTAAAAACGAAGGTGTTAGTTTTACGTAGGCTGAAAGAAAACCAGCTACATTGTGCTCGACTATGCCAAGAGTGTGGTGATGGAAACTGAACAATACCTCCGGGTAACATAAGTAGGTAGGTAATTTATTTATTTGTTCATTTTGTAAATACGTTGTTAGCTTAATCAATTTTATTACCTACTGTAAATAAGTTGATTTCAGATTTTTAAGTGAATCAATAATACCTAAGAGTCGAAAGTATCACCACAACTTACGCTTAACTAGCACATCTTTCCATTTCCATCAAACGTAGAAAACATTTTTTGACTTAGTAGGTACCTAGATCGGTATACCAACTAAGGTAGGTACATCATTGCCGGTCCTAAGCCCGTTAAGTACGAAGAAAATTTTCAAATCAACCAATTTAATCCACAAATAAAAACAAAATCATTACGAAAACTAAGCTGACGAAAGCAAAACTTACATTTTATTAATCATCTGATAACAGGTCATTGAACTTTTCTTTGGCGCACTAGTAGGTATTACAGTCATTCATTAGTAAGATTTCCATATTGCAATGATGCTTAAAAATGAGTGAGTTATCAAGCGAAATTTATGACAATAATGTAGGTGATTTTCAAAATAAAATTAGGTAAAATTATTGCTTCTGGTCGCCGCGCGCCGTAGGTCATCGCACGGTCGGTAGCACGCGCTAGCATTTCGTAGGTAAGACGTCGACACTCACGCACACAGCTGCATTGTCACTGTGTGCGTAGTTGGATGATTCTGTTGTTAGGGTTTAATTTTAAAGCTATTAATTCTGAAATACTGTTAAATTTCAATAACAAAAAAAAAGCAGCGCTTATTAGTTATTGACCGGTACCGTACTTTCAATTGATTATTTATGTCTTTTATGACCACCTCCTGAAATTTGACGAGGATGCAAAACAACACGTTGTATATGATTAATGTCCTCACATGCAATTGAAACTGTACTGTCATCGGCAAATAATGTCATAGGTAGTCGTTGCCTTTGGCAAGTCGTTAATATAAACAATAAATAACGGCGGCCCTAGCACACTACCTTGAGGAACACCGTATGAGACATATATCCTCACGGAGTTGAATGTTTCTTCTTTTTTTTTGTTTTAGGATTCACTCTAGTTATTTCCGTTATCTGCTGTCGATGCGTTAAATATGATCGAATTAAATCTAATATATTGCTCTTATGCCGTATGCGCCAAGTTTACTGATTAGTATTAATCTAACCATGAATAAAATCATAACAGCATTAAAATCTCTGGATAAGACCAAAGGTCCCGGTCCGGATGGTGTTCCAGCATATTATCTTAAACATACCGCCAGTACAATATGTACGCCCCTATATATTATTTACAATAAATGTATCACGGAGGGTACTAATTTTCCAGACATCTGGAAAAGGCTAACATTACGCCCGTGCATAAGTCTGATTCTAGACATGGAGTGGAAAACTATCGTCCAATTTCTATCTTGTCTGCCTTGGCGAAGCTTTTCGAGAGACTTGTCCACGATGAGATTAATCCTATCCTACATAACATAATAATTAAACAGCAGCATGGATTTGTCAAAAAAAGATCTACAGCCACAAATTTATTAGTTTTTACGGTTAATTTGTTTAATGAAATGGATCAACGGTCACAAGTAGATGCTGTGTATACAGACTTTCGAAAAGCCTTCGACAAGGTAGATCACGAACTACTTCTTGCAAAGATTGCTTACAACGGCATACGAGGCAATTTACTAAGATGGTTCTCATCATATGTTACAAATAGAACTCAGAAGGTGGTGATACAGGGTCATGAGTCTGAATCAATTAATGTAACTTCTGGTGTGCCTCAAGGCTCAATTCTTGGTCCCCTAGTCTTCGTCTTGTTCATAAATGACATTAACAGTTGTTTTAAGCACTCAAAATTTCTACTTTATGCTGATGATCTTAAAGTTTTTAGGAAAATAAATTGTGCTAATGATTGCATTCTATTCCAAGACGATCTTAATAGATTATCAACTTACTGCAATAATAATAAGCTTCAACTAAGCATACTTAAATGCCTATATATAACATTTACAAAAAACAAAAATGTTTTCTCTCATACCTACTACTTAAACAACTCCGCTTTAAGAAAAGAATCTTCAATTCGAGACCTCGGAGTACAGTTGGACAGTAAGCTTCATTTGGATCAGCATAATTATTGATAAAATTAGCAATGCATTCCGAATGTACGGATTCATAATGAGATCGACCGTTGACTTTAAACGCACACACACATAGACACTCTTATATAAATCCTTGGTAAGGTCACAGTTGGAATATGCGGTTATGATATGGAACCCTTTATATAGGAAATATATAAATAACCTAGAGAAAGTACAGTACAAGTTTCTGAAAGCTACACACTACCGATGCTATCGTAGAACCCTAACTTATAAAGAATTACTCACTCATTACAAGTTTACACAATTGGAGTCCAGGCGCACTTTTCTCCCCACCGAATGTGTCTCCACGTTGTCGTCGTGGTGGGGCTTGAGCGTCTCAATGATCTTGCGAGCTTTCCCGGTAGAGCCACTCATGCCGGAAGGTCGCAAGTGAGGGATCAGACCAAGAGAGACACACACACGCTTGCTCGCTGCTCTCTGGTACGCGTCTGATCATCAGACGTGACTGTGGGAGCAGCGAGCAGGTGGAGAGGCTCACCTCTCCACCTGCTCGCTGCTCCCACAGTCACGTGGACCTCAGTGAGGAGAGGGCCCTGAGAAGGGGCGGAGCGAACAGGGACCGCACCCTTAAAAGGCACAAAATATGAAAAAAGGTCTTTGGAAAATGAGTCCCCAGGTGGGTCCCGACTGCTCTGCGGTCGGGGAATCCCACCCCGCTTCGGCGGGCTGCCCTCCGTACTCTGGGGTGGGCAACAAAGACCTTCCGCTTGCCAGTGGCAACAAGAGCCGAGGAGGCTCCGATTCATCGTCGTCATCCGGATCCGCCTCCTTTATGGAGCTGATGGCGCACGAATTTGCAGAGGAGGGTTTGCCTGAGCGCCGGGGTGGCGTGGAGTTGGATTCCGGCTCCGCGCTAGACCGAGTAACGGTCAGCTCGGCGGGCTCGGGAGACGAAAGAGGGGGGGCTGCTGCGGAGAACGTAAAGTTCTTCCGCAAGCGGCCCAGACGGGAGGATGACAGGGAGTCGTCCTCTGAGGGTGAATTTGCCTCCGCCCGAAAGATCCCCACCGCTAGGCGCGGCAGTGAGGCGGGGAGAGGGCTGACTCCCTCTACCCGGGAGGTGGAGCGTCGGGCCGAGAGGTTTGCGGGGGAGGGGCGTCGCCCTGGAGGGAGCGGTCGCAGGGCTCCCACCACTCGTCCGCTTCCTCTCGACTCCGACGACTCGGAGTCCCCGAGTGAGGTACCTCCCACTGCTGAGGAGAAGAGGGCCAAGCTGGAGGAGGTCGTGGAGGCCGCGATCCGCGCTGTGGCCTTCAATAGGAAGCAGTCCTCTAAGAGGGAAGCCATCAGCGCGGCCAAGGCCTCCATTTTGGCGGCAGCAGCGGCCAACAACGGCGGGTCCGGAGAGGCGACAGAATTGCGGGCGGAGGTCGCCCGCCTCGCGGCCGTAACGGAGCGACTCATAGCGGAGAATGAGTCGCTCCGGAGGGACCTGGCTGGCATGGCCAGAGCGGCCTCGGAGGAGCCGCAGGGGGAGCCGAGTCCGGCGGCGCTGGAGGGGAGCCAAGTGCTGAGCCAGGTGTGGAGCCTGGTGCGGCAGGAGCTGGCTCCCTTCCGGAGGCAGGTGTCCGTCTTGGAGGACATGATCCGGCGTCCCCCGTTGGCGGCGGCACAGAGGCCCCCGGGACAGCAGAAGGCGGCTTCGTACGCAGCCGCGGTAGCTGCTGGCCCGGGAACGTCCCGCCGGGCGAAGGCCAAGGCTGGGCATCAGCGGGGGCATCGGGGTCAGGAGGACCCTAACCGGTGCCCGCAAGCTCGAGCTCGCCGGAGCGGAGAGTGGCCCGTTCGCGGACGCCCTGGCCGAAAGGCTGAGGGCGGTCTTACCCGCGGACGAGGTCCGGGTGTCCAGGCTGACTAAGCGCATCGACATGCGCATAGTGGGCCTGGATGACTCCGTTACGGAGGAGGAAGTTGTGGCCGCCGTCGCCAGGACTGGGGGGTGCTCTGCCGAGCTCGTCAAGGCGGGCACCCTCCGGCCTGACAACACGGGCATGCAAACCCTTGTGGTAAGCTGCCCCGTGACGGCGGCCAGAACTGTGTCGGAGGGCCGAAGACTCTTGGTGGGATGGGTGTCTGCGTGGGTAAAACTGCTGGAACCCAGACCTCTGAGGTGCTACCGCTGCCATGTGGGCAACCACACGGGAGCTATGTGCCCCTCGGAGGTCGACCGCAGCGGACTTTGTTTCCGCTGTGGTCAGCCCGGTCATCGGGCCGGCTCGTGCGAGGCCACGCCGCACTGCAGTGCATGTGCGGCTGTTGGCAAGCCGGCCGAGCACTGGGCTGGGGGAAGGGCCTGCGCGCCATCCGCCCCGACCAGGGGCAAGAGGTCCGCCGCCGCCGCCGCCTCTGCCGCCGCCGCGGCTTCCGTCGCCGCTTCTGCCGCTTCTGCTGCGGGTGCTGCGACTCCCAACGCTCGGGAGGGTGCTGAGAAGGAGTGCCAGTAATGGTCCCATTTCGGCCTCCTCCAGAGACAAGTCGGCCGCTGTGCTATTGCGCAGTGGCTGATGCCTGGGGACGGTGAGCGTGGGTGGCTCGCCGTCCGATACCAGGTTGAGTCGACGACGCGTTGTGTTCCATGCACGCCTCAAAGAGCTGTCAGCAACGAAGACGGGGCCCTGTAGAGTCAGTGCCTGCTAGGGTTGCGGGATTTGTTCGAAAGAGTCACCGCGGCCCTGGAACGTAAAGGGCACAAGAAGGATCACGGGTGGGTTTTAGTCAGTAAGAGTCTGACACTCCCTTCCACTCCACCCAGAGCGGGAGAAGTCATTTGATGATTTCCCATACAGAAAAAAAGGATATCCCTATAAGTTGTCGTACCTAATCGGTGTCTCCGTCACGGAGTTAAGAGGCAATATCTGAACGGTCTACTAGGAGGATCGGCGACAGGGTGTCGGCCGATGGGGCAGCACTTATGTGGCCCATGTCCAGCAGTGGATTACGCCTGAAATAGTGGTGTTAAGAAAAGGACATGCGTATTGTGTACAGGTCAGGCACTTAACCCTACTTTAGATCTTCATCACAGTCAGTTTGAAATCGCTAAGAAGTCGACTACGACAACCGCGCCGGGTGTGTCGAGTGGCTCCGCGCGCCGAGGCGCCGGGACAGGGCGCGGCGCGTGCGCACTGCGCACAGTAAACAAGTCCGGCGCTATCGCGCGCTGCTTAATTGGCGTTATCTGTGCCGCGCTGACACTGCGCCATTGTCCGCGACTGCGCGCTGTTTCCGCGCACTACTCTTGTTCTGCTTCGTAGCACCTTTTGTGCATCGCAATGATGCTTTTCATTAATGTTTCTCTGTCAAGTATGTGCCGCGCTCCGCGGTGAACAAGGCGGGAAGCAGCTCGTAACTCAGTGGACGGCTTGTGTGTATTTTTAGATTTGCACGATACCAAATGAAACGGACAAGTGTATAAAATGTTAGATTCAAGCTTGCTTAGATAGTGCGGTAGCTCTGGAATAAGTTTAATACACATTCATGCACCTTCTCACTGATATGTTTTGTGATAACTTGATAGTATTAGTCTCTCGACGGAAAAATGTAGCTAGTATTTAATATTCGTTTAGAATACAATTTAGTCATATGAAACAAAGCAAACTCGACTTTTACAGCGTTGTTACTTCTTGAAGCGCTAGTATCGACGCAATGCGGCTATAGTAGATCGGCCGTATAGTACCTAACCCATGTTAATGGGAACAGATTTGATTGCACCGTGTAAATCATAGAAATATAATATACAGGAGAAACGGCAAGGGGGCATGTCGGTGTCCGCGCGACATTCGACTCCGGTTCCGATGTGTTCACTTGCGTTACATCCCTGCTGCCAGGCCTGCCAACGTTAGATCTGGATATTATTATAGGCATTATTTGTCTGGCAGTTTGAGTAATTCTTGCGGCCTACCCAAATGTCCTTTACTTTGGTATTGTTCGTCAAGCCGTTGAGCTCCTTAAAGTTTTAAGTTTGAGCTACACGGTAACCTACATGGTTCTCATATGATTTGACCAGTACGGATTGTATGGACTTTAAAAGAGACTATAACCTCTGAGTTTGTTTCAGTGTTTCTTCTCAGGGTAGTCGGCTAGGAAACACCAGCTTCATCTAGCTTAAAATGACATGAAATATTGCACGTGTAAAAGTGTTATGTTTAACCTACTTACAAAATAAATATCATTTATCATAGGGTATTATAGGATATTATACCTACAAGGTATGAACTTAGCTAGAAAGTTATGCTAGGTACATTTGTATCACATGGAATCGTATTTGTGAGTAACGCGCTCCTTATTAAATAGTCGAAATATAATAATCAATATAATACCTTTTAGTTTTATGACGATACGCTTTTGATACTGGGGAACGTCTATCAAAATCGGGATTGAGCAAATACCTACCTACTTAATAACGCCCAAATCTCAGTTTGATTTAACTGCGAGACGCAAGAGGCTCGCAGGCTGTTCTTGCTTAAATCTTGCAGGGGTCATTTGTGGTCTTGCTAAAATAAGTCGGTATTGGTCTTGCGAAAATGCTAGAACAAGACCAAGACTGCAAGACCAAGACCGATTTTGGGCAATACGTGCGCACCGGGAGCGCCGCACGCCACACACTGTGCCAAGCGTTACGTTTTTGTTGCAACTGGGCAATGAATCTTCTTGTTAGGTATATTCACCTAAGGCTCGGTCACATCAGAGGGGTTTTTACCAGTATTGATCTCCGATATTAAAATAAATAAATAAAAAATATTAGGACCCAATAACGTTATGTGAAAAAAAAATACAAATAGGTAAGTAGTTGTATTTGGTCGAAAAAGGCATTTTCATTCCAACCTTTCATTGTTTTAAATGATACGAGTAAGATAAATTACACATCACTGTACATACAATACAGTTCTTTGGTTCCTTAAAAATACGCAAATAAAAATTACAAAACCGAACTTAACCTTGCAAATTGCTTGCTTGATCCGGAATCCGAAACTTGAAGTAAACACACGTTCCCGTTTTGTACATTCTACTTATGTACCGGGCATGATGAAGCGATAGGAGCGCTGAGAGCTGGGCACGACTTCGACGATGACATGCATCATTGTGAAGATCAGCGTCCAAACTAACAACTTGAGCTCGTGTGGAGGTGGAGGCAGTAACATCTCAATTCGAATCTGTAATACTAGGCGTGCCGCAAGGAAGTATATAGGGCCCCCCCCTGTTCTTATTGTATACTATAGCTTCTGCCAGCGACTTCGTCCGCGTGGAATAGTTACTTTACCCCCGATTTTGAAACTCTCAGCCCGATCGGTTTAAAATTGACAAAAGATAGACATGCTGTTTCGGGATATCTTTTAGATAATTTTATGTAGAACATTTCCGTAATACATGATTTCTATGTAACTTTAACCATTAAGGCTACACACGCGACGGAAGCTTAAAAAATGGAGTAATTTCTTCCGTTTTCCCAACATTTTCCTTCACTGTTCTGCTCCTATTGATTGTAGCGTGATGAAAAGTATACTATAACCTGCCCAGGAGTATGAAGAATAATTGCACCAAGTTTCGTTAAAATCGGTCGAGTAGTTTTTGTTTCTATAAAGAACATACAGACAGATAGACAGACAGACAGACAGAAAGACAGACAGACAGACAAAAATTTTACTGATTGCATTTTTGGCACCAGTATCGATCACTAATCACCCCCTGATAGTTATTTTGAAAATATATTCCTTGTACAGAATTGACCTCTCTACAGATTTATTATAAGTATAGAAGATAGATTAACGAGTTTCCAAATATAATTAACCATCTTTGCGTAATGTATGCTGATGACGCAACTATATTTATTTCAAACGAATATTCCAATAATCTTATTTACGAGAGTGAAATAATAGAACATTACTAACCGTAACTGATTGGTTGCAGTCAATAAATTTATAAGTCAATGTCTCGAAAACCAAATTGATTCAATTTAGAAATTATAAAAGTAAACCCACAAAATTGAATGTAATCATGTCTGCTATAGCGATTGAAGAAGTAAAAGATACAAACTTCTTAGGAGTAACAATAGACCAACATTTCTGGAAGGCACATATCGAAAAGATTAATAAAAACATTTCCAGTGCTTGCTACGCATTGTCAGTTCTGGCAGAAACTACGAATCCAAGTGTTACTAAAATGCTTATTTTGGAAATGTGTACCCACTGTTAACTTATGTTATCATATATTGGGGGAACTCGACAAACGTACAATCCACATTCATTCTCCTGAAAAAATGTCTTAAGACAATGTATAACATGCATACCTAGTACCGCATCACTAAGAGATGTCTTCCGAACGGAAGGTTTCCTGACACTGACCGCTATTTTTATACTTGAGTTATGTTTATTTGTTAAAAACAATATGCAATATTTTAATTTCAAATCAAATTCTATAATGAACATTCGGAAACAATATAAATATGACATTATTTACCAGTTATTAATAATAGAATGTATTATAAAAGTACATATGTTACTGCTATTCGTGTATACAATCAGTTACCGCCAGCGATTAAGCAATTAAATGGAAATATGTTTAAAAATAAATTGAAAAAAATGTTAATTGAAAATGTATATGTTTGAGTTTTTTGATAAAAAATAATCTCTACTAAACATACTATTGCATATCCGACTTGGGTAGACTGTTGAAACTAAAAATGTAATGTTTATTAATAAGACCTTAATGTACACAGTTAAGCAATACATTTATCTTTATGTTAACTTGTGTGAGTTATTAAACGTTGGCCTTCAAAAAACTCTCCCGTTTTAGTGCATAGTACAGATGTGTGCGCGCAGTGGGTACTGGACCATCCACCAGTTTTTACTTCTTTGGAAGTATTAAGAAGAGGTATTAAGCACGTGGAAGTTCGACCGTCGTGTGAGTGTATCGAGGGAAGCAATTCTTCTCATTTGAAGAAAATGTATTTACTAACATGCAAGCGCACATTGACGAGCTCCGCTGGGCGCACGACGCTCGTTTGTTGACGATGGTTTTGATCCTTACGAGAACGCTACATAGCGTCACAAGCATATCAGAGCCTGTTAATGCGCGTGTTTCGCTAGCATACGGCGCGGTGTTTTCATATTCCGATATATCGGTACAAAGCTATTCGATTCTGGAATCGAAATATCGAAAATTTGACCCGAAACTTATATATTACGAGATTCCGGTATCCATTTACAACATACAGGCGGCCGCCTCTTATTTTATTTTAGTACCGCGCTACACTCAAGGTCAAAATGTTTTCAATGACGACGTGTGGTCAACTATACATATATTAAATCTGTAGTGTAGGTACAGTCAATCATCCAGGGTTGTGGAATATTTGGAAAGAGTTACCGTAAAGGGTATTTTGAAGAAACACGGGTAGGTTTTAGTGAGTAAGAACTTAATACGCGCGCTCCGCAAGTATTGTTTCTCTACAGTGATGGTACATAGACTACATAGTGCATGTGCATACACGGCACATCTGAAGAGCCTCACAGCTGGAATAGGGTTCGGCGAGATTTATTTATCTGTTGATAGGCTCACGTCTGACCACTTTCTCGCCCGATGGTACTCGTAAGCGATGATGTGGTCAACGATGGAGCACGCTTGTCTAAAAGAACTTATTGACTTAAAGATCCCTTTTTTCGATTTGGAAATCATCAAATGGAATTCGATTGGAAATCATCCTTCCGCTCTGGGTGAAGCGAAGAAGGAGAAGGGGGTGACTGCTTTCCATTCCCCCTCGCTCCGGACCATGGGTTGAACCAGGATCGGACGCGAGAGGTCGCCTCTAAGAGGACGCGACTGTGCGCCCAAGCAGGGCAGAGCTCCACCGTATGCAACAAACTCTAGTTTTGTGTACACCAACAACGTTTGACGTGTATGTGGGAATGTCCGCATGTTCCGCGGCGCGTTGCGGTGGTACGTCTTGTGTCCGGTGGTGCAACAGGCTAGGCGGAACTAGTCGGTGCAATTAAAACGCACACTCTCCGAGTGACCGAAACTGAACGGCCGGGCCGATAAGGCGGCAGTTTCTGAGGCAACTGTAAAGTGCCGCTCTGCCAGCCGAGCAGCTTACTTCACACATATACATACATGTATGGAGGTAGCAGGTACTGTCTCGAATGCCAATACCTGCTTTAATTAGGAGACAAGTTGTCCATTTCGAGGAATCAATGTGTCTCGCCGTATTATTCAGGCATGTCCGCGTTTGATCGTCGGGCGAGCTGTTGAGCAGCTAGCATGTGTGGTGTGGTCAGTCTCAGTGGTCATATTTTGTATGTGCGTGAGACTACGTGAGTGTGCGGCAGGCGGTCAGTAGCGCGCTCCACTAACTTCCCGTTTTGTCCCCATTGGCTGCCGTCGCCGATTTCAGGAATTCCTATCTGCTAAAAAACTGCAATGAGTGGTCGCATCTGAACCAGTAGCGCTCCCTGGCGGGCGTGCGCAGCACTACGAAGGCGACGCCCGGCCTGCGGGCGCGCGCGCGCCGCTCTCTGCGCCGTACATAGTCGGCGCGCCGCGCTATAGAGGGCGCTCGAGCTAAGATCCCGCCGTCGATTTTCATACATAGAACTAGCTTCTGTCCGCGACTTCGTCCCCGTGGAATCCCCGATTTTAAAACATTCTTTATCGCTGCTCCGCTCCTATTGGCTTAAGCGTGATGATATATAGCCTAAAGCCTTCCTCGATAAATGGTCTATTCAACTTAAAAAAAAAATTCAATTCGAACCAGTAGTTCCTGAGAAGAGATTAGAGCGTTCAAACAAACAAACAAACTCTTCAGCTTTATAATATTAGTCTAAATAAACAAACAGTTACTATGTTCAGACAGGCTGCTGGCTGACAAGAAAAATAAAGAGAAATTGTAATCAATTATAAGTTAAGTAATTTAATTAAATTTTACACTTCACTCATATAGCTTTTTTGTTTTGTTTTGTAATGAGTTTGTTGTCATTTAATTATTAATAGTTTTACCACTGTTTTTGTGCTTGCGGTGTTAACCTATAATTAATTGTTGCACCCGCAATTGAATTCTATTTTTAACCGACTTCTAAAAAAGGAGGAGGTTCTCAATTCGGATGTTTGTATGTTTTTTTTTTTTTTTTTTTTTTTTTTTTTTATTGTTTGTTCGCGCATAACTCCGTCGCTTGTCAACCGATTTGAAAAATTCTTTTTTTGTTGGAAAGGGTATACTTCCCAAATGGTCCCATGAAAATTTTATCGAAATCAACCAAGCGGTTTTCGAAAAATCTAAAAAAAATATCTACATTGCCTACATTGACGACCTCTTAGCTTACTCCGCAAAGGAGCAGTACGTTTTTTTTACACCAATGTGATTGGTTCGTTTAGGTGGGGGAGGGGAGGGGGTGTAGGTACCACTAAAAAGTGAAAAATAAAAAAACTTTTTACAAAAAATAAAACCAACTTCTAAACAAAAAAAACCAAAAAGTATAAAATAACTTTAATTTCGGAAGTCGGTGTGTTCAACAACAAAAAAGCAAAAACACCGAGTTCCGAAATTAAAGTTATTTTATACTTTTTGGTTTTTTTTGTTTAGAAGTTGGTTTTATTTTTTGTAAAAAGTTTTTTTAAATCTAATTATGTACTGCTGTAAACAATTGTTGGTTGACCTCAATAAAATAAATAAATAAATAAACAAGCTGTCTTGTATGGAGTATATACATACCAGCTATCTGTTTATCTCAGGTATTATATAAGTACAATACCTAGACAATGTATACAATACTTAGGTAATGAGTACAACAGTTATCTCGTACTGAAAATTTCTTGTAGGTATTATAATTTATAAGTCACCTGTACTTAATGGGCTCACGAAGGGTTCCATCGTTCGTTGGCATCGTCGAAGGAAAATATTAAAAAGAAACTTTATGTTCCTCTCCTATAAAACGCCAATTTCATATGTAAGGACCTAATAGTAGTGTCAGAACTCGGGATACAGGAGACGGCAAGTCGCCTCCAACTCCCCAGGCATTCGCTTGGAACTTCTTCTTCGTCGTTCCCTCACTGCTGAGGATCGCGACCACATACGACGCGTTTCCAAGCCATGCGCTCCTCTGAAGCGCGGACCGCTCTGTGCATGCTGCCACCGACT
Organism: Hecatera dysodea; assembly: GCA_905332915.2. NCBI lineage: Eukaryota > Metazoa > Arthropoda > Insecta > Lepidoptera > Noctuidae > Hecatera > Hecatera dysodea. The sequence continues at coordinate 20,638,939 of HG995300.1, read as the reverse complement.
GCCCTCTTTATGGCATCGGACCATCTTGCCGGTGTTCTACCCTGAGCGCGGTTTCCTTCGACGCGGCCCAATATCATGAGCCTTTCCAGATTATGCTTGGATGAACTTGGATGCCGGTGTCACCCTAATAAAGAACATCTTTAATGCCTGGGAAGATTCACAAGATGCTATTGGAATTTTTTGCGATCTCTCGAAGGCGTTCGATTGTGTCAACCATGAGACGCTTTTGTTGAAACTCGAGCATTATGGGATTAGGAATACTTCCCTTGATCTGCTTAGATCATACTTGAAAGACAGGCAGGTTAAAGTACAGGTAAACGGTGTAAACTCACTAGGGTCTAAAATGACAATGGGCGTTCCGCAAGGTTCAATATTGGGTCCATTCCTTTTCTTAGTCTACATAAACGATTTGCCCCAATTGCTTCAAAATCAACCAAAGATGGTGTTATTTGCTGATGACACATCATTAATATTTAAGATAGACCGACGATCACTAAATCTTGATGACGTGAATAACTCTATTCATCAGGTCCAACATTGGTTTACGGCAAACAATTTGGTACTAAATGAAAAAAAGACTAAATGTATTAAATTTACTTTACCTAATGTTAGAAGCAACGAATGTGACATCGTATTGAATGGACAAAAACTGGAATATATTGATCAGATGGTTTTCCTAGGAATCACTTTAGACGAGAAATTGCAATGGGGACCTCACATAATATCTCTTGCGGGGCGGCTTAGCTCAGCCGCTTATGCTATTAGAAAGATAAGAGAGTTAACAGATGTAGAAACCGCGCGTTTGGTCTATTTTAGTTATTTTCATAGCATAATGTCGTACGGTATTCTGCTGTGGGGTCGGGCTGCTGATATGGAATCCATATTTATTTTGCAAAAGCGTGCTATTAGAGCCATTTATAATCTTTGTCGCCGCGATTCTCTTAGGGAACTTTTTAAAAAGATTAATATTATGACAGTCCCTTGTCAATTCATATATGAAAATATTATGTATGTGAGGAAAAATCGACATATTTTTAGCAAAATTAGTGATAGACATAATTTTAATACTAGAAATAGAAATAAATTAGATCAGCCATTATATAGATTAGCTAAAGTACGTACATCTTTCATGGGGTACAGTGTTAAATGTTACAACAAAATACCTTGTGACATATTAGAATTAAATGAAAGGAAATTTAAAACCTATGTTAAAAGCACACTTTGTAAACAAGCATACTACAAGCTAGAAGATTATATTCAAGATAAGAATGCTTGGAAACATGCTGGTCCTGCTCCATAGGACAATATTGGGTGTAGTAGACAAAGACAGGTGTAGTTACTGATCTTTTATAGTTAATTTAACACACACTGATTCATTGTTGGTAATTATATAAAACAAGGATTAAAAAATTGTAAATATGTGAGTACTATATCCCTGACTAGCAAATTTATTAATTTTACCTCTGCTGTCGTTACTTTGTTGTACCTGTTAATAGTATAGTACTTAGTTTTATTCGGGTGCATCGTCCTCACATATAACCAATTGGCTAATGTATACAAAATATTGTAAAACTTATACATATTTGAAAAGAGTAACTATGGAGTTTCTTGTCCGTTCTTCTCCATAAGAATCTACTTTTTGCGAATGGACAACTAGAGTCACTATAATATTTTTATTTTCAAATGTTTTGACGTTCAAAAGTGCCGTTAATGGTCTAGTTGAAATAAATGAATTGACTTTGACTTTTGACTTTGAACGCATAATATGCCCAAAAAGGCTGAGGGCACGTTCCTGGCATATTGCAGAAAGCCGATTGGTGATATGGAGTTCTACCAGTATGGACTCATTCGTTCTCATGGCAGTCCATGGTATACGAAGAAGTCTTCGCCAAACCCACGTTTCGAAGGCGTCGATCTTTTTGCTTTCACGACTTTTGATGCACCATGTCTCTGCTCCATACAAAAATATAGAGAATACCAGTGCATGGACCAATCGAATTTTGGTGTTCCTGCGGATGCCACGGTTTTTCCAGATTTTTCCCAGATTGGTCATTGCACTTTTGGCCATACCAGTCCTACGGCGGACTTCCTCAAGGCAGCTGCCCTCACTTGTGATCAGGGATCCAAGATACACGAATACATCGACTTTTTCATACCCGTCAAAAGAGAGTTCGGGAGAACTTGAGCACGGTCTACCACCATTACTTTAGTCTTGGCATGGTTGACCTTACGCGCGAGCTTAGCGCTTTCTACTTCTATACGCTTCAATAGATCCGCCATCTCGTCTTCACTCGCCGCAAGTATAGTGGTATCGTCCGCATACCTCAGATTAGTGAGTCTTTCATCGCCAACAGAGATTCCGCCGTGCCAACCATCAAGGGCTCTTCTCATAATGTGCTCCCCGCAGAGGTTGAATAATTTTGGGGACAAAATACAGCCTTGGCGCACACCACATTCCGTATGGAAAACTTGTGAACAGTTTCACAAAGCTGGTGCCAACAAGGTACAGATTCTGGATCAAAAAAGTTAGATGGGGGGAGGGACGCCCATTTCAATGAGCACGTCAAACATCGTCTGCCACTGTACGCAATCAAACGCCTTAGCGTAATCTATGAAACACAGGACCACTGGTTTGTTAAATTCACGGCACTTCTCGATCAGATTGCGAATATTCAAAGTTTGCTCACGAGCTCGCTGGTTACGTACGCCCCACGCACCCCTGAATGCGTATGTGTGTGCACCAATCCAGTGGGAGCTCGGGGGTGAGACGGGGGGCCGGGAGGAGGCAAATAAAACAATCGTTTATGACTTCTTCTTGTTCCGCAGGTTTCGGCTCCTTTTCTTCTAGTTGTTGCTTCTTCGACGGCTGTGTTGCGACTGTGTCGGACTCTTTTTTTTAATGGACCACTCGCATTTCAGCACTCTGAGGCTGGTTACTGCTTAACCGGACAGTTAACAGTCGAAGCGGACAAATGAACGCTACAGATTATATGGAACAGATTGACTTGAAACATGATCTGAATGCTGTTTAGTACACCCATAGATATAATATATTTCTATGAATACACCTAATATCATCAAATCAATCAGCCATTCCAGCATTTTCAACGAACGGAAAGGGGTGGCAAAGTGTGATTGTCTTGGAAAGAATACTTTAATCCCGGGAATATAGTCCCTTGGGATAGTTTTTAAATATTACATGAGTACGTGTGTTCCCCGTGGATAACATTATCCAGCCTCCTCTGCCTTCGTTTTCTTTACTTTGGGCAGCTCCTCCTACTAATTGGACTGCGTCATGCGTTGATGGTGGCTATAAGACAAGGCAGCAGGTCTTAGATGGACGGCGCAACACCAACGTTACCCTGAGTGTCCCCACCGAGCACATCTCACGGACCTAGCGCCACGTCCCGCGCCGCGCCGGAACCCTTCAGACACCGAATACACAGTTAGGAGCGTGGCGGGGGGGCTCGGGGCTCGCACGGCGCGGGCGCATAGCTTTCGGCGCACAAATAAACAAACCAGTTCCATCCCCCCCCGCACCGTCCGCGCTATCTATACCCGCCGCGCCCCGCGCGCACCTGCAGCCTCCGCGCCGTGCCCGTTTAATGCACGAATTGAACTTTCGGTATCTGGATCTCCGCCGCGCGCCGTGCGATGCTCTCGTTCATCACTACAGTCACTAGCGACCAACGACTCGCCTCTGCACGAGTGTGCAATCCTATCAAAGCATCAGGATTTCGGGTACATATTATGTACCTGTGAATTATGAAATAATCACATATTACTACTTCTCTGAACGATCATAATCCACAATGCAGTTACATCGAAATCCCAAGAAAAACAGACTATCTATTATTCTGTAGAGTTCTTTCGAAAGGTGACTTAGTTATTTTGTGCTACTGTCTCGCTCGACGCCTTATGCATACTAACTTGTCAATTGTAAAACGTTATTATCAAGTACCTATGTACGTGAGGTAAGACGTACAAACGTTTGAGGTTTTTACGGTACTACGGTTACGGAAGTACGGAGGTCGTTTGCCAAATACACAGGAACTAACATTTCTAATGTAGGTGTCGCTCGTGCCGCCGCTGAGTGCGCCGCCCCTCGCCCCAAGGGGCGCGCGGGGCAGGAGGGGCGCGGCGGCGGCGCGGGCGGCGGCGGCGGCAGTACGCGGGTGTACGCGAGCGCGACTGGTCGCCGTTTTGAGCTCTGAGCGGCGCGGCCGCGGACTGTGATGCGAGCGCGCCGCCCGCCATGGCCACGCTCGGCCTCTCCAAGGTGTTCATTCTCGACAAGTACTTCACCGAGCTGCAGCGCTTCTGGGAGACGGAGAAGAAGCTGCAAGGTGAGCGCGCCCCTGCCCCGCGCCGCGGCCACGGGACTGTGATGATTATTACTTTTTGTGTCGTGTTCGGCGCTCGAAAGCTCCGCGGAGTACTTTGTGTGCGTGCGCGCGTGTGTAGAGTATCTGTCTGTGAATGTGTCGAATTGCTTTTAAGCTGTTTAGAGGATCTGGCTCCGACGCTCCGTACGCTGTATGGTGCAGTCGCCGCTCTCGAAGGCTCTGTTCTTATACACTCAAGTTTCTACGATACTCGCACTCTTGTACTGATGTTGAATGTAATCACTAATCAGAAATTGCCGTAAATTTAGATTTCGTTATATACCAAGAAGTCCATTCATGTATTTAACTAACGTAGTACATTAGAGATTTTACGAATGCTACCGTACCATCAATCTCTACCACAGGCGCGGTTGCGTGCTATTCCCAATTCGTGTCGTGTGCGTAGCTCACCTGACGGAGCCTGCGCGGGCGCCGCTACCTGCGCATTGTTGTCGCACCGCCGCCGCCGCCCCCGCCCCACCCCTCCTGAGGCTTCTTCACATACAAGGTCCCAAGCCGCGGTGACGAAGTGCTAAAAAAGTTGTAAGCAAAGATCACAAGGTATCTCGGTCCTTTTGGATTCGAGAAGTCTAATTTATTTTTGAATGGAAAGCAGTCGTAAGTAGAGCTTGTCTTAGTTATAGGCAGGAAGTTTATTTCTACTTCAGACCATCATATATAAACTGTTCCAAGCCAGTTATCGCATTTCGGTCATTCAGATGAATCCTACACTCAGTCTTTAAAATAGCGACGAGTACAGCACACTCGGCGCACTTGAGCACGGCCGCAGTCGGACAGGCAGCTCACAGGATAGTATGTCCTCCTGCGCCTGCGCGCCTCTCGCTGGCGGCGCTGCTGGACTGCTGGACTGCTGGACGGGCGCCGCGCGCCGGCAGGTGCTGTGCTCTGTGGCCTGCTGGTCCCTGCTAAGACACGTGTATTTAATTGTCTTTTACAATCTCGTCTCTGTTTCTTATAAACCTCGAGCAGCTGTGCCGTGGCCATCGAGAAGGTCAAGAGTCAGGGTATCATGATCTTTGAGAACATGGAGTTTGCTCCCAAGTGGTCAGTAAAACAAAAGTGTTGTTCTGGTAAATTGAACAAAACTTAAAAATCTCACATAGGTTTAGGGCTGCCATCTATACAGATATCAAGCGCTAATTAATAAAAACGTTTGAGTAAGTTGAACCCGCGGTTAACAGCTATACATACTGACTAAGTGGAATATTTGCAAATATTTTAATATAACGTAGTCTAAAAATGTTGCGCTGATTGGCAAACGAGAAAACAACTAGAAAGGCAATAACGTTAACGTAACCTTCTCATGCCGAATCGCGAAGCGACCAGTACCGGCGACTAACCCGTGGATAGCTGAGTTAAGGCAACATCACACACGCACACTTCTGTGTTCTCTAACTGAAATCTAAATGGAGTCATTGGAGATGTCGCTTGTCGCTTGATTAGAATACATTTAAGGTGTGTATGGTGTATGTCAAAATGCTCTCAAGGCGTTTTGGAATGACTCGCAGTCGTAATGAGGTCGTTCCTGCGAGTGTGGCGGGCGCGGTGCGCGCGCATGCGCTGCGTGCCACCGGCGCGCTCGTGACCCGCGCAGCTGCACTCGCTCCTTTATACATTCAGTGCGGGCGACGCAGCGCGCTCCGTGCGGCCACGAGCGCGGGGCCCTCTAGCCCGCGCCGCGCACCACACACACACACCACAGAGTACATTTATGTACCAGCGCAGCCTGCCTATCTAGTGTTCGAGTGAGCTGCATGCTCCACGTGAAAGGCAGCCCCGCCCCCCGCTGCCCCTAACGGCACGTAATAGATACAAGCGCGAGCCACGCTAATTGAGCTTTGTAGCTAGTTCTCGAATACATAATGTGTCACCAGATCATTGCAAAACTCCGTTAAATTATAAAATATCTTTTGCCAACTGAAGATTTGGAATATTTTTTTAAGCATCATGATAGTCTATAATCTCTCGAAGTAATTCTGAGAAATTGTGAACCGACAACATAAACTGACGGGAGAGCAGCGGTGGCCGACTGGTAGCGGCCCCGACTTACGAAGTGTAGGTCGCGGGCAAAAACCCAGCCAAGCGCATTACTTGGTAGTAATTAATCTCATCCACTGCTCTCAAAATGGTGAAGGAAAACATCGTGAGGAAACCGGCATGTCTTAGAACTAAAAATTCGAAGACATGTGCCATTCACCAACCCGCACTGGGCCCGCGTGGTGGTTTACAGCAAATTGCCTCTCCTAGAGAGGAGGCCTGTGTCCCAGCAGTGGGAACACTAAAGGGCTGACTGTGTTATGTTATGTATGAACTGACGACATGTCGGCGACCAATCAGTGTACGGTTCTACATGTATTCGATGTGCCTAGCAGAGTGGCGGCACACTGGGCGCGGGAGCTCAGCGCCCGCCGACACGGATCGTTTAGGTTCGATTGGATGACGGGAACTACAATGAGCGAGCGAACCTAGCTCCCGTCATGCCATTCATGCTAGGTTACTTAAAACCCTGCAGACAGAAATAAGGGGAGGAGGATAGGTAAGAAAATTGCTCGGCAAAATTGTAATCAATCTTTATCCGATAATTTCTCGATACATTATGAAAAAGTGGTTTTATATTAGAATAAATCCCATCCAAATTCAATAGTTTCCAATATATTCGTGTCTTATTAAGAAAAATAAATGTCACGTGATACTCTACTAGGTGACACATACACTACAGCGATGTGCTAGCATAACAAATATGTGCTGGCACAGCGGACTACCTGAAGGGAGTCCTGGCGGCTGCTCCCGTGCTGTGACCGTCCCTGGGGAGGCCGGAGGCGCACGAGTCGGCGGTGTGGCCCGCTGTGGCTGTGGCGGGGTTGGTTCTCACCACGCGAACGATCCCATCGGCGCGGGCTTGCGGTAACATTGTTTCAAATAGCTGACGAGTCTCTTGTCGTTACGGGCACGGAGCCACGGAATCGATCAAAAGTAGATGTTGCTTTAACATGATCCAAACGTTACAGTAACTTGTTCAGATACTTTGATTTGCCTATTGATCAAATGACTAAAACTTAGGAATATTCTCAGCCATGCGCTTTATTGTCGTTGTTTGGTGTATATGAGATGTGTTTGAGATGTGGGCACACATTTCGCCAGATGTAATAGAGGCAAGCAAGCCGACCCCAGGCAGCGACCAGCTGGGAGCTGTAAAGCGATTGGCGCACCACACGAGGCGCGTCGCCGACGGGGCTCCGGGGACAGTACAGTGTGTTCGTCCCGGAGAGCGGGGGGGGGGGCGGCGCGCGGCGTCCCGTTAGCCCTGATCACTGCTCTATCCGCCACATAACTGCCATACTAATGAATACTATGGTGTGCGTGTGATCGGCATCCGGTGCGATTACGGCGGCGCGCGGCGCGGCGCACGCGCACTCGCGCTGTTTTTGCTCGCTGTCACTCCATGCAGCTAACATTGTTGTATCAATTGTTACGAGTGTGCAGAATATTTTTGAAATACACTGACCGACTGATTTGGGGATAGAGTCGCCGGTCGCGCCACGCGAAGGCTCAACTTTGTGCTCCAGAATATACAATTTATACTATTTTATTGTTGTCTGTCTGTACTAACTAATCTCCGAAACGGCAGGACTGATTTCTACGAAACATCGTCAATTTTGACTGCCAGATCAGCTGATATTACTTTTATTTTATTACTAGTAGCGCCCCATGGTTTTACCCACGTAGTTCCCGTTCCCATGGGATAAAATATAGCCTATCTTACTCAGGTTGAATGTAGCTTTCTAACGGTGGAAGAATTTTTGAAATTGTTCCAGTAATTTTTGAGTGTATTCGGTACATACGAAAATATAAATCTTTCCTATTTATAATATTAGTATAGAAGTATAGATAAAAATCAGGGGCTAGAAATTAAAACGGACGAAGTCGCGGTCAATCATAATATGTATTGCACTTTTTGACAATCGTTATAGCAGAAGCTTTCAGAATTACTGTTTGTGTAGCTCCTTCGGTTGTACAATAGAAATGTGGGGTCAGCACATTCGGCGCCAACGTACATACATATGTATGGCGCGATCGGTCAGTTCTTACTGAGATGCCGCTGACACCCCTGGCGTGTGTAGCTACTTTAATGGAAATCAACTGCGGTTTAGTTAATGCGTGAATTCTTTGCGATTTGCGTACCTGTGACAAAACATACATTTAAACGATGTTAGTTGTACTAGAAGCAATCACAACAGTAGCTATACCGTGCGCGCGCGTCTGCTCCGTGAGAGCCGCGCGCCGCCGCCGCCGCCGCCTGTAAAAGACTTCAACGCGCTCGCAGCCGCCACCCACGAGAATAAGCAACTGTTCGAACGTAGTGGCAACAACATAAACTATGTCCAAGGGTGCCGTTTTAAATGTGTATACTTTAACTATACAACACAATGTGTTGTGACTGCAAGTAGGAGTTACAGTTAGACTTTCACAGCATATACGGTATAAATCGGTGTAAACAAAAAGTAAGCCCAACTATAGGGAACTGCTGTAAATCGTTGAGGAATTCCCTCAATTGTCTATGGTCTCCATCATCAGACCTGTAATGGCACTTATAACCCACGTCCAAACACCGGGTAATTACTGTAAGTCGTTGAGGAGTTCCCTCGACTGTCTTTCGACTTCATTATCAGAGCAACTTCAGACCTTCATTAAATAGTAGATAAATAATTAATGAAAAATTGTTTTTTTAGATAATTCATGAAAAAAATAATTAACGCACTAGCCGCCCGACCCGCACGATTTTCGAAGGCTACCATTGACTTCTCTGGGATGCCATCATCAGATCCTGTTCCTTATCCTGGTACCACCCTTGGGATATCTCCTTTACATCAAAAAAAGAATGATCAAAATCAGTTCATAAACAACGAAGTTATCCGCGAAAATACATAATCAATACTTCTTCTCAATACGGTCGAATTGAGAAACCTCCGCCTTTTATTGAAGTCAATTAAAAATAATGCACATTCGAACACAAATGTTAAATACAATATTGAATTGAATTTATCAATCACTAAGCACGTTAGTATCAAAATCTGCATTTGAATTAAATATATTTTCGAAAAACGTTACTTTTTTCCCGTGATTTGGAATCAGCAAAATCGTCGATGTAACGTCGTACAAAATCCTATTAATTAATTCCGACTCTTTGGATAAAAGAGTCAAAAAATTAATTTTTCACGTAAGTTTTTACTCGCTTTAAGCAAGAAAAGCTTCTCTCACCAGAACTATTGGTGGCAGTCGAAGCAGCAGCGGCAGGCCCTCTCGAGGCGGCACGGGTGGGGAAGCGGCTGCTGCCGAGTGTCTTGTCCGTTCTTCTCCATAATCAAGTGACCCTAGCGTCCATTCGCAAAGGTAGATACCTTTGCGAATGGACGCTAGGGTCACTTGATTATGTTAAATGTTTAATGATGACGTTCAATAGTGCCGTTTAATGGCCTTATTGAAATAAACGTTTTGACTTTGACTTTGCCGCCGCCACAGCCCCAACTCGTGTCCACAGCCTTACTTTTCTTCTGTACCAATTTTTTTTTGGGCCAGTTGTGCCGCCCCCCTAATTTTGTCGCCCTAAGCTTCAGCTTTTATGGTAAACCCGGCACTGCATGGTGCGGGGCTTGTCGGCCTCTACGTCCTTTCAATATTTGAGCTTTCCGAGTTTATCAGTTTGTTTTAAAAAAACAACGCATGTTATGGGCCAATCTTAATGCAGGACAGGTAGACATTCAAAGTTACTCCTTAGGTAGGTATGTATTAGGTCATTTACTGGACTAAGGAAGTAACTAAGTGCTGTTGGGCACATTCCAGAACTGTTCAGAGACCTGGTTTACTTAGATCGCTAGTTTGAGTTGAATGCGCGAGTTCGTGCGACTGCACCACAACGTAGATATGTTGACATTCGTCTTGAGGGTGCCGTGTAAAACAAGGAAACCTTTCCTAAACCATGTCTGTCCGTCCGTCCGTCCGTCCGTCTCCGGCTTCACTCGGAGACTATTGACGGTACGGAGCTGTAATGTAGCATAGTTATATATATTAATTACGTCGACAAAGTTGTAAAATATATCTGAAAAATCGTTTATTTTTAAGGCACCTCCCACACAGGTAAATGGGGATGACTTCTGTTTACTGTAGTCTGTTCCATCGTGTGGGATAGCGTCGGATAGCGTTGGATAGGTGTCTGAAAAATGGGGTTCAGCCGAAAGCGCTATTCGAGAGATCATCCGTTTACGAAATATTAAACTTTAACGTGGTTATTTTTTAACCGACTTCAAAAACAGTAGGAGGTTTCTCAATTCGACCGTATATACATCTATACTTATAATAAATGTGTAGAGAGGTCCGTTCTGTACAAGGAATATGTTTTCAAAATAACTATCAGGGGGTGATTAGTGATCGATACTGGTGCCAAAAATGCAATCAGTAAAATTGTTGTCTGTCTGTATGTTCTTTATAGAAACAAAAACTACTCGACGGATTTTAACGAAACTTGGTACAATTATTCTTCATACTCCTGGGCAGGTTATAGTATACTTTTCATCACGCTACAATCAATAGGAGCAAAGCAGTGAAGGAAAATGTTGGGAAAACGGCAGAAGTTACTCCATTTTTTAAGCTTCCATCGCGTGTGTAGCCTTAATGGTTAAAGTTACATAGAAATCATGTATGACGGAAATATTTTACATAAAATTATCTAAAAAATATCCCACAACATCATATGTCTATCTTTTATGGTTGACTCACAATAACACGTTTAACTCCCGATAGCTTAGCAGTTCGGAGCTTTCTGATTATATTTGATTACTCTTACGTTTATAATACTCTCACTCATCCCTAATTAAAAAAGTTAACATTATTACCTATTCAATAAAAAAAGAATCATAGAAATCGGTATAGAAACACTAAACTTATACATGAATACAATAATAAGCCATCGCGCCGCCCGATATTTGGCTGTTGATGCGTTCAGAGCGTTCGACCTTATTGACAGACAATGATTGATAGGTATTAGCAAACCGTGCTTATCAGCGCGACTTTTAGTCTTTAAATAGTTTATTTGAATTTATTTTGTTGTTATTTTATAAAATATGTACTTATTAGTTATTTTGGTAGTGTTTAAATATTCGATCAAATTACAAATTATTAATAGTTTCAATTTTATTTCTTTTTAGGTGAAGTAGTAATAGAAGAAGGAGCATAGATTTTTGGATACCGATAGGTTAGTTTTGGCTTATTTATGTTCTGTTTTATTAGTATTAATTAAGTAAAAGCGTAGATACTTTTATTAATTAGTAGTTATTTATTAATTCGTTATAAGTGGTTATAGGTATTTATTTTTAAGTGAAGTAGGTACCTATAGGTTATTATAATATAATTTTGCACAGGCATTTCAGCTTTACTTTCATTTCTTTTTTTGTTGTAAGTTGTACATATTTCACACACACATAGTGATCTATCAACGCACAGCCCAAACCACTGAACGGATCGGGCTGTAATTTGGCATGCAGGTAGATGTTATGACGTAGGCATCCGCTAAGAAAGGATTTTGATCATAGAGAATGTACTTTGATTTTGATTAATTCTACCCCCAAGGGGATAAAATAGGGGATGAACGTTTGTATGAAACTTTGTCAATTTTAAACCGACCGGGCTGAGAGTTTCAAAATCGGGGCTAAAGTAACTATTCCACGCGGACGAAGTCGCGGGCAGAAGCTAGTATATATGTATGTATGTATGTATGTAAAAGCGGGCTGGTTTCCGCAACTCCACGACTAAGCGCGTATTTTGCGTGCAGGTGGGACAAATGTGTCATTCGATCCACCCCAGCTCCCCTAGGAAGGCCAGCAAGGCCTTGGTGTTGCTAACTATCTCGCAGAGGGTACCTGGGTTTCCGAAGTACTTAGCCCTGTAATCCGCGACTACCGGGCAGCTCAGAAGCAGATGTGCTGCTGTCTCATCCTCCTCCATGCAGGCTCTGCAGAGCGGGCTGTCAGTGACTCCTAAGACATAGAGGTGTTTGTTAAAAGACCCGTGGCCAGTTGTAACGGCTGTGACTGTACGTAACTGTTGTTTGTTCAGTCTTAGGGCTTGTTTCGTGAAGCGGCCGTTGATAGAGGGAAGTGCCTCTTTGGCCTGCCTGCACTCACCATGGTTCGCCCATAGGTCGTGATGTTTGTCTCTAGTACGCTTCCTTACCAGATTGCGTAGACACCCGAATGGTAGTGGTACGATGGGATCGGGTCCCATCGCCACCATACTCGAGCCCCTTCTAGCGAGTTCGTCCGCAGCGTCGTTACCTCGGGATTCGCTGTGTCCCTTGATCCATTGTATGCCCAACCAGCAAAACAGTCTCAGAACTCGCACTTTTTAAGAGTAGTAGGCTTAAAGCGCTCTTATATTTGTTTTAGAACATACCATGGATCCTATATTACTTTTAGACAAGCCGGTATGGCCTCAAGAATGGTCAGTCTCATAACCAAGTCTCATATATGTATATAAGAGCATTTACTAAGACTAGTTGCACTTGAGAAAAACTTGCTCTTATATGGGTATTTTCTAAGCTTGTTTGATTTTATATTAGACTTGCTAAATGCTATTAATAGATGTCAGACTAATATCAGCATAGCTTAAGAGTACTGTGAGTACGTGCATTTCTGATCTTATTTGAAACTAATATAAGATCAATACCACTGGTTAAGTATGATATTAGAGTGATTTGGGTTCAACATATTTACAATATAAAAGACAAGACCCATATAAGAGCGTTTGATCTTAGATCGATTTTGGGAATAACTAATTTAAATAGTTTTAAGAGTAATTTTGCTGGCCATATTTTATTTTAAGTTTTTATATTTAATTATATAATGGATTACAAAAACTGGAAAAGTTGAAGAAAACTGGTGGCTACAGGAGGAAAATTGTAAAGAAGTACAATGAAATGTTGCGAGGAACCCTAATTTATTCCAATATGGAGTTATCTTTAGTATACCGAATGCTAATATTAGAGTAAACAATCTTACATTAGTTTAATAGTGCGCTTGTAAAATGCAGCTATAAGTACTAATGGCGACACTATCAATACAAATTAACAAATAAAATAATTAAACGAGAACAGGAAATACCTTATTTAACAAGGCGCATGAATTTTGAAGCGTAAAACGAGGTCTATTTAACAGTAAATAATAAATTCCAATACGATTACTTACCGTATAACTACTTTTATAGGTACTAAAGTGCCGTACCACACAGTATAAACATTAACTTCACACAATATTAACTTTAATTTGTTTCATTTAATTTCAAGCCAACACTCACACAAACTTTTAAGTTGGATCTGACGAAAAATTCTCAAAATATTCTAACCTTAGACCAATATAAGCCTATGCAGGCTTACATGATACTTACGTAAAAGCAATATTAGCCTAAGTCGGCTTAAATTAACTTTGGCTAGATTTCAGTAAGTGCAAACAGCATTCAATTAGACTGATATTAGAACGATATTAAACTAAATAAGCTTATAATTGGTGCCCAAATCCGGGCTTATATCATTATATAGGAGTGATTTAAGAGCAACAAAACAGTAGTCTAGAGATTGTTTTAAGCCTAGTTTTTGCTGGTTGGGTGGTCACCTTGTTGTAACTACCAACCTGGTTCAAACGCTGGTGACACTCGAGGATCAGTCCAGAATTAACCGTGTGGCTGTCCAGAGCTTGCAGGACGGCCATGCTGTCCGAAAGTATGCGTATTGAGTGGTCCTTAACTTCCCTGTTCAGAATGGCTGAAGCGGCCAGGGAAATGCCCATGCATTCAGCTTGAAAAACTGTGTTATGGACCCCCAATGGTGTGGCTATGTGAATGTTGAGATCCTCCGAGAAGACTCCCGCACCCGTGCCAGTACCTGTTTTAGATCCATCGGTGAAGATCCGCAGCTCAGCGGGGCATAGCCCCTCGCAGCGGTGGTCCTCATACAATTGGATTTTGTATTTTTTGTCAAAAATAAATTGCTTGGGTACCCGATCATTGATTGCTTTTGTTAAGGGTAGTTCTTTGTTGATCTCCTCGATTAGAGTGGTGTGTAGTGTTCCTCTCTTACCCCAGAGATTCAATGTTTTAAGGCGGACTGCTGCCATTGTCGCTTCCTGTTGTATGAATAGGTGTAGCGGGGGAAGTCCCAGTATGGCTTCCAGTGCCGCAGTTGGAGTAGTCCTCATGCAGCCCGTAGTCGCCATGCAGGCCAGCCTTTGCATGTGTTGCAGTTTATTTACGGCTGTAACTAGCTTTGTGCGGGTCCACCACACAACGGCCCCATAGGTGATCATGGGCCGAATTACTGCGCTGTATAACCATAGTATAATTTTGGGGGATAGGCCCCACTTCTTACCTATCATTTTCTTGCATTGCCAGAAGGTAATGCATGCCCTGTTTAGTTTATAATCTAGATGATTGCTCCAGTTTAGCTTGCTGTCTAGGATAACTCCTAGGTACTTAACCTCGTTAGACAACTGGAGTTCTGTATTAAAGAGCTTAGGTAGGCGGTAGTGGCCTTTTTTTTTTTTTTTTTTTTTTTAGTGGCCTAGTGCTCGCTTTTGTGTAAACATAACTAGTTCAGTTTTAGTGGGGTTCACTGACAGGTCATATTCTCCACACCATTTCTCCACGATGCGTAGTGCTTGTTGAGTGAGGTTACAGATCGTTCCAGTCACCTTCCCCGGCACGAGGATTGCGAGGTCGTCTGCATACCCTATTGTGTAGAATCGATGTTCATTGAGTTTGGTAATGAGGTCATTAATTACCAGGTTCCACAGAAGGGGGGAGAGCACTCCTCCCTGTGGGCAGCCTCTAGCTATGAAGGCCATCTGCTGCTCCTCCTCAAGACGAACTGATCGTTTGCTTAACATGTTGGTAATCCAGTCATTAAGTACCTGTTCTACACCGTGCTTGGAGAGAGCGGCACTTATACTGGAGAAGTTTGTCTTGTCGAAAGCTCCTTCGATGTCTATGAAAGTGCCCAGGCAGGATCCCTTCTGGTGTATCGCTTCCTCTATCTGGCTAACCACCAGATGAAGAGCAGACTCTGTCGACTTACCCGAGCTATATGCATGTTGGTTACCATGTAGAGGTAATGTTTTTAGAGCGCCATCTCGTAGTTCCCTTTCGCACAGTCTTTCCATTGTTTTCAGAAGAAAGGAGGTCAGACTTATAGGTCGATAGGATTTGGCGTTTGTGTAGTCACTCTTACCTGGTTTCGGAATGAATATAACTTTCACCTCCCTCCATCCTTTAGGAACGTATCTGAAAGCCAGGCACGCTCTCATTAAGGGTACCAGTCTTGTTGCGACGGCATTTCCCCCCCACTGCAGCAGGGCAGGGAACACACCATCAGGACCGGGAGCCTTGAAAGGTTGGAAGCTTCTGATGGCCCATTGGAGTTTTTCCAGCGAAATCATCTTCTCTGCATAACGCCAATCTTCCTCTGATGGTGTTTGAGTATCGTCACGCCATTCTGTTACCTGCGCGAAAACGCTGCCTGGGAAGCTAGTATATAATAAAATATATGTTACCGACCAAACCCAATTTCAGGACAAACTAGTTTTGCGTAGTCTAAACTAGTTCTTTCTATAAGCGATACGGTTAATTGGTATAGCCTATTCCAAACTAATTTGTCCTAAGCCCGATAGGATAAATCAGTTTAGGCTAGGCCGAACTAGTTAATCCTGATATACTTAAATACGCACACTCCAGGATGCTATGAACTCCCTCCACAGCGCGGACCCGAGACGCACTTGGCCGGGTTTTAGTGTTCCGAACGACCGTATGGAAAAACGGAACCCTTGTACGGTGTACGTCTGTCTGTCACAGCCAATTTTCTCAGAATCTACTGGACTGATTCAATTGAGGACAAATTCGTACTTCTGTGACCCAAACAAGGAGTCACATTTGGGGTACAAAACGGGGAAAAAAGAACTGTGACATCAAATAAAAGGGATTTTTGTGAGGGTCTCAAATATATATAAACGCATTATAAGAGAAAACGGTTGTATGTTATTTAAGAAAATTAAAAAAAATGCCACCTTTATCTCCGAAACTACTGAGCCATTAATGAGCCCAACATTTTAACTTAGGTGATAGTTTTTCCTAACTTTCAAATTATTTTATAGTATTTATTTAGGAATTTTAATTAAAACATGATATATGATGATGACCTTCGTCCGAGTGCTCGTATTCGCTTCTGACGGTGAGCGTATTTTTTCAACCGACTTCCAAAAAAGGAGGAGTTTCTCATTTTGACTGTATATCTTTGTATTGGAAGTACCGATTTTGATGATTCTTTCTATATATTCGAAAGCTGGTGCTAGTCGTGTGGTCCCATTTAAAGATTGAGATCTGACGACTATTATTTGAGTTATCCTTAATAATGCGAAGAGCATCTTAGTATTTCAACGTGGTCCCTTTCTAGTTTAGTGAAGATGACTAACAGATATGATAGGAAACGGAACTCTTCAATAAATGATAGCAAATCGTTCGGGATTGCTGAAATCCCATGTTTATTTATGGGTAGTAATAAAAGCTCCAACAAAAAAAAGAAGAATTGTCCTTACTCCAAATATTAAATATACTGCCTAAAATACTAACTTTCCGACTACTTTTGTCCGAATAAAAATGATTAAACGACCGAATGAGATACTGAAATCTTCGAAAAATAAACATGACTGGTTATTGCTACAATACTTTTCTACCAGCATAAATTACGTTCTGCTGAAAACTATGCTTTGTAATTTTTATATTTACTTGCCTACTATTAATTCATAAATAACCATTCATATTTCATAGACTGTGGTGCTATTTTAACTGTAACATTATACTGAAATTATTATTCTGAGTGGTTATACAGAAACTTATAAAAAATTTAAAATGTACTTGTAACAATAACTTTTACATGCATCATAAATCATGAATTTTACTTACAACGGGTATGCTTCGATATCGGTAATTCTCCTTCGGTGTAATTAATAATATCAGTAATGTAAATATATTTAAACTCCTACTGTTTTTTATCATAACGCTTTTTTATCCCTAAACATAAACATTTACTAAGTGTAATAAATAATATATGTCGGTAGAAGACGATATTTATAGTTTTAATTTGAGGGTAAATAGTAACTGATTCCCATCTGCGCTAAGATAGGTCGACGGAGCCCCGCTGAGCGGGGCTCCTATTTCTGGGTGGTTTAAAAAAAATAACCACGAAGGCTTAGGCGGGAGCTCCGCTCCGCTTCGCTCCCGCCTTAGCCTTCTAACCTAACCTATCCGTGTCGTGGTACTCTGAGTCAGGGTGTTAACCATAATGACGTTTTTTATATATATTTAACGTTAGACCTAATGATTTTATCGGAGTTGAAAATTTAGGTGAACTTTGGCGCACCCTATTTTCATCATTATTGAGAGTTAAAAATAAATTTGATAACCAACAATAGAAATTAAAAAGTTCATGCAAGTTGTAAAAATATGATTATTTTTACAAATCTCTGTTGTCGGTAACTTAGTCATTTTGTCGGAGGTTCAGTATTCTATCCGGAAGTTTAGTTTTATTATTCGAAGATCCATTTTGTTTTAGGAGAAAATGTAATTTGAACATGCTCTTATTTGTTGTTAAATTGGATATTTTCTTTAGTTTTTGTTTTGGGTTTTTTGTCGGTAATAATTAGAATAATAGTCAACCACAGATCGCTGGAGATTAATTTGTTTTTCGGAACCATTATTATTTCCCTTTTTTTATTGTTTGCACCAAAGGGATTGGTACGTTTAGGTGGTGTGTATCACTAAAAAGTGAAAAATAAAAATACTTCTACACAAAAAAAAACAAAAGTACAAAATAACTTTAATTTCGGAAGTCGGTGTTCAAAAAACGAAAAAGCAATCAAAAACACTGAGTAGATAGAAGTCGATTGTATTTTTTTGTAAAAGTTTTTTAATCTTAGCCCGAAGGTTCAACCTTGTTGGGGATTATAGTTTTGTGAATTTTAAACTGAGCTATTTAATTATATAATAATTTTAATTATGAATTAATAATATAAAATCATAAATAAATATTGTATTTTCATCAAATAAAAAAAGAATTTAAAAAAGTGGAGGAGGAATGAGGAAACGAACATGGCAAACAAAAAAATCTACTTTAAAAGGCGTAAAGGCGCATAAGCGTACGTAAGGCGTAAAATGTGGTTAATGTTTTTACCGAGTACCTGGAAAAACGTCGCGATATCTCGGCTTCACAACGGACTCACTTTCGGCTGAGGCGCCTGTTCCGCCTCACACACGCACCTACATACTCTGCCGAAATGAACAACAATTAAATATACCTACCTACGCCAAATTGTACTACAAATCGTAAATCGGAAACCCATTTTTAAATTTAAAAAGTTCTAGGTAGAAGTTCTATTATCTAAAATTGTTCAAGTCTCAGTTAAGGATGTTTTTTGTGCTGTTCCAATATAAATCTGGGTATTGAGTGCAGAAGTGAAATCAAAATTCTTACAAAATGGCTACTGTCGTCGTTATCGCAAGCGCAAACATTAATCAAGTAAACGAATCAAACTGTCAGTAAGGCAAAGGACATGTGATTCATACAGCCTTTTCTTTATAGAATGGGAAATCATCAAATGACTTCTCCCGCTCTGGGCGGAGCGGAAGGGAGCGTCAGACTCTTACTGACTAAAACCCACCCGTGTTCCTTCTTGTGCCCTTTGCGATCCAGGGCCGCGGTGACTCTTTCGAACAAATTCCGCAACCGTAGCAGGCACTGACCCTATGGGGCCCCGACTTCTTTGCTGACGGCTCTTTAAGGCGCGCGTGGAACGCGACGCGCCGTCGACTCGGGCCTGGTTGCTATCGGACGGCGAGCCACCCATAGCTCGCCATCCGCAGGCCCCCGCCTACGGTGGCCGGGAATCGCCCTGCGTTTCCCAACGCCCGGGGCGTCTTCTTCTGTTGCGGCGGCTGGAGCGAGAGGTTTCCCTCTCTCGCACGCGTTCCGCCTCCTCCTTCGCTAGCATTACTGCTTCGTAGAAGGAGGCGACCGCTTCCCATGCCTCCTCGCTCCGGACCATGGCTTGAACCAGGGCCGGACGCGAGAGGTCGCCGCCGCCGATCGCCTCGACGAGGACACGGCGGTGCTCCGCCCAAGCAGGGCAGAGTGATTCATACAGCCTACGATACGTTTTCTGTTTTGCAAATAATTGGATTTTAATTACTAGTACACATAGGCCGAATTATATTAAATTAACGAAAGCTCTGCACTAACTCTATAAAAATTTCGTTAAGGATTTTTTTGAATATTCTTGTTTAGCTGAATGTTACTTGCTCTTGCCAAATAAACACTGACCTCCAATAAAAATAAGAATGAATTTATCTAGTTAAATATTTCAATCAATATTTAACTAGATCTCTATACATATGTATAGAACTAGATTTCAATCCCCTGTATATCGACTCGAAATAAACAAGTCTTGAGATCCTTCTTATTTTCTTCACTTTTCTTTCCATAAGAACCTTCTACAAAGTATTAGAAAATATAAAAAAGCCATGAATTAAATTGGTAACGTCATTTTCTAATTATGGCGTGACCAAGAGAAACAGGAATTCATTTTTATATTGAAGTATATAAAAATGAATTCCTGTTTCTATATAAAACCAAAGCCCACCCCGCACTGCACACTTGGTGGTGTGCGCCTCCCGCTCGGCGCCGACGCACTCAAACGTCTCGTGTCTATTTCGCTCTCAGCTCTCTTGTTACATTACAACGCGGACATTTACAACGTTATTGTTCGAACTTACTGCTAAGTATATTCATGTATGACGGTGGAATGCCATGTACCTAAATCTGTTTCAGCCCGATTTCTCGACCCAAGAATTTTTATCCGCGAACTGGTTTGTGAGTCAAGAGTTGTTGAGCGTTCACGTTACTGTAGGATTCCTTTGTCTAAGCTGCTTTCTATAGTAGGTACAGACTCGAACGTCGCGCCGTGGTGAGTGCGCGAGCCCACCGCCGCCCCGCGCGTGCTTTCATAACGCGCGCTACACCGCACTGTGAACTGAACGCTTTGTTTTAATATTGCACCATCAAGCTCGGTGCTCGCAAACAATCTACCACCCTTCCTTTTCGTCGTCATGTTTAGTTAGGTCATATTGAACATTCCACCGGCTGCCTATTTACGAGTATCTCCCACATTGGGTAAACTCAGAGCTCGAACTAAGGGCAAGCTGGGAAAATGCCCAGAGCGGCAAAACGGAGGGTGTCAGGCGGTAGCAGGGCTTCGTCCTCAATTTTATACGTAGCAGTGAAATATCTTATAAAAATACCATGCCTGGCAACCCGCCAAAATAGTACTTTTTTAAGATTTTCCTTTAAACAAAAAAAAACTCCAACATATAAGTGTAAGTTTTGTTTTCTAATTGTCTTAGTGATGTCTCCTAAGAGTTATAAGACACCACTTAGCAAGCCAATATGAAAAATAATAAAATCGGACTTTCCATGCCAAATCATGTCAGCGGACCGATTTTATATGGGAGGTCCGACTTTTTATCATATTTCGCCCTGTTTCTTGGAGAAAGTTATTCAATTTCATGCTGCATGCATTAGCAACCTGAAAAATTTGGACAATGACTAAATATCACCTTTCATTATGTAGGTATACTTACAAACACACTCTCGTGAATTCTTATATTACTTGTTCTGTTCAGAAGCCGTAGTCGCCTAACGTACCTATGTGAATATTATGCAATTAAAACAATATCACTTAACTTACTTATATTATCCCATCTTTGAAATAGCAAGCTCATGACGTATATGGTGTTAGGCGGCAAATACAATTTTTGGAGCGGCTATACAGAGTGAAAACTTTCAGTGGGCGGTAAGGGGAAGTACCTTATCCGTTGCAGCTACACGAAAATGGTCTTAGAATGCTATCTATAATTTTTTATGGAATTTTGATACCCAATCACAGTTTTTCAAAAAAAAGTAACGGTGAGCAAGAAAATAGCCATTTTACACATTTTTGTTTGATGCCAATCGATTCTATTCCTAATACTGACTAATAACTTTTATGGGACCAACCATCGTTGGATTAGGTACTCAACAAGTAACAAATCGCAAAAAGCTTTTCTCATACATTTTGTAAAGAATTTGTGTAACTGAAATACAAAAAATAAAATACAAGACAAATGATCGCGTAGATGGTATGTAATTCTACACATCAAAAGAAGGCATATTTATTTCCTTAACCTAACTTGATGACGTTATTCTTACTTAAAATTTTGCTTCTTGCCCTTTTCTATTTTTTTTAATGGGAAATCATCAAATGACTTCTCCCGCTCTGGGTGGAGCGGAAGGGAGTGTCAGACTCTTAATACTGACTAAAACCCACCCGTGATCTTGCTTGTGCCCTTTGCGTTCTAGGGCCGCGGTGATTCTTTCGAACAAATTCCGCAACCCTAGCAGGCACTGGCCCGTCTTCGTTGCCGACAGCTCTTTGAGGCGACCTGGCGACCTATTATGACGTCTTAAATCCATCATGATTTCTGTGTCAGAGAGAGACGGAGTTACACAAGACGAATAGCACTATCTCTTTCTCTCACACGAATCATGATAGCATTGCTTCTGTTGCGGCGGCTGAAGTAAACCTTCCCTGGACTTCCACAAATAATTCAAAACCAAAATGAGCCAAATCGATCCAGCCGTTCTCGAGTGTTAGCGAGACTAACGAACAGCAATTGATTTTTATATAATAATATATAGATATACTTATATATATATATAGATAGATAATAGATAACAAGCTCGAAATTTGTATGTGTTTGTGTTATACTAGCTGCTGCCCGCGACTTCGTCCCCGTGGAATCCCCGATTTTAAAACCTTATTTATCGCTGCTCTGCTCCTATTGGCTTAAGCGTGATGATATATAGCCTAAAGCCTTCCTCGATAAATGGTCTATTCAACCCAAAAAGAATTTTTCAATTCGAACCAGTAGTTCCTGAGATTAGCGCGTTCAAACAAACAAACAAACAAACTCTTCAGCTTTATAATATTAGTATAGACTAGCTGCTGCCCGCGACTTCGTCCCCGTGGGATCCCCGA
This sequence comes from Hecatera dysodea, assembly GCA_905332915.2. NCBI lineage: Eukaryota > Metazoa > Arthropoda > Insecta > Lepidoptera > Noctuidae > Hecatera > Hecatera dysodea. Next base: position 20,616,372 of record HG995300.1, on the reverse strand, counting down.
TTTTAAAACATTCTTTATCGCTGCTCCGCTCCTATTGGCTTAAGCGTGATGTTATATAGCCTAAAGCCTTCCTCGATAAATGGTCTATTCAACCCAAAAGGAATTTTTCAATTCGAACCAGTAGTTCCTGAGATTAGCGCGTTCAAACAAACAAACAAACTCTTCAGCTTTATAATATAAGTATAGATTGAGTCAACAAAAAGATCTGAACCGTCACTAAAAAAGCTTTTGCGTAAAATTTTCATACAAAATGTATAGGAGATTTTTTGCGATTTGTGACTTTTTGAGTACTCCAACGACGGTTGGTCCCATAGAAGTTTTTGATCAGTATTAGAAATAGGATTGATTGGCATTTTTTTTGTGTAAAATGGCTATTTTCTTGCTAACCGTTGCTTTTTTTGAAAACCTTTGAATGGGGATTAAAATTTTATAAAAACCTAGCTATCACCTTTCCCATTTAAAATGCCGACCAGCCCTGATATCTCTTGGTACGTCGAATCAAGTTGATTCTTAATTTTGTACTACTTCAAATTAAATAATAATACTAGGTAACAATTTTACAAAGCGATCTTTTTTAAGACATACGATTTGAAGAAGCACGTGGCAAAATAATACACTAATCGATGTTCTAGGTTCAGGTTAAGGTTAAGTCCGTGTGAACATACCGAGTGTCGTCCGTGTCTCGAAAGGACTCCAAGCCGCTGATTCCGGATGTCATTCGAAGATCTTCGACAGTCGGTACGGATTGTCAGGTGGCATAGCAACTCACCGATATACATAATTCAGCAGTTGAACATTTTTGTCTTGTCTTTGATGTCGCGACGGGCCTATCATGGCACATCGCCCCTGCCCGTGGGTGCGTGCCATTAAGTAATGCGCCTGGCTGGGTTAGAACCCGCGACCTACAATTCGTACGACGACGGGGCCGTTACCCCTCGGCCACCACTGTTCACATAGGCTTTTAGGAGCGAGCGGCTTAATCAGAAGTTGTCCGGCCGGACCGGTTGTAGTTAGGGTTTTTTAATTTTGAGAAAAGCACACTTATTCTTGAACACATTACATTCAAATATCTTTTGATAAAGTGAAGCAATTCCGATGAAACCAAAACTACGTTATCCTCACCATTACGCACAATTTTAATGAATCAAAGTTTTCTATATTACTTTTGTACTTTCTACGTAGACAAATAGATAATCAAGCAAAAGTTGAAAAAATGCTGGCGAGTCGCAGGCCAGCTCGCCACACATCGTGACGCACGCCCGAATCCGGCGCGTGTGAACACGAGCTGTCGACACGGAGAGCTGCTGCGCATTCCGGGGAGAGCGCAAAGTGCGCGTCTCCCAAGCTCGTCATCGTACGCTTAATGATGGCCGCTACGAATGTCCTCACTAATATTAGCTCTGATGAAAATCTCTTTTTGATTTACTTTCAGAGCAGCATGAGCATTCAGTCGTATTATCGCTTCACAAAAAAGAGCATTAAGTATGTATGTACCTACATACCAATGTGTACTTTAAACAATAAACATGAATGCGAGTCCATAAGCAGATAGTAAAGTAACGCATGACACACGAGGCGCTGCCGCGGCGCGGGCGCAGGCGGCGCGTGCTCGTCGTTTTTGCGGCGGAGCCCGGCGCGCACTGCGAGCGTCATTAGACACGTACTCGTGCGTGCTGCCACTAACGGCGACCGCGTCCAGCCACCACTGCGCGACCAGCTACGATCTACTGCATACTACTACACTTTTTGTTAGAGATTCCGACCAGATTGTATATAATCTATACTTATATAATCCCAAAATGTAGGACTTGAGACTCAGATTCTGGTAAGTTTCTTGTCCGCTAAGTGTGCAGATACCTGTTCGGCCTTTTAACTGGTAATCCAGCTTGTACGGTAGAGTTTTGATTGAAATCAAAGCTTTCATGTCACGGGTGCAAATAAAGCTTTATCTATTGCGTGTAGAGCACTTAGCCGGCGCGCGCGGCACGGCCGGCCACCGCACGGTCAGCTGCGCGCGCGCCTCATTTTTTGTACTGTGACTCAGCAGCCAGCACTGATCGTTCTCACGGTCGCATCAGGTATAAGGATTCCATAAGCTTTATCATACTCATTGAAAATGCTTTTATTAGTTAGCATGTTTTGCACATTATTCGATAGGTATACGTGGTAGGTTTATGCTCACAAAATGTTGAAATTGTGCCTGTAGGTTGTAGTCGCTTTAGCGGACGAACGTGTATTCCGAACGGTTCAGAAGTAATACCAATAATGTATTATGTATTTTTATTATTCAATTCCTAAAGTTCACAGTAGTTTTCCTATAGGTACATGTAGTTAAACTAAAGTTCTAATTCTATTTAAAATTCAAAATTTCATATGAGTTGTTATCGTATATAACCCTTGTTTTATATAAATTTAGACATTGCCTCCTTAAAATTATAAATAAATAGTGATGTAGGGCGTGGACTAGGGTGGCGTGGCGGTGCCGGGGGCCGCAGTGTCAACATTCCAGTGCGCGAGCCCCGCGCTGCTGAAAGTAAAAGCTGTGCGCACGCGCAGCACCGCCGCCGCGCGCCCCACGCGCCGTTGCTGTTTTTGTGCAACGCTATGAAATTGAATTAACTCGCACTTCACACAGCTAACTACTCACCGTAAAGGGAACACGTTGACGCTTTTACTTGCTTACACAAGTTTTCTTTTTATGCAATCGTGTAACCTTATTGCTCGTCTGCAATAAACTATTAGTACCTACGTCAATAATTTGTACGAACATAATGGGAATATAAAGGCGATTGATGTTTTTTTTTAAATTGTTGATTCGGTCCATTGACGATACGGACAGACTCATGCAGCCGCAGTTAGTTGGTCGAAAATTTGTAAATCGAAGAATGTATAATATTATGTTACATTATAAATCGTAGCGTATCATGCATGTCCGGTCGGGGCGGCTAATACCTACATAGCGCGCGCCTCGCGACGACCCGCCGCCGCGCGCTGCGTAACAGCCTCACGCCCTCGTCGTGCCGGCGCGTCACAAATTTCTAAACTTTTTTAACTGAAGGTTTTGATAATTCTGCACCAAACATCATAAAAAAGTAAAACTGATAATTTTAACAAATATGACCAAATTCCATCGTGTACTTGATCGATTTTTTAGACTAAAAGAATACACTCAAGATTGTAAACGTACACAGAAATAGTTGTAGTGAATGCCATCAATTTTGCGGCAGGCAGAGTCAGTCGTCAGCGACTGGTCCCGGCCGTAGCGGGTAGCCGCAACCCCGCAGGGTGCGATTTCGCGCAGCATCTGACGTGTTCACGAGATGAGATCAACTCGCCATTGTATTCCGTGGCCACACATAAGTACTATAAGTTTAGCACTTCTTGTGTTCCGGTTTAACGGCTTGAAAGTTGTTTCATTTTTTCGGCCGTTTTTCCGGTTTTCGTTTAGTTGATGTGTGCCGTCACCGCACAGACGGCCGCGTCGCCAGCTAGCGGTAACCTAGCCGCTCGCGCTCCAAGCTCACTACTTCTACAACTTGCAACCACACTTACTTTAGTGACCTGCTAGGAGTGCTAGGCCATGAGCAGATCAAGAGTCAAGACTGACTGGATTCTAACTGTAGTCGCTTTATATTGTTATTTAGTTGATTCACAGATCATTCGGGGTTTCTGTAAAAAACACTAACGCCCAAAACACGTGTCAGCAGCTCATCTCACATCATCATATTATTACGGGTACAACTTCAACGTGAGAACTGCAACTGTCAGCATGAGTTATGTCAGAAGAGATATAACTCGAGTGCACAACTCGAGTTATATCTCTTCTCCGATAGAGTAGCTACCCAGCAGTTGGGTATACGAGTACGAAGTAAATGCGATCTTCCGGATATCATCATTTTATTCTTATTAGATATATTAACGAGTTTTTATCCCATGTGACGTGTAAGCTATAGCTGAGCTTTCATGAACAGTCACTCTGTTCAAGTCTGCTTCCATGATAGCTGTGGGATCTAAAATAATGCAGTGACGCAGTTTCGGGCGGTGTCCTTCAACCGAGCACTATAAGGACATAATAAAAAGTTTTTTGACGCTGTGCTTGCGTCACGGCGCGGGACCCGCGCGCGCCGAGCTGCGCTGCGGCCGCGGACCGGTTGCTCGCCCCGCGCCCCGCACCCCGCACCCCGCACCCTACCTCCACCAACTACAATAATATAATGAGCTGATCATTTATTGCCATTTATTCGTATAACCTTTCAAGTGTTGATACAATTTAATTGGCGTTTTCTCTTTTAGTTTCTAGAAAATGACCGCGAACGTAGCGTCGGTCGTAGACGTTCAAACATAATAAACAAACACACACAGCGCAAAAGTGAGCGTTTACCTCCTCGGAAAATGTACATATGTAGTGTATGTATGCAGCTAAGCCATGTAGGGTGGAGGCTGATCACTGATGTCCAGGACGCCACAGGCAACGGGACGATACAGATACCAGGACACAGCTTTATCATTCGTCTACAAGATGATTTACCTTAGGATTGTTAACATGAAGACGGATGGGCGGTCAGATTCGCAGCTCTCGCTAGCAGCAGCAGTACCTAACGCTCCGCGCGCTGTGTTGCAGACGCGTCGTCTTCCAACGAGGCGGTGCACCTGCAGCGGCGCCTGCTGTGCCTGAGCTCGGACCTGGTGTCGCTGCGCAACCACCTGCTGGTGGGCGCGGGCGGCGCGGGCGCGCAGCCCGCCGTGCCGCCGCGCGCGCCGCACCTGCTGCCGCCGCCCTCCGCCGCGCAGCCGCCCGCGCCCTCCGCGCCGCCGCCCGCCCCGCACCATCCTTTGCCGCCGCCGCCAGGTAACCCACTCCACCGTAATACCAAACTATCTCACTACTATGAAAAGTACAGCTGCATCATTTAGTAGATACTGATTCCAAATAATGTGTGCCCAGAGAGCCGCTGGTCGCAGACGAAGCAGGCGGCGGCGGGCGCTGGAGGCGCGGGGGGCGCGGGTGGCGCCGACGTTGAGGACCTCATCCACCTGCGCGGCCCGCTCACCGAGGACGCCGTGGTGCGCGCGCTGCAGGCGCGCTTCTACCACAACAAGTTCTATGTAAGTGTACCTGCCGTAATCGTTGTTGAGGTGGATAATCGCGGCACGATCCAAATTACCTGATTTCGAAGAGAAGATCCATCTTCTTGGCTACAGTTGTGTGTTGGTACGTTGCAGACGATGATTGGGCCGATCCTGGTGGCGGTGAACCCGTACACGGACGCGTGCAATGCGCTGACGCTGACAGCGGCGCGCGCACAGCGGCCCGAGCTGGCGCGCCTCGTGCACGACGCCGTGCGCCACCAGGCAGACACCGGCTACCCGCAGGCCATCATCCTCTCAGGTCCGTGGGCGCGTTCACATTATACATCTCTATGCATTTCACATTCCAATGTGACATGTATGGTTTCACCAGAGGACGTTGTACAACTGACGCTGGTGTCACCTTATTGAAGCATATATTTAATGAGCGGGAAGAGGCACAATATGCCATAGGCATCTTCTGCGACCAATCTGATGCGTTTGATTGCGTAAATCACGAAACATTACTCCTGAAACACGGGCACTACGGACTGGCTAAAACAGCTTTAAGGCTTGTTAAATCTTATTTAAATTATAGACAGCAAATAGTTCAAGTAAACAGTGTCAATTCATCGGGCTTAAGCGTAAAAATGGGCGTTCCACAGGGCTAAATTTTGGGTCCTTTTTTATTTTCAGTTTATATAAATGATTTTCCCCATTTATTGCAAAACAAGCTAAACATGGTCTTGTTTGCTGACGACATTCATTTGATTTTTTAAATAAATAGACGTACCTAGTAATAATCTTAAACCTAGTAATAACTTAACAAGTGACGTGACGTACAAAAATTGGTTCACTGCTAAAAATTTGGTTTGAAATGGGAAAAAAACGAAGAACATAAGATTTGCTTTACCAAATGTCAATAATAGTGATATTGATATAGTGTTGAACAGGGAAAACTAGAATTCGTCGATAGAACAGTTTTCCTGGGGATTACGTTTGACTCAAGGCTACAATGGGGTCCTCATTTAGCATCTCTTGCGGGACGACTAAGCTCAGCAGCATGTGCTGTTAGGAAAATCCGCCAATTTACAGATATAGATACCGCGAGGCTAGTCTATCTCAGTTACTTTCATAGTATAATGTCTTACGGTATCTTATAATGGGGACGGGCTGCAGACGAGTCAATTTTTATTCTGTAGAAAAGAGCCATCAAAGCCATTTACAATCTCCGCCGGCGCGATTCTCTAAGGGATCTGTTTAAGGAAATTAACATCATGACGGTACCTTGTCAATATATCTACGAAAACATTATGTACGTTAGAAAAAATCTACATCCCATTTGTAAACGAGGCGACAGACATAATTATGCTACTAGAAATAGGGATCAATTAGTTCAACCAGGTTTCAGACTGGCTAAAGTAGCCACATAAAGATGTGGCTACTTTAGACATGAAAGCATGGGGTATTGTTTAAAATGTTACAATAAAATTCCTCCTCATAATTATATAAGAACTGAATGAAACGTAAAATCTTGCATTAAACGCACATTATGCAGGCAACCATATTATAAGTTGGGGGATTACATTGAAGAAAATAATGCTTGTGTTAACGCTGGTCCTGCTCCACAGCCATTAGGGTGCACAAACTAAACTTTTCCTCTAGCATTTGAAAACATTTTTGGACACACTGAAGATTGTAAGAATTGAAAAAAGTTTTTTTATTGTATAGACTCAATCTTTTTAGCATTATATAACTTCATGCATTAACACACAACGGCACATTTTTGCGAGTAATATGTACCATAAACTATATTTTTATGTATGTCTGACTGTAACATGCCCTGGCGGTTGGGAGTGTCATGCTCACTCAAAAGTCTCTCTGATGGTGGCGTATGTGGTTCATTCATCATTTGGCTCCATCAGCTGGGACAGGTCATCTCTCAGCTGCCACGGTTTATTTTAATTATTTGTATTTTAATTTCACTCTGGATCTTACCTGTATCATACACGTCTTTCTACATCGTTCTCACATAAAGGAATAACATCAAGAAGAACAATGTATCCATAATTTTGTAACAATTTAATGATTTAAAAGAGTGTCCGTGGAGTTTCTTGCACGTTCTTCTTCATAAAGATCTACGCTTTGGAACGCGCAAATAGCTTCACTTCTTTCGACTTTGACAATTAAAATGTGACTGTAAAGGGTTTATCTGAAATAAATGCTTTGAGTTTGAGTTTCACATTCATAGTTTAACAAACATTATTCACCTTTGCACCATTTAGTACGTGAGACTGTCATTTGTATGTTATGTTGTATGCTAGTTGGTGTGTCGGCCGACTTTATAATATCATAATGATAAGATGTATTGCAGGCGTTTCGGGGTCCGGCAAGACGTACGCGTCCATGGTTCTGTTGCGGCGACTATTCGACGTGGCGGGCGGCGGGCCCGAGACCGACGCCTTCAAGCACCTGGCCGCCGCCTTCACCGTGCTGCGCGCGCTGGGCACGGCCGCCACGCCCGCTAACACGCACTCCAGCCGCATCGTAAGCGCCGCTCGCACGCACCCATTAGCGTAGTCTCCGCCCCCTCGCTCACTGCCCCCTCCGTCCGCAGGGCCACTTCATCGAGGTGCAGGTGACGGACGGCGCGCTGTACCGCACCAAGATCCACTGCTACTTCCTGGACCAGACGCGCGTGGTGCGGCCGCCCGCGGGCGAGCGCAACTACCACATCTTCTACCAGATGCTGGCGGGGCTGACGCCCGAAGAGCGCGCGCAGCTGCACCTGGAGGGCTACTCGCCGCAAGACCTCAGGTGAGTGCGGCAGGCTTACGACCTCGACCTACGAAATATGATCCTTGCCTATGAAGTTGCCGTTTTCGCTAAAATGCAATAATGTATTTATCTCTTTACTAGCTGTCCGCACAACTTCGTTTGTGTCACATTTTTCATGACTGCTCCACTCCTATTGGTCTTAGCGTGATGATATATAGCCTATAGCCTTCCTCGATAAGTGGGCTATCTAAAGATTTTTTCAAATCGGACCAGTAGTTCCTGAGATTAGTGCGTTCAAACAAACAAACAAACAAATAAACTCTTCAGCTTTATAATATTAGTATAATATGCAATCTAAGGTTGCGTTATTTGAATTTTAATCATTTATTCTAAACACCTATTTTATCACGATTAAATATAAATTAAAATTACATATTACCATTATGTTATGTACCTATTTCCTGGTAATTAGTGGATATTATCATGTAGTAGGTAGGCTTGATGCGGTGAGCCCGTTGCATCTGTGTCCCCAGGAACATCATGTTTTTGCACTTTCACTTTTAATTGGTTTTCGTTTGACTCCTTTACAATTGCAATATAAACTTTCCATAGCAAATTAACTTTTATTTAAGTACCTACTTGGATATATTTTCTAGAAGGCAACAATCGCAATAATATTTGTTTACGTGATTTCACTCCTTTGTGGCCGCTGATAATCGCTTTTGATCGTCGCATCGGCTGGTGTGCACGCTACTATTGCGAGTATTGTAGTTATTATGAAATTTGTAGTTTTTAACGAATGTGGCAACTGTTTCATTACGTTTTATGGAATATATAATAAATATATACATATAAATATGTTATATCTACGTATTTTAATAAAATTCAGTACAAAAACATAAATATTTAGTTCAAGTATATATTTTATTTACCCACGTCCGTGCGTCACTGCGGGGTGCCAACTGAAAACCAGCGCTGGGTGTCTGACGCCCAGCAAATGCTGAGGTGGTAACCCTTTCGGTTCGGGCACGCTCGGCGCATTCTGTACTTTTCTTCTCCTTTAATTTGTGTTTGTAACCGTTGTGCTGTGACTGTCCTGAATAAAAGTTTTTCTATTCTATTCTATTAATTTGGTTTATATGTGTTATTTCAGTTCTGTTAAGTAAGATTTAATTAGATTGTTGACATTTCCTCGAATTCCATATGCTTCCAGTTTATTTAAGAGTGTACCATAATGCACATAGTCAAAGGCTGGAGTCATGTCACAAAATACGCCACAGACCGGGTCTTATCAACGTTATATTTTATGTAACATTATATAAAAAATCATAAATGGCCATATTAATAGTTTTACCCATTCTAAATCCTTTCTGTTCCTCGCATATAATATTATGTTTTTCTATAAATGAATTGAATTCTTTGTAGATGTATTTTTAATATTTTAGAAATTATGGGTTAGTGATATAGGCCGATAGTTGTCCATTAGCACCTTATCTTCTTTCTTAAATAGTGGCTTGACAATAGAAACTTTTAGAGCATCAGGATAAAAGCCTTCAAAAAACGAAATTCAAAAGTTCAAATATAATTATTTTTAAAGTTGGTGTTATACGTCTTTCAAATTGTTATAATTCTTTAATCAGTGCTTTCTTCTAAAGATTTTCTTGGATACAAATAAGTGTTCAAGACAGTTTAAAATTTGTTCTTTCTCCGGATAAAAAGAGAGAATACACGAACCTAAGCTATATTAATTTTTATTCTTGTTATTATTCCCTTTATATTGTGTGAGTGTAGAGCAATTATGTTATTGAATGTTGTGCAGGTACCTAGCGTCGGCGCACCACCGGCGGCCGGAGCCAGAGGACGCGGCGCGCTTCCACGCGTGGAAGACTTGTCTCGTCATCCTCGGCATCCCCTTCCTGGACGTGGTGCGCGTGCTGGCCGCCGTGCTGCTGCTGGGCAACGTGCAGTTCGCGGAGGGCGGCGACGGCTCGGCCGAGCCCGCCAGCGAGGCCGAGCTGGCGGCCGCGGCGGCGCTGCTGGGCGTGGCGGCGCCGGCGCTGCTGCGCGGCCTGCTGGCGCGCGCCGCCCCGCGCGCCCGCGCCGCGCCCGCCCGCGCGCCCGCCAGCGCGCCCGCCGCCGCCGCCGCGCGCGACGCGCTGGCCAAGGCGCTGTACTGCCGCACCGTGGCCACCATCGTGCGGCGCGCCAACTCGCTCAAGCGCCTGGGCTCCACGCTGGGCACGCTGTCGTCCGACTCCAACGAGTCCGTGCACAACCAGGACGCGGCGTCGCGGCGCGCGTCGTCGGCGGGCGGCAGCGGCGGGCCGCGGGGCCGCGCGGGGGCGCGCTCCATGGCGGCGCTCAACGACGCCGTGCGCCACGCCACGGACGGCTTCGTGGGTATCCTGGACATGTTCGGCTTCGAGGACGCGGCGCCCAGCCGGCTGGAGCACCTGTGCGCCAACCTGTGCGCGGAGACCATGCAGCACTTCTACAACACGCACGTGTTCAAGTCGTCGGCGGAGTCGTGCCGCGAGGAGGGCGTGCAGTGCGCGCTGGAGCTGGACTACGTGGACAACGTGCCGTGCATCGACCTGGTGTCCTCGCTGCGAGGCGGGCTGCTGGCCGCGCTGGACGCCGAGTGCGCCGCGCGCGGCTCGCCCGAGCAGTACGTCGTGCGGATCAAGGCCGCGCATAGGTAACACAACAGCATCACCAAAGCAAAATCTTCAGTGAATTTTACTGTTGGTTTGAAAAAAAAAATGTACTTGTTATAAATCGAGTTTGATACACTAAGATGATTCCAGAGGGCACCCGCGGCTGGCGGAGGCCCGGCCGCCGCACCCGCGCCGCTTCGCCGTGCGCCACTACGCGGGCGAGGTGGCGTACGACGCCGCCGACTTCCTCGAGGCCAACCGCGACGCCGTGCCCGACGACCTGCTCGCTGCCTTCGACAGCAGGACATGCGAGTTCGGATTTGCGACACATCTGTTTGGCACAGAGCTCAAGGTTCGCCAAGCCGTTGTTAAAAATAACTTCCTGATGGTTAAATTTTATGTAGATCTGGATGTTTTAGGCGACGTCACTTGGAACTAGTTTGAACAGTTGTGTGTCGCCCGGACGGCAGGCGCTGGCGGCGCAGGGCGGGCCGACGGGCGGGCAGTTCCGCGCGTCGCCCACGGTGGCGGCGGCGCTGGACGCGGCGGCGGCGTCCACGCTGACGCAGGACTTCCACACGCGCCTGGACAACCTGCTGCGCACGCTGGTGCACGCGCGCCCGCACTTCGTGCGCTGCCTGCGCGCCAACGCCACCGAGACGCCCATGCTGTTCGAGCGCGCCACCGTCGCGCGCCAGGTCAGCCGCTCGCTTTACATACTTTTATTTGGGATATAATTCTTAAGTTCTAATCTGTATAATTTTTCAGCACACTAGGTAACTCCACTAATTAACTGAATGCATACGAGAAACCAATGAATTCTGTGCAAAAAAATCAATGGGTTAACTAAACATGTCCTATAAAAAAACTAAAAAAATAGGTACACAAAACGAGATGACTTTTTTATCGAATTCACACCAAAAAATTAAATGTGGTTCGTACATGACTTATATGATTATGATTTTAAAACAAAAAAAATAGTCAGTATTTTTGGTTTTAACTTTGAAATATTCTGTTCGAAAAAAAGGAATTTTGTTTAGTGTTCGCGAGTAGGTATATTATTTTCCTACTTGTAGGAACCTAATCTTGGAATTCCAGCTCGCTACCAGTAAAATCATACCGTGCACGGATTTCAGGTGCGTGCCTTACAAATCTTAGAAACAACTCAGCTGATGGCGAGCGGGTACCCGCACCGGATGCGTTTCCGCGCGTTCAGCGGACGTTACCGCGCGCTGTGGAGGCGCGGCGCCGAGCGCGAGTCGGGCGCCGCGTGCGCCGCCGTGCTGCGCGCCGTGCAGGCCGCCGCCGCGCCGCCGGCGCCCGCCTCGCCCGCCGCCGTGCGCTGGGCGCTCGGCAAGCGCCACGTGTTCCTCAGCGAGGGCATGCGCCAGGTGCTGGAGAGGATGCGGCGCGCCCGGCGCCAGGCGGCCGCCGAGCGCATCCAGGCGGCGTGGCGCCGCCACCGCGCGCGCGCCGCCCGCGCGCCGCCCGCCGCCCCGCTGGCGCCCGCGCGGCCCCGCCCCGCGCCCATCGCCGGCACGCCGCCGCCCGAGCCGCCCGACAAGGGCGACCCGGCGCTGGTGAAGCGCACGTGCTCGCTGTTCGGCCTCGACCTGGTAAGCGCGCCGCTCCGCTCGTCGCTCCCCCCGCTTCCCCAGCCCGTGCCTGACGGAGCGCTCGGCCCACAGGAGCGGCCGCCGCCGCTGCCGCCGTCGCGCGCCTACACCGTGGCGGGCGGCGTGAAGCTGGGCTACCCGCAGCAGCGCACCGTGGGCGCGGACTGGAGCGACGCGGGCGTGCGGCTGCGCGCCGGCGACACGGTGCTGCTGGTGGGCGCGGCGCGGCGCGGCCTGGTGCGCGTGCAGGCGGCGGGCCGCACGGCCAGCGTGCCGCACGGCGTGCTGGCGCCCGCGCGCGCTCGCCCGCCGCCGCCGCCCGCGCCGCCGCCCCCCGTGGCCTGAACGCCGCCGCCCCCCGTGGCCTGAGCGTTGCCACCCCCCGTGGCCTGAGCGCTGCCGCGCCCCGTGGCCTGAACGCCGCCGCCCCCCCCGGCCTGATGGCCGCCGGCTGTCGGTTTACCAGAATACGAAGTAAGATCTCGGGGTGACCAGAGACGACTTCTTCAGCTCGTGGCGACGTTCACTTTTAATTATAATATCTGGCGTCACCTCGCGGTTATGGAAGTGCCCTCAACGTTCATGCCTCATATTGTCGCCGAGTGTAAATAGTAGTTTTAAGTATTTATGGTCGCCGTTCCGCCGCACGGAGGTCGCGACACTCGCTACAAATGTAAGTCGCAGTTGTTCATAAGCCGCACACTCTTGCGCCTTTCCTTCATGTCTCTGCAACGCACGCAAGGTAAAGCCGTAACGCATGCGTCAAACTCGTTATTTGTTGTACGTTAATTCTTCTAACAGCTGATGTTTACAGCAGGAAGAGATGAGAGTGAAAGCGCACGAATGTGAACATTATATAGCTATATCACCTGTCGACCGACCCCGAAGTATTATGTACAGGGCGACCACTTATTATTTTATTTATAATGCAATCGCGAAACAATACCTGCTCGCCAAACCAGCTTAATAACACTTGACTGATCCGGCTCGATGAACTCATTGACAATGAAAATTAGAAGCGTATTAGGCGTCGTCCTAGTTTAAAACAATCATCGCGTTAATTTGTAGGTACGGCTAACGGCTCTTCGGGTTAGGGCGACGCCTTAGTACACGAGAACTGTAATTGCTACTTTATCTATCAACGACTTCTGTGACATAATTATAATGGATGACAAAATTATATCAAACATTCCACATAACTTTCAGCAAAGCCTTTCACTTTAAACACTTGAACCGGTCTCATCAGATATAAAAACGTTAACCTGTTTCTAGGGTTTTCGGTTTAAAATACTTCATAATTATTGTCATGCGTAGGTAAGAGTACAAATAATGAAATGAAATAAAATAGAATAAAGAATGAGTTTTTACGGCATACCTACTGAGCAGTGGGAACATCGTGCAGACATGGAGGCGTGTGTCCACTTGCGTTCGTTTACCCACACTTTTAAAGATAGGCTTTTCAATTTTGTTAAGATTAAAATCTTTATTTTTGCTTTGTGCTCTTGGTTCAATCTCGCCTGATACTGAACTGTGGTAGAATCCCATGTACACACGATGTCCACTGCATGATTTAGGTATAATATTGATGGCAACGTAGACGCAATGAACCGGTTTCGAACCCGTCCCCCACGACCGGCTAGCAGGTCCCAGTGTCGTGCGCTTCCTGTCGGACAGCGCGACACTGGCTCAGTGCTGTTACCAGCTCGTCAAACGTGTGCCGCTTTAGAGGTCGCTTTCCTTGTTATGTGTCATATGAGGGGTGTTGCAGTCTCACACGGTAGTCGCCGGCCGAGCGGCGCGTGGCGTGAGGCGCGCGTGTGGCGGGCGTGAGGCGGCGCGTGGCGGGCGTGAGGCGCGCGCGTGGCGGGCGTGAGGCGCGCGTGTGGGGAGCGGGAGAGGCGCGTGAGACGCGCGTGTTAGTGAGACTGCACACCTCGCGGCGAGACGGCCGCGTGGGCTTGCCAACCAGAGTCTGATTAAAAACTATACTTACGATGTAATCTAATGTATTAATTATTATTTTATGTGAAAAAAATCATTAAATGTATAATGTCGATAAAAGGTACAAATAAAATTATATTTTAAAATAAAACACTTTATTTTTTCCAAATAAATTGTACACAAAATATGTGTGTAACCGTGGAATGTGTGGAGCGCGTCGCACAGCGCCGCTACTACAACGGGATTTGTTCTGGCATTTGGTTGAAGTTGTACGAGCATATCAGAAAATGATCACAGAGTTCACAGACAAACTATATTATTGATAAGGGAATTCCAAAACAAGTGTCGGATGACTAAGATAAAGTGATATTACTGCAATAGCCATTAAACATCTAGAACATATTTCACTAGCTACGGGTACACACTAGGCATCAACACGAACACTAATTCTCTCTTGATATATTAACAGTAGGTATATAAGTAATATATTATAGTAAAAAGTCGCGACGCGATACAATCACAAACGCGTAAACAGGTAGAAATAACGACAGCAACGGTATATTAGATAACAATACTATACGCAGGTCCCCCTGTGCACATCACAATGTTAACATAAGCTTCGTTGTGCCCTCACACGGCCTCTCCGCAAATAATACCTTAACGTATACATTTTATATTTCGTTTCAAAGTAAACAAGAACTATGATTTTTCTTAGGGTTTCATACTGAACACATTTATACAAAAATACATGAATGTTCGAGGATCTAGCTAAATGTCACATTAACATAGTAAATACTATCAGTATGTTGTAAAGCTTGACAAAGCACAAGTAGTCTCACAGAAGCAAATCTGAGCCGGCGTCGGTACCGCCAGACCGCCGGTACCGCCAGTGTACATACGCCGCGCACACACACTAAGGAAAATTTGGCCGCTCTCTTACTTATATTTTAAAATACATCATAAATATGTTACAGTTATACTAATACATCGATCGATTTTAAAAATAATGTTATTATAGTAATACTGTGAAATATATGAAGTAATTACATATAACATTAATATCGAAGCACAAACCGTTCCTCAAACAAGCGTCACAGTGAATGTACCAGATCTATAATGAAACTACATTTAGACGATAGTAGATGTGTATAAGCCTGCCGCAGCCGGCGGGCGGCGCGACTGCCGCTGCCGACTGCGGCGCTATCAACTAGGAATAATGTAAAAATGTCAAAATCCCTAAACTGGCAACAAGACCATTGTGCCCTCGCCACTTTCACAGGCAGCTTCCCTTCGTAGTGGCGTCGCCGGCAGAACGCAGCAAGTCAGTCGCACGACTGCACAACTCACAGCACCAGAATACCGAAAGCGTTCTAACTGGCACACAGAGGGCGCCACGCAGCGCACTAGCGACTTGAGCCCTACAGAACATACTCCCCTCCGCCAGCCACGGTCTCGGTGTCCTGCGGCAGTCCGCTCCCGACATTGTCTGACAACGTCGTTTAATATCTAACACAATATTTATATAATCGATACGGAGTGTCTCCGCAAAGTAACGCGCACACTTTACAAGCGAATACGATATCGATACAATTAGAGAGTCCTTAATAGACGGGAACGCAGATAAATGTAAGATTCGGCGGCAGTGGCGCGAATTGAACACACTATAAGGCAGTGCTGGTCACACACGGCGGTATTTGTACTCACGTTACATTACATTAACGCTGTCTCAGCGCTCTATCGCTCTATGACTTCATAATATCGTTTATTTTGAGCGTCACGTATGTACAGACGCGATACGTTGAAGCTCTCGCGCACTGCTCGCACGCGGCGCTGCTAGCGCGCCTCCAGCCGCTGAGCGACGATTACATCACTCTGATAATCCAGCGAATATCGAGTGTCGAGTGGTTTGGCGCAGTTCAAATATTCATTACAAAATCATAAAAATATAATTTGGAATACTGCAAGGTCGGTATTGGCGTAACGTCGATAGCTCTGCTGGAGCGGTCGCTATGTATATCGAGTGGCAGCAGCGACACAGCGCGCAGCCACCGAGGCGCGCACCGCCTGCTACCTGACAAGACACCAGGTCTGAACCGCGTGCCTTCGAGATCACTATACATAAACGAGATACTCTAGCTTTACTAGTTGAAACTTTACTGAACGATACAGTTAGTGGAAGCGTGGAGGTTGTTTGTGTAACGCGCACGAGCGTGTGCCGCTGCTCGCTACCAGCAGTAGGCCAGGCAGCAGCGCGCGCGCCGCTAGTCGCGCGCGATGGGCGTGCTGCACGCCAGCGACGGCGCGCGCCGGTCCAGCGGCGAGCGCGGCGCTGCCCCCGCGCCCGCGCCCTCCGCGCCCTCCGCGCCCTCCGCGCCCTCCGCGCCCTCCGCGCCCTCGCCCGCCAGCGACGTGAACAGGCTGCTGGCCGACACCTCGCGCACGCAGCGCCGCTGCTCAGCTGCAATACCATATCAATAACTCTTTATACTGATCTATTTAATATGAATGTCCTCTCATAGATTCAACTCTCTCAATTCTTCTTCACGAGTTCCATGGATCAGACAACCTTTTATAAAAATAACAGCTTCTGTAAAAAAGCTAAGCAATAGTTTCGCTGTCAGCCAATCACTAAAACAAACTCAGTTAAACCTACAGTGGATAGGTTCATCAAGTTACATGTCAGACATGGCACTTGATAAATCTTCCTCTAGTTGGATGCTGTGTCTTTGTTGCTGTAGTCATGTGTGTCTAAATGTTACTAATATAGTTTTTTAAAGTTTTTTGTTAATACTAACACGCTATGGGCCTTCGACGCCTGAAAATAAACGTTTTTTTTTTGTTTTTTATATAGTCGGCTAAGGTCTCGGCGAATTGATTTTGTTTTGCACGCGTCGATGCTGGCTTAACCGTAGATGCAATCACCCGGACGAATGTTGATGTGTAGTCGCTAAAAATATATACGTGATGTGATTTAATGAACATCATATCACGTATAAATGTAACCGATGTGTCGGATAAAAACACAGCTTATGTCACGGGAAGCATGGGACAATAAACCCCCACGCGCGGACGTGGCCGCACTCGCAGTGCGCGCGCCGCTCGGGTCCACAGGTTCCATCACATGAATGTTTTACAGCCGGGCTAGCGGCATGTCTCGGCAGTGGCACGTTGCGGTCCGCGCGACGGGCTCCCGACGCGTCGCTCATGCGGCGTAAGTCCGAACTCTGAAGACGGTGTCAGCTCTACATCGTGAACAAGACGTTGCTGACGTTCCCTAGTTATTCAATGATTAGGCAGTAGTGAAACTATTGTCCGCAAACGAATCAAAACTTTTGTAGCGGCTCGGTGTTCTAGCTCCGAGACTGGCCAAACCACCAACCCATAGATTTACAGTACCAATAGATTTTTTGGACCAATATAAGCCGTGAACCTCAAGATATTTTCCATTGACCACTTCTAGTTTTCAAAAACGACTTTATCATCGTTTTTGAAAACTAGAAGTTCACAGTCATCTCAATCTATCTAGCTCCATCCGCATCCTCTATTTAGCTCCACTCGGAGATGAACTTCTCGATTTTATTGTTTATCTTTATAACTGTAATAACTCATTCAGAAAATATAATTATTTCAAAGCCAGTACCTTGGCAGACCAGTATAGGCTAAGGCACAGCAGAGAAGACATATCGTGCATGCGACTAATACATTAGGACAAGGCCAGAACTATCTTGATGATACAATTTAGGGTTCTGTATGGAAGCATATTAGCGAGCAACGGAGATACAAACGAGACCTCTCTCACTGCTTATGGTAGTAGGCAGATGGTAAGGCAGGTAAGGCTTACCGATGACGTTGTGCAGGTTGTCGATGACCACCTCGGTGTTGTAGGTGGCGTCCACGGCGCGCTGCAGGAACGCCGTCCACGTGCTCAGCTCGGCTTCCTGCACAACATACGCTGTCACTATGACATTGTTACTACCTCACTAAGTACTACCTCAAGAAGACATAACAAAAACCGGCAAAGTGCGTGTCGGCCCACGCGCAATACAGGGTTCTGTGGTTGCCCATAATAACGTGAACTTAATTAAATATTGTTTTGGTTATTTAATACTGTGACCTGTTTGAGTTCTAGGTAAACTCAAAAACTACTGGAACGATTTCAGAAATTCTTTCACCATTAGAAGGAATGCTACATTATCCCTGTGTAACATAGGCTAATTTGAAAAAAAAATGACAACGCGTGCGAAGCCGGAACAAATCGCTAGTTTTAGATATTTTTATATGGTCAATGAATTTAAATTTATAACGTGTTTTACGCTACTAACAACGCCATCTCAGTTAGTTTTTTAGTCATATTCAAAGCAATTTGAACGTGACTCCGAGTACATTTTTTTAGTTGACCGACTATTAGTCAGTAACTTTTGAAGCCTTCTTAGTCGTGATAGTTTTCCTTTTAAATTCAGCATATTTCCTACTCCCGTGAATTTTTTCACATTTCCAGAAGCAACCGTTTAGCCGGTAGAAGGGGGGACACTGGACTCTTAACGATTTTTTCCACTTTAGAACTTCATATTTCACAAACGGATCCCTGAATGTGAAAATGATCTTTTAAGACTCATAATATTTTTGAAAAACTTATTCAACGACACCCCACACGATGGGGTGGACGCGAAAAAAACATCATCCCCACTTGACGTGTAGGGGAGGTACCATAAAAAAAATATTTCTCCAATTTTTATTCTACCATTTTGACGGCATCATTAATATGTGCATTCATGATAATATGTCCCTGAGCAAAACCGCGGACAGACAGACAGACGGACAGACCGAAACTATAAGGTTCCTTGTTGACTACGGAACCCTAAAAAAAATATGTTTAAAACTGCAATTTCCATAATATTTTCGTTATGAACTCGTGTTAAATTAATTACACTGAACAATACCTACCTAACAAATTAAAATATGTATAGTCGATTACTATGCTAATTTTATTCACGGCGAACGCCGTTGAGTCTCATAATATAACCGTCAATATTTTGTATTCTAGTGTAAAACAAGAAAAAGTGGGAGAGGTGGCGGAATATTTGTGATTATTAACATAACTTATATAATCAATATAAACCAGTTGGAACATTTTCATCTCATAAGGATCTAGTTCTAGAGTAAAAGAATGCTTCTTAATTTTGTTTGTCTCACGATACGCAACATTACCTTGTATCTATTGGGCTCCTAGCATTCAATGAGGATTTAACACTGAGTTTATTGCCATTATTGAGCGAACTCCGTCACCCGGCCACCACATCCGTGCTAACTTATTACTAAAATTTTCTTAATGTTTGTGCATTTTTTTATTTAATGGGAAACTTAGTATTGATTGAAATTTCCCCGGACGATGGTTACAGTTGGTGAACTACGCATCTTTTGTGACAAATGTGCGGAATTGTGATATTCTGCAGGTTTAGATAAGTGCATGAGGCCGGCTGAGCGAGCCCGGGCACGGGGCTCGGCGGCGGCCCCCGTGTGGACAGCGGCTGCGGCCCGCGCTGCTTGCAGCGCATCGATATGGCTTCGGTTAGCCCGTATCAGTTTCTGACCACGATTTTTATAAGAACTTAAGTTCAAATCATGTCGTAGGAATAAAATGTTGAATAACTTTAGAAAACAAGCTGTCATCATCGCGATTAGAAGACATCTGGTGGCATTCTATAGATTCTGCCTACCTACATACTATGGTCCCTACTATCGCAAACATAAAAATACTAAGTACACAGAAACGAATCATGTATACAGTAGGTACATTTGTACATACAATACATGGAAATCTTTTCTTTAGCTTCACTGTCATCGGGATAAAAGAGAAACATCGCCAAATGTGTAAAGATTTAAGATTACAGCAAACAATAAACAAATAATACAACTTTTCATTGCAGTCTTGGGACCTGGAAAGAACTATTCACATGTACCGTCCCTTTTTGGCATGGTAGGCATGTTTTTTTTTATTTTTTTTTTATTAGTTGTTTTTTCATTTCATACTTTTTTTGCAAGCTTTGAACGACGATAGTATATGCAGTCTAATTTTCATGAAAACAAAATTATTCTGTTTTTTTTTAATTACATTTTCACTAGCCTATGTTACCCGGGATTTATTACTCAACGCTTCTAACGATATACGATACCACATACATTGACATCGGTTAAGCCGTTAAGAAGTTATGGAGGAATATAGACTCTCGCAAACAAACATACATAGGTACATGAACCCTGAAAACATAACGCTCCTTTTTTTGGGCAGTCGTGTAAAAATGACCCCCGAGCCGGGGCGCACGACTTCATTCTCACCAATTATAAAGTATTTGTCATGGGCGTATCCAAGGGGGGCAGGGGAGGGCAGCTGCATGGAGATCTCGCAGAAACTGTAAGAACTCGCCTAATCACTAATCAAAGGATAAACGGGTCCAAAAAAAAAACCGAATTAAACAATTTAATTAAATAAAAATGCATCGTCAAATTTACTTTTACTTAACTACCTATGTATAAAGCAGGATCATTCGTGGCTTTTTGCCCTACACACTACATATACTTACCTAAAGTTTCCTGTAGGTGTTTTTCTGTAGTGTATATGAAAAAATAGCCGCGGACGATCCGACCTAAAAAATCTAACTTGCCCCGTCCTAGGCCAGAACCTGGGTACGCCCGTGACGGCCCATGGTATTTGTATATACCTACATGTTAATAGAATGAAGTCAGTTCAAAATGTACATATTTGTATTGAACAGATTCTGCGTGTTATGGTACTAAGCGAGCGACTCGCATTACGTGCGCCGAGGGAATTTTGGTCTTGCTTTGTTAACTTGATCAATAGTCAAATAAATAACTAAGTATAAGTTAAAACTGTTATAGACTATAACTGAAAAACGGACTTTTAATGGACCCAACGATTTTAAGCAATATATTAACTCGCTCCTTATGAGGAATGCGTGGTCAAGCGACATCTAAACAAAAAACACAAAAAGTATAAAATAACTTTAATTTCACTCGGTGTTTTATTTGTTTTTTGAACACCGACTTCCGAACTATTTGTATTTTTTTATTTATCATTTTTAGTGGCAAACCCCACCTACTTCAAAAGTCACACACAAAAAAGAATGTCGAATTCAGAACCTCCTCCTCCAAAGTTAAAGTCAAAGTCAAAGTCAATTCATTTATTTCAACTAGACCATTAACGGCACTTTTGAACGTCAAAACATTTGAAATTAAAATTTTATAGTGACTCTAGTTGTCCATTCGCAAAAAGTAGATTCTTATGGAGAAGAACGGACAAGAAACTCCATAGTTACTATTTTCAAATATGTATAAGTTTTACAATATTTTGTATACATTAGCCAATTGGTTATATGTGAGGACGATGCACCCGAAAAACTAAGTACTATACTATTAACAGGTACAACAAAGAAACAACAGCAGAGGTAAAATTAATAAATTTGCTAGTCAGGGACATAGTACTCACATATTTACATTTTTTTTAATCCTTGTGTTATATAATTACCAACAATGAATCAGTGTGTGTTAAATTAACTCCTTTTTTGGAAGTCGGTTAAAAAAGACTATTCCCCAAGCCCCAACCCTAACCTTTGAAATCCACGAAACGTAAAACCTGAGATAGGTAAGTACTCAAGTTGATGCATTGGAAAACTGAACTAAATACACATACCTCTAACTAGCAGCGCCCCGCGGTTTCACCCGCGTTGTCCCGTTTCCGTGGCAATGCGGGCATAAATATGGCCTGTTATTCAGGGTGAATATAGCTTTATAATGGTGAAAGAATTTTTGAAATCGGCTCAGTAGTTTTTGAGTGTATTCATTACAAACATACACATACACACAGACACAAAAATACAAATATTTCCTTTTTATTATATTAGTGTTGATGTAGATTTACCAGGTATATTATACATATTACCTATAATATAATAAGACATATATTCGCCTTAAGCCCGGAAATACTGACATTTGCAGACCTAGCCCCCGGCCTAGTCGCTAAGCTGCAGCGTTGTGTGTACGTAAAAGTTCTTTCTCTGCCATTAAAGCGAGCGAGACCGCCTGAGCCCGTAATTTAAGCCCGACCAAAAACCGTCCGTAAATCCCAAGTGAATAAATCCAGTTGTTTCGGAGAAAATTAGCAGTGAGTCTGTGACAGATCACCGATCACCCTATAATAAGGATACAGTTTTTCGACGTTCGGAACACTAAAAACCTAACCTAACAGTATAATTATGTAAGTATATGCTAAAATGCTTCGAGTTGATTTATGCGGAACCCCGAGGCGCGTGCGAGTAACTTCCTAGTCGATATGTGTACCGCTGTGACGTAAGTGGGGCGCCTAGCGACGATGTGCACCGCGTATAAATAGAGATGACGTGACGGTCAGGGTCGGCCGCCTGCGGTCGCTGCACTACGACTCCGCGACCCAACGCCGAGCCACTCGCAGAAGGTCCACTCCTCTCGACCAAGGATTGTAAAGTTTGCTTCACTAGGTCAATTCACCAACCTCTGCCGCTACAAATACTTCATGTCCTGTGGCATGTTTTTATTGTACCGATGGGCGCGCGACACGTGCGCGAGATATTATGGTCTTACTAAATGTCTATTGAGTGACCGTAGCCTTGTGACGTCGCTGCCGGCCAGCGCGGGACTCAGCCAGTGTGCAGCAAATATAGCGGTGACCACACACTTTGAGGGCTTCAATGAGGACCCTGACCCCGCACTGATGTGGCTATAGAGCTTGCAGACTGAATCACACAACGGCTAATTAGTAATTAGTTTATTCTTTGACCTCTTTTGATTTAATTTAGAGCGTGCTAAATGAGAGTCATTTAGCACTCATTTGGGAATGAGTTATTCAGTGACCATCTTTATGGTCACTGAATCTTCATAGACTTCACTTCTTTTTAATGAATACTAAATGATGAATTTTGTGTTTTGTTCATCAAGAAGTTAAAAAGCCATCGGCGAGCACATTACTAGTAGGTACATATATGAAGTGTTCTCAAGTAAGAGGCCGATCGATAAATGAAAAGTAGCGTCGTCGTAGTATTATTTATAGTCAATAAGTTCATGAGCTTTCGAGGCGACTGGTCCGGTCGTACCAGTCGCGCTCGCATGTAGGTCGCTGGTGAGAAAGCTGAAGGACAGCGGGCGCAGCGCGGCTCGCTCCTGGTGGCACCCGCGTCTCCCACGCCACACCAATCATCATCTTTGTCACGACACGACTGACTCAATAATAACTACTTTTTAAGAGCTGAAAACAGCATGGTAATTGAACTATATCCCCGTCCATCTATACAACATATCTGTGTATTGAATAGTAAAGTAAGCAAGCAGACTTGAGATCGTGTTTTTCACATTACTCGTGTCCGTGTGCCGACATACATCATATAATAAATATCATACTTTGCGAAATATTTGCGGAACGGATCTTTGTTATACAAACACGCAAAATAATTTGTTAAATTAATTATGAAATGCGTCAATTTCTCAATTTCACGTGTCTTGTATGCATGCGATTACTTTGGTTTGCAAATAATTGTTAAAGTGTCGTATTGGTGAGCTTGACTTGGGACAGCCAGTCGTGGTCGCCAGGACGGCGGTAGATATCGTAGTTTCGGGCCGGAGGTAGGAGGCAACGTAGCGCTGGCTATTGCAGGATCTTGAACTTGCACACTCTACATCATTATCCCACCTCGAGGACGCAAAGCCTACTGACTTCCAATCCAATTCATCGGGTGCGTAACTCTCTGACCAAAGCGTACCATTTTATATTTAGCGAATGTAGCCATATGTCTACATTCGCTAAATTATTTATTAATATACATTCCTAGTTTACAGTAATACGGCCAGTGCGTTATATAACGCACTGGCCGTATTACTGTAAATCAGGCCTGCTGAGCTGGTTGCGGAATTTGTTCGAAAGAGTCACCGCGGCCCTGGAACGCAAAGGGCACAAGAAGGATCACGGGTGGGTTTTAGTCAGTAAGAGTCTGACACTCCCTTCCGCTCCGCCCAGAGCGGGAGAAGTCATTTGATTTCCCATCCAGAAAAAAAGGCCTGCTGAGCTGGTATGACAGACTGCATAAAATATCGTTTCTGATAATAAAATAAATTGACACACGACCCTCCGACACGACCGACGCATCAGCCGTACAGACAAAACGCGCAGCGTTTAATGAGAGCTCGTCGAGACACTCGAGTGATTAGTGCGGAGCCAGCATGAGCACGCAGCGACACCCGCAGTTCGCACAACTGCCGGGCATTACACGTCTAGTCCATGGCGTGACTTGGGGGTTAATGTACTGATGTGAGTAGATGGAGTGCTACAATGGAAGCAGTTTTACTTTTCCAGCTATAGCTGTAATTAGCAACCGAGTATAATTACGTGGTATTCAACGTTTTCGTCAGTCTTTGCTCCTTTCTATGTTCAATCCTCTCAGTAGTAGTAGAGTACGTAGGTAGTGATGGAGACGACTGGTATTAGCGCGAGTGCTAGAAAGTGTTCCGCCGAGCCTCTCCGCTCGCGGCGCTGGCGAAGTTTGAGGGCGTTCCAATAATCCTCCTCGCCCACGAGCATTGAATTATCGTCTATTAGAAGACTAAGCATCACTTTCCTTTGCGGCCGTGTCTGCCTACTTCTACAAAATAGCTATAACGGAACGCAATTGATTATCTTATCATACATATACAAAGCACGCTTTTACTTTGATCATTACAAAAGTACATTGATTTTTTTTTTAGTTTCCACAAATAATAGTGCTAGAGGTCAGTCACCCATTACATGATCGATTGGATTCAATTGATAATGTTATTACTTGTCCGCATGATAATGCCTGTATAAATATTTAATCCGCAACATTAAATTGAGACTAGACAACAATCTCTAAATGGGTGTAAACAATGTCGATAAGGAGTCGTTATCAACCACAACTGATAGAAGCGCAGCGCGGTAGGTGGCGCCAGTTCAACGGACACGTTATGTACAAAACAATAGTGGCGTGTCGACTGTCGACGTGTGTACGATTTGTTTACACCGTTTGGCCGCAACAACAACTAGTAGAAAGCTACGGCGCGCGGCTACGAGTACGAGCGGACCCCTGTGCCGCGCGCAGGGCGCCGCTTCCTGCGCGCACTTTCACTATCATTACCGCAATCCGCGCACAATGCCGCCGCACTCATTAGAAAGCGAATTTCCATTTATATGCAAATCCTATATAAGTACTAAAAACTATTATCATTATGTAGACCGGCGGCGCCCGATTGTTTTATTGTTATACTTTTTCCCGTTATGATTGACGCTTTTGTGAGCCGCACGATGACATCGTGTTAACTAACAATTTTTAACCGACTTCCAAAAAAGGAGAAGGTTCTCGTCGACGATTTTTTTTGTGTCATAATCATAACTTTGTACTGGGTGTACCGATATTGATGATTGGTTCTTTTTATATTCGAAAGCTGGTGCTTGTCGTGTGGTCATTTAAATTTGAGTGAGATCTGACGGTGACGACTAGTATTTAAGTTATACCTAATAATGCGTGGCTACATTGATTATATTCTCATTCCCTCTTGTCGATGTAAAATAAATAAATTAAATTGTGTACGATGGTTTGGAAAACATCTTAGTATTTCAAGGTAGTCTAGGTAGTCTAGCTCAAGGTAGGCTTTCTAGTTTGGTGATCTGATGATGAATAGAGATAGGAAACGGAACTCTTCAATAAATAATAGCAAATCTTTCGGGATTGCGATTTCATGTTTGTTTAAACTAGTTTTTTTTTTTTTTAATATATTTATAACAAATACGCTGTGATGGATATGTTTATGGAGTACCAACACAAAAAATAAGAATTACAAAAGAATACCACCGATTCTAAAAAATACTGCCGACTTCAAGTTATTTTATAGACTGGCGTTTTCTTGTTAAGAAGTCCGAAGTTCCGAAATTAAAATGATTTAATATATACTTGTTTAGTGTTAACACAAGTAAATCGACATTATTCCCATAATAAGTGTTTATGCTATTTGCCGTTAAGGAGTTACTCTGTGTGCCTTCGTAGATCAAGTGCAGAGCATCTCATAGTTAAATGTCTACTTTGCTTTGGGATGGACATAAATCTAACAATATCTCCATTACTAGATTATATTGATTTTAAGTTGAGGATGAACTTCAAATATAAACTAATGTCAACCTCCTCCTTTTTATCGCGTCGGTTATATAGAAAATCAGTTTTAGCAACTCTTGAAGTCTTTCAAACGAAATAAATATGAAGTTTCAATAAAAATAATATAAAATAAATAAGTATAACATACTCAAGTCCTTTCACTTGTACACGTACAGTGTGGGTTATGATAGGACCGACCTCAATGTCCTAGCTGTACGTCTCTCATTAATTCAAGCTATTGCAATTCTATTTGTATTGAAGCACACAGTCTGCTTTTTCTTAACGATAAAGCTCGTTTATTTGTCCAAAACATGAGTATGCACGCACATGGCAGGCAAGATGTTGCTAATATATTTTAATTTTTGGTTTTACATGTATTAGTGATGGCTGATATTCGTACGATCATTTCGAGTATCAAAGTGAGTGTCAGCGCAGTACGTGCAAGCACGGCGGAGCACTGAGCCGCTGTTTGTGCCGGCACCCAGAACTTAACCTCAGCGACCCTCGTCTGTGCCATTTAGTTTGTGTCTGTGTGTTGGGTTGCGGCGCCGCTAAGTAATAAAAACTACCAACACACGAATCAATCAAACAGGTACGAAAATGATAGCCACGTCATACCCAAGTATTCCAAGAACATAATTAGCGATTCGCAACGGCGATCAAATTGCAATTACAGGCGATGTTAACAAACCATGGATTCCGTTACAAGGTTAATGTTTGAAGTGCGTAAAACATGGTACGTCCGAGTAGATCCCCAAGGGCCTGGCGGCGGCGCGCCGGTGCTGCGCGGCCGGCAGCCGTCGCGTGCCGCTGACGCCGCCGGCGGACAGCCCCGCACTGCCAATCTCATAAACTTTTAACGACCAGCTCAAACGCGTACTTATGGACATTAAACGGCTTGTAATTCATACAGCTCCAGACACTTCTCTTAACTTGATTGTTGTTTCTTTCTCTTTGTGCTTCTATAAATATTTCAGACGAGGAAACGATTCAGCTACAAATCCGACAGCGTAATTTGAGTGTGAAACCTAAGTGACGAGGTGAGGTCACATTCTCTCTATCAGATTTCAAACGTCTAGCTAGACTTGGACATGAGGACATTTTTTCGGCAACTTTCACCATTCGATCAGATAATAAGAGTCATTAGTGTGTACGTGTATTAGATTACCCGTAAGCGAGCTGCGTCCGTGCGGAAAATCTAGTGTTACACGCCGCGAGCCGCGCCGAGCGAGCAGACGGCCAGGCGCGAGGCGGCGACTGGGAACGGTACGTTATACTGATATACAACAGGCGCGCAAAAAATACTAAAACTAACTACACATTTTTATTGAACTCTATAGAAAAGTAATGTCCAGCGTTCTAGAATTGATTTTCGGAAGATGTTCGGATAAACTAGCTAGTTTATCCGAACATCTATTCATTCATTCGGCCGAGTCTCTATATGGGAAACTGCCCATCATACAGAGACCGACTCGGCCGAACAATAAAATCATCTTAAAATACTAATCTAACTTCTACGGTTGGTAGGATTTCAGAACTTTCATGAACATAGATAAAAATAAACCAGCCTCTTTTATAAAATTGTAAGTGCCCAAACGTTTAGGAGCCTGGGCGTTCTCTACCAATCAACATGTGGGGGGTCTTAATTCGCATTTTCTATAGAGAATGTCCAAGTACGGTCGAGCATGCTCAGCACAGCTTGCTTGGCCAATTACCAACACCGGAGTGTGTTGATTGTAGCCGCTCGCTACGTAGTAGGTGCCTCGTGTAAGTACTTGTAGCGGGGGTCAGTAGGGAGCAGGTGGCGCGCGGTGGCTGCGACCGCGCAGGCATTAGCGCATTAAGGTCATAATTGTGAAGCTCGCGCTCAATTGGATAACGTGCGGTAATTGGCGGGCCGTGTGATTTCATCGGGTGACTGATGCCGCATCACCGCCCATTGCCAAGTACCAAGCCACATTGCCCCCACGGAGCTGTGACATCCCATGACACTTCATTATCAAAATATTGAACGACCGAAAAGTAAAGGGCTGAATATTAGACAAGTAAAAATTGCGTAACAAAGACCAGAAATCCAGGTCTCTTAATATCTGGGTAAGAAAGACCAGCAACTAGCAATAATTATTAGAATCGGTTCAAGCTTTTGGTAACTAACCCGGAAAACTTTAGTAAGTGGATTGAGCCATAATGATACTCAAACGATCGGGTTTCAGAGGCAGACCAATCTCCACGCTTACTCTGTAAATAGCAAGAAATACCGTTACTCACGAATCAATTCCTACAGATGAACTGTTGTTCGCGTCAAAACGCAGCTGTGCTTGTTTTTGTTTTGGAGAATTGGCGACGACCTGAGGCCCTGAAGCTTTAATACGTCACAGTGACAGTGCACAGAAGGGGGCCAGCGCGCGGCGCGGGTCACACGCGGCCACGTTCCGCTCCACCGGCGAGGGGCTCAGCATAGCGGAATCACGCGTTAAGGTGTCAACCAAATGTTACAATGTCAAGCGGCCCCGGGGATGCGTCACTTGAGATAACCTTTCCATAATAGTTTTCCACATCATAGTCAATTTAGTGCGCAAGCCAGAAACAGAAAGCATTACGCATCTCCAGTGATATCAAAATTGAGGCGCACTTGAAGCAATTTCGGAGTATAATTTATTCCGGTCAGTTAATCAAGTGTAAGAGTACAACGTGCGGGGGCTGGCGTCGGGACAGTGCGGAGTGCTGACCCTGATCGCGGCCACCCTGCAGCAAAGAAAATTGGCCACCGAGCGTAATGAGGTCGTCGGCCGCACTCCGCAGCCGTCACTGACACAAATTTAATTATCGACAGGCACAAGCGCTCCTAATTGTTGTTTTCTATCTATACGACATACGCCGGCGACGTATCTAGTCCGTACCGAAGCGGTTGCCACTATTACGGCTCGCACGGCTTGTCAGTGCGATGTTATCTTCCAGCGAGCAATAGCCTTCATCGATCAATGTAACACGTAATCTAGCAAAGTATCGATTCTTTGCTTTTTGTACCTCGACCAAATCAACTTAACGGTAAAATGCAAAACTCGTTAAAATCCTTAACGGCATGATCAAGGTGATCCTTTGAAGCTGAAAGGAGTTAGATCCGAGAGTACCTTGAGCCAATGAAATATTCGGTAGTTACGAAACCAATTTAACATTTGTATAAACATTTCTTCTTCTTTGAAATCATCATCTTCTTCTTCACTGAAACTTGGGAACATAGATCCGAAGGGCCGCTTACCTGCTGAATACATACGCACGTATTCTGACGTGTTCAATTATTCATTACAAGAATAGTACACAGTTTGGTGTGCCAGTGTAAAACCTAGAGCTACTATATATGTATCTTGGTTTAAGAAGCTGGTAGCGCTACGTGCCCTGCTGGGATATGTAGGGTTCGTGTGACGATACGCGTACCAAGCGTGGTGTAGTTCGTGTCGGTTGTGCGGATGTTTGGTAGAGCAGGAAGCCTCGCGGGATCCAGGGCAGCCAGTTGAGCTCATTAGCGACGACACGCGACAGCAACACCTAGGTACGTGGAGCTCGTAGCCCACACGTACGCCTAAGGGCATGTAGCGACCAATCACTTCACTTTGATTAGCTCTGCCATGGGCTAAACATATCACGATAACGATATTATTATATTTTAAGGTTTTCATTTGACCTCTACGCACGTAAAGCCTTGCCCTTGTTACTTGAGAACAATGAAAAAATGACCAGTTCTCACGCAGGCTATTCCCCTTAGTTACGGTCAGCGGAAATAGTTTGGGCCGAGCAAAACAAAAAATAAGGAATTGGCTAAACGGAGAGCTCGCCACGGAGTCGTCCAAGACACGGAGACTGGTTGAAGCTAAGGGCGACACAAGCGCGTTGGAACATTGCACGAGGATGACGTGCGTGCTCGCGGCGGTGTTGCTAATGGTGACAACTTCGAATGTTCTGCTGTCGGTCGTTTAGCTCATGATCCAAATGTTGCGTGAAGAACTACTCTGCTAACACACGACTAATTATTATTAAACATCATTAATTCGTTTCGATTGACTTTTGTTTTAATTTCAGAATTTCAGATCAGATACGTATGTATAAATACATACGCCCTCAATTTTTGAATTAGGCCACCGAGGTTGTTCTATTCAACGACTGTTTACAAAGTCGGGATGTGACTTTATTGACAAGTTCAAAGCTAACGGGGGTCAGGGCTTGTCTACTAAGCCTTCACCTTGTAAAATGTGTGTGCGATAATTCCCAGTCGCCACCGGAGGGGGCAATACTGGCGGTGGCGAACGGGAATAACCGGCGCTCTTCGAACGTGCATGATAAAGAACGCCACTAACCCAGGTAGAGAGCGTCGCTGCCGTCTTACTGACTGGCCAGACAACAATACAGCATCAGTTGTTTGTGTTATTGATGGATCTCTTGATTTGAGTCTTTATGTGTTTATTATATGCGTGAGTAAGCGAATATTTTGCGGCGGGCTGTGCTCGTGTAATCACCGCCATGTTTGCGGACGCTGCGGCCCATCTGCTTCGCGCCTGGTACTCAGCAGTACCCCTCGTTACAATCCTCATATGGTGGTATATCCACAACTTTTTTAGAGTTAGAACGACCGAGTGGAAAAACGGAACCCTTATAGGATTACTTGCGTGCCCCTGTCTGTCCGTCTATCGTATCGTCTATATGTACCGATCGATTCAGATTCTTCAGGTTTCTTGATAAATCTTCCGTCTAAGGCAACGGTTTCCCATACCGAATATAATTTGATTTTTTTCTTAATAATAAATGATCTCATGTACTTTTTTAATGTGTGTTTCATAGTTTCTACTCAAAGAGGTATAAACGAGAAAAGACTTATTTTCATGACAGTCGATGACTAATGATAAATTTACAGATGATTATTCAAGCTCCTGCGCGATCTCTGTACAAGGCGGTAGCTGCCAGCAAACAGCAGAAGTTCACAACCGCTGAGCCCACTGTGTTTGTGCATCAGGCTCGAGGCGGACTTCTTTAGAAAACTTAACGTTCACTTGTCACCGAAGATTGAAAATGAGCGAAACGTAAGAAAATAATTGCCTTCTAAACAAGTAGCAACACAATATGTTAGTATAGCATTCGCACGGCACTCGTCGTATTCATGCGTTTCTTACAAGTCGACGGTTCCGAGACCGCGCGTGACGACGCCGCACAACAGACATACAAGTTTGCGACAAAAAGCTTCATTAATGTAACAAAAGACCGTAAAACTAACAACGAGGCGGATCAGTCGTCTAAATCATAATAGACATTAATCTTCGTGAGACTGAACGGTTCATGTCGAGTTGATCACATTCATTCTATAGGTGCTTACTTCATAAAAATAATGCATAGTTTAAAAGTCATTACAATTAAATGGGTTGAAGTTGAAACCAGATCGTCAGTTTTGTGCGTACGGGGACTGACATTTCACAAGTACAACACACACAGATTTTTTCAAAGTGAAAGAGTGAGCCAGCTTCGTCATTGCGCTGTATTTAGGGACCCATAAAAACTCCACTGTGCGGAAGAAACGGATGAAAAAGTTGCCAGACATTAAAACATGAGTTAAACGCACATTTTTCATGAAACATTTTTGATGTAGAACTTTTAATTTGATAAAATTTAACTGTCACCGAAATCAATTTCATTTAATGACTTCCTGTGTAGCTTTTGCGACGACACCCGGGAAGTGTATCATTATAGTATGAATTATAGCATCATTCGCAACGGTGTTAAATTATAAAGGGACGACGGTCGTTAAGATTGGACGCGTCGTGCGGCGCGCGGGCCCTCGCTGGCGGCCAAGCCGTACCTGAACGGTACACGTTACCAGATAATCACAGTCATGCAAGATCATTTACACTACATGACGGTAAACACATGTATTGTAGTGTGGTCTGTCAATCAAAATCTTGACGGCCCTTGTGCACGCGACGCGGAAGCAATTTGTTGTGTTCCTTCACAAATCACAAGGTGAATTCAATAAACAAAAAACTGACATTAAAATAACCGTAATTCGTCATACCTAGCATAATTGCACGTACGATACTTCCTCTATTTGTGCAGCAGTTTCCATGTTTTAGGTACAACCTGCGGGTCGGCTCGTGTGGCTCCGTTTCAGCCAGCCGGCTCCCGCGCTATGAATATTTCATAAGATGAGCGCCCTATTACTGACAAGACGCGGGGTATTGAGTAGCGCCAAAGCTGCTAAAAGATTGGTTGTATGCAAGCTATTTCTCAGCTGTGAACAACGCAAGGACCGACTGCACAATACATGGGAACTAGGTGGGGCCAGGCTAAGTTACCTCGAATGCTCCACCTGTATACAATGCATAGCTTGCGCAGTTGCGCCAGCACATCAGCGCAACCACGCGGTGGGAAAATATATCCACTGTTACACACGACAGCGATTAGATAAGTGCCGAATTACAGACATGACCTATTTACATACTTACCTTATCTTGCTAAATGTAGTATACAAAAACAGAACGCAGATATGGAGATCAGTTAGTATAATCTGCTACGTAATCTTCACTGTTCTAGCTACTGCATGTTGGACGCGGACTGGGAGAGCCACGACTGCCGCACATTCTGCTGGCTGGATTGCCCTGGCCTATACTATGGGAGCTGTTCTGGGCTCGGAAGTTCTCGTCTTCCGAGCCGTCAATGACTTACGTTTTGTCCGTCAGTATAAGAGCTATTACTCATCTATACTAATATTATAAAGCTGAAGAGTTTGTTTGTTTGTTTGAACGCGCTAATCTCAGGAACTACTGGTTCGAATTGAAAAATTCTTTTTGGGTTGAATAGACCATTTATCGAGGAAGGCTTTAGGCTATATATCATCACGCTTAAGCCAATAGGAGCGGAGCGGCGATAAAGAATGTTTTAAAATCGGGGATTCCACGGGGACGAAGTCGCGGACAGAAGCTAGTTATTAATAAGATGAACACATTTATCCCGACAAGATGGATAAGTGTGTTCCAACAAGCGACAATGACCGTTCAAGATTATTAACACAGATTGCAAACTAGTGTGTACATTTCGCTAGTGTTTAGTAACGTCTAATTGTGCAAAAACAGAGATTACATACAGTAAGACGAGTGGAGGACAATACTGGCTGGTTGCAACAGCCGGCAACACAACACACACACATCGCACACACACCACACAGTTTCGCGCTGCTCAGGTTCAAGTTTTGTGTTTTGGAGCATATTTAAACGAATTCTCTTTTTAAATTACTCTCATAGTATTGCAGTACAGCCTTATAGCAAAAATATTACAGGCTTTAATTTTGTTGTATTCGTAAGATAGGCCTAGATTTTTCTTAGTGTCTCAAAAATGTAGATGTTAGCTGGTAACAGCTGAACATCTCTTTTATTATTATCACATAGCCTCCAGCCACACGTAAATACCTATGAATAAGCGATGCTAGGTGCTCTCAGTTTTGGCGCGCCTCTTCACGATGAATATTCAAAGCTTGTTCAAAGGCGGCCGCGTACGAGAGCACAAACATCTGCAAGCTGTTCAGTCACGCCGGAACTGTAGGACGAGGACTAGCAGCATTCGGCCACCTTGAGCCGACACAAATAAGTCGGCGTTATCAACATACATATAAATACACGTAGTGATCGATTCGCTTCGTCCATTCAATATTCATAGGTTATTGTTATTAACGGACTTATCTTCTGTCAGATAATTAATGAGTTGCTGCATGTCCGTCCCGATGTCGACGTAGGAACGCAATCATTCTCTGAACCAGCGCGATGAATCAGTGATCATTCGTCAATTCGTGATTTCCAAATAATCGCTAGCGCTGTTTGCATATCTAACTTGTCAATAGATAAAACAAACACTATTACATGTTAATCAGAAAAATGCATGATTTATCGCTCGCCTTTGTTGAATTTATTTTACCTTATGGGTCGTACGTCGTGGGTTCGAACTCAAACAGGCGCTAAACTTTGTATAAATTCCAGGCGGGGGATACATTTCGGGCGGTGATGGGGCTGCCCCGCTTCTGTCGCGCATCAGGATGTTCGCGATGGCACGCACGGATTGTTTTCACACTTCTATGAGTAAGCAGCGTGCGCCCCTGGCGGGCCAGCCCCAATGCTATCCTGGCAATGATCACCACCAAGTCCGGTAGGCATGTTTTGTTCCAATGCCGGTTATATTGTATAATTATTTCACTATCAACACTTCGGCGAAGGATAACATCGCGAGGAAATGGCATAATCCTTGAACAAAAATTTGAATCACACTTGGCCCGCTTGGTCTCACAGAGAGGACGCCTGTGTCCCAGCAGTGGGAGCATTATACCTCTGCCTGTTCATATGCATATTTTTCATGAAAATCTGTTACGCTGCTATGGTCATTAATTTTCCTGGGGCCGTATCTGAAAGGTAACCGGCCCCTATAAATTTGTAAGCCCCCGATGTTTGTCCGTCTGTCTGTCTGTCATGAACCATAGTTAACATTTTCAAAGAGTGTACCTATATACTATTTCTTTTTCGTTAACAACAAATGTAGAAACGACTGTGTCCTGAATATAATGTAGTCACAGACAGGTGGGCCTACATCGGTTTACGTACATCGTTAGCGTGTGGCGCGACGTGTTTACGACCCTCGTAACAAGATCTAGACCAGTATCGATTGAGCGAGCGGCCGGGCACTGATCTCATCCTGTCGATACATGGGACGTTATTTGGATACCTGGGGCGTTATTTACTCGCAAAATTAACACTGTCCAGCCGACGGCGCGCTGTAGTGGCTACAAGTGGTCATGCCATAACGGTGACACTTGTGTGATTAGTTGCGCATTTGTGCAGTATCCAGTGACCTCAACTGATAAGAGAAGACATTGTTCGCGGCGCGACGCTACATTGTTACTCGATTCGGCTGCAACCTCCACAAAACATTTCCGTAAAAACAATCATTGCCGTAAAAACTACGCCGAGTAAGAAACCGGTACTTTATTGAACAAAAATAACTAGGAGTAAACAGAACGATACTTGGGGAAGGGAGTGAGGGCTGTTACACAAGTCTAATTAGTTCCACAAACAGCTCGAACTGGAGCAGCCAGCAGTCGTGACTTATAGACAACGTCCAGTTTAGTGTTAACTATGAATAAGCAAGAATTGTGAAAGGTGTTAACTGGGTAAATATTTATTTGAACGTGTTGGCCCGTTTGTACGGACTGGATGCAAACTCAAACTCAAAACGTTTATTTCAATTAGGCCATTAACGGCACTTTTGAACGTCATCAATAAAAATTATCATAAAATAAGTGACTCTAGATGAAAACGTTAACTAAATTAAAATGTCTCTTTTATGTGTTTTTAAATCATTCTCTTTACCTATTTTCTAATGGTCAGTTGACTAAGCCGCTTTGAGGCGCTTTGAAAGATTGTTCTATATCACACGTGTGTGATCGCGAAGGTTTGGCCGACGGCAACGTCACCCTGTTGAGCTAGCGAACACTATGATGCAGTGCAGGTAACATAGTGTTATTTCAAAACTCTATCAATTAAGTTTCGCTATCGGCGTTGTCTAAGAAAATTCCACGTGAGGCTAAATTAATGCTTTTAGACACAATTGGAAAATATCTCGGCTTGTCTACTGAGACTTCCACTGTCTATCACGTACCGCACCGTCAACAGTTCGTGTTCACGACGACGCGCGACGTTCGTACAGAAAGACATAGTGTAGAGCGACTTACCATTTTGGCGAGCATGGTGTCCATCTGCGGCTGGTGCGTGGCGGTGAGCAGCTGGCGGATGCGGCTGGCGTTGGCGACGCACTGCGCCATGCAGCGCTGCAGCGCGGCGGCCTGGCGCACCAGGGAGGCGCTGAGCGGCGCGTCGGCGCCGGGCGCGCCCGCGCCGCGCAGCACGCTCTCCAGCACGTGCGCGTGCTGCGCCACGTAGTCCAGGCAGCGCCGCAGCTCCACCGCCTCGCGCCGCTGCCGTTCTGCAACAACACCCACCCTTACAGGCCCATACTGATACTACTACATCAATCTGAATACACAGCGCTGAGCCTCTCTGGGGGAGATTTTTGTGTCCAACAATTGCAATATCGCATACCAGACAACTGGACCCTCTGAACAACACAACAGCAAAAACATGAAGCGTTTAAACTTGAGGCTATATTTTAGAGTTCAGTTTAGTTTGATTTGTTTTAGCACTTTCCATTTGAGAGGGCAGTGTAGCCTACGCTTTCTCACTTCATCCAGTGGTGTGGGTACAGTCTCAATAAGCTGTCTAGTAACTTGAGTGATTCAGTTGAAATTCATGAATACCTATGTGTCAATGTCATATTACATACTTATGATTGTTGGTAGAAATCAATATTCAAACATCTGTTTTAAAGCAAATATTTACTTTTGCATGATTACCATCTTAAGTACTCAATCTGTTTGAGGGATTATCATCTAAGTTTTTACCATAACATAAAAGGCATGTAACCATGAACCATAGTTATAATCAGTATCTGTAAAAATTCTCAATATTTAAATAGAATCTAGTACCCCCCTGAATGAATATCATTAAAAGCGTTTTGACCTTAAACCACCCGGTGAACATTTTTAAAGGTATTCTGTTATATTTGAGTCTATGAGTTGTATAGAAAGAATTTGCTTATTTAAAAAAAAAATTATACTAATAATATTATAAAGAGGAAAGATTTGAATTTTAGTATGTAACGAATAAACTCAAAAACTACTGGACCAATTTCAAAAATTCTTTCAACATTTGAAAGCTGCATTCACCCTCAGTAACATAGGTTATATTTTATCCCCATATTCCCATGGGAACGGGACTAACGCGGAGCGCTGCTAGTATATTAAATAACTATATGTATATAATCATATAACTTCTTATTTCAAGTACAGTCTACCTGCAAGCGATTATAACACTACTATTATTGATTAGGTACCATGGACACATGTTATATTATGTTATTTTTAGCATAAAACCAGTACAAATATTGCTACTCAATCAAATATGATAAATCTATTGTATGTCATTTCATTGAAACAGAAAAAAAAAACAATGTTACTAAAGATAAACATTTGTACCACATACAAAATAATAAATTTCACTATAATTAGTTGAAAAGACGATCATTTGGAACCGCAACGGACTATTTGTATTGACAGAATAAATTCATGTTTTGGTCTAAAATAATTGATAAGATAATGTGCACACTATTTAAGAATAATTTATACAATCTCTACTGACAAATTGGTATTTAATTTTAGAACGATAAACCTGAATAAATAGTTTTATAGCTTAGTGAAATGCATGCCATTTAATAAATTTCATTCCAAACAACCTGATCTTGTTGTTAATTAGATGATAATTGGCGCGACTTATTTACCATGGAAATCATAGATTCTCTGGGTTCTTCTCAAATATTTCTCTTCCTGCAGCTGCCTGTCGACCTGTGCCTGTTTGTCACGAGCCTCTAGCACCTCCAGAAACGAAGAAAACAACGATTTTCTATCGTTCGTGTTTGTAACGGTTTCTTGCATTGCGATAGTAAAAAACTGCGATTTTTAAATGACAACTAAAAGTAACTCAATTTTTCAAATATGATTTTGAATTCTGTATGGTTTGTTTCAGACATAAAACAGGAAACAAACGAGTTAATAAAATAAATGGAAACCAAATTCAAAATCACACAACCTCCACACTCGCCTCGCTGACAACAACTGCTCATAGACAATTCAAATAGAACAGAACATTTTGTCATTTTTTTTTTTGCAGTCACTGACACTAACTGACTGTTGAACCAAACCATCGACAATAAAAGCTACCATATAACCAACCACACAACCATTAAATTAACTTTTTCCTACGGCCCACACTACCGCCACAAACAGTCCACAAGAAATCTCAGTATATTCAATGTACTCTGTGACAAGAAATTCCGGAACTGTAATAATGTTCCGGGACAAGATTCGCTTAGCGATAGTGTTGTTATTTACTGTGGTGGTAGGATTTTCGCAATCGGATCATACTTAATCGAAGTCAAAGCATCTATTTCAATTAGGCCATTTAAACGGCACTTTTTAACATCATCACTAATAAAGTGACTCTAGTGTGCCATTGAGATTACATTCAAGAAATCAATTTTCCCCATAGTCACTCCAGTTTCACTTCAGTTTTGCTTAGTTGGTAACACGGTAGCATGTGCAAACCCCTAACCCTTTGCAATGGTTTTGAAATTCTGAATCATCCATCATTCATCCTTAAAATTCTGGGTAAGCTTGTACTTAATATGTAAATTTAATTTTATTCAAACTGTTTTTTTTTTTTATTCAATAGCCACTTTTTGTCCACTGTGAACGTTTACACTTCGTTTTTTATATTATGTATCAGTATAACATAGGTACCTAATTTTTTTTCGAAATCAAAAAAGTTTAAAAATCAAAAAATCATAATAAAAGACTAAAGAAAGAAGATAAAATAAACATATTTTTAATTCTATAATGCTATTATAGTCTAACTAAACGATTATTTAAGCGATAAAATATAAGGTATAGAGTATTTATTACATACACAGTAATACAGTATTGCATTTATTTAGAAATACATAAGTTTAGAAGCTAAACTAGCTTCCTCTCTCCTACATAAATGTGTTTATTTTACCGTGCCCAACAGGGTCCATAACGATCACAATCGTTATAGTCATTTGAAAAAAAAAATGATTCTGGATGAGGAACTTAGCATACAATAGCTTTACTGTAAGGTAGACACGTCCATGTCTAAAAGTTATGCATTTTAGACTCACTTTTTCTAAAACATACCATAAACTTAAAACAGCCAGTATGGCCATAGATAAAATTCTATATTCTAACATCCCCTCTGAATTTTATATTATTTCAATTAAAGTAACACCTCCTATATAATCCTCATCACCTACCTACTTAAAAACCCAACTTAATTAACCCACCCAACTTAACTAAACACAACAAACAAACTTTAGAATTAATTAACCTAAACACCTTACATAACTAACTTACATTTAAAATTTCAAATTAATTCTCCAACAACCTTACATTCTAATATAACCACATAACACATTACATCACTCAATGTCCTCTAAGTATCACTCACTATACATTGTTTCAATCTCAAAAACTTTGTCCTATCCAGTGGCTTAGTCAGTATATCTGCCAAATTGTTTTTAGTTGCACAATAATAAATTTCTAATAAATTTTTATCTATCTTTTCCTTGATAAAATGATATTTAACATCAATATGTTTACTTCTTCTATTCAACATTCCATTTTTAATCAATACTATAGCTGATTGGTTGTCAACAAACAATTGTGTTTTTGGTATTTTATTTGTCAACTCGTAGATCAAACTCTGAATGTATAGGAGGTCTTTTATACATTCGGCTGCAGAAATATATTCAGCCTCAGTACTGGAAAGAGCAGTGACTGACTGTTTTCGGGAGCACCAATGAATTGGACCACCACCATAAAATACTATAAAGCCAGTCGTACTTTTCCTAGTATCAGGATCACCTGCAAAGTCTGCATCACAATATGCTTTCAAAGTCAAATCGTTACCACGAACATACTGTATACCACAACTAACTGTATTTTTAATATATCTAAAAAGATTCTTAATATTAGCAAAGTCATTTACGTTAGGATGTTCTTGATGCCTACTACAATAACCCACATGAAAAGCTAGATCTAATCTTGTTTTATTCACTAAATACAACAATGAACCAATCAATTGTCTATAACGATGCACATCATCAACTCCCACTTTCCCCTCTTGATGTGTATCGACTAAAATATCTGGATAACTATTATCTTTTAAGTTTTCATATTTAAATTTTTCCAAAATTTGATTTATATAACTTTCTTGATAAATCTTAATAAAGTTTTGTTCTACTTTAACATCAATCCCTATAAACTTTTCTATCTCATCAAATTTCCGCATTTCAAATTCTGTTTCTAATTTATTGATAATTTTATTTAAATCAATTTCATTTTTACCAATTAAAATACCATCATCTACATAAATAGCCAAATATATTTCATTTTCTTTATTAACAAACACACATGGATCTGATTTTAATTGTAAGAGACCTAATTTCTTCAAAAACTCCGTTAATCTCTTGTTCCACATAAGTGGTGCTTGTTTTAAACCATATAAACTTTTTTTTAATTTACAAACTTTATTCTCTTTATCTTTTATTTCATATCCTAATGGTATTTCCATAAAAATCTCTTCATCCAATTCTCCATACAAAAATGCTGTTTTTACATCAAATTGTTTTAATTTAAAACCTTTTTGAGCTGCAATCGCCAACAATAATCTAACACTAGTAGTATTCACCACTGGACTATATGTCTCCTTATAATCAATATTATATTTTTGTAGAAAACCTCTTGCCACTAATCTTGCCTTATATCTTCCACCAGGCTTTATTGTAAATATCCATTTACTCGAAATTATTTTCCTATTTTTTGCTTCATATTTATTCACAATTTCCCAAGTTTTGTTTTTCTCTAGTGAATCTTTTTCCTCATTGATTGCTTTATTCCATAAATCTTTATCAAAACTATTAAGAACATCTGTATAAGTCAAAAACGAAGTCTCTAAATCATAATCTTTCAGCCTAGCTGGCAATTTTCTTTCTCTTCTCGGTAAAATCCTCAAACCATCATTAATTATTGGTTCAACTGCATCCTCAAACTCATCACTAATCTCAACTATAGTATCATCTCTAACTTCCCCTCTCAAATTATTATTTTCTTCATCATTAACTCTAATGTCCTCAACACTATCCTCAAAAATCAATTGTCTATAACGATGCACATCATCAACTCCCACTTTCCCCTCTTGATGTGTATCGACTAAAATATCTGGATAACTATTATCTTTTAAGTTTTCATATTTAAATTTTTCCAAAATTTGATTTATATAACTTTCTTGATAAATCTTAATAAAGTTTTGTTCTACTTTAACATCAATCCCTATAAACTTTTCTATCTCATCAAATTTCCGCAGTGGAAGCGTGCTGGGCCCATAACCTCTAAAAGTTATGCATTTTAGACTCACTTTTTCTAAAACATACCATAAACTTAAAACAGCCAGTATGGCCATAGATAAAATTCTATATTCTAACACCATGTTCAGTTTATTCTTCCTATATACTTGCGCAAGCAAAACTGGCCAAGCATGCACGTGTGGCAGGCGCAGTAATCAGCACCGAAAAATCCCACCGTCCTAACCCCATGTCCTGTCTCCATGGATAAACAATATTGCAATTTTATGTTTCAAGTCTGTTCCAAGCATGATATAAAACTCCATCGACAATATAACTCTGCGATGAGATGAGAAAATTGAACTCACATTTATTGTCTGTGGTGAACCCTACTCGTTACTGAGCGGCTGTCAATTTGTCAAAGTTATTATTTCGTGTGTTTGTAATTTATCAATTTTCCAATTATATCAATAAATAATGGCACGAGAAAGTAGCGCTGGATTTGACAGACACATTACTATCTTCTCTCCTGAAGGAAGGCTTTACCAAGTCGGTAAGTTGTGAATTTCACCCAGAATGACTTGCAGAGAGCGGTAACCACCAATACTAACAATCAAAATTTTCTGTAATAGCTTATTCACTTGATAATCAACAAAGCTTTCTAATTTCATTCTTGGTGGCATAGATTGCGTTGCTCGAACTTTTAAAGTTAAATTTCATAGTGAGTGTCCATTTAGAACATGTCATTGCCTTGTTAATTTATTTACAAGTCGTCTACAGCTACAAAAATGTCAGTACCCATTCGTTGAAGACTTCAACGAATGGGTACTGACATTTTTGAATGGTTCACAGAATATGCACTGAAGGCGATCAACCAGGGTGGGCTCACGTCGGTGGCACTCCGGGGCACAGAAGCGGCTGTGGTGGCGGCTCAACGCAAGGTGCCCGACCGCCTGCTCGACCCGGCCTCCGTCACGCACCTGTTCCCGCTTACCAAACGTATCGGAGCTGTCATGACTGGCATGATTGGTGAGAACACGATATTTGAAAAATAAACTATGCAATTATGTTAATCTTCACCATATGGAACCAAGTGCTGCTAAGTCTGTCATGTCCCATTGCCAGTGTTCTTTTGAGAGACTAATTAAAGGTTAGTAAAAAAAATACAACACTGGATTGGACCAAATCCTTCGGTAGGCAGCCTAATGGTACAGGATTAACCCAGTCTGGTTAATCCCGTTCAAATTGCAATTCCCTACACACATAATACATTGAAATTCGATATCTAGTCCATTATATGCCTACTTAAACTGGTTAGTGTTAGATGTGTTATTTCGTATGCAGCGGACAGCCGGTCACAAGTGCAGCGCGCGCGCTACGAGGCGGCCAACTGGCAGTACAAGTACGGCACAGAGATCCCCGTGCACATCCTCACGCGCCGCATCGCCGACATCTCGCAGGTGTACACGCAGAACGCCGAGATGCGCCCACTCGGTTGCAGTGAGTTGCTTTCACAAAGCTAATAACAAACAGCAATGTTAAAAATTCTGCATAGGGGGCGCCACTAGCACAAACAGAAAAAAAAAAAATATATATATAAGGAACAAATAATCTCTGAAAATATAATAGTTTTATTAATATTCATGCATAAAAAAACCTGTGCTGTAAAATAATGGCATCCTGCAGACATTTAAAAGGGGATGATCCATAAACTGCTTCAATAATATGGAGTGAGTTCAAAGGGAAAAACGAAGGGTTTGATGGAAAGTTATGACAACAAACGATTTTCACTTATTTGTCTTGTTTCAGGCTTAAGCTATAAATGATCAAACAATAACTTTTGCAGTATAAAAAGTTGTTACACTGAAAGCAATAATACACTCAAATGTTTATTCACAAGTTATTATTATATTTTTGCAACTTTTCCTGCATTGCTTGCCAAAAATCCGTTTAAGGCTTGCGCTAGTGCTGCAACCTGGCGGCAGAATATAGCAGTAATACTCCCTATTAAGCAATTATTCACATAATGTAAAGTACTAACCTCACGATTTTATGACTAATGTAACAAAAGAGTAACTCCCAGACTTTCAGGATCAAAATGCACGTCATTCTCTTGCCCTCACCTGATTCATTTGTGCTATTATACTTATTAGTCGTCATCTCAGCAGTCTCTAACATCCATACTAGTAGTCATAAGTAATTGTTTTTGCATGTAGCTTTCCTTGGCTTTTGCTAAGGGGTTTGCTTTGTGGGCTAACCCACTGCTGAGCCATGGCCTAATTAAATAAAAATTAACATTTTTTTTTAAATTAACATGTAGATGTTACATAATCAAGTCCAAACTTTTGAAATAGTTATGAAATCGCCTAATAGATAGCATGGGGCTCTTGGGACCTGGGTGACACATGCTACTTTTCATTTTGGATAATTACTGCCATAATATTGTTTTCGTGAAAACATCTGAGACTGAGAGGATGCTTAAATATTGCAAAAGATTCTTTGATGTTGCGGAAAAATGAATAATATTCTTTTTTTATTGTTATTAGTTAATTTCGAGGTAATTTTTAAACACTCGGTGAGGTATATTTAATATAGTTATAAGTGCACAGGCAAAGGTCATTTGTCTAATCTCTGCTAGCACACACATGCAAGCTATTATCATAACAGTCTTCCAAACAGGCCACCAAGTTGCAGGAGCTACAGTATTTTTCTTTCTAGGCATGATGCTAGTGGCATATGATGAAGAAACCGGTCCGTGCGTGTACAAGACCGACCCGTCCGGCTACTACTGCTCGTACAAAGCGGTGTCGGCGGGCGCGAAGGCCACCGATGCCAACGCCTACCTGGAGAAGAAGCTGAAGAAGCGCTCCGAGCTCAGCGCCGACGAGGTGGTGCAGCTCGCCATCTCGTGCCTGTCGCAGGTGCTCTCCGTCGACTTTAAGTCCTCGGAGATTGAAGTGGGGCTGGTCACCAAGGATGACCCACAGTTCAGGT
The DNA here is from genome assembly GCA_905332915.2 of Hecatera dysodea. NCBI lineage: Eukaryota > Metazoa > Arthropoda > Insecta > Lepidoptera > Noctuidae > Hecatera > Hecatera dysodea. The sequence continues at coordinate 20,572,068 of HG995300.1, read as the reverse complement.
GAGTTATATTACACACCAACATTATGCATACTCAGGGGCGTGCAGTGGTTCTAGAGTAAGGGTAGGCCAGACATAATGTCCAAAAAAAAAGCTCACCACATTCTACTGGGTTGAAATCACGATACGGAACGATGAGAAACATATAATTTTAAAAACTCACCAAATTCAAATCACGATATTCTGACGATACAAACTACTCTTTCTAGAAGTATTGAACAAAATGCACAGAAAACAAAATAATTTGTGCGTACACACATAGCCAGTTATATGTTTCATAACTCTGAGGATTGAAATGACGAGTACGAGATGAATTATTTTTGAGTTAATTCTCGTAACTCGGGTATACATCTACCTTTAGAAACAACTTGAATCTTATCATTATACGATAGCTGTGAAAACTTACCTTTTTTTAATCTCTAACAAACACATTGTCAGCACAAACTTCACAATTTAGGACCATTTTTAAGTATGTAAACAAATAACTAAACTTTAATATTTACACTACTTTATGACTCAAAACGAATTACTTATAAATCAATGCACTATGATTTATAACACTCAACAACAAAATATTCGAACGACTATTGCTTGTCACATGAAACAATATCAACAATATGGCTTCTCTTTTTCTTGCAAAAATATCATTTAAAAAGACAATCAATACACTTCCAAAAAAAAATGCTACATGGTCATATCGTAATCTTTAAGAATGACATGTAATGACATTTTGCCGGGTTATACATCATAACCCGCCAAAATTGACAATTGTCAATGTCAATGTCAACAGAGTTGCCAATTTTATTTTTCTAATTCCCTTTAAACCAAATTCTCAAATTAAGTTTGGAAAATTTGGGGAGAAAAGTTAAATTCTTGCGGTTTTTAATTATATTTAGAGGGTTATTAATTACAACTTAACATTTATTTTGTACATTTTATACTTTTGATAATACTAACCAGTTTTTTTAAACTATATCTATAAGTTATTAAGGAAATTATTATTCTCAAATTGGCAACCCTGTTAAGCGATTTCCATTCATAAAATTTTACTACTTGTCCTTGAATTGTGTGGTGAACCAATCAGGACCCGTGTAGTGGGCTCCAGCGAGCCTAGAAAACGCCCATAATTTATACATGTGTGTGTAAATTATGAGCGTACATACACAAGAACATTTGCACACATGCATAAATTTATCAATTGAAATAAGGCACTCCGTATTGTGGCCTATGTGAACCGTTTCGTAGGAACAGCGTAGTTTGAAATACGTCACACGCACGGGCGCGGGGCGAGAAGTTGCTATAAGCATTATACTAGGCGTTATGAGTTATTAAATATTTTTGTTTTATTTTATTGCATAGTTACAATAAATACATTTGTTTTATTTATCCGTTGCTATGGTAGGGTAGGCTTAGCCTAATTGCCTATATGGAGCGCACGCCCCTGTGCATACTGCCAGAAGAGCGAGAGAGAGGATTCAGAGACACCCACCATTATTCCATTCTGGATAATCAACTGATACTTTTTGGAAAGCCGATGAACGAATGAATCTCATATAAAAATTTATATAAAAAAAATTAAAAAATTGCACTAACTGTCGTAAATTCAAGTTAAAAAAACTTTTTGAAACGTGTCTTCGTTAATGTGGCAGTGTACCTGAAATAAATGTATGGCACTTGTCTTTAAATTGCAGAAGACACTTTTTTGTTTATTGAGCTTTCTAAAATGATATGATAGTATCCACTTTTCGCACAATCGGATTTGTTTTCAACTCGATTGTTTCCGGCAAAGTAATACTTTGATAGTCACGGTTCTCGATGTACGTATGCTTATAACGGATTCTTTTAATATCGGTGTGTGGTGGCCCCAAGCAGGCAGGAAGGGCAGAAACATGCTAACGGTAACACTACTTTATCCCACATAACATTCCGTCTGAGTCTGGGGGCTCTGAGTTCTGTCTAAAATGGACTTTCAACCATCACCTTTTCAGTGATTGAATTTTATTGGAACCTATGGAATTAAAATCTATCAAATTGTTTCACTGAAATATGTGGTTTTTTGTGTCGTAAATAAAGTTGTAAACAGCGCCGGCCCGAAGAAAATTTTTGAATGGATCGAGATCCAACTATCGCTTCTCTCCCGTTTGCTCCTAATACTTTATACCTTACCAATTGTGACTGTCAAGCACTTACTTTAAAAAAAAGAAATTACTTTTATTTTTCTTTACCATTTAGGCGCCCCCTAGGATTTGGCGCCTGGAGCGACTGCTCCGTTCGCCGTATGGGCGGGCCGGCCCTGGTTATATATTGTATCGCTTTCGGCGTGAGTTGACCCTAACTTCATGTTTTCTATTTCAGAGTGTTGGCTGAACATGAGATCGACAGACATCTGACAGCAATTGCTGAGAAGGATTGAGGATTTGGCAAATAAAAATTCTATTGTAATTTTATAAATAAAATGTTCTTATAAGACGCACTTTTTAGTTTGTTCTTCTATATCATAATTTACTAATTTTGTAGCGTAACGATACAAATCTGAAAAAGGATTTACTACAAAAGTTGATACATTTTATTATTTCCTACACAAACAAGTCTGTGAGCATACCAGCGTTCCCCGGCGGCACGTCCACGAGTAGTCCCGGCAGCTCGGTGACGACGCTGGTGAAGTTGCTCAGGCTGCAGCAGAACACGAGCCCGTACAGCGCGCGCTCGTAGTGGCGCTGGCGCCGCAGCTCGTGCAGCCAGCCCACGCGCCCGCACGCGCTCTCGCAGAACACGGTCTCGCGGACCTCGCTCACGGCCACGAACGGGTCGTTGAGCAGCACCAGCGCCACCGCCTTGTTCGCCTGCTTGGCGTGCACCACCGTCCAGATATATTTCGGCACCGGGAACCTTTTACCAGCTTTCAAGAAGATTTCGGTGCGCGAGTGGCCCGTAGGCAGCGAGAGCACACCGTGCGTGCCGGCGTGCACGGTGAGCTCGTCGTGCGGCCGGCTCAGCGACAGGAACTTGGCCACGTCGCGCTGCAGGTGCTGCAGGTTGCCGTGCGCCACGCTGCGCCACACCGCCACGCGGTTGGACACGAAGTCCGTGACGCGCATGTTCTGGTCCTCGAAGTAGTGGCTGCTGAGCAGCTTGGCAGACGTGAGGCTCTGCTCGGCGAAGGAGTAGCGCTCGTGCTTGAGCAGCTCGTGCAGGCGCCTGTTCATGCGCGCGTCGTCCGAGTACAGGCGCTCGGCGGCGTGGCGCGTGCTGGCGTCGAACATGTGGTTGAAGTTGCCGAGCAAGCTCAGCGGCGCCTGCGCGTCGCTGTGCGCGGGCCCGCCCAGCGCGTTGTGCGGCGCGCTGCTCATGCGCAGGCGCGCGGCCACGGCGCGGTCGGCGTCGAAGCACAGCGCCGCCAGGTGGCGCGGCGCCCGCGCGCCCAGCTCGCGCATCAGGTACGCGCGCCCCTGCAGGCCGCCGCAGTTGTCAACCTGCACGGAAATATCTAGCTGTCACTGTCGTGCTTCTCTATAAATGATAATTAAGGATAATAATAGATAGTATCGGGAGGTCGGGGCGGAGTCGTAGACGTGATCACCTGATGCAGCACGTCCTCAAAGATGCTCTCCTGGCAGCCGAGCTCGAGCAGGTGGCGCAGCGAGCCGTCGGGCAGGCGGTAGCGGCCGGCGTGGCACACGGCGGAGAGCGTGTCGCGCAGCGGGAAGGCGAGGAACTTGCCGCCGCCGCACGCCAGCGTCAACTCGTCGCCGGCCGGCACCAGCAGCGAGCCGTTGGCGGCGCGGTGCGACGTCACCAGCGGCATGTTGTCGGGCACGCACTCCGCGCACTCCAGCTCCACCACGCACGGTGCTGCACGTTATCAACATTATATTCACTCTTAACATTGACGTCTATGGCTCCGAACGTCTGTATAAAACGAAGTCCTTATAGGATCACTCGGTTGTCAGCTGTCTGTCCGTCTGTCACAGTCACACAAGTCAACACAAATTTGGTACACATGTACACAATATATAAACATCTGTGAACCAAACCCGGACGTCGTATGTGATTACTTATGTTTTAAGTGTTGGTAGTCAGAATTTGCATCGATTTATCGAAATACAGAAACTCTTCTTCAGTCAGAATTGACTATTGAATTCTACAAGTTTTCTAGAACACTAAGGCGCTGGCTCCACGAGCGAGAGAATCGCGGCGATATTATCGTCGTGCCACGTATTTCTATACACTCTCTATGGAATCGTCTCCACACGGCGATATTATCGCCGCGATGCGACGAGTGGCAATGAGCGCGAGAAACGTCATTACATCGTCGCTAGCCCGCAGCGACTAGCAGCAAGCCCGCCGCTCGCTCGCGACGAGCGCGCAGCGGGCGCGCTGTCAAACGCAGCGTCATTTCAGCATTTTCAGCGTTGCCTCTCGTTAAGCAAGGACGTTTCGATATATATAATAATAGTACAATGTTTGACATTGAAAAGTTTATTCTTGAAGTGAGAGAGAGACCTGCCCTTTACGATGTTCAGTTGGCCGAGTATCGAAACAGAGAAATAAAAGCAAAGTATAATGTGGTATAATGTGGGAAGTGCTATGTTCACAGAGTGGGATGACATAACCTCTAAAGAAAAAAATATTCTTCGATATTCTTCATAATTCACATGGAAATATCCATGACTTTCACGACGTAGCAACATGGGATGTGTCCACCAACGGCGCTTTTTTTCCCTTCTTAACAATAACAATAACTGCATATTCACTAGCGTACTTGCAGAAGCACCCCACAACACTATATCCATAATAAAGAATTATTTTATCGACTGAGACACTACTTATTTCGCTCTCGTCTGGCACGTAACTGATTTTTTTCTTTCGCAACGCGTCGTTAAGGAAACGCGGCGATACCGTTACGAGTCGCCGCGGAAACGCTGCGATTCCGTTACGACTCGCGACGATACGCGGCGGAATTATCGCTCGTTCTTGGAGATTATCCGACGATTTAGGGGCGCACTCGTCGCGATTCTCTCGCTCGTGGAGCCAGCGCCTAAATCCTGACCGTGATAGTTTTCAACTCTATGGTCGCCCTCAATCGTGAAGCACATTTCTAGCAGCCGTCAAAACGTTTCCGTTTCTCAGAAAAGTTCTCTGAAGATTTTGTTAAATTGGCCCTTAATTTTCTAATTAACGTTTCATAAGACTTTTGAAACAAATCAAAATACTCGAAAACATTATCTATATTATAATATTATAAAGCTGAAGAGTTTGTTTGTTTGTTTGAACGCGCTAATCTCAGGGACTACTGGTTCGAATTGAAAAATTCTTTTTGGGTTGAATAGACCATTTATCGAGGAAGGCTTTAGGCTATATATCATCACGCTTAAGCCAATAGGAGCGGAGCAGCGATAAAGAATGTTTTAAAATCGGGGATTCCACGGGGACGAAGTCGCGGACAGAAGCTAGTACTACATATGGGTAAGGACCAAATTTTTGACGTAATCGCACAACGGAAATCACAACGGAATGTGTCACAATGGAAAATAAATGTAGCACAATAAAATTATTAGGGTGTGTGTAAATAGTCGTAAAATTTTAGGTAGGTAAGTGGAATAAATAAAAAACATTATACTTCGAGAAATATTTAATTACAAAACCAAAACTTTCAAATAGAATCCAAAACAGTTTGGTAAAACAATAACAACCTTGCAGGTCTGTATTACTTACTAACAACATAAGCAACATATTTTATTCTTTGACTTTTAAAAATTCAATAGATTATGTCGAATTTTAATATTTAAATGATCTATGTAGCATCAAGAAGGTAAAATAGCAGCCGCGGTGGTTTTGCGGAGAGTGCTAACGCGTATCCGTATTCTCGTTATAAACGGCACAGGTTGACACGGTTTTTTAATGGGTTGGAGTCCCAAATATCTGCACTATCTCCTTGTGGTGGTGCAGTATGCATAACCATTTCTCCACACTAAAAAAAAAGGAAAAAAAGCAAGTAATATACAAGTGTTGTTTTGCATCCTCGTTAAATTTCAGGAGGTTGTCATAAAAGACATAAATAATCAATTTTACTAGAATGCAAAACAACATCTTGTAGAGACAGGCATACCAAACAAACCTACTAAAACACGCTCTAAGGCTTTGGCTTAAAAAGTTAAAACAATTTACAAATATTTAAACAATAATCTAAATATTTAAGAATCGTTTAATAAGTAGGTAACTATTGAGATTAGAATGAATGTAAACACAGCTTTATAAATTTCTCTTGTGACACGTCGCACAATTTCGTGTCACAAATCGCACAACGGAATGAAAATTATTCACGACCTAACCATAAAGATGCAACAGTTCACAAATATAACCATTAATCGAACATTTCTGCATTCCTTTTAACAATAAAGTTATAGGGGATTCATAAACATATCATCATTTTCTGGAAAAATGTAAAAATATTACAATTTTACTCACATAAAGTCAGGAAATCTTAACGACACGCGCTGACGACACAAACACAATCTCAAATGACAGTAAAAAAGCATGGCGGTTTGTATCCGAAATTTTGGTGCCAGCTTGAAGCCAATGTTGCCGTACTAAATAATCAAGAAACATCCACACACGTTTATTGGTTTCGAAATTATAGTGTCGCACAACAGGAGTATTACAACGGAAACAATTTTGGGATGTATGTAAAATAATTTGTAAAAATTAAAACAACAATGGTTATTGTGGTATTATTTATAAAAACGGTTACTGGTGTTTATAAGGCTTTAATAATATTAAACTATAAATGCCAGCTTACGTTGAAAAAAAAATAGCGGCAAAATTATCTTAGGTAGTCAAGCAAGGACATGCGTATTTTACATAGCGTAAAAGTCACCGAGCTTGGTAATATATATTATTTTGAAGAAATTAAGCTTCTAGTATAATTACTTAATGAATGAAACTGTTTATAACATATTAAAATATTATTAGAAAATGTCCAAAATTATTTTAAGGCATGTATTGTACGCAATATTTTGTCACTTATGAGTCGGACACCACAGCGTGTCTGTATCCGTCAAAAATTTGGTCCTGACCCATATACAGTAGCTTCATTGAACGCTGGGCAAACTACCTACTGATCCACATTTGGTGTATTAGGTAATACGGATACTTACGATCAGTGAAGTGGGCGAGTTGGAAACAGAACACAAAGACGATAATACGCAGTAGTAGCCCCATGTCGGCGGAGCGCGGCGCTGCGAGCGACTGAGCCGCCGAGCACTATCGCGCCGCCCACTGACCCGACCCCAGATAACGCGCCCTTACTGGCCAGGGTTGCCGACGCCGACCACAACAATATCAAATTTTTCGTCCTTTTTGGAGCATCGGTAAACAAATTCTAATGTGGTAATAGTAGGAAGTAAGGCCATCTCTCAAAGTAGTCGTGTTCTTATCAAACCATGAGATTGCCCCCACGACACCACTTGACCATTGGATAGTAACGACCTGAAAAGGACAACCTTCTAGAAATAAAAGATTTACGACCAATTTACGATAAGTTTAATATGAACATAATATACAATGCTGATGTTTATTTATAAAAGCAGGTAAAAACCGACGAAACACATACACCGTACGATAAAATAGTATTTTATTTATTTCATCAACGTACATAACTATAGAGTATAATTACTTAAATAATTAACTATAATCGTAGTACAATTTTGCTACAGTGTGTAACAGTTTAGCAAAATTGTCTGCCGGAGCCCTCGCGCGGTCGTCCACCTCGCGGTACTGTGGAGCGGCGACCAGCCACCTGCAGGCGAGCTGCAGGGCATTGCTTCAGTGGATACGTGCGGGCTGGCCGCGCCTCAACCCCACTTTACATTAAGCTTAATGTTGCGATATAACGTAACCTCTACAGCGTAAGTTAAGTAAACAAGCAGTCTGCGTGTGGACTTAATAACTAAACATACTAATGTTGATATAAAAACGTTCGCTTATCAAGTTCAATGGGATGAATGAGTTACAGTTTACGCGTTCAGCAAAAAAAGAGGGCAAATATTATTTAATTGAATTTCAATGTGATCACTGCGATCACAGGACTCGCTGGTCTCGACTCCTCAGTTCACGAGCCCGCGTGCGTGCCATCATTGCGGACGCATGTCGAACGCGACGACCAAACTTTACACGAATGTTGAACGATCGTTAATACACACTACATTCGAGTCGCCATTATCGAGCCCAAATTGTACAGTTGTCCGCGATGAGATGAAAACCTCACAAGCACGGGCGCCCAGCTAGCACTGAACAGTGAGAAACAAACCAGCAAAGTTTAACTAATTGAAACTTCTTAATCTGTGATACAATGACACGTACATATTATGTATTGCACAAGTGTTACTCGGGCGCTCGCGAGCTGTGTGCGTGTGCGCATCTGACCAGCTCGCGTCGACATCCGATATAGTTATAAACCATTTATACAAGTCAGTCAGGTTCACGTTGTGTGCGTTACGGTTTTGAGAAATTTTAAAGTTCTCAATCATCCAACCATTATAATATGAGACGCGGTTGAGTGATTGCAACTTAGCTTTCGTTACTAGACGATTTAATCTCTAAACATTAAGTATAAAAACACTCCGAAGCGAAGAATAATAAACTTAATCATGCGACACTATTTGAGACCAGATATTTAAGTTCTTTGCGAGGCGTATCTGTTTGGAACCTGGTTTTCTTATTGCAATTTGCACCCAATTTTATTATGCGACTAGACATTTCACGGGTGACTGGAACTCGAAACTCGAACAGTTCTAGTTTGAAACAAAAGCGTCAAGAGTTTTAATTACAATGACCAAGAATTTGAAAAGCTATATGATGAAAAGGTGTAACACAGAGTGAGTACACCTATCTTGTAGAAGAGAACCATGTGAGTGTGAGAGTGAAGCTGGCCCGCGCGCAGCAGCACTCCCGTGTCCCGCTGCCCAGTCCGCCGCCGCTGGTCGTACACGCCTGCTCGATGGCTTCTACAGCTTAATTAACATGCTTTGACTTAGTCTATTATGAAAACTAGCGTTTTTACTATAGCTTCAACAGCCAAAGGAAAGCTGAGACAGACGTGCGGGTGCGGGCGGGACAGCGTGCGGGACGCGCCTAGGTGCAGCAGGCGCGCGTGGGCGGCGCGCGCGAGGGCCGGCGCTCCACGGCGATGCGCGCGTGGTCGGCGTCGGCCTCGCGCCCCGACGTCTTGTCGAGGATGGCCTCGGCCAGCTCGGAGAAGGCGCGGTCGATGTTGATGTTGGCCTTCGCCGACGTCTCCATGAACCGGATGCCGTGCTCGCGCGCTATCTGCACACACACATACATTCCGATTGATTCACGCCGATAACTCCTTCATTGTAATAATTAACTGCTGCTATATTATGCCGTCAACATAGTAGGATAGATCATATTCTGTCCTGGGATGACCGTTTAATGAAAGACTATAGGCATTTATGGGGTTCTTATTAATAAATGAGGAGTAAAGTTATGCCAAATTTAAACCATTATACTCGTTGTAATAACATACAGTAATATACAGTGGTGGTAATATAATTAATACGATTTGTAGTACCAGAGATTAAAAAAAAAACAATGTCAAATGTACTTTTATGTTCCTTCTCAAAAGTAATTAATTATGTTTTGAAATAGCTACATGGATAGAGTAAATATTAAAATCACTTACTATTTACCTTACAAATTTAATTTATTATCGACATCTTTTTAGTAGAATTAGTGACAGACACAATTTTCATTCTAAAAATAAACACAAATTAGACCAACTATTTTATAGATTAGCTTAAGTACACACATCTTTCATGGGGTAGTGTTAAATGTTACAACAAAATACCTTGTAACATATTAGAATTAAATTAAAGGAAATTTATACTTTTATTAAAAGCACCCTTTACCCCATTTAATTTATTTTAGTAACAACAAAAAATATAGTGTATTATTGATAGGCTCGCGTTTGACCACCATTTCATCTGATGGTAAGTGAGGATGCGGCCGAAGACGGAGCACGCTAATCGAGTGTAACTTATGACACCTAAGGTATCTCAAACCACGACATCGAACAAAAATGTGATGTTGGGTCAGCGAAGTGACGAGCAGATCGCTAAATACATGTATGAGTAATCACGGCGCGGCGGCGGAGCGTCCCGCCAGCTTCCACGCGACTGTGCGCAGGCGGAGCATCTCTCTGGTACGCAGAGTACGGGCCAGCTCCAACGCAGTCTTGGCGATGATTGCTGACATGCTGGACTGCAGGCATGTTCAGGCGAGGCCGTTGAGCAGGCGTTGTTAATATCTTGTGTGTGTCATTGCATGTATTTAAACTATTGTCATTTTATTTATGAATTTGTACCGTTTGTTATGAATTTTATCTTTATTTTGTATTATTATTATTGTATTCTATTTTATTATTGTGAAATCTTATGTCAATTGACTTCTGTGGGCCTAGTTACCCGAATTAAATTAATTTTATTTTGTTTTATTATTTTTTATTTATATAAAGTGGAAAAAGTATTCAAAGGATTCTGACAAGGCTTTATTTTGGCATGTCTTAATATGAAAGGATAGTGGAGTATCCTGATGTTCATCTGCTGATTGCAACATATAAACCGATCCTTTAAACTGATAATGCGCCTGTACTAGAGCCACTGAAAACGCCTCAAAGTATCACTTCAAAATCATATCAGGAAAACTGTGAGTGTCTAAATAATTCTAATTTCAGTTCACACTTAAAAATTTTCTGTTAAGTTTTCTTGTTGTACACAAAAAAGTGTTTTTTTTTTCTTATAGATCGGTGTAATCAAAATAAATCGGCTTTTGAGAGATGACCATTCCCAGGTGACGGAGCCAAATGATGAAACAGGTGCGCCACCATCAGCGAGACTTGAATGAAAATACACTCAAACGCCAGGAAACCTTCGAGTCGAAGACGCCCACGAAAAATGGTAAATTACGCAGAACACACATGTGCTTATATGCATAAAATTTTACAATTCTAAATCAATGAGTCTATACAGCGAAAATATTATATTCTTACAATCTTCAGCGAGTCCAACAATGTTTCTAAAGACTAATAGATTAGTTTGTGCGCCCTGGTGGCTGTGGAGCAACACCAGCTTTAGCCAAGATTTCTTATCTTACACTGAATAAATCTATGTTCAACAAAAGCATACAAACAACAGCAAGAAAGGGATCAGTTGGGCGTCATTGAAGTACTCCCTAAGCCTGAACCTTAACTTTAACGTTCCACTAGGCGAACACAGCTCGATACTCCAATGCGAGTGTGGCGCCCATCACAAGCCGCCACAGCCATATAGCGTCTAGGGATAAACAACTACGCAATTAGATTCGTAGCTGACAGCCTCAGTATATCACTGTCCAACAGAATCACCTCCAATGAATCTAGGGCACAGTGGATCTCTAGGCAATGACGCCGCAGACCAACTTGCAACGAGATGGTAGTTCTAGGCCGGTACTCACGCCTTCCCCTACTTTTCTAACAGTTTCCTACAAGGATTGGCCATATATCAACTGAACTTCATAACTACGTCATTTTTAAGACTGATAATAATAGTCTGTATTCGTTTTAATTCATTCCTTGTCATACACAATCATCAAATGGATGTTACTAAACATACGCATTTAGAACACAAGTAGCGAGTGTTATCTGCGCGTGAGTCACGGGCGGCGCGTCGCTCGGTGCGCTCGTTCAGCTGGACGCGCGCTAATTGACGCCGGCTCCATCAAGCACAGTAAGCACACACATACTACAATACAATTAGTAACAGAATTTGTCTATGAAACACTGCTCACTGCGAGAACCAAAATGAACAAGTTATGCTAATTTGTGATCGACACAGATATATTCATAAAATCACGCGCCATGTTACGTGATGCGAAAAAAAAAAAAAACAAGTTGACAAATACTGTGTCATCAAAACTTCTTAAGAAGTCAAAGAAATACAACAAGATTTGAATTAGTTAGTAATTAATCATATGAAGCCTCAGAAATAGAAGGATATCAACTAAGTGTAGGATAAGTACCTATACGTATTTACAAAAACCTATGCTCGTTATCATTTGCAAACAGGTTTCTTTTTAATATTTAAGTTTAAAAGCAGTTTCCTTGCCCTGTTTAGAAAACCCAGCAGTGGGTGGCGGGCTGCCCACACTCAGTACAAGTCATACTCACTGCTTCTCCGCGCTCCTTGCTCACAACGCGCTTCTCTTCCATGTCACACTTGTTGCCGAGGATCATTTTCTCCACATCTTCATTGGCATGCTGAAATGACAATGTTCACCAATCTATACTAATATTATAAAGCTGAAGAGTTTGTTTGTTTGAACACCCTAATCTCAGGAACTACTGGTTCGAATTGAAAAATTCTTTTTGAGTTGAATAGACCATTTATCGAGGAAGGCTTTAGGCTATATAACATCACGCTGCGAGTAATAGGAGCGAAGAAAAAATTGAAAATGTGGAAAAAACGGGGAAAATTATTCATCTTTGAGGGCTTCCGTTGCGTGCGCTGCGAAAACGGTTCAAGACACCAAACAAATATGTAGGAAAGAATTATTCCTCTTAAAATGATCTAAAAAAAATGTCCACGACAGTATATGTCTATCTTTTAAGATGAACTCACTAGAACTGTTTTTTATGGTAATCAAATTTGGTCGAAAGGGATGAAAGTTTGTATTAAACTTTGTCAATTTTAAACCAAAATCGGTTAAAGTAACTATTCCACGCGGACAGAAGCTAGTCACTAATATAACAAAACATCATCTTGCTCATATAAAACTGAACTAAATGGAGCTAAAATCCCAAGTATTTATGTACTTAGAGTAACTATGGAGTTTCTTGTCCGTTCTTCTCCATAAGAATCTACTTTTTGCGAATGGACAACTAGAGTCACTATAATTATTTTTATTTTCAAATGTTTTGACGTTCAAAAGTGCCGTTAATGGTCTAGTTGAAATAAATGAATTGACTTTGACTTTATGTTCACTACAGGTATTAAATCAGTATAACTACATCGCTAATATAAAACTTATCTCAAAATGTAAATATTTACATTAGCTTATTTATTAGGCATGTAAAACATGATGTCATGCTTTAAATTACAGTGACACATGTATTAATTATTGTGTATATTAGTGGAATAATTATGAAGATGCACATGTCATTTAAAGATTGGTAGCATTTTAAGGGTTATTAGCATTATGTACTGAAGCAACTTTCTTAAAGTTTGATTTAAAATCTGTTATTATTAGAAGTTTAGAAATAGGTTGTATATAAATTGTGCAGAATACGAAAAAAATATTCGCAAACAAAAGTGATAAATATATACAAGATCTTAAAAATTAGGTAATGTGCTAAATTTTGCCAATTGACATACAAATTATTTAGAAAATTATATTATACTATTAAATTAAAATATAAATCAGTCATAATATGATTATGCAAGCAAGTAAAATTTCAATATTTATAATCAATTTCATTTCATGTGAAAATTTATAGTCAATTCAGAAGATTAATTTAAAAATATCAAATGTTTTGTGGAAGGTTATGGTATGCCAATCCAAACCCTGCCTGTGTGAGTCACAAACCATCCTAAGGGAATATACTCCCCTGAGTAAAATTAATAGTAATAGTATTCTGAGTTAATCCAGGTTGTCTACTCTAATAAGAAATACTTGTATGTTTGTAATAAATATACTCAAAACTGTTAGACTAATTTCATAAATGATTTCACCATTAAAATGCTACATTATCCCTGAGTAACATAGGCTATATTAAAATAAATAAATGTCCACCCTAGCAAAGCCGGTACAGGCCAACTAAACTATATTTGTACCAAAATTTATACAAATATGTTCAATGGTTTAAAAGTGAAAGACTAACAAACATCCATCTACCTATCCGGTTTGTATATGAAATGTCCACTGCAATAGTGATAAATGTCCTTGTTAACTCGTATTGAGATAATTGCATTCCAGAAATAGGAACAGGAAAGTCGTGTTTAAAGGTATGAACATAATACATTACTGGTTACAGCACATTTTTATTATTGATATTATATTGTTCCTTTACTCAACATTTATTTAAGAAAAAAGTAAAAATTATATTATTTAGAATTATTTTTAAAAACCCAAGACTTTATTGAGTACCGTTTATCTAATATAAGAGTACACTGTCTAAAATATCGGGATTTTAAGTAATATTGCTAAGTTTGTTAACGAGAATACCAACAACAGATATCCAGTGGCTGAACGACGTGTTTACTTAGGATTTTTACATACAATGGACTTGCATCATAATTGCAGTGGACCCTTGATATAATCATGGCTAATTTTTAACCCCTGCAGACAAAACTTTGTGTTCAATGTGTGTACCAACAGGTGCTGCTCTAAGAGCTTACCTCGTCTATATTCCGTAACCATTTGACGATGTCATCAAATGTTTTCTCGTTGGTGATGTCGTACACGAGCATGATGCCCATCGCGCCGCGGTAGTACGACGTGGTGATTGTGTGGAACCTCTCCTGGCCTGCAGTGTCCCATATCTGGAGCTTTATCTTTTTGCCGCGGAGCTCCACAGTCTTTATTTTGAAGTCGATACCTACAAGTCATGAAAGCACACAATGTTAGTAAATTAATGCAAAGGAACCACGTAGATCGAAATTAATCTGCTACGGTGCATCATATTCAGAACTAAATAAAAATGAAACACAAAAAAACATTTTTCCAAGGCAAGGTATGGTGATACGAAAATACAAAGGTGGCTCATACCGATCGTAGATATAAACGTCGTTGTGAAGTGGTTGTCTGAAAACCTGAACAATATACATGTCTTGCCTACGCCTGAGTCACCAATGAGGAGTAATTTGAACAACAAGTCGTAGGTTTTCTTTGCCATTTTATTGTATCTTACGCTTATGAAATATAAAAACGATAAAAATCCAAAATCATCCGACCTCAAGACTTGACAGTTCTCGAGAGTTGCCGTAAAAAAAATAATGATCTAATTTTCGTGTTATATTTGTACCTAGCAATATTTTTATTATTGAGCAACCAATTGTCCCATCACTTTTTTAACCGACTTCTTTTTCGTCTGTATCATTTGTTCAAAATATTCGACGATTTTAGGATAATATCTAAACATAATACATAGGTACGATAGACTGCATACAAATAAACAAAATTGTTATATCAAAAAAACAGAGAAAGAAAGTTTCTTTCAATAAAGTTTGAATAAATTCGGCACTTTATCAGGCAATGTGTTATGAGGATTAATTTTCTCTTTACAGCTATTTTAAATTAAGTTTACTGTTAGGTTTGTGGTTCTCAGCAAGCGTCTCACGAAAAGACGTTTGCTTTCTTTAATTATTTCTAAATTATAGTGTTTGTTTTGAAAAGTACTTTATTTTTTCGTAATTTTGCTTCAAGTATGATTGATAATTCTACGCTACAGGTACGATAGTTAGTTGCCTTCATATCAGTGTTGCCAGTCGGTTATGTCAGAAATCACCTGAAATATAAAAAAAAATAACCTTTTTGTATAAAAAATAACCTTTCATATTTTTTTACTGGAAAGGTATTATATGTTGATAGAATAGAATATTAGTTGTATTGATTTATAGAAACATCGGTGAGTATTTGAGCACTTGCTCGCATTTCTTGATTTATTCATAAACCTTTAATGCATCAATTTTATTATATAGGATCACTATATAATAAAATTGATGCATTAAAGGTTTTTGTTCTACTACTGCTAACGAAGCTTACCAACATGAAAAATTCTAAAACGAGCGTTCCGTTTCACGTTGCTTTTATGTAAAAAATTAAAAGTTAATTCTACAAATCCTGAAAAATCACCTAAAAGTAACCTTTTCATTAGTGTAACCTAAAAGTAACCAATGCAGTTCAAAAATCACCTAAAAGGTTACAAAAGTAACCTTCTGGCAACACTGCTTCATATATTACTATACTCTTTGGTTGCCTTCCTTTAAGTTGTTTGTGAACACTTTCCATTGACCTATAAAAGTATGGACGGGAAATACCTACGAAAAAAGGGTGCATACCTACAGAACATAAAATGGCTGCCATTGCTAGGGTTGAGTCAATCAAGGTGTTACTACAACGAGTATCGATACTAGTTACGAGTTCCACTAATTTATCACGTTTGGATCATACCTCATATTATGTACTTAATTAAAATCCGTTGTAATAGTGACAGAAAAAGATGAGTAGGTTATCTTACCTTCTGCTATCTATACAAATAAATGAAATTGAAGTGTCTGTCCCGGCTAATCTCTGAAATAGCTGTACAAATATTGACGGGATTTTTACAGGCAGATATGTTACAAGGAGTAACTAAGGCTACTTTTATTTTAGAGAAATAATTAGGGTACCGCGCAAAAAAAAAGCATTAAAATTATTTTTTCTTTTGGTAGCCAGTATGGCTATAGGCTATTTAACATCACCCCACGACCCTTAGCCTCTAACCATTTTTTCTGTAAGCCTTCATTTTTAGGAAACCTATAAAAATTAAAGTATTTTTAAATCATTTTGGTTAGAGATGCTAATATGTAACTAAAACAAACATAAAACATTATAAGCTAGGTGCACGGTTCCAATTAGCTGTTTCCTATGGAGAAGTGCCGGCAAGAAACTCCATGATTACTCTTTTAGAGATAATTAGCTTTTTCAATGTTTTCTTCAGATTTACGTAAAATATTTTGATTTTGGTGTGAAGTGTGAATCACAGGCCGGACCTAGCTAGGTCACTCGGACCGAATAAGACGCAGGATTATATAAGTTAACATCACAGAATATACCGATATCGTTCCAGCGGAGGAACTAGTTTCGTATTACCGCAAGTCGGCAACGGTACAACACTATTTCATTATGTAAACAAACGAATGAATAAACAAATATAATAAAAAGGCCTGTTATGTGGAAATGAATCCAAATATCAATACTTTAGCCATAAATTCATGATTGCGTTACAATAGTATCACCGAATGTGTATTATTGTGTGTAATAATGCATGAAAACCGACTATTATCCTGTGCAAACACAATTGAGGTTGATTTTGACTGTTTCTTGCACCACACTTCACAACACAACACACAGGCATGTTGGATTTATGTTTTCCAACATTTACATTCAGTTTTAAAAGTAAAATTACTAGTAGTTTTCTCGCAAATCACAATAATAAAAAAAGTAAACAACCATTTGACAGCGTAACTACCATGAATTTGGAACATAATATGGCTGCAACGGCACTTACCTACAACTGTCTCTACATCACGACAAAATGTTGCCATAATTAGCAACAACTTAAATATAGACTTTGTCTCTTTTATCAAATAGGATTATCTCACAAGAAAGAATGAGACATAACGATATTTCAAGTTCTGAATCATATTTCACTCATATTTGTATAAGCTAATGTATGTATAGGGAACGTGCACGGCGTAGACTATGCCATCTAGTGTTGCAAATCTGAAACTTATAAGCAAAATATACTTGACATTCACGTGACTGTGCTGCCACCTATACTTCCTGCATCCTCCGTTTAGGGAAACGTGCACAAAGTAGACTATGCCATCTAGCGTTGCAAATTTTAAACTTATAAGCAAAATATACTTGACATTCACGTGACTGTGCTGCCACCTATAGTTTCTGCACGTTCCCTATAGAATAACGCAGCGTCTCCTTATTATTCCTACCTCAATGACACTTTCACGTCACTGTTTAGTTAGACAAACGTCAACAAATATTTTTGTAATGGCTGCCGGCGCGCGTCGGTCGATTGTTGTCTTTCTCTTTCACATTTCCAGTTTCCTTTCAGTTGGTCAAGAAATCAATAACTGAGCGTGTGTTATGTAAAAATAAGCATGATAAGTAAACCTAAAGTTATGTTAACTGTGTGAAATTCTTGTTTTAAACGCTATATTTTATCATCGAAATGCATCGCCGTGGCGGGAAACGTATTCGGATGGATGATCCTCCACCGGAATACGTGAATCCCATGACCCCAGCTACTCCCATGACTGATTACGGTGGACAGTCGGTTCACGAACCTGAGACTCCCAACGTAAACTATTCAGGGTTCAACGTCGGCGCGGTAGCTAATTCGACTGCTACCGAACCACCTAGAGAAGAAGCTGAGGAGTCTCATCATGAGGAAGAGGAACCGAGGTCTCCTTCTCCCACGCCCACGAAGCGCGTGACTCGTAGTCGCGGCCGTAGAGGAGATGCTGGGTTTCCGGGACGCTTGGCCGAATCCCCGCCGCCACCGCCCCTACGGCGCCGCGGCCGCGGCGGGCGAGGGCGCGGCCGCGGCCGGGGCGCCGCTCCGCCGCCCGCGTACTCGCCACCGCCCGTCTTGCTGCCTGGTGATGACGAGAACAGTCTATACAATATACTTAGATTCAATAAGACAGCTATAAACGTGAGTATAGTTTTTTGTTTAATTGCTTCCTTATAGGTAACTACTTCTATGCCTAATCGATGTTATCGTGATATTTGTAACCATTTGTTTCATCCATCAGCAAGTGGTGGACATGTGGATCGAGGAATATAAGACCAACCGAGAAGCGGCGCTGGTGCAACTTATGCAGTTCTTTATTAATGCGTCTGGGTGCCGCGGGAAGGTCACACCTGACATGGCCCAGATGGATCACACACTTATTATCAAGAAAATGACACAAGAATTTGATGAGGTATTTAAATTTAAATATGTATTATATCACCTATTTCATTACTGAATGTCTAGTTCATTATAACAGAACTTAAAACATATCATTCTTGGCTCATCATTTTGAAAATTGAACCTCTACATAATATGACCATAGTGAATGTCAATTCTAACAGGAAAGTGGAGAATATCCTCTCATCATGACGGGGCAGACCTGGAAGAAGTTCCGCTCCAACTTCTGTGAGTTTATCCAGACGCTGGTCAAGATGTGCCAGTACAGTATCATCTATGACCAGTACCTTATGGACAACATCATCTCTCTGCTCACCGGGCTGTCTGACTCCCAGGTCAGAGCCTTTAGGCACACTGCTACACTAGCGGGTAAGTTCATTGATACTACATCATTATTGGGCTCAGGCGCAAAACGTCTCTTTCGCAAAATGTCCCCTGGTCGTAAAACGTCTCTTTCGCAGAATGTCTCTTTCGTAAAATGTCTCTTTCGCAGAATGTCTCTTTCGCAGAATGTCTCTTTCGTAAAATGTCTCTTTCGCAGAATGTCTCTTTCGCAGAATGTCTCTTTCGTAAAATGTCTCTTTCGCAGAATGTCTCTTTCGCAGAATGTCTCTTTCGCAGAATGTCTCTTTCGTAAAATGTCTCTTTCGCAGAATGTCTCTTTCGCAGAATGTCTCTTTCGCAAAATGTCGCGCCAGGGACATAAGAATAAAATTTTGATTTTCAAAACAAAAATAAATTTATTAAAATTATAGTGCAATTATGATGTAAACATTTGATATGTCATATATTTATATTTTCTTTTTATCAATAATGTTATGTTAATCATTTATGAAAATGTTTTTTTTATGTAGTACATCATAATTGCACTATAATTTTAATAAATTTATTTTTGTTTTGAAAATCAAAATTTTATTCTTAAGTCCCTGGCTCGACATTTTGCGAAAGAGATATTCTGCGAAAGAGACATTCTGCGAAAGAGACATTTTACGAAAGAGACATTCTGCGAAAGAGACGTTTTACGACCAGGGGACATTTTGCGAAAGAGACGTTTTGCGCCTGAGCCCATTATTGTTCTGGGTCAAAAGTTTTATTTCTTCTGATTGTATCCAAACTGTTTATAGTATAAGCAGATGGCTTGACACATGAATGTGTTTACTAGTCCCTTTGATTTGAAGTTTCTTATTTATGCCTGGGATAGCACCAAAATTCCTAGTCCCTTTGATTTGAAGTTTCTTATTTATGCCTGGGATAGCACCAAAATTCCTAGTCCCTTTGATTTGAAGTTTCTTATTTATGCCTGGGATAGCACCAAAATTCCTCGCTTATACCTGTGCATGGGCATGCCTCATTGCCATAAACAGGGTTTTGCTTAGTTTGTTGAGACTCGGGTGTACAGGCATATTAATGTTGCAAGTAAGTGTTAGGCTTTCCCAACAGTAAGGAATCATGCTTGCAACATTTTATGTATTAACCATCATAAAGAATGGAGATGTATGTCACTGTGAAAAATTTTACCATCATAGTGACATCATGAGTTTTTTCCCTATAATCGAATCTACGAATTAGATTTTTACATAAAAAACCCACTCTTGTGGGGTATTGTGTGAATAGGGTATAGTACTGTTTTGGTGTTGTGTTTGTATGATCACGTATCTTCGCTTGCTAGTGATGAAGCTGATGACGGCGTTGGTGGATGTGGCACTGCTGACGTCGGTGAATTGCGACAACTGCCTGCGCCAGTACGAGGCGGAACGGCTGAAGGCGCGCGACAAGCGGGCCAACGAGCGCCTCGAGGTGCTGGTGGCCAAGCGCCAAGAGCTGGAGGAGAACATGGAGGAGATCAAGAACATGCTCTCCTACATGTTCAAGTCTGTGTTCGTACATCGATACAGGTGAGGCTCACCAGCTAATCTTAATCTAAGCTAATCAGAAGCTAAGCTTTGTGCTGAAGTTATCTGACATTTTGTGGGTAATTTAGGTAAATGATGTGCATCGCGGGAGGGGATCGAGCAATGCATGTTGTGTTGCTGGATTAAGCTGATAGGCATTTATTGAAACTGCTTTTTAAAGTAACTAATTTTCTGTTTTTTCCCAGAGACACATTACCTGACATAAGAGCCATCACCATGGCGGAGATAGGTATCTGGATGGAGAAGTTCCCAGCACACTTCTTAGATGATCTGTACCTCAAATACATCGGCTGGACTTTGCATGACAAGGTTTGACACATTTTTCCAACTTCAAAAACTGTTCATGTTACCTATAACACAAACACAAAAATGGAATCATGTCATCAGTACATTGCTTTTGGTTTGATTGCATATTATATAGATGGTTTGACTAGAAATAGTTGGTAGGTGCTCAGACATGCTGCGTGTAAGTGTTCTTAAAGCCGTTGACAATGTTTTATTGCTGTCCAGGTGGGCGAGGTCCGGCTCCGCTGCTTGCAAGCACTGCAGCCACTGTACGAGTGCGAGGAGCTGAAGGGCAAGTTGGAGCTGTTCACGTCCAAGTTCAAGGACCGCATCGTGTCGATGACGCTCGACAAGGAGACGGACGTCGCCGTGCACGCTGTCAAACTCGTGATCGCAATTTTGAAGTGAGTCAGTTATAGGATTAGGCAAGAGAGATGTATTGGGTATGTGGGCAGTAGCGAGGTTGAGGTGTGTCTGGTGCGCAGGTGCCGCATGCACCCGGACGTGCTGACGGACAAGGACTGCGAGAACGTGTACGAGCTGGTGTACTCGTCGCAGCGCGCCGTGGCGGCGGCGGCGGGCGAGTTCCTCAACGTGCGCCTGTTCCGCTGCGACGAGCCGCCGCCGCCCGCGCGCAGCCGCCGCGGCAAGGTGCGCCTGCCCAACACGCCGCTCATCCGCGACCTCGTGCAGTTCTTTATCGAGTCGGAGGTACGTGCGCTCAGCCCTCGATGTACTGTGTATGTACACGCGGCAGAATGTTTACACTGTACTGGTGTGTTGACAGCTGCACGAGCACGGCGCCTATCTGGTGGACTCGCTGATCGAGTCCAACCCCATGATGAAGGACTGGGAGTGCATGACAGACCTGCTGCTGGAGGAGGCAGGACCCAACGAGGAGGCGCTGGACAACCGACAGGTATGCTCTGCTAACTGCTGGATATAACATACATAGATGTTGTTAGGGACCTAATTAAGGACTGAAGTTAAAAGCAGTGGACTGTAATTTACATAAAATATATTCTCAAAAAGGTACAATATAACTGTCGATGTTGGTGGGAACGTATGTAGTGCGCGCGCGTGCCGTCCACGGAGACCGGTGGCGAAGTGTCAGTCGGCCCGCGTCCCGCATGCTCCATCTCTCGCCGCACCGCCGTCTCACGACTGCAGCCGAAGCTAGCCGAGTGCCCGACGGCGCCCGAACATCCTCCCCGGGTTGAAGCATTCAAGTGAGAGGAAGTGGGCAGATGTTGTTGTAAGCCCGCAGCACCGTTCCTCTCTTCGTCTTCAGCTCCACTACTCGTGTCGTCCCGTCACAGCCAGGGAAGACCTTGATGACACGCCCGAGTGGCCACACCAAGGGCGGTTGGCCCTTCTCTTTGATGAGAACCAGTGCGCCTGCTGAAAGTTGGCCTGTTGACGCTGTCCATTTAGTCTTTTGCTGGAGCAGAGAAACATATTCTAATTGAAATCGATTCCAAAAATGTTGCTTTATTTGCTCCACTCTTTGGTAGCGCTCCAGTCGCCCGATGTTCAAATCAGTAACCTGTGGATGCGGAACAGATATTAGTGGTCGCCCAATTATAAAATGTCCAGGAGTAAGAACGGAAAAATCTAGAGGATCAGTGGAAAGAGGTGTTAGAGGACGGGAGTTTAAGACAGCCTCTATTTGAGTCAAACACGTGCTCATTTCCTCGAAGGTAAAATGTGTTAATCCTAAAAGCCTTTTTAGGTGATGCTTAGAGGAACGGACGGCAGCTTCAGCAATGCCGTTGAAGTGAGGAGAGTATGGAGGCGCGAAAGTAAATGCAATGCCTTGCTGAGCAACTTCGGATTCAAGATTTGAATCTTGTAGGAATTTTCGTAGCTCATTACAAGTACCTACGAAGTTAGTACCGTTGTCGGACAAGATGCTTTCGGGTTTACCACGACGAGCAACGAAACGGTTTAGGGCAGCCATATAGGCTTCCTTTGTCAAGTCTGTAACAAGCTCGATATGAACAGCTTTAACGGCAAGGCAAACAAAAATACACAAATATGCCTTTATAAGCCTACACCCTCGCCCCTTGCGATCAGCAATCAATACTGGCCCAGCATAATCGACGCTACACTTCATGAACGGGTATTCTAAATGTGTCCTTGAAGAGGGCAATTGACCCATTATAGGTTGCACAGTTTGACACTTATGTTTAAAACACTTAATGCATTTTTTAACAGTAGACTTCGAAAGGTTCCTACCACCGAGAGGCCAATACATTTGCCGTATATTTGCCAACAAAAGCTGAGGGCCGGCGTGTAAGAGATCGTTATGGTACTTACGAAATACTAATTGTGTGATGTGATGATTACAACATAGTAAAATGGGATGTTTGACATTATAGTCATAAGGAGAATTGTCAAGTCTCCCACCTACGCGAATGAGGCCATCCTTATCTACAAAGGGACTTAAAGAAATAAGTCTATTTTTACGACGTAATGATTTACCTGATTGTAATAAATTATATTCATCAGGAAACATATCCATTTGGGCGTGACGGAATATAAAATTAAGGAAACGATTATTTTTATTTCTTAAGTTATGAATAAATCTAAGTAAGTAGGCAACTACTCTTTGTAAATGATCAAGATTAGAATGCTTGTGAATTAATATCTTAATGAATGAGTGATTATTATGTGACTGATTATTTGAAGTTAAATTATTGGATGATTGATGATGACACGTATGATCATTGAAATGTGATGATACTACTTCAGATAGATCCTGTTTCACGTTCTCATTGGGCATTTTTGGCCAATGAATATCGTCTTTTAATAAAAATTGAGGACCTGACCACCACAAAGAACACTCGCTGATAAGGTCAGCCTTCAGCCCGCGAGAAACAAGATCTGCCGGATTATCCTTAGACGGCACGTAGCTCCATGTATGCCCAGCAGTGCTTTCTTGTATTTCATTGATGCGATTTCTTAAAAAAGGTTTTAATGAATTAGGTGATATTGAAAGCCAACTTAACACGATTGTCGAATCGCACCAAAACCGGCATCTACTGACGGGTTTGGTAAAGGACTCAAGGACAGCAGTACACAGTCTTGTTCCCAACAAAGCTCCACATAACTCGAGCCTCGGGATAGTCGTTGGCTTGATTGGTGCCACACGATTTTTAGAGACTAGCAGCTGTACCGTCACTGACCCATCTTTGTCTATGGATCGAACATATACGCAAGCGCCATAAGCTTTTTCAGATGCATCTGTAAATACGTGAATTTCATTTATACTTATGTTGTCACATAAAACCCATCGGTATAGTTAGATTATTCAAACATTGAAGACTATTTACAAAGAGCATTGTTTATATTATAATTTAAATCTGTCATTGAGACGTTACAAACATGTGACTGTGACTTTGTTGGTGGATGTAATGGAAAAGCTACAGGGCCTGATACAATCCACCCGAACTTAGTCTCATGTAATTTGGGCTGATTTTTGCCTAGGTTAATAGATGCAGCACCTAAGACATTCCAAAATACTTCAGCACCAACGAGAATATCAATTTCTGACGGAACATTGAACGATGGATCAGCCAGTTGTATGTTCAGTGGTATGGGAACCTTAGCTTTATCAATCAAAGCAGACGGCAGTATATTGGTAATTGTAGGCAATACATTGCAACTGATATTTGTCTTATAGCTGCCGCTCCGAGATTCGATGGTTAAGTTGCAAGACTGTGTACTAGATGTACTCTGACCGTTAATACCTGTAACCGTGGAGCTTGTGCTACGTCGAGGCAATCCCAGCTTATCGCAAAGTGTCTGCGTAATAAAATTGGCTGTGCTACCATTATCGAGCAGGATCCTGGCGTCCACCTTGTTACCTCGGTTGTTCACTACCCGCACGAACGCTGTGGAAAGTAAAATACAGGAAGTAGTATGCTGTGAAGAAGTGTTACTAGATAAGACGACATTTTCTGAAGTGGCAGTAGATGAAGGGCCACCTTCAGAAATGTCAATGGGTAAGGCAACACTACTGGGCATAGGGTCTTGAAAATTGTTAGGTTTTGATTCCTCAACATGTAGAAGAGTGTTATGTCTACCTTTACAGTATTTGCAATGAGCTAATCTGCATCGCTTGGTCATATGACCAGGACGCAAACAATTAAAACAAACTTTAAATTCTTTTGCTTTTGAAATACGAGTTTCTACACACAAACTACGAAATTCTTCACATGTATACAAAAGGTGATTTTTATTGCACAAGGGACATTTACTAGACGTATTACAATTGCTATTACTAGGATTAGTTTCTACTATTAAAGCTTTATGTTTCTGTTCTACTTTATTATTTTTATTTTCTATGTTAAATGTATGTTTATTGTATTCTAATGTTTCTAATAAATCAGCCTTTTTACTAATAAATGAACAAAATTGGGACAATGTGGGTTTTTTTGGCAAAATACTACGATGAGTTTCCCAATCTCTACTTGTGACGGGATCTAATTTAATAGACATCATATAAATAATCAAAGTATCCCATTCTTCTGTGGGCTCGTCCAATGTTTTGAGCGCTCTAAGATTTTTATTAATTACGTCCACTAAACGACGTAAACAATTGCAAGACTCTTTTACGATATATTCAACATTGAACAATGCCTTCACGTGATTATCTACTAAAAGCCGACTATTGTCAAACCGATCACACAGTAACTTCCACGCCATTTCGTAATTGTCACCTTTGAAGTCTATGTTTTTAATTATTTCTAGTGCAGCACCTTTAAGAGATGCGCGAAGGTAGTGGAACTTACTGATATCATCTATGCAACTACTATTATGTATTAGCGACAAATAAGTATCTCTATACTCAAGCCAGTACTGACAACCACCATCAAAGCTAGGCAAATCTATTTTAGGTAGGCGTATAAAATTGCGTTGTTGGAACGATTCACCTGTTTGCTTGTTCACCGAGCCCGCTACAGACCCGTAATCACTGCCACCGGCATTAGCCAGCAAACTGCGCGCCTGCGCTGCCAGCGAGTGATACCGCTCCTCAAACTTGGCTCGCTCTGCATACGCGTCGTCCGGTTTATCCGAAAGCACCTCGATTTCCACCTGTAATTCATCAAATTGATCGTATATAGCCTCAAATTTACTAAAGCGGCCCTCCAACTCGATGCGTTGCAAGTCGGTAAAAGTTTTACAACTAAGAAGCACGTTTATGTAATTGCCGAAATTTGTAAGCTTAGCTTTCATAGCACTGCGCTTTCTAATTAATAAATCTTCGGATGTCGTCATAGTGAAAAAATAAGCAAAAGTTCTCTAATTAATTGACAGTTGAGTTTAAAAATGAAGTTTCACAAATGAATAAACGCTTGACCTTGAAGTCGTTAGACACAATGGCGTCGGACGGTCAGCTGTTGTAGACACTTTAGCGCACAGCTGATGCGACCGTTACTAACGGTAAATAGCTCTAAAGATAAGCAGTGCGCATGCGCAATCATACAAGTGCGAAAAGGATAGCTATGGCACATAAACACGCATTGACTCTAATATGCAAGAGGTAAACAGAAAATATCTAACGAAAGTAACACAATAATGTTTGAAAAGGATATAGAAGGGAAATAATTGGAACAAACTCACAAAATACCAGTATCCTTATCCACAAGGCGAACTGAATTAAACTCCACGAAGCGATGACTCGGTGTACACTGACTAAACCAGCCAGTTTAGTATTGCACCAACGTCGTAATCGAAGACTTCGGAGAAATATACGTAGTTCCTTGTTCTTGAATAAAGTGACTTCGAAAAAAATAACGGTTGCTCCGATGACACGGCGATTTTCAAATTCACGACGAGTGCAAAGTTCACCAACGTCGATTCGTACTGCCAGCAGTCGACGATCTTGGTTCTTCCAAAACTCGACTTTGAAGAGGCTCGAATGACCAGATGTATGCTCCTCTTGAGCTGAAAAGTACAGTACAGACAACAATTAACTTATGTCCATTGTTGAGATTTTTCGGCAATTTTCTTTATCATACGAAGCAAAGAGATGGATATTTTTTAACCAACTTCAAAAAAGGAGGAAGTTTTATGTTTGAATATATGACTTTTTTGTTTGTTCACTGATTTATCCAACAATTGTGAACGAAAAATCTTTTTTATTTAAAACCTTATTGTCTTGAGGTGGGCCCTTTGTCACTAAGTCAAAATCTGATGATGGGATCCCAGAGAAATAGAAAAGGACAACCTTCAAATTATATAGTCACATACAATATATCTTATATATTTTTTAACGCAATATACATACCTACATATTTTGATTTGATAATCATCATCTCATGTTGCTGAGTAGATGGAAGGTATAGGTCAGCATCTGATCATGGGATCCCAGGAAAATTAAGGACAACCTTTAACTGTTCCGCCGCTTCGCACCGACAAATGTGAACGGCGCTATACTTGCCAGTACGCCAATATTATGGCGACCCGACAGAAATCGTGGCTGAACGTCCGGTAAAAGTGTCGGCTCCGACAGTTTGGTCGTGTCGCCCATATGTGAAAGGCGCTATTGAAATACATGCCAATATAGATCCGACAAGTTCGTCGGCCCGATAAAACTGTCGGTCCGACCTAATGTGAACCCGCTCTTAAAGTTATTTTATACTTTGTAGTGTTTTTATAGATGTACAATTTTTTTTTGAATATTAAAAGAATGTTCATCAAAATAGGTGGAGTAGTTTTAGCTTGATTCCATTCGGTGATTGCGCAGGAGTCGTCGTTGATCGAGCTGATGGTGTGCTGCGTGCGGCAGGCCAGCACGGGCGAGCCGCCGGTGGGGCGCGGCGCGGCGCGCAGGCACCACCACCTGCACCACCACATGCTGTCCAAGGACCAGGCCAAGGTAGCGACCTCGTTTTAGCTGATCGAGCTGATGGTGTGCTGCGTGCGGCAGGCCAGCACGGGCGAGCCGCCGGTGGGGCGCGGCGCGGCGCGCAGGCACCACCACCTGCACCACCACATGCTGTCCAAGGACCAGGCCAAGGTAGCGACCTCGTTTTAGCTGATCGAGCTGATGGTGTGCTGCGTGCGGCAGGCCAGCACGGGCGAGCCGCCGGTGGGGCGCGGCGCGGCGCGCAGGCACCACCACCTGCACCACCACATGCTGTCCAAGGACCAGGCCAAGGTAGCGACCTCGTTTTAGCTGATCGAGCTGATGGTGTGCTGCGTGCGGCAGGCCAGCACGGGCGAGCCGCCGGTGGGGCGCGGCGCGGCGCGCAGGCACCACCACCTGCACCACCACATGCTGTCCAAGGACCAGGCCAAGGTAGCGACCTCGTTTTAGCTGATCGAGCTGATGGTGTGCTGCGTGCGGCAGGCCAGCACGGGCGAGCCGCCGGTGGGGCGCGGCGCGGCGCGCAGGCACCACCACCTGCACCACCACATGCTGTCCAAGGACCAGGCCAAGGTAGCGACCTCGTTTTAGCTGATCGAGCTGATGGTGTGCTGCGTGCGGCAGGCCAGCACGGGCGAGCCGCCGGTGGGGCGCGGCGCGGCGCGCAGGCACCACCACCTGCACCACCACATGCTGTCCAAGGACCAGGCCAAGGTAGCGACCTCGTTTTAGCTGATCGAGCTGATGGTGTGCTGCGTGCGGCAGGCCAGCACGGGCGAGCCGCCGGTGGGGCGCGGCGCGGCGCGCAGGCACCACCACCTGCACCACCACATGCTGTCCAAGGACCAGGCCAAGGTAGCGACCTCGTTTTAGCTGATCGAGCTGATGGTGTGCTGCGTGCGGCAGGCCAGCACGGGCGAGCCGCCGGTGGGGCGCGGCGCGGCGCGCAGGCACCACCACCTGCACCACCACATGCTGTCCAAGGACCAGGCCAAGGTAGCGACCTCGTTTTAGCTGATCGAGCTGATGGTGTGCTGCGTGCGGCAGGCCAGCACGGGCGAGCCGCCGGTGGGGCGCGGCGCGGCGCGCAGGCACCACCACCTGCACCACCACATGCTGTCCAAGGATCAGGCCAAGGTGGTGTGCAGCGACTCGCACTAATCATCTTTAATCCTTGTTTTCTTCTAAATTATATTTTTAATGTTTAATTTTCTTGCTAAAACAATATAATTCTATTTAACGTCAGTTGTGATTAGTGACACCCAAAGACAATATAACCACTTGACTGCGCATACAGTGCCCCGACGCTCGAAAACGATTAGTATTTTGTCGCCTATAAATAGGCTACGGTAAGAGTAACCATTTTAGTTGTGCCCAAGTGTAAGACCTGTGTGCACGCTAGATTAATACAAATTTTGATAACTTTTTACGCAATTTTATCGTATCCAAATGCCTTCATGCGCGGTGAAATGGTGCGGGAAGCATTCCAAGACATCTAGATACAAAAAGGATGGCATAACTTTTCATCGATAAGTAAAGCGAACGAAAATTATGTTTGATTTAATCACATTATGAGTCACCGCAGGGGTCTATTTAAAATGGAGTTTGGGTTAAACGAGTACACTGTTGAGTTCCGCGTTGATGTCTTTTGGAAACGTCTCGTTCTTTCATTAGACAATTCTAATGCTTCTATCCCTTTTTTTCTCTTTGTATTTTTATCGAGAAAAATAGTGGTGTCAATAATAGCTAGCTGAAAGTCGATATCGAAAAAACTATTTGTTTTTATTCTATTCACATAGGTACTGTGATAATAATAATAAATCGTTTATTCAGATAAACCAAGATCCGTTGTGATAAAATACCTGCCTACTTTTAACCGATTTCAACAAAGGAGGAGTTTCAGTTCGTCAGTATTTTTTATGCAAGTTTCTTTGTTTTTCGATTTATTTGTTTCTCTCTGTCCCCGACCGGGACCTATCGGTTATTTTATTATTTTTTTAGATCGGTTTTAAAATCTTTTAAAATTGGATATAGGTAATCTATACTAATCTATACTTAATATTATAAAGCTGAAGAGTTTGTTTGTTTGAACGCGCTAATCTCAGGAACTACTGGTTCGAATTGAAAAATTCTTTTTGGGTTGAATAGACCATTTATCGAGGTAGGCTTTAGGCTTTATATCATCACGCTTAAGCCAATAGGAGCGGAGCAGCGATAAAGAATGTTTTAAAATCGGGGATTCCACGGGGACGAAGTCGCGGACAGAAGCTAGTTTAATAATATCATTATATATAATGTATAATAAGCAAGATGCATAATTAAGAAATATGTAGACGCTCTTTTATCTTTTTTACAAAGTTTTAAAACTTTGATTTTGTAATTGATTGATTTTGATTAAATATTGTTTCTATGATTTTAATTGAGTATTTTTCATAATTTTAAAATCCATTTTAACGATATCGATTATTTTCCCCTAATGAAGTAGTTCAACCCTAACGATAGGCATACCTACGCAACTTGACCTTGAACTGACCAATTGCAGCCGCGCATTCTTCCTCGTCCCCCGGCCCGCAGTAGTGAGTCGTGTGCTTAGAAGAAATCAGCCTGTACGCTCTCTAGTGGTTACATTCTCTATGGTGACACCACACGATCATTCAACGCACTGTATCATCTTCCTTTTTTATATACGTGTAAAAAGGAAAAAAACCCATAAAGAGCGCACGTACGTGGGCGCAGGTGGTGTGCGACGACCGCACGCGGCTGACGGCGCACTTCATCGCCACGCTGCCGGCGCTGCTGGACAAGTTCGGCGCCGACCCCGAGAAGCTCACCAACCTCGTGTCCATCCCGCAGTACTTCGACCTGGAGCTCTACACCACGCAGCGCCAGGAGGGGGTACGTGCTACGGATTCTGTTTGTTGCCCACTTAAAAGGAGGTTGTCAATTCAACCCGCATGTATTTAATATTGTCAGAACTGTACAGTTTTTGTATACGGTTGGGCTATACCAGCTTCTTAATATATTGTGCCATATTCATTTTTATGCTTGTCCACGCACATCGTAAAAACTTTAAAGAAGATTGCCCAGGAACAGTACTCTTGATAAATTACTTGTGTCTCAAAACCTTGAACGGCATGAAATATCTTAAGAGCGTTCATCCGTAAAAACCACGCTGGAGTCAAAATTGATGATTTCCGACGGACAATAAAACGATAATCTATTTAATTCGTAGATAAGATATTGACGTCAAATTATTGAGGATTTCATAATCTAGTGCTTGGCTGAAAAATATTTTCAAATGATCGTAAAGTTTTCTCATTAGAACAGTTTTTACTCAATCCCTTTTTAAAACTAGCGGTCGATGGTCTACGCAAATGCTAGATAATAGTAAAACCATAAACGACAAACTTATAGAAATATTACTATTAAAAAAACAATAACATTTACTAGTGCTTGGCTGAAAAAAAAACGTAATTATTGTAAGTTTTTATACAAGAAAAGTATACTCAAAAGTGTCATTTTTAGCCACTTTTCGAGTTTTTAAACGTGTTATTTTAGGATGAAATCTAAGGTATTTTTGTTGTTTTTTAGACCTAGTAAATGAAGACATTTACGATCTAAAACATGGTACTTTTTTTTTTTAAATAACTTCTATATTAATTTTACTATAAATTATTTAGTACTACTATATAATCGACGCGGAATCGCACCAGCGCTCAGTGCCGGCCGAGGCCTTTCAGAGGTTGGACGTGTGTCGCTCCCGTTGCCGCGTGCTGCGTAAAATTGTATTATAGTTTGTCGAGTTTTTAGAGCGACTAGGACGAATTGATACTTTTTGTTTTTTTTTTTTTTTAACGAAACAAAACTTTGATGACTACATATTTTAAAGTAATGGAGTTCAAATCATGAAAGAAGATAACTCTTTTTATGTATGATTTCATTTTTTTTTTTCGATAATTATGGGTAGCAATAGGCGCTATACGGGGCAAAAAGGAAAAGTTACGGAAATTTGGCCAAGGCTAATGAAGCTAAAAAGTAGGTTACCGAGGAA
This sequence comes from Hecatera dysodea, assembly GCA_905332915.2. Lineage (NCBI taxonomy): Eukaryota > Metazoa > Arthropoda > Insecta > Lepidoptera > Noctuidae > Hecatera > Hecatera dysodea. The sequence continues at coordinate 20,540,197 of HG995300.1, read as the reverse complement.
CCACTTTTAATGTCGTAGCTGGTTATAGCCAATTCGCATTTTTCTTACACGGGGATTTTAATAACCGATAAAAAATAGAAGGTCACATTCTTCAATATTAGGACATTAATAAAAAATATATATTTGTTACAAACATACAAATATTTCCTCTTTATAATATTACTGTAGATTGCAAAATAAAGCTTTGATGCTGACGGGGCCATTATTTCGGTGATACTGTAGATTTCACGACATGTTATACGAAACAAGTTGCGCTGTACTGAAACTAGTTTTGTGAAGTTAATTATTTCTTCTTATTCTATTATTCTTTCTAAACCATACAAAAACTGCAAGTCAATGAGGGTATGTCACAAGAGAATGATACCGAAGAATCACAGCTACCACAAGAGTTGATAAAGAATTGGAAATACTGGAATCGCAATCAGAAATAATAAATGTGACAAATGAATGCGATCTTTAGGTATAATTTTCCACTATTATTATTTATTTAAAAAAATACAATTCTTTCAATGTAATACGTGCAATTCTAAATTCGAACTGAGTAGTCACGATGAAACACAAAAAATAAACTAATTAATTATGCCATAATTTCAGGAATTGGCCTAACAAATTTGAATGAAGTTGATACATCGATGGACTTACTGTTATGTCATTATTCACTTATAGTAAATGTCATGATAAAGTTGCTGAAATGTGGAAAAATTCCGCTGAAGAAAGTATGTTTGCATCAGCTCAGGAGGAAACAGCTGCTGCTCGATTACAAGGTGACACTCGTGACATTCCGATGATACCAGTGGAAGTAGACAGTTGATGGAGCAAACGCTCATATAAAAACCAGTATAATGCATTGTCCGTGTGTTGCAGCTATTATAGGACATCACACAGGAAAAGTTCTCTACATTGGGGTCCGGAATAAGTATTCTGGAATTTGTGCCTACGCAAATAAAAAGGAACAACAGCCGGCTCCTCACAAATGTTCTAAAAATCACGTTCATCATCTAGTATGGAACCAACAATACTGGTAGAAGGATTCAAGTCCTCCGTAGAAACTCGGAAATTAAATATAATACTTTGATTGCTGATGGTGATGCCAGCATATCCCGGCGTTCTAATTCAAAAAATTTAATGTACCAACCATCTCCTCCGCAATTGGAACTGAAAAAAATTATTGCTTAAAACTTAATTATTGCTTAAAACTTATACATCTATCCCTCTGTCGGAGCGTAAATTGTTGACTTCTGAACTAGCCGAATCAAGGCTGAGAACAGCAGTAAGATTTTCGGTACGGTACTGGCAAACACAAACTTTAACCGAATCAGAAAAGAATATAAAAATACTGAGAGATATTCTGAACAGCGCCAAACACATCCTTGAAGATCAGAGTGAATGTGACTTGTGCTACTGCACCAAAGAGAGAAAAAAGAAACAAACCAAACTCTCGAAGCCAAAACATTGATGTTAAAACTGCAACGCAATGTCTGGCAGCTGGCTTATCTTTCTCGAAGTCTGCCCCACGATTTTACCAAAAACCATGCAGAGCAGTTCAACACCATAGTAGCAAAGACTGTTGGTGGGAATCGCATAATTCCCTAAAAGATTCATATTCCGTCCGTTGTTATGCCGCTTGGTTCGTTTAAACACAGATAAACCTCAAACTACCCTTTATAAATGTGCCTACCAGAAAAGTCCAGGTCAATCCCTGAAACATTTAGAGCAAAACCGTTTTTCTATAAATCAAAATCTGAAACGCAAAATACCTCGCCGAAAAATAAACTTTAGCACAGGGCTCCTGAACAAAGTCAATTACGCAAATGCATGTCAAACGCCTGTCATGAACCCAGACAATTTCAAGCAGGCACATGTAGTTTTCCTTGAAAATTTAAAAACACTGACCTTAAAACGGCATTTCATTGAAAGGGATACAGTTCTTCAGGCTGTGAGTGCCTTGTGACTCGAGCTGAGAAGAAGTATTTTAACTGCTTCCAATTTTGCCAAAATTTGTAAACAACGCCCGAATTTGAATTCAGCACTACTTGTTAAATCTATTTATATGGATATTATTTTTATTTCATGGCGATAACGTAATTTTCAATGTTAAACATGACTGGTATTACCAAAATATGTCAAACAAAAATGTGTGTCTTTTTGCGGTGTACACTAGTCCTGAATTTCCAATAAAAGGTGTAAAAAATTACAAAGTTTTGTAAAGAATTTCAATTTTGTAAAGCAAAATGATTCCTCGTTTAACAAAATTTTATTATGTATGCGTTCTTCCCGAAATAATTGATCCCAGAAATAGCCGATCAATGCAATTGAGGGAAACTATTTTATGATTTATACAGCTTTTTTATCATAAATGATTTAGGTACTAAATATAACATGATAAATCTTTATTTAATTACCCACCTACTCATACTAACCATAAAATGAAAAAACCTATCAACAATCCACTAGAACTAATTACCAACACTTAAGTAGGTACAATTATTAATATTATTTTTCTCCAAAATAACTAGATTTCGTCTGTAGAGGATTTCATATATGAAAAGGTGTAAAGGCAAAATAATATTGCAAATATAATTATTTATTAATCATAAATCTACAAATCATCAGAATAACAATAATTTGTATTTAACTTCCAGTTTAATTTTTCTATAACAATAGATTATTGTTGCTCTAAAGCTAACGGATCAAAGTTGGTTAGTCGAAGTACAAAGAGAGCGCACGCGGCTAGTCTACGCACACAGTTACCCACGCTTCTGTGTGCGTGAAATTTGCGAACTATTTACCTAAACCTGACGTGCCGCGCTAGGCATGAACGCTCTTAAATAAAAATATATTTTTTAAAAAGACTGATTGATATTGAAAATGGGATAGTTTTTTGAACAATAATTAGTACTTTTATGTTTCCGACGTTATAGTACGCTATTTTTTCTATTGCGGGTAACGTGTATACCTACCTACATAAAATAAAATGATATCGATTTTGTATTGATTGTTCAATTTATTATTGTAAAGTAATAACAGAGTTCTAAATCACATGTTTTTGCTGGTATTTTTAATAGCAGTGGTTGTAAACGGCGGCATCGGTGCCGTGTTGTATTCGTGATATACCACTTGTTTGTGGTTTACGGAAATCTACCAAAAATCGATCTTTCATCAGTTCATTCACTTTCATCGTTCATTCACTTTCATCAGGGTACAAACTTATTTGACATTTATTGCGCGTCTGTCATTATAATACTGTTATTTCTGTTGGTTTTGGTACTAGCTATCATGTTAGTGTATTATCTATGTTTGGTACGTTGTGCTTCGAGTCGAGCCTTTTAGTTCCTCCGTTACTGCTGCCAACCCATTGAAAATAAACATACTTTTAACGCCCCTGCACCGTGTGTGTTGTTTATTACTAAAGACTTTTTGAGTTGTGATCATGGCGAGTGCGACTGTGATGTAAATGTCTTAACGGCTCTTTGAGATTAGCGCCACTTAGGCGCAGACACATGTTGTCGGAGATTCCGAATAATATCATGGACATTTTACGAGGCAAGATCTGAAATTTGAAAATTAAAATGATATATCTAGTTTTAATTTCCGCGAATATGTGTGGGTTAGATGGTTAACATAAAATGGTTCGTCAGTTCATGTATCAGTAAATAATGATGAAGGGATAAGTGACCGGGGCGCGCCACGTCCGCCACGCTGACCACAAAGCGGCGCGGCGGCACGGCGGCACAGCGCACCATCCTGTTCGCGAAACTATTCAGGCCATTTTTGCCCCCCATAACTTCGCTGTGAATAAAACTAGAAGCCTGAATGTTTAGTAACCAAGCAGGCTTTTTATTATAAACACGGTATATTTCAAATTTCATTCAATTTGGACCCCAAATTTGAAATATACCGTATACTATAAATATGTATTTGAAGTATACTGGTTTAAATTAAAGAATGAAAACTAGTGCAAGCTTCTATGTTTTATCACTCACTCACTAACTGACCAATCATAAAAACTCTTAAGAGCTGGTTTACATTAGGTCGGACCGACAGTTTACTGTCGACCGACTTTCGGTTGTTGCTGTTCACACTAGACCCTGCCGACCCGACCTAATGTGAACACCACTGACGGTACGGTCGTTTTACTGCCCGGATCGTCACAAAAGTTCACTTTTGTATACGAAGGACGACGAAAAGTTTCGTATTTATTTCGCCATCCATATTTAAACGTGTTTTCTCTGCATACACGTTGACGAAACTGCTCGCGCGAGTGCCGAAAGCGGGGAATGAGCGGTTGGAAGGGTGGCGGGCGCCTGGCTACGCCGCTTCGCGCCGACAAATGTGAACGGCGCTATACTTGCCAGTACGCCAATATTACGCCGACCCGACAGAAATCGTGGCTGGACGTCCGATAAAAGTGTCGGCTCCGACAGTTTGGTCGGGTCGCCTATATGTAAACGGCGCTATTGAAATACATACGCCAATATGGATCCGACACGTGTGTCGGCCCAGTAAAACTGTCGGTCCGACCTAATGTGAACCAGCTCTAAGGCACTTCTAGCAGACATAGAAGTTTCAAAGAATGATGCCCAGATATGGCCCACCTCAGACACGTTTAGAAAGATAACACAATAATATAAGTATTTTAAATAGGAATTATCCATCAAAGGCTCAAAGCTTTATCTCAAACTAAGACGCCGTGATCATAACAAATAAATAAGTCATTTTACTTATTATTACGCAACTTTTATTTTCACGTGAAGTTTGGGGTTGCTATTTTATGGTCAATTTAATTTAAATTCATATATTATTTAATAAATCTAATCGATTACGGAAAAACTAAACGTTAGTCAGGTTTCAGTTTTTTAATCTGAGAAAACAGGCAGCCATTTTAGTTTTTTTTAATGTAACCCACTCGACTTTTAGACCAATTATGTTCATAAATACCTCAGACCAGAAATACTATACTTTATAATGATAAAATCACTGTTTGGCTTTGCCGTAGTTAGATATAAATTAAATTGATAAAGACCAAAATCCGATGCAACTAATCGATATTTCTTTTTAAATATGGCCATATTAGCTTTTGAGAGATGATAGATTTGACATTAAACTGTAAAATCTACCTACTCAAGCTTGCTCCCAGCCTGTCAAAGTGTCAAACAAGTATAAAGTTAGCTATAGCAGTTTACACTTAAAGAAGATTCCTATTATTCATAAGGTTAAAATGAGTTAATAACTTTGAAATTAATAATTATTGTGTTCAAATGATATACTTTCCATTCAAATGTGGTTGAAAGTGTGTAGAATGAGTTTGTGACTGAAAAATTGAATGTTTTGAAAAAATAAAAACTGTTTTATTTCCAAATGGTGACTTATTTTCTTAACTATAAATCCATAAACTATTTATCAGTGTTCACTGTAGGCCAAGGTTGTTCTAATATGTGGGCATTGTTCTTTAGTGTAAAATTAACAATACAATAAAAATAACTGCATAAGTAACTTTGTAATCCTATGTAAATATATATTATTACAAAGTTACATTTGCAGTGAATTAATCAGGGTATCTGGGTAATATAATAAATAAAGGCATAACATGTATGTATAGGTATCTATTCATGAAGAACAAGGTAATGGAAAGGAAAAAATAGAACTATTTACAAAAAGAAATGAGAAACCATCAAAAACATGATATGCAAAAAAAAAAGTCTCGCAACTCAGTTCTTCTACCGTAAAAAGTTGTGAGATGCATGTAATATATCAAGTATATTAATTTATTCAGTCTCTACTTACGGGAGCTTCTGTCTTAAGTTATTACGTCATTAGCCTGACATCTTAAGTGTGACCATATCAATTTGTCTTTTATGTTTTAAATAATTAGATTTTTTATTTGAATCGCTATTCTTCAGGTTTTCTATTGAACCTACACGTTTCATAACTATGATTCCGCTCGGAGCCGGCATGTGTTAGAACACAGCGTCTGCAGAGACTTGTTTTTTTTCGCGCTATTGTCACTTGCGCTTGGCTGACGCTCTGGTTTGCGCACATTAAAGTAAGAGTGTTTGGCACAGAACCTGACGCTGCTGCTGAACAAGATCCGCGACATCGTGAGCGTGCAGACGGAGGCCGAGGTGCTGGAGACGTGCGGCCGCACGCTGGAGTACCTGTGCACCGAGCAGTGCGGCGTGTACACGCGCTGCAACGTGGCGCGCGCCACCATCACCGACATGTGCGTCAACCGGTACAAGGAGGCCATCGACGAGTACCGCAGCCTCATCGAGGGGGTGAGTACTACACAGAGGACTGTGCACCGAGCAGTGCGGCGTGTACACGCGCTGCAACGTGGCGCGCGCCACCATCACCGACATGTGCGTCAACCGGTACAAGGAGGCCATCGACGAGTACCGCAGCCTCATCGAGGGGGTGAGTACTACACAGAGGACTGTGCACCGAGCAGTGCGGCGTGTACACGCGCTGCAACGTGGCGCGCGCCACCATCACCGACATGTGCGTCAACCGGTACAAGGAGGCCATCGACGAGTACCGCAGCCTCATCGAGGGGGTGAGTACTACACAGAGGACTGTGCACCGAGCAGTGCGGCGTGTACACGCGCTGCAACGTGGCGCGCGCCACCATCACCGACATGTGCGTCAACCGGTACAAGGAGGCCATCGACGAGTACCGCAGCCTCATCGAGGGGGTGAGTACTACACAGAGGACTGTGCACCGAGCAGTGCGGCGTGTACACGCGCTGCAACGTGGCGCGCGCCACCATCACCGACATGTGCGTCAACCGGTACAAGGAGGCCATCGACGAGTACCGCAGCCTCATCGAGGGGGTGAGTACTACACAGAGGACTGTGCACCGAGCAGTGCGGCGTGTACACGCGCTGCAACGTGGCGCGCGCCACCATCACCGACATGTGCGTCAACCGGTACAAGGAGGCCATCGACGAGTACCGCAGCCTCATCGAGGGGGTGAGTACTACACAGAGGACTGTGCACCGAGCAGTGCGGCGTGTACACGCGCTGCAACGTGGCGCGCGCCACCATCACCGACATGTGCGTCAACCGGTACAAGGAGGCCATCGACGAGTACCGCAGCCTCATCGAGGGGGTGAGTACTACACAGAGGACTGTGCACCGAGCAGTGCGGCGTGTACACGCGCTGCAACGTGGCGCGCGCCACCATCACCGACATGTGCGTCAACCGGTACAAGGAGGCCATCGACGAGTACCGCAGCCTCATCGAGGGGGTGAGTACTACACAGAGGACTGTGCACCGAGCAGTGCGGCGTGTACACGCGCTGCAACGTGGCGCGCGCCACCATCACCGACATGTGCGTCAACCGGTACAAGGAGGCCATCGACGAGTACCGCAGCCTCATCGAGGGGGTGAGTACTACACAGAGGACTGTGCACCGAGCAGTGCGGCGTGTACACGCGCTGCAACGTGGCGCGCGCCACCATCACCGACATGTGCGTCAACCGGTACAAGGAGGCCATCGACGAGTACCGCAGCCTCATCGAGGGGGTGAGTACTACACAGAGGACTGTGCACCGAGCAGTGCGGCGTGTACACGCGCTGCAACGTGGCGCGCGCCACCATCACCGACATGTGCGTCAACCGGTACAAGGAGGCCATCGACGAGTACCGCAGCCTCATCGAGGGGGTGAGTACTACACAGAGGACTGTGCACCGAGCAGTGCGGCGTGTACACGCGCTGCAACGTGGCGCGCGCCACCATCACCGACATGTGCGTCAACCGGTACAAGGAGGCCATCGACGAGTACCGCAGCCTCATCGAGGGGGTGAGTACTACACAGAGGACTGTGCACCGAGCAGTGCGGCGTGTACACGCGCTGCAACGTGGCGCGCGCCACCATCACCGACATGTGCGTCAACCGGTACAAGGAGGCCATCGACGAGTACCGCAGCCTCATCGAGGGGGTGAGTACTACACAGAGGACTGTGCACCGAGCAGTGCGGCGTGTACACGCGCTGCAACGTGGCGCGCGCCACCATCACCGACATGTGCGTCAACCGGTACAAGGAGGCCATCGACGAGTACCGCAGCCTCATCGAGGGGGTGAGTACTACACAGAGGACTGTGCACCGAGCAGTGCGGCGTGTACACGCGCTGCAACGTGGCGCGCGCCACCATCACCGACATGTGCGTCAACCGGTACAAGGAGGCCATCGACGAGTACCGCAGCCTCATCGAGGGGGTGAGTACTACACAGAGGACTGTGCACCGAGCAGTGCGGCGTGTACACGCGCTGCAACGTGGCGCGCGCCACCATCACCGACATGTGCGTCAACCGGTACAAGGAGGCCATCGACGAGTACCGCAGCCTCATCGAGGGGGTGAGTACTACACAGAGGACTGTGCACCGAGCAGTGCGGCGTGTACACGCGCTGCAACGTGGCGCACGCCACCATCACCGACATGTGCGTCAACCGGTACAAGGAGGCCATCGACGAGTACCGCAGCCTCATCGAGGGGGTGAGTACTACACAGAGGACTGTGCACCGAGCAGTGCGGCGTGTACACGCGCTGCAACGTGGCGCGCGCCACCATCACCGACATGTGCGTCAACCGGTACAAGGAGGCCATCGACGAGTACCGCAGCCTCATCGAGGGGGTGAGTACTACACAGAGGACTGTGCACCGAGCAGTGCGGCGTGTACACGCGCTGCAACGTGGCGCGCGCCACCATCACCGACATGTGCGTCAACCGGTACAAGGAGGCCATCGACGAGTACCGCAGCCTCATCGAGGGGGTGAGTACTACACAGAGGACTGTGCACCGAGCAGTGCGGCGTGTACACGCGCTGCAACGTGGCGCGCGCCACCATCACCGACATGTGCGTCAACCGGTACAAGGAGGCCATCGACGAGTACCGCAGCCTCATCGAGGGGGTGAGTACTACACAGAGGACTGTGCACCGAGCAGTGCGGCGTGTACACGCGCTGCAACGTGGCGCGCGCCACCATCACCGACATGTGCGTCAACCGGTACAAGGAGGCCATCGACGAGTACCGCAGCCTCATCGAGGGGGTGAGTACTACACAGAGGACTGTGCACCGAGCAGTGCGGCGTGTACACGCGCTGCAACGTGGCGCGCGCCACCATCACCGACATGTGCGTCAACCGGTACAAGGAGGCCATCGACGAGTACCGCAGCCTCATCGAGGGGGTGAGTACTACACAGAGGACTGTGCACCGAGCAGTGCGGCGTGTACACGCGCTGCAACGTGGCGCGCGCCACCATCACCGACATGTGCGTCAACCGGTACAAGGAGGCCATCGACGAGTACCGCAGCCTCATCGAGGGGGTGAGTACTACACAGAGGACTGTGCACCGAGCAGTGCGGCGTGTACACGCGCTGCAACGTGGCGCGCGCCACCATCACCGACATGTGCGTCAACCGGTACAAGGAGGCCATCGACGAGTACCGCAGCCTCATCGAGGGGGTGAGTACTACACAGAGGACTGTGCACCGAGCAGTGCGGCGTGTACACGCGCTGCAACGTGGCGCGCGCCACCATCACCGACATGTGCGTCAACCGGTACAAGGAGGCCATCGACGAGTACCGCAGCCTCATCGAGGGGGTGAGTACTACACAGAGGACTGTGCACCGAGCAGTGCGGCGTGTACACGCGCTGCAACGTGGCGCGCGCCACCATCACCGACATGTGCGTCAACCGGTACAAGGAGGCCATCGACGAGTACCGCAGCCTCATCGAGGGGGTGAGTACTACACAGAGGACTGTGCACCGAGCAGTGCGGCGTGTACACGCGCTGCAACGTGGCGCGCGCCACCATCACCGACATGTGCGTCAACCGGTACAAGGAGGCCATCGACGAGTACCGCAGCCTCATCGAGGGGGTGAGTACTACACAGAGGACTGTGCACCGAGCAGTGCGGCGTGTACACGCGCTGCAACGTGGCGCGCGCCACCATCACCGACATGTGCGTCAACCGGTACAAGGAGGCCATCGACGAGTACCGCAGCCTCATCGAGGGGGTGAGTACTACACAGAGGACTGTGCACCGAGCAGTGCGGCGTGTACACGCGCTGCAACGTGGCGCGCGCCACCATCACCGACATGTGCGTCAACCGGTACAAGGAGGCCATCGACGAGTACCGCAGCCTCATCGAGGGGGTGAGTACTACACAGAGGACTGTGCACCGAGCAGTGCGGCGTGTACACGCGCTGCAACGTGGCGCGCGCCACCATCACCGACATGTGCGTCAACCGGTACAAGGAGGCCATCGACGAGTACCGCAGCCTCATCGAGGGGGTGAGTACTGCACAGAGGACTGTGCACCGAGCAGTGCGGCGTGTACACGCGCTGCAACGTGGCGCGCGCCACCATCACCGACATGTGCGTCAACCGGTACAAGGAGGCCATCGACGAGTACCGCAGCCTCATCGAGGGGGTGAGTACTACACAGAGGACTGTGCACCGAGCAGTGCGGCGTGTACACGCGCTGCAACGTGGCGCGCGCCACCATCACCGACATGTGCGTCAACCGGTACAAGGAGGCAATCGACGAGTACCGCAGCCTCATCGAGGGGGTGAGTACTGCACAGAGGACTGTGCACCGAGCAGTGCGGCGTGTACACGCGCTGCAACGTGCATTTTAATATCATTCCCTGCCACCCTATCTCAGAAACTACGGAGTCTAGTGTGTTATTTTTGTGTATATTTTGTCATGATGTGCTTCTCTGTAACATGTCGTGTTCCTGTGTGACAGGGCGAGACGCCGGACGCAGACGAGGTGTTTAACGTCATCAATTCGCTGCGCAAGGTTTCCATCATGTACATGTGCCACAACCTCAACGACACCAACATCTGGGACTCACTGTTCGAGGATCTGCCCAAGTGCGTTAAGGAGAACGAGACTCAGATGCCGCCGCAGGTCAGTACATATGTAATTTATATTTACCGATGCGCTCGCCGAGTTGCTATACGTTTTCTCGCCCTTTTTGATCTGATAGTAATGATATAATGTTTTTGATCGCAGGCGCTAGTGTACGTGGTTCGCGCCTGCTTCTATTCGGTGTTGTGGTCGCTGCACGGCGTGGAGACGCGCGTCAGCTCTGCGGGCGCCTCCGCGCTGCGCGAGAGACTGCACGCCTACGCCGCGCACTGCAAGGACATCGTGGCGCGCGGCATCACGCCCGACCTCAAGGAGGAGGTATGTACCGCACACGTCACACGTGGAGACGCGCGTCAGCTCTGCGGGCGCCTCCGCGCTGCGCGAGAGACTGCACGCCTACGCCGCGCACTGCAAGGACATCGTGGCGCGCGGCATCACGCCCGACCTCAAGGAGGAGGTATGTACCGCACACGTCACACGTGGAGACGCGCGTCAGCTCTGCGGGCGCCTCCGCGCTGCGCGAGAGACTGCACGCCTACGCCGCGCACTGCAAGGACATCGTGGCGCGCGGCATCACGCCCGACCTCAAGGAGGAGGTATGTACCGCACACGTCACACGTGGAGACGCGCGTCAGCTCTGCGGGCGCCTCCGCGCTGCGCGAGAGACTGCACGCCTACGCCGCGCACTGCAAGGACATCGTGGCGCGCGGCATCACGCCCGACCTCAAGGAGGAGGTATGTACCGCACACGTCACACGTGGAGACGCGCGTCAGCTCTGCGGGCGCCTCCGCGCTGCGCGAGAGACTGCACGCCTACGCCGCGCACTGCAAGGACATCGTGGCGCGCGGCATCACGCCCGACCTCAAGGAGGAGGTATGTACCGCACACGTCACACGTGGAGACGCGCGTCAGCTCTGCGGGCGCCTCCGCGCTGCGCGAGAGACTGCACGCCTACGCCGCGCACTGCAAGGACATCGTGGCGCGCGGCATCACGCCCGACCTCAAGGAGGAGGTATGTACCGCACACGTCACACGTGGAGACGCGCGTCAGCTCTGCGGGCGCCTCCGCGCTGCGCGAGAGACTGCACGCCTACGCCGCGCACTGCAAGGACATCGTGGCGCGCGGCATCACGCCCGACCTCAAGGAGGAGGTATGTACCGCACACGTCACACGTGGAGACGCGCGTCAGCTCTGCGGGCGCCTCCGCGCTGCGCGAGAGACTGCACGCCTACGCCGCGCACTGCAAGGACATCGTGGCGCGCGGCATCACGCCCGACCTCAAGGAGGAGGTATGTACCGCACACGTCACACGTGGAGACGCGCGTCAGCTCTGCGGGCGCCTCCGCGCTGCGCGAGAGACTGCACGCCTACGCCGCGCACTGCAAGGACATCGTGGCGCGCGGCATCACGCCCGACCTCAAGGAGGAGGTATGTACCGCACACGTCACACGTGGAGACGCGCGTCAGCTCTGCGGGCGCCTCCGCGCTGCGCGAGAGACTGCACGCCTACGCCGCGCACTGCAAGGACATCGTGGCGCGCGGCATCACGCCCGACCTCAAGGAGGAGGTATGTACCGCACACGTCACACGTGGAGACGCGCGTCAGCTCTGCGGGCGCCTCCGCGCTGCGCGAGAGACTGCACGCCTACGCCGCGCACTGCAAGGACATCGTGGCGCGCGGCATCACGCCCGACCTCAAGGAGGAGGTATGTACCGCACACGTCACACGTGGAGACGCGCGTCAGCTCTGCGGGCGCCTCCGCGCTGCGCGAGAGACTGCACGCCTACGCCGCGCACTGCAAGGACATCGTGGCGCGCGGCATCACGCCCGACCTCAAGGAGGAGGTATGTACCGCACACGTCACACGTGGAGACGCGCGTCAGCTCTGCGGGCGCCTCCGCGCTGCGCGAGAGACTGCACGCCTACGCCGCGCACTGCAAGGACATCGTGGCGCGCGGCATCACGCCCGACCTCAAGGAGGAGGTATGTACCGCACACGTCACACGTGGAGACGCGCGTCAGCTCTGCGGGCGCCTCCGCGCTGCGCGAGAGACTGCACGCCTACGCCGCGCACTGCAAGGACATCGTGGCGCGCGGCATCACGCCCGACCTCAAGGAGGAGGTATGTACCGCACACGTCACACGTGGAGACGCGCGTCAGCTCTGCGGGCGCCTCCGCGCTGCGCGAGAGACTGCACGCCTACGCCGCGCACTGCAAGGACATCGTGGCGCGCGGCATCACGCCCGACCTCAAGGAGGAGGTATGTACCGCACACGTCACACGTGGAGACGCGCGTCAGCTCTGCGGGCGCCTCCGCGCTGCGCGAGAGACTGCACGCCTACGCCGCGCACTGCAAGGACATCGTGGCGCGCGGCATCACGCCCGACCTCAAGGAGGAGGTATGTACCGCACACGTCACACGTGGAGACGCGCGTCAGCTCTGCGGGCGCCTCCGCGCTGCGCGAGAGACTGCACGCCTACGCCGCGCACTGCAAGGACATCGTGGCGCGCGGCATCACGCCCGACCTCAAGGAGGAGGTATGTACCGCACACGTCACACGTGGAGACGCGCGTCAGCTCTGCGGGCGCCTCCGCGCTGCGCGAGAGACTGCACGCCTACGCCGCGCACTGCAAGGACATCGTGGCGCGCGGCATCACGCCCGACCTCAAGGAGGAGGTATGTACCGCACACGTCACACGTGGAGACGCGCGTCAGCTCTGCGGGCGCCTCCGCGCTGCGCGAGAGACTGCACGCCTACGCCGCGCACTGCAAGGACATCGTGGCGCGCGGCATCACGCCCGACCTCAAGGAGGAGGTATGTACCGCACACGTCACACGTGGAGACGCGCGTCAGCTCTGCGGGCGCCTCCGCGCTGCGCGAGAGACTGCACGCCTACGCCGCGCACTGCAAGGACATCGTGGCGCGCGGCATCACGCCCGACCTCAAGGAGGAGGTATGTACCGCACACGTCACACGTGGAGACGCGCGTCAGCTCTGCGGGCGCCTCCGCGCTGCGCGAGAGACTGCACGCCTACGCCGCGCACTGCAAGGACATCGTGGCGCGCGGCATCACGCCCGACCTCAAGGAGGAGGTATGTACCGCACACGTCACACGTGGAGACGCGCGTCAGCTCTGCGGGCGCCTCCGCGCTGCGCGAGAGACTGCACGCCTACGCCGCGCACTGCAAGGACATCGTGGCGCGCGGCATCACGCCCGACCTCAAGGAGGAGGTATGTACCGCACACGTCACACGTGGAGACGCGCGTCAGCTCTGCGGGCGCCTCCGCGCTGCGCGAGAGACTGCACGCCTACGCCGCGCACTGCAAGGACATCGTGGCGCGCGGCATCACGCCCGACCTCAAGGAGGAGGTATGTACCGCACACGTCACACGTGGAGACGCGCGTCAGCTCTGCGGGCGCCTCCGCGCTGCGCGAGAGACTGCACGCCTACGCCGCGCACTGCAAGGACATCGTGGCGCGCGGCATCACGCCCGACCTCAAGGAGGAGGTATGTACCGCACACGTCACACGTGGAGACGCGCGTCAGCTCTGCGGGCGCCTCCGCGCTGCGCGAGAGACATCAACACACGTGGTACTGCCTGGCGCACGAGGCGTGATGTCCGCTTGTGTGTGCAGGCCTACACGTCGCTGTGCGACCTGCTGATCCTGTTCGCGGAGCACCTGTGCGCGCTGCACCACCCGGGGGAGCCCGACATGCGCCAGCTGGTGTTCGAGCCCGACGCCGCGCTGTGCGACATGCTCAACGCCTTCATCCAGGAGTTCGTCTTCGTGCACCACAACTACGGTAAGCCCACCACACGCACACACCCTACGCTGCCTTATTTCCCATTATACAGCGTACAATTTCTGTATCTGGAAAAATCTCCCGGACTTGAAGATTGGGTACCGAAAAAACACGTTAAAAAAAAGTAATTAAAAATATTTTTTTTTTACCCTAACTAGAAACCAGTCCCGTCAGCGAAGTTTACTGTTAAAATTGATATTTGTATTCTCTATGATATTATGTAATTTTTAAATAAAGTGTCTCTGGCACGATGGCCCTGTAAAAGAACAATAAACTGCCTGAAGTTACACATTGGAATAGGAATGTTTCCTGAGTAAAAAATATGATTGTATATTAGTTCATCACGTAGATTATCGAAAAATATTGGGCACGTATTTTTACTTTATGAAAACAATAAGAATTGAAGAAGATAAAAAGCGAAGATGGAGGGTCGGCAGGAGTACGAAGGTAGTAGTTGATTGATATTTGATACAGTGCGTTGAAAACTTGTGTGACGTAACAGGGTGGGCTGAAAATCGGCTTTCATAGACTTAGGGATCTGGGATGAAGCTAGTATGAAAAAGGTAATTATCTCGTAAACAGCAATGAAAACCGTAATATCCTTACAGGTGGTTTTAATAATAATAATAAGCTGGCAACTCAAAGTATCATACATTCACGTAATATAAATAAAATGTATAAGACCATTTTTGATCTTGTGATAACCGCAGTAGTGTCCGTTTACCCCAGTAACAAAAAAAATATAAATATATTAAAAACTCTAATAAATAACAATACGGCAAAAATATGAAGAAATTAGAAAAAGGTAATGCATCCCAGACAGGTGACAGATGTCACTTATGATGATAAATTAAGATGAAATTTAAATCACGATGAAAATGAATATACAAATAGAATGATTACGAGAGCAGCATCACGACGCGCACGCACAGCAGCCCAGTGCGGCGGCGGGGGACACGCTGGGGCGCTGTGCAGCGCGAGAAGTGGACTCGGTCGATGAATGAGAATGTCATGCGCGCATATTACGGCTCTACAGAGGGGGGAACTAACCTCACTGCGTACCGTGCTAGGATGCTCTCTGTTTCAGGGCCTGGAACCAACTGTCCACGTCTCGGCCCAACGATTGTCGGATCAGATGCGGGTCATTCAACGTAATCACAGCTTGAAGGATGCCGCTCTTGATAGGCTATCTAGTGGCGCAATCACACCGCGGCCCATTAATGTTTGTGACGAGGTGGATGATAGGATTGTCAAGGTAAGTAGCCAATGCAACGACCTACTGAGGAGCGCGCTGGAGGATGCGCTTCGCGAATACAGATCCACCCCGACCGAACTTAGGCCCCGATTACCACGTTTGCCTATGCACAAACGGAATAGAGCGTTGGTATGTGCCTTGGACTCGCTGCTTCAGAACATTTTTGAAAGCAGCGAGAACCTCGTAGATACACTCAATCCTGTATTGCGGGGCTGTTGCGGTATGTCGTGTAGCAAACGTCAAGTTTACAAATAGTGACGGAGCTACGCGACCAAAGACTGCTGCACCAGCCTGGCAGTGCAGGATCGAGCGGCGTATTGATGAGGCCAGGGTACTCATCGGCAAACTATACTGCTTCAGGGAGGGCAATACACGACCACGCGTGATGCGCCAGTCAAGTCAAATCAGCCCTCAAGAATACATGTCCCGTGTCACAGAGCGTATCGACCTTCTGAAGCAGAAAGTTTGCGCATGGGCAAACCGTATTCGGTGGGTTGACCGGTATTCGCAGAATTGCATGTTCCAGAGCGATGAGAGAATGAGAGGTGGGTATATAGAGCTTGGGAGCGACCTGAACAAAGTGTGACAGACGTATGCCGGCCGGATGGTATCGCCACGAGTACATTCTGGCGAAGCATCTGGTCGGTGCCCGTCCGTCATACCGAAGGTGACTGGATGCGTGGTGTCGAGCGCGTGTGTGAAGCTATACCACTAATGGAAAAAATCACCATAGCACCAACAGATGAAGCCACAGCAGTCCGTCCGTTACCGAACTGGAAATCTCCGGGACCGGACGGACTGCACATAGCTGACAACTTTTGACTTAAGTGGTATAGCAGCTCATACGCTTTCCTGGCATCTCAATTCCAGTCATCTTTAGAGTCTGGGTCGTTACCACAGTTGCCAACAACTGGCGTTACCCGCCTGCTCCATAAGACAGGTAGTCCCGCGGAACCCAAGAATTATAGACCGATTACTTGTTTGTCGACGGTCTATAAACTTCTTACATCCATCCTGAGAGTGAAAATTAATGAACACATTGAGAGCAACTCGATTATGTCGTCCTCTCAGAATGGATGTCGGAAGGGGTCCCGTGGCACTAAGGAGCTACTCCTCATAGACATGGCCATAAGCCAACAGGTTCGTCGCTCCCGCAAGGATCTGTCGACATGTTGGATAGATTACAAGAAGGCCTACGATTCTGTGCCACATACATGGCTCATGAAGGTGTTGTAGTTATACAAAATAGATGCACCTTCCTTGAGCCATGTATGGCAATGGAAAAAGATCCTTCGCTATCCAGGATGTCGACTGATTCAAGGGAATGATGAACCTGTATGGATTAAACGGGGAATATTTCAGGGCGACAGTTTGAGTCCACTTTTGTTTTGCTTAGCTCTGAATCCTCTAAGCTCACTGCTGGAGGATTCAGGCCTAGGCTATCGGTTGAGAATAGGTGGTCAGGTCATATCTCAACTTCTTTACATGGATGATCTGAAACTCTTTGCCCACAACAAATTACGACTTATGGAGTTACTGAAGGTAACAGGAGCCTTCAGTAGTGCCATCAGGATGGAGGCTTTTTAAATGCTAAGACTCTCCACAACCGCGAGATGTGCAGTCTCAGAGAATATTTTCTCAATGCCGATGTGGGTATGCACCGAGATGTGGTCGCAGTGAACAAAGGACTCACCCCGTCGTCCACGGCTAAAGAGAACTGGCGCAAACCTGTGATACTTACTACAGATGACCGTAAGGAGGTATGGAGAGCAAGGAGCTTCACGGGCGCTTCTATCGGGCTCTTTATGGGTCCGATGTTGATTTCTCAGCGTCCGTGGCCTGGCTACGTTTCTGTGATCTATTTGGAGAAACTGAAGGTTTTGTTTATGCAATTATGGACGAAGTTATCCTGACGAACAACTACCGGAGGCATATTATGAAGGACGGGATGGTTGACGTGTGTCGGACATGTCACCGTTCGGGTGAGTCTATCAGACATATTATCTCTGGTCAGTCTCGTCTGGCTAGCGGCGAGTACTTTCACAGGCACAACCAAGTAGCCAGGATTATCCATCAGCAACTTGCTTTGAAATACAAACTTGTGGATTCTGAGGTACCGTATTACAAGTATGTGCTCGACCCAGTTCTCGAAAATGACCATGTCACGTTGTACTGGTATCGGTCTATCATAACTGATAGGACTATTGTTGTCAATAAGCCTGGTATAGTGGTAATAGACCGATTAGCGCGCCGCACAATGATAATCGATATTACCATTCCACATGACAAGAACCTCGTGAAAGCTGAGAAAGAGAAACAAATCAAGTATCTCGACTTAGCCCACGAGGTTGTCGATATGTGAATGTGGACTAGGCTGTCATTGTGCCGATTGTTGTTACGGCCACTGGCCTTATGGCCAAAAGCTTCGACGACCATCTGTCGAAGCTGGCGTTACACGGTTGGTTAAAGGGCCTGATACAGAAGGCAGTCCTCGATACGGCTCGTATTGTGAGGAGGTTCCTTTCTCTGGAGCCCTAACCACCGGTAGCTTATGGTCCAAGCTACCGGAGGACCGCTACTTTTTTATATTTTTAAATGTTTTTTTATGTGTTTTTTTAAAGATATATTTAAAAATGTAAATAAGTGAGTAAGTGTATGAATAAAGGGAATAATAAAAAGGCAAAATGGAGGGAGAGGCCAAATCGATATCCGTTACCTGTGGGAGAAACAAATCGCTAGACTTAAAACGTTTTTCTACTCGAAATCCCGCACAGGTGACATACACAGGGCTATAACTTATAATGATTTAATAACACCCAGCCAGTGGCGCGAACCACTGCACGCGCCTGCACCCCGCTGAACTTAAGTGAACAAATTTTACAAGATCGACATTGATCCCCAGAAACAAAAGATAGAAAATTGGAAAAATAAAGCACTCCACGGTAGGCATCCTCGTGATTTGGAACAGACGCATGTTAATTTAGCAGCGTCCAATAAGTGGTTAAAATAGGAAACCTGTTCCCAGAAACTGAAGGATTCATGATAGCCATACTAGACCAAATTATCAAAACCAAAAACTACAGAAAATATATTATTAAAGACAATTAACAAATGCCGCAGGTGTCATATTCAATCAGAAACCATTCAACATATAACCGGAGCATGCACGACCCTCACACAGACCGACTACACACACAGACACAAACAAGTTACTAACATCATACATCAAAAACTAGCAATCAAACATAGTCTCATTCAAAACTCTAGCACTCCATAGTATAATTATAAACCCGAAACTATTCTAGAAAATGACATACTAACTATATTATGATCGGTCCATACTTACAGATAAGACCATCCACTATAACAGACCAGATATAATGCTTCAAGATAAAATAAAAAGAATCACTTATCTCATAGACATCGCAGTTCCTAATACCCACAACCTACAAAAGACAATAGCCGAAAAAATAAGCAAATATCACTTAAAGAAGGAGTCACAAGAATATGGAGACATGAAAAAGTCTACATTATACCAATAGTTCTTTCCACCACAGGTGTTTTTCCAAATTATCTCCTCCATAGTTTAAAATTATTAGGCCTTAAAGAAACCCTCTACATAATACTGCAAAAGGCTGCGATTCTAAATACATGTAGGATTGTCAGAAAATTCATGCAGATAGAAGACAATGAAGTAGGACCTCATCGCACAACTCACTAAGCACACCACACGCTACATTATCTTGGCTTGGCCCGTAAATGTGGTCAAAACCAGCCAAAAGAACTGTAAATAATTATAATCATTTATTTGTCAATAATGTAGGTATACAGGTAAAGTGTTATAATTGTTGATTGTCCCAATACATTTTGCCTTGCGGCATGCAAAATATTCATAATTTATAGCAATTATGGAGAATATTAAAAAAGTTATAAAATGTCAGCTCATTAACTTAATCGTTTAACTTTTAACAGATACAATGCCATACAAATTCAAATACAATATCATTAAAAAATATAATTATACTAATTATTTATGATTTTTTGACATAAATGTCATATATATTTTTTGTAAATGCTCAAAATATTTTGAGTTATTATACATATGAAACGCTTCCTTTTAGTGTATAAGTTGAGGTTCACAGACTTAACAACACGTAACATAAAATAGCATCACCCCTATATTCCCGAAGGAGTAGTCAGAGGTTTTTATTACATCCGCAGTTAGACAACTATGTTTGCGCTAGATATTTATCAATACAAAATGAGTTTTAAAACATTACACACAAACAAAATTCCAAATAACAAATTCTTTAGTCTTCTGCTGAGTCTGAAAATAAGTGATTAAGTAATTACAATGATTTAGTCTTCTTATAAGTCTGAATAAGTGATTAAATGAATGTTTTATTAAAAAGCCGAATTTCTGCCCACCGTGCGTCACTACTCACACTACAAATGGTAAAAATTGTAGCACGCAGTGACATTACGCGAGTTTTCAACGCATTGTATCATCGTTTTTTGTATACGGATTAAAAAAAAATACGTGTCCAATGTTTATTTTTTGGAAATCAATCTACAACACGGACTAATTCGATTTTTTTCGTCAACTATACTGTTTTGGTTGACTTATTCAAACTGTATTCCCTAGCAGCGTCCTCGACTACACAAGTGGTATTCTTTCAGCGGTAGTAGAGACTTGGTGGGATTGATATTCAATTAATAAAACTGTAATTATGGCCACACTATTGAATTAGGAAATTCCTGTAATGATAGTGATGTCGAGTTAATAAATAAATAAATATGTTCTGTGCTTATATGCCAACATACATATAAGCATAGAAGTCGTTTTCACTGATAGAATGGCACTTGGTTTAGAGCCTCTGTCCATACGAGAAGCTTCCCTGACGGTCGAAATAACAATTGAAACAAGTGGTTTAGAGTTACTACAGTTGAGCTGGAATTTATTTTAAAACAGTAGGCCGCAAATGAGTGATAACAATAATAGCGGCTGGACTTACCACCGGCGTGCGGTCAACTGTACACACAAAATAAGAAACGCCGAACAAAAAGCTATATTTTATATTGTGAACAGAGAACGCCATGAACCCTCGAAACCTGGCAAACAGTAATATTATTATGAAGGTTAAAGAATCTTGAAGGATTACTTAATGTGATTTAACCGCAGTATTACACAAATATGTTTATTTTTTTTTATTGTGAAATGGATCTGCTATTGACACTAGTCTAGGTCACAGGATTACATTTTATGGAGTGACGTATACATTAAAACGAAAGCCCGTTTCAAAAAATAGTGCTATTTGGTGATAGTGAACACAGGTCATGGAGGGTGGGCGTTGATACTGAGGCTCGTGCACTTTGGGTTTTATTTTCAAATTGGGTTTGTGTATTCATTTGTACAGTAGTTTTACCGGTGTGGTGCACTTTCCGGATACTAGGATTCAATGAAAGTTTGTATTAGGTCGAGTCTTGTCAGTTGCTACCTCAATAATCAATAGCGTTATCAAGTTGTTACGTAAAACAAGCATTGATTTTTCATTTTATAATATGACGTAGCAATTGGTCTAGCTCGCTATTGTTTGATCTGCATGCAACGCGGAACATAAATACATTTGACCGCGTTGCATCACACTATTCACTTGTACTGTTCGTGAAGGAGAGAAAAAATATGCATTATTAACGTGACAACCACGAGTCGGTCGTAAGAGAAGCGACGGTGTCGCGCGGGTGTCGCGTGGGTGTCGCGCGGGTGTCGCGTGGGAGCCGCGCACGCGTCGCAGGCGGCGCGCTGCGGCGGCGCGTTGAGAGGCGATGCGATAACGGTGTGGTGTATTGTGTTGCATGTCACGCGGTGTGCGTGCGCGGGGCTGTCCGAACTGTCCGAACTGTCCGACGCCGGTAAGCCAGTTGCTCCGCACTCGTTTCGCACTAGATGACACCGACGGCGTATTTTACCTTAGTAATGCGCGAAGCCCGCACCGGCCGGCTACCGCGCACGCAGTAGAGCGCCGGTGGGTGCGGGAGGCGCCGCGCTACAATAATGCATATTTTTGTCTCGACGTTTCGTGCTCTCGCTGTGTATCACTTAACATTACTAAGGGAAAATTGTCGCGCCCGCTTCATACGCAATCCGACACCGACGGCGAATACTCGTACCCGCGGGCCGCCGAGCTTACTGGGGCTGCAGCCGGCCGCGAGGAACTGTCCGACTCGTGCAGCATTCATATACATGACGGCGGTATTCGCTCGCGGTATCGAACTGCGTTTTAAATTCTATTAACACACTTGACCAGTTTTGTAATTTGAGCATGTTTTGTGCAGTGTATTATTATTTTGCATTCCATATGATTTTATAACAACGAGAAACAAAGTTATGAGAAAAGCTAAGATTTAACAAATTGAAAACAGAAGCAGCTTGTACTAAACCGCGGTCTGTGGGACTCTGTGCAATTAATAGTCAGGAAGACAGGATCATGTAACCGAGCTTATTTATTTCTTATACGTAGCCCGTAGTGCCTGCATGGTTCATAGTTAACACGAATATCTCAAGCTGTGCCACTGTTGAACAAGCCGATCAAAATATTAAAATTATTGTTTGATAAAGTGGAAGCAAAATATTGGTGCCAACTTGAGGTTATCTCTGTAATGTTTTAGTGTCTATAGAAATTTATATCTTCAGAAGTATTGTCGTGCAAACGTATCCAGTCGAAGCATATTAATTGCATATGCAAGAAAGACACTAAAGCGTTACTTAGTTGTTTCGCATACGATGCGAGTGGTACGGGGCTAACGGCGCGCACGTTGCAGACGGTCAAGACGAGAGACGCATCGAGGAGCTGCACAAGCGCCGCAACTTCCTGGCCGCCTACTGCAAGCTCATCGTGTACAACGTGGCGCCCATCCGCCGCGCCGCCGACGTCTTCAAGCACTACATCAGGGTAAGCCGCACAGCCGACGATTTGTCTTGCCCACGTTCAGTAAATAGACTCCGCTGAGGACGGAGGAGGTCTTCCGCTATTAGGGTATTATAACGCGACACCTCACGCCATCTACCGGATTGTGTGCACAACACTGCGCCACCTGAATAGATCATAACACACAAGATCATTCATCGATAAGACGAGACAGCTAAAACACGACGTGTAGAATGTCCGCGCCCTCAACGAAGGTTACGACCACATATAAATATGAGACAGTGGAGACACTAATCTGTCAACCCGCCTATATAAACGGCCACCACGGAGGAACTAATGGCTAGTCTTTACGCTCTTCTACCTTTTGCGAATGGACAACTAGAGTCACTATAATATTTTCCAATGTTTTGACGTTCAAAAGTGCCGTTTAATGGTAGACCATTAAACGGCACTTTTGAACGTCAAAAAAATTTCAACTAGAGTTGAAATAAATGAATTGACTTTGACTTCACCAGCGATTGTGATGGGCTTGGACCTTGGACCTTGGACTTATTTTTAACCCCATAGGTAACCTGCACATTTGATATTGACCTTTATCTGTAGTAAAAGCCGTATACTTTCGACTATCTTCACCTAAACTACACTGATATTAAGATTGAGATAAATCACAATGACTAAAGTAAACAGCTCCTGACATTGAATCCAAGATTTCATTTATATTCGGATCCCAAAAGGAAAAAGTCACAGATGGCGAAGACCCTGAATCTATCGCTCGCGTTCTCCAAACTTCTGCAAACATCTTGAGTGGATGATTCAGGAAATCTAGTTCTATTCTCGAGACCAACGCATAAACCCTGTCTCTCCCCGTCCGATCAGCATGTGTGGCAAGCCGATCCCTTGGGAGCAGAGGGCTAAACTTCTGGGGGTCACTGTTCTTAGGCATAACTCTGGATGCGAAGCTACAGTGGGGTATGTAGACAAATTGTCCAAAAAAAATTAGCTCTGCATAATGCATATGCCGTTGGCAAAATTCGTAGTTTAACAGCCCGTTTAGTATACTTTGGTTATTTCCATAGTGTGATGTCACACGGCATTCTATTGTAGGGAAATGCCGCTGATATTCAGACAGTATTTGTTTTACAAAAAAGAGCTATTCGTGCAATTTACAAATTAAGTCCTAGACACTCCCTCAGACACAAATTTAAAGATATTAATATAATGACTGTGCCCACTCCTTGTGCCAGCTCCTTAAAGTTTTAAGTTTGAGCTACACGGTATGTGACAAATGCTTGCACTGCCTGGACAGGTCCACTCAAATCTGTGTGGCACTTTCCTCAAAAGGCCACCTAAGGTATTATTAACCTACATGGTTCTTATATAATTTTACCAGTAGGTACGGATTGTATGGACTTTAAAAAGACTTTGACCTCTGTTTCGCTGTTTGTTCTCAGGGTAGTCGACTAGGAAACACCGGTCTCATCTAGCTTAAAATTACCAGAAATATTGGACGTGCAAGTGTTATGTTTAACCTACTTACAAAATAAATATAATTTATAACTTGAATTTTTATGCGCGTTTTGTTCAATATGAAAACAATACGTGTACATATTTTTAGTTAACGGACGCAATAAATAAAATTAAATATGGGTGGTTTCAAACGCTTGGTTAACCTAATAATGTAAGTACGTCAAAAAGTAACGATTATTTAAAATGTTTAACGTTCGTTAAATACGAACCGTTGTTTCATAGCATAAAAAACTGCGTTAGGGCCATTTTAATTTTACGCGTGCCTTTAGTGTCTGTGAAACGACCCGCCCTTATAATTTTCCTATCAATCTAATACCCCATTGTAGCGGTTGACCTCTTTCTCTCCCGTTTGATTTGTGTGTGTTGCGGCAGTGCTACAACGACTACGGCGACATCATCAAGGCGACGCTGAGCAAGGCGCGCGAGATCAACAAACTGAACTGCGCGCTCACCATGGAGCTGGCCATGCAGGCGCTGTTCACGGAGATGCTGCACAAGCACGCCGGCGCCACGCCGCACCGCACGCTGCCCGAGATGGTCGAGCTCAAGGTACGGTGTGCTCTCAGTCCTCACCATGGAGCTGGCCATGCAGGCGCTGTTCACGGAGATGCTGCACAAGCACGCCGGCGCCACGCCGCACCGCACGCTGCCCGAGATGGTCGAGCTCAAGGTACGGTGTGCTCTCAGTCCTCACCATGGAGCTGGCCATGCAGGCGCTGTTCACGGAGATGCTGCACAAGCACGCCGGCGCCACGCCGCACCGCACGCTGCCCGAGATGGTCGAGCTCAAGGTACGGTGTGCTCTCAGTCCTCACCATGGAGCTGGCCATGCAGGCGCTGTTCACGGAGATGCTGCACAAGCACGCCGCACCGCACGCTGCCCGAGATGGTCGAGCTCAAGGTACGGTGTGCTCTCAGTCCTCACCATGGAGCTGGCCATGCAGGCGCTGTTCACGGAGATGCTGCACAAGCACGCCGCACCGCACGCTGCCCGAGATGGTCGAGCTCAAGGTACGGTGTGCTCTCAGTCCTCACCATGGAGCTGGCCATGCAGGCGCTGTTCACGGAGATGCTGCACAAGCACGCCGGCGCCACGCCGCACCGCACGCTGCCCGAGATGGTCGAGCTCAAGGTACGGGGTGCTCTCAGTCCTCACCATGGAGCTGGCCATGCAGGCGCTGTTCACGGAGATGCTGCACAAGCACGCCGCACCGCACGCTGCCCGAGATGGTCGAGCTCAAGGTACGGTGTGCTCTCAGTCCTCACCATGGAGCTGGCCATGCAGGCGCTGTTCACGGAGATGCTGCACAAGCACGCCGGCGCCACGCCGCACCGCACGCTGCCCGAGATGGTCGAGCTCAAGGTACGGTGTGCTCTCAGTCCTCACCATGGAGCTGGCCATGCAGGCGCTGTTCACGGAGATGCTGCACAAGCACGCCGGCGCCACGCCGCACCGCACGCTGCCCGAGATGGTCGAGCTCAAGGTACGGTGTGCTCTCAGTCCTCACCATGGAGCTGGCCATGCAGGCGCTGTTCACGGAGATGCTGCACAAGCACGCCGCACCGCACGCTGCCCGAGATGGTCGAGCTCAAGGTACGGTGTGCTCTCAGTCCTCACCATGGAGCTGGCCATGCAGGCGCTGTTCACGGAGATGCTGCACAAGCACGCCGGCGCCACGCCGCACCGCACGCTGCCCGAGATGGTCGAGCTCAAGGTACGGTGTGCTCTCAGTCCTCACCATGGAGCTGGCCATGCAGGCGCTGTTCACGGAGATGCTGCACAAGCACGCCGGCGCCACGCCGCACCGCACGCTGCCCGAGATGGTCGAGCTCAAGGTACGCTCTCAGTGAGCGGTTTCACATGCTTTCTGACGCACGAGAACGTCAAGCCGCCAACTTTTAGTGTCCTTGCACTTGTCACGTACGAAACGCGACTAACCGGGATTGTAAATTGCGTTAATGTGAGGGATCTTGTTTTCAGGAGCTGGCAAAACGGTTCTCGGTGATGTTCGGGCTGGACGCGGTGAAGAACCGCGAGGCGCTGACGGCGCTGCACCGCGCCGGCATCAGCTTCGCGGCGCTGGAGCAGGCGCCGCACGCGCCGCCGCCGCACCTGCTGTTCCTGGAGCCGCTGGCCGAGTTCAGCAACAAGCTGCTGCGCCAGGACAAGCGCCAGGTGCTCAAGGTGAGCGCCGCTCCCCGCCGCAGTGCTGGCGCGGGGCAGCGCACTGACCGCGTTGTGTTGCAGTTCCTGGACTCGCGCATCCCGCCGGGCGTGCAGTGGGGCGACGAGTGGTCGGCGCTGCTGTCGTACCGCGGCTCGCTGCTCACGGACGCACCCGACGAGCGCCCGCCGCCCGCGCGCAAGCACTACGCGCGCAGACCGCGTAAGTACATTACTGTACTGCACTAGCGCGAGCAGAGCTCGGCGCTGCTGTCGTACCGCGGCTCGCTGCTCACGGACGCACCCGACGAGCGCCCGCCGCCCGCGCGCAAGCACTACGCGCGCAGACCGCGTAAGTACATTACTGTACTGCACTAGCGCGAGCAGAGCTCGGCGCTGCTGTCGTACCGCGGCTCGCTGCTCACGGACGCACCCGACGAGCGCCCGCCGCCCGCGCGCAAGCACTACGCCCGCAGACCGCGTAAGTACATTACTGTACTGCACTAGCGCGAGCAGAGCTCGGCGCTGCTGTCGTACCGCGGCTCGCTGCTCACGGACGCACCCGACGAGCGCCCGCCGCCCGCGCGCAAGCACTACGCGCGCAGACCGCGTAAGTACATTACTGTACTGCACTAGCGCGAGCAGAGCTCGGCGCTGCTGTCGTACCGCGGCTCGCTGCTCACGGACGCACCCGACGAGCGCCCGCCGCCCGCGCGCAAGCACTACGCGCGCAGACCGCGTAAGTACATTACTGTACTGCACTAGCGCGAGCAGAGCTCGGCGCTGCTGTCGTACCGCGGCTCGCTGCTCACGGACGCACCCGACGAGCGCCCGCCGCCCGCGCGCAAGCACTACGCGCGCAGACCGCGTAAGTACATTACTGTACTGCACTAGCGCGAGCAGAGCTCGGCGCTGCTGTCGTACCGCGGCTCGCTGCTCACGGACGCACCCGACGAGCGCCCGCCGCCCGCGCGCAAGCACTACGCGCGCAGACCGCGTAAGTACATTACTGTACTGCACTAGCGCGAGCAGAGCTCGGCGCTGCTGTCGTACCGCGGCTCGCTGCTCACGGACGCACCCGACGAGCGCCCGCCGCCCGCGCGCAAGCACTACGCGCGCAGACCGCGTAAGTACATTACTGTACTGCACTAGCGCGAGCAGAGCTCGGCGCTGCTGTCGTACCGCGGCTCGCTGCTCACGGACGCACCCGACGAGCGCCCGCCGCCCGCGCGCAAGCACTACGCGCGCAGACCGCGTAAGTACATTACTGTACTGCACTAGCGCGAGCAGAGCTCGGCGCTGCTGTCGTACCGCGGCTCGCTGCTCACGGACGCACCCGACGAGCGCCCGCCGCCCGCGCGCAAGCACTACGCGCGCAGACCGCGTAAGTACATTACTGTACTGCACTAGCGCGAGCAGAGCTCGGCGCTGCTGTCGTACCGCGGCTCGCTGCTCACGGACGCACCCGACGAGCGCCCGCCGCCCGCGCGCAAGCACTACGCGCGCAGACCGCGTAAGTACATTACTGTACTGCACTAGCGCGAGCAGAGCTCGGCGCTGCTGTCGTACCGCGGCTCGCTGCTCACGGACGCACCCGACGAGCGCCCGCCGCCCGCGCGCAAGCACTACGCGCGCAGACCGCGTAAGTACATTACTGTACTGCACTAGCGCGAGCAGAGCTCGGCGCTGCTGTCGTACCGCGGCTCGCTGCTCACGGACGCACCCGACGAGCGCCCGCCGCCCGCGCGCAAGCACTACGCGCGCAGACCGCGTAAGTACATTACTGTACTGCACTAGCGCGAGCAGAGCTCGGCGCTGCTGTCGTACCGCGGCTCGCTGCTCACGGACGCACCCGACGAGCGCCCGCCGCCCGCGCGCAAGCACTACGCGCGCAGACCGCGTAAGTACATTACTGTACTGCACTAGCGCGAGCAGAGCTCGGCGCTGCTGTCGTACCGCGGCTCGCTGCTCACGGACGCACCCGACGAGCGCCCGCCGCCCGCGCGCAAGCACTACGCGCGCAGACCGCGTAAGTACATTACTGTACTGCACTAGCGCGAGCAGAGCTCGGCGCTGCTGTCGTACCGCGGCTCGCTGCTCACGGACGCACCCGACGAGCGCCCGCCGCCCGCGCGCAAGCACTACGCCCGCAGACCGCGTAAGTACATTACTGTACTGCACTAGCGCGAGCAGAGCTCGGCGCTGCTGTCGTACCGCGGCTCGCTGCTCACGGACGCACCCGACGAGCGCCCGCCGCCCGCGCGCAAGCACTACGTGCGCAGACCGCGTAAGTACATTACTGTACTGCACTAGCGCGAGCAGAGCTCGGCGCTGCTGTCGTATAGAGCCACTGTTCATTCTACTCGACCTTAATTAAAATTATTAAGGTCGAGTAGAATTATTCAACCATAATTCAAATTGACTATGTAAAATGTTCGCCATCCTATGGCGCCTGCGGTAAGCAGCACACTTAACCAGTAGCACAATGTTGCAGGAGGGCAGAACGAGGACGAGGAGGGCGACGACAACGCGGAGTCGGACCAGGAGCCGCCCGGGTGAGCCCGCGCTGCTGTACCGCTCTCTACTACGCCGCAGGGCACTCGCTTGCAAACATTATTCTTATTACGACTATTTCCGGAATACTCTTTAATATTCGGATTTTATTTAATATTCACAAATATTCGTCATATCTATTTGTTATATGAACTTTATCTAAGTGAAAATAGGGTATTTCTTTTTTATAATCCATATAACGCGAATATTTTGTCAAATACGACAAGTGAAGTGCCACCTTCATGTTCGTAAAAATCACAAATGCGAGTGAGTACACAAACACCTCTGCACTTGGTACACGTAAACCGAACAGTCTGACAAAAAATAAACTTGGTTTGACTGGAAGTCACTCCCCGCATCACGTGATCGCGTCGTGACATCGTACAGAGAGCGTTCAGGTGTCACGATGTGGCTTCGTCTCACACTGGATCCGTCACATACTGGATCCGTCACATACTGGATCCGTCACATACTGGATCCGTCACACACTAAATCCGTCACATACTGGATCCGTCATATACTGGATCCGTCACACACTGGATCCGTCACATACTTCATCCGTCACATACTTCATCCGTCACATACTGGATCCGTCACATACTGGATCCGTCACATACTGGATCCGTCACATACTGGATCCATCACATACTGGATCTGTCACACACGGGATTCAACAACTTGTTCAGACACACAAAATGCGAGGTTTAAACGTGTCCATTGCCTGTGTATAAAAATATCGCTATTGCACTGAGCGGACCCTTGCGACGTACGTACTGAGTGACAGTTTGTTGAACGTAGACTATCGTATTATGTATTATGTAGGTATATTATCATGTATTTGTTTGTTTTGTAAGTCTTAAGTAGAGGTTTCCATGGTGTAAGGGAGAGACATGTCGATGTTAACACAAAAAATCAACCATTTTAATGAATTATATATTTTTACAACGCCGCAATGGTTGACCTTAATCAAATAACATTTTGCTTGTACTCAAAGTCTGTTTTACAGTCTCAGTTTTATAAATATTTTAATGTATTCAATAATGAATTTGGGCCTTATACAGTAAAAGTAGGACGTGCGGTCTATGTGGGTAAGAGGACTGTTGACTATTGTATATTTTTATGTAGTGTATAATGTAAGAGTAGCGCGAGTAAGTAGCTAGTACAACGTGCGCAGTCTACAGCGATGTTCACTTCCTTGATTGAGAGCAAACATCCTCGACTGATATTTCTCACTCCAAGAGGATCTCTTTGTTACTTTTTAACTATCTTGAAACCTTATTTTAAATGAAGCTGGACATTTTTTGTAGGGAGTGCACAAAATGTAATGTTGGTTTTTATCATCGACATAAATATTGTAGTTAAGTAATTAAGATAATATATTTTTATAATAAATGATATTTATTATATATTGGCTTTTATTACACTGTAACACAACATCTGTAGTGACACTATTTACTTAATACCGAACATCTTCGAAGGGATTACACTACACCTTCCTTTGATTCCTTCCACAGATTTCTTTGTTTAATACACAGTATAACTAGGATGTCAAAAAGGTTCTTGTAAGTTTCCAATCGAAGTGTCGGGTTTGCAACTCATGGATATCCGATAGAGCATTGTCCTGAGCTCGGCCGTTCGAAACTCTTGGCATTGAAGTCCCCGAGAACAAGCATGGGGAGGGGACGATACCCGACGACGACGATACGCAGCTCCCTGAGGGAGTTGTGGAAGTCGGCGAGAGTTCGGTTCAGGGAGAAGTAGACTCCCACTACTACAATCTCCCCGAACCGTGCTACTACGCACGCACCCCTGTCCTCTCCTAACACACTCGAGGGACGGGGTACCGGCGGCGGCCGACGATATGAGGGCCACTGAGCCGTCCAGCTTCTTCACCAGTCCTCTCTGGGCGGGACGTGTACGGCTCAGCGATCACGGCGACATTAATCAATCACTGCGCTATGCTCTGGAGCAACAGGTGTTAGCGGCGGCGCAGTGCTTGATGTTCGCCTGGAGGGGGCGTAATGGAGTCGTTATTGGTATTCCATTTCGGCCTCCTTCCGGGCTCCCTGTGTGGGCTCTGGTAGCAGCGACGGCGACAGAGGCTGTGGCGAGGAACACTTCTTACTCCTGGCTTTAGTGGGTGGAGGGCAGGCTTTGCCCCCAGCCCAGCGCTCGGCTGGCTTGCCAAGCGCCGCACATGCGACAGTGCGGCGCGGCGGCCGCTCGCTCCGGCGCGCACGGCGCCCGCGACCTCCTCCGGACGAACTTGTGTGGGTGGAGGGCAGGCTTTGCCCCCAGCCCAGCGCTCGGCTGGCTTGCCAAGCGCCGCACATGCGACAGTGCGGCGCGGCGGCCGCTCGCTCCGGCGCGCACGGCGCCCGCGACCTCCTCCGGACGAACTTGTGTGGGTGGAGGGCAGGCTTTGCCCCCAGCCCAGCGCTCGGCTGGCTTGCCAAGCGCCGCACATGCGACAGTGCGGCGCGGCGGCCGCTCGCTCCGGCGCGCACGGCGCCCGCGACCTCCTCCGGACGAACTTGTGTGGGTGGAGGGCAGGCTTTGCCCCCAGCCCAGCGCTCGGCTGGCTTGCCAAGCGCCGCACATGCGACAGTGCGGCGCGGCGGCCGCTCGCTCCGGCGCGCACGGCGCCCGCGACCTCCTCCGGACGAACTTGTGTGGGTGGAGGGCAGGCTTTGCCCCCAGCCCAGCGCTCGGCTGGCTTGCCAAGCGCCGCACATGCGACAGTGCGGCGCGGCGGCCGCTCGCTCCGGCGCGCACGGCGCCCGCGACCTCCTCCGGACGAACTTGTGTGGGTGGAGGGCAGGCTTTGCCCCCAGCCCAGCGCTCGGCTGGCTTGCCAAGCGCCGCACATGCGACAGTGCGGCGCGGCGGCCGCTCGCTCCGGCGCGCACGGCGCCCGCGACCTCCTCCGGACGAACTTGTGTGGGTGGAGGGCAGGCTTTGCCCCCAGCCCAGCGCTCGGCTGGCTTGCCAAGCGCCGCACATGCGACAGTGCGGCGCGGCGGCCGCTCGCTCCGGCGCGCACGGCGCCCGCGACCTCCTCCGGACGAACTTGTGTGGGTGGAGGGCAGGCTTTGCCCCCAGCCCAGCGCTCGGCTGGCTTGCCAAGCGCCGCACATGCGACAGTGCGGCGCGGCGGCCGCTCGCTCCGGCGCGCACGGCGCCCGCGACCTCCTCCGGACGAACTTGTGTGGGTGGAGGGCAGGCTTTGCCCCCAGCCCAGCGCTCGGCTGGCTTGCCAAGCGCCGCACATGCGACAGTGCGGCGCGGCGGCCGCTCGCTCCGGCGCGCACGGCGCCCGCGACCTCCTCCGAACGAACTTTTATTTTCAAATATTGTAAATGTCAGTACCATAGAGCCATTTACATGTCGATACCTTTGACTAGAAAGCTCATATAAACCATTTTGGCCAAATTGACTTATATATATATACCATTTTTCGAAGATTTTTTTTCTCTATCGATCTGTATATACGAAATGTAGATATTCGCACAAAAATGGTTAATACGACCTAAAAATTTTCATTCATAGCCTCTTAAAAAAAGGCGAATTTTCAATGTAAAAGCCGAATGTTTTTTTTTGTAGTTTTGTTATGATGTAATGACCATAATTTATAACATGTTAAATGCCTTACCTAAACATAGTTTAAATTCGACGTCAACTACCCTTTATAAAAACAAATTGCAAATATCGGATGTAAAATAAAGAAATTTAAAACGTCATAATATGTAATAATGGCATTATACTAAAAAAGTACCATCATATTTATTTTAACTTACCCCATGGAGATACAGCTGACCCTCTTACGCTAACCGACGAAGAAGAGCTAATTGAATAATACAATTATTATTATAAAAGAATAATAACTTTTCATATTTACATAATTTCACATTTCGTTCGTTAGCCAAATATTATTTAGTAACAAAAACAAAACTTTTCAGGTATTTTTATTTTATTTGAGTCGACCATTATTGGGTATTAGAATAATAATAATTGAGTTCCTACTAATTCTGAGAATAACAGGATTGTTTATTAGTCAGAATTCAATTGATCTATGATTATAAATGGTTGTAATACGGAAAAAAAACTACATAATATATGGGTTTTTACGACAGTAAATGTGACCAAAGCTTACCAAAAATGGATATACGACCTATACAGTTTTTTTAAAGTACATTTTCATGGGGTGTGTTAACCAAGAATTGTTTTTTTCTTACACGTAAATCCAAGCTAACTTTAAAACTAAAGAAGAAAGATAGGGTTTGATGATTAAACCTTTTTTATTTGCAAATTGTAAGAACCTTTCTCATAGATCATTTTTTTATAACTTCAAAACTAAAAAAGTTATGAATTTTTATGTACAAAAAAAAAATAGTTTTTCTGTTCTCCTGAAAAGTCGGGTTTTGGTTTATACGACCTTTCTACCCAAAGGTATCGATGTGATAAGTTGTACAAGTCACGCTCGCTGTAGT
Source organism: Hecatera dysodea (assembly GCA_905332915.2). Classification (NCBI taxonomy): domain Eukaryota; kingdom Metazoa; phylum Arthropoda; class Insecta; order Lepidoptera; family Noctuidae; genus Hecatera; species Hecatera dysodea. The sequence continues at coordinate 20,506,578 of HG995300.1, read as the reverse complement.
GTGTGGCAGTCGGCGGCGCGTGTGTGGGAGCAGTCGGCTGCCTGCACAACGGCTGAGAGCAAGTCACGCTCGCTGTAGTGTGTGGCAGTCGGCGGCGCGTGTGTGGGAGCAGTCGGCTGCCTGCACAACGGCTGAGAGCAAGTCACGCTCGCTGTAGTGTGTGGCAGTCGGCGGCGCGTGTGTGGGAGCAGTCGGCTGCCTGCACAACGGCTGAGAGCAAGTCACGCTCGCTGTAGTGTGTGGCAGTCGGCGGCGCGTGTGTGGGAGCAGTCGGCTGCCTGCACAACGGCTGAGAGCAAGTCACGCTCGCTGTAGTGTGTGGCAGTCGGCGGCGCGTGTGTGGGAGCAGTCGGCTGCCTGCACAACGGCTGAGAGCAAGTCACGCTCGCTGTAGTGTGTGGCAGTCGGCGGCGCGTGTGTGGGAGCAGTCGGCTGCCTGCACAACGGCTGAGAGCAAGTCACGCTCGCTGTAGTGTGTGGCAGTCGGCGGCGCGTGTGTGGGAGCAGTCGGCTGCCTGCACAACGGCTGAGAGCAAGTCACGCTCGCTGTAGTGTGTGGCAGTCGGCGGCGCGTGTGTGGGAGCAGTCGGCTGCCTGCACAACGGCTGAGAGCAAGTCACGCTCGCTGTAGTGTGTGGCAGTCGGCGGCGCGTGTGTGGGAGCAGTCGGCTGCCTGCACAACGGCTGAGAGCAAGTCACGCTCGCTGTAGTGTGTGGCAGTCGGCGGCGCGTGTGTGGGAGCAGTCGGCTGCCTGCACAACGGCTGAGAGCAAGTCACGCTCGCTGTAGTGTGTGGCAGTCGGCGGCGCGTGTGTGGGAGCAGTCGGCTGCCTGCACAACGGCTGAGAGCAAGTCACGCTCGCTGTAGTGTGTGGCAGTCGGCGGCGCGTGTGTGGGAGCAGTCGGCTGCCTGCACAACGGCTGAGAGCAAGTCACGCTCGCTGTAGTGTGTGGCAGTCGGCGGCGCGTGTGTGGGAGCAGTCGGCTGCCTGCACAACGGCTGAGAGCAAGTCACGCTCGCTGTAGTGTGTGGCAGTCGGCGGCGCGTGTGTGGGAGCAGTCGGCTGCCTGCACAACGGCTGAGAGCAAGTCACGCTCGCTGTAGTGTGTGGCAGTCGGCGGCGCGTGTGTGGGAGCAGTCGGCTGCCTGCACAACGGCTGAGAGCAAGTCACGCTCGCTGTAGTGTGTGGCAGTCGGCGGCGCGTGTGTGGGAGCAGTCGGCTGCCTGCACAACGGCTGAGAGCAAGTCACGCTCGCTGTAGTGTGTGGCAGTCGGCGGCGCGTGTGTGGGAGCAGTCGGCTGCCTGCACAACGGCTGAGAGCAAGTCACGCTCGCTGTAGTGTGTGGCAGTCGGCGGCGCGTGTGTGGGAGCAGTCGGCTGCCTGCACAACGGCTGAGAGCAAGTCACGCTCGCTGTAGTGTGTGGCAGTCGGCGGCGCGTGTGTGGGAGCAGTCGGCTGCCTGCACAACGGCTGAGAGCAAGTCACGCTCGCTGTAGTGTGTGGCAGTCGGCGGCGCGTGTGTGGGAGCAGTCGGCTGCCTGCACAACGGCTGAGCTGCGCGGTGCCACACGCGTCATGTTCGTGAGCGGATGAGACTGGTCACCTCTTAACTGCCACTGACTTGTTTTTATCTTTATACTTTTATAATTTCCTGCACCACACACGGAGGCGCCTCTAGCCCTTGTGGCGCCCGTGTGCAACCAGTACCCTGGCGCCCTCTAGTCTAGTAGGAGCGGGGTCAAAATGGAATACTAACAGTTATATTTTCAAACGGAAATTCCGATGCAAATGGTGCAATTTTAAACGATGTCGGGAAGCAAAAAGTTTTTTTAAGTAGGAAGGGGTTATAAGAATAAAAAAGTCACAACTTTGTAGTTCTTTCAAAAATATTTAATTTTAAAACTATTATAGTTACATAAAAAACAGGACGCTCGTGCACACAAATATATTTACAAAAAGTTTCTTTTGGAGCTTTTGCATTAGCGAAATCTTTAACAATGTCACTAACTTCAATTTTGATTTCATGTTCAATACTTATTAACGATAAATTTGTCAATCTACTTTGCGACAATGTTTTTTATGTCTTCCAGTCCTCTGAGAGTCTGGTATTTTTTGCTCTGTTGAATGCTTAGTGTACTTCTGAGTTTGTTCAGTTCAGCATTTATTTGAAACTAGCTGCTGCCCGCGACTTCGTCCCCGTGGAATCCCCGATTTTAAAACATTCTTTATCGCTGCTCTGCTCCTATTGGCTTAAGCGTGATGATATATAGCCTAAAGCCTTCCTCGATAAATGGTCTATTCAACCCAAAAAGAATTTTTCAATTCGAACCAGTAGTTCCTGAGATTAGCGCGTTCAAACAAACAAACAAACAAACTCTTCAGCTTTATAATATTAGTATAGATTAAAATTTATTTCAAGATGTTTCATATATCATAGATTAAAATCAAAGTAGTGTTATTTTGGAATCGTCTTGTCCAATTAATAGTATACGAAAATCTTCAAACTTTGTCGGTGCCATCTTGGATGTTGATTTAGTGAGCGTATTTGTAATCATAATCAGCTACCCTGAAAATCAAGAACATGAAACCCATGACGGGAAGTTATCAATTTTCGCTGGCGCCATCTAGTAATACCAACCGATACGGGTACAGTGTTAATATCCTTATTTCTTTATATATAAATGGATAAATTATAATGGTGAAAAGGCATAGAATCATGACTTGAAACTAGAGTCAAAATAAAAGTATGCTTAATATTTTTTCTTTAGTTCTATTTCGTTCTAAGGAACTTTGTGAATTCTCTTTGTATTTCCAACTATTTTTTGAATAAAACGACATCTAGTGGTGGCGAAAGTTATTATTATTTACTGTGCGTGTGTGTAATGAATAACGGGAATCGGCTAAAACGAAAAGCGCAGAAATTGTTGCATACAACAATTTCTGCGCTTTTCGTTTTAGCCGATTTAGACGAGTTAACAAGAAAAGTGGTTATCTAAAACAAATAAGTCAATGCCCTAGTTTCCTCAGATAATAAGGTTGTCTAATTTTTTTTTAAGGTTGTCTAATTTCGCAAAAAATAAAAATTTCCCCACTGTGGATGTGCCGCCATTTAGCGGGAAAGTGGCAACCAGATCATCATACGATTCACATGAATCAATACAAGGAGCCACGTGTACGCGTGTGCTCGAGGCGAGTAGAGTTTCCTTATGCTTGAGAAACTCACTACAGGTGATTGAAATCTGATAAAAATAGGTATGTTGTAAGATCATTCATGGGCGCCGTCACACTGGCCGCGTCAGAACTTACATGTTGGCGTTGTTGACACGAAAAGAGATGATGTGCAGAGACGTTGAATGATTCAATATTCATCGATATTAGTTTTGTATGCTGATGAAATTATGTGACACTAACCGCCGCCGCCGGCTTGATTTGCCGATTAATTGTGTACATTCGATGACTAGACCTGCTTTGTGTATAATATTATTTAATGTGTTTACTAATAAGCGGTCAATCATTTACGGACACAAAATAGTGATTTTATTACACAATACATCCCAGTGTATGGAGTTACTGCCCGTACAAGGCCATGTGTTATTTCACACTATATTTGCCTTTGCATCAATGCATCCCATCCATCCATTCAAACTCTCACTTTGGATGAAAGATTTTTTGTTTGTTTGGTTGCACCGAATAAGCTCCGAAACGACTGGATCGATTTTATCCATATTTACGTTATCAGCGAGTAACATGGGTAAGTATTCCCATGGCAACGGGAACTACGCGCCCTTTTTTTTTTTTTTTTTTTTGGATGGCAAATCATCAAATGACCCCTCCCGCCCTGGGTGGAGCGGTAGGGAGTGTCAGACTTTTACTGACTAAAACCCACCCGTGCTCCTCCATGTGCCCTTTGCGTTCCAGGGCCGCGGCAACTCTCTCGAACAAATTCCGCAACCCTAGCAGGCACCGACCCTATGGGGCCCCGTCTCTGGTGCTGACGGCTCCTTGAGGCGCGCGTGAAGCACAACGCGTCGTCGACTCAGCCTGGTATCGGACGGCGAGCCACCCACGCTCACCGTCCACAGGCATCAGCCACTGCGCAATAGCACAGCGGCCGACTTGTCTCTGGAGGAGGCCGAAATGGGACCATTACTGGCACTCCATTTCAGCCCCCTCCCGAGTACCGGGAGTCGTAGCACCCACAGCAGAAGCGGCAGAAGCGGCGACGGAAGCCGCGGCGGCGGCAGAGGCGGCGGCGGCGGCGGACCTCTTGCCCTTGGTCGGGGCGGATGGCGCGCAGGCCCTTCCCCCAGCCCAGTGCTCGGCCGGCTTGCCAACAGCCGCACATGCACTGCAGTGCGGCGTGGCCTCGCACGAGCCGGCCCGATGACCGGGCTGACCACAGCGGAAACAAAGTCCACTGCGGTCCACCTCCGAGGGGCACCTAGCTCCCGTGTGGTTGCCCACATGGCAGCGGTAGCACCTCAGAGGTCTGGGTTCCAGCAGTTTTACCCGCGCAGAAACCCACCCCACCAAGAGCCTTCGACCCTCCGACACTGTTCTGGCCGCCGTCACGGGGCAGCTCACCACAAGGGTTTGCATGCCCGTGTTGTCAGGCCGGAGGGTGCCCGCCTTGACGAGCTCGGCAGAGCACCCCCCAGTCCTGGCGACGGCGGCCACAACCTCCTCCGTCACGGAGTCGTCCAGGCCCACTATGCGCATGTCAATGCACTTAGTCGGCCTGGACACTCGAACCTCGTCCGCGGGGAGGACCTCCTTCAGCCTTTCGGCCAGGGCGTCCGCGAACGGGCCACTCTCCGCTCCGGCGAGCTCGAGCTTCCGGGCACCGGTCAGGGTTCTCCTGATCCCGAGGCCCCCAGTGATGCCCAGCTCCCGGAGGTTCACCGCCTCCTTCGCCCGCTTCATCAGGGCGAGGTACGTCACACCCCTCTGTTCCGCTTCCGGCTGCAGTGTTAAAACCACAGCCGCGGACTTCGGGGCGCGAAGCCTCGCCGCGATGGCGTTGGCCTTCCGCCGCTGCCTCTTGGCCTTGCTCCTGGCCGCCTTTTTGGCCTGCCGCTTTTCTCCAGCAACCTGCCACCCGGCCCCGGTCGCAGGAGGGTCCGAGGTTGGGGGTGGGGGCGGCTGCGGCGCCGCTGACGCAGCAGCTTTAGCCGCTCCCCCTCCAGCCTTCCTCCTTCCCCTCTTCGCCGGGGCCGACTTGGTCGTCGCCGGCGTCGCAGGCGCCGGCGCCACAGGCGCTGGCGCGGCTCCCGCCTTGGCCTTCGCCTGGCCGGACGTTCCCGGGCCAGCAGCCACCGCGGCTGCGTACGAAGCCGCCTTCTGCTGTCCCGGGGGCCTCTGTGCCGCCGCTAACGGGGGACGCCGGACCATGTCCTCCAAAACGGAGAACTGCTTCCGGAAGGGAGCCAGCTCCTGCCGCACCAGGCTCCGCACCTGGCTCAGCACTTGGCTCCCCTCCAGCGCCGCCGGACTCAGCCCCCCCTGCGGCCCCTCAGAGGCCGCTCTGGCCATGTCAGCCAGGTCCCTCCGGAGCGACTCGTTCTCCGCTATGAGTCTCTCCGTTACGGCCGCGAGGCGGGCGACTTCCGCCCGCAACTCTGTCGCCTCTCCGGACCCGCCGACGTTGGCCGCCGCCGCCGCCATAATGGAGGCCTTGGCCGCGCTAATGGCCTCCCGCTTAGAGGACTGCTTCCTCTTGAAGGCCACAGCGCGGATCGCGGCCTCCACGACCTCCTCCAGCTTGGCCCTCTTCTCCTCGACAGTGGGAGGTACCTCTCCCGGGGACACCGAGTCATCGGAGTCGAGAGTAGGCGGAAGAGTAGAGGGAGCCCTACGACCGCTCCCTCCAGGGCGACGCCCCTCCTCCACCAACTTCCCGGCCCGACTCTCCACCTCCCGGGTAGAGGGAGCCAGCCCCCTCCCCGCCTCACAGCCCCTGCCCCGCCTAGCGGTGGGGATCTTGCGGGCGGAGGCAAACTCGCCCTCGGAGGTCGACTCCCCGTCTTCCTCCCGTCGCGGCCGCTTGCGGAAGAACTTCACGTTCTCCGCAGCAGCCCCCCCTCCTTCCTCTCCAGAGCCCGCCGAGCTGACCGTTACTAGGTCTGGCGCGGAGCCGGAATCCGACTCCGCACCACCCCGGCGCTCAGGCGAACCCTCCTCTACACAACCGTACGCCATCAGCTCCTTAAAGGAAGCGGACTCGGATGACGACGATTGGGAGCCTCCTCGGCTCGTGTTGCCACTGGCAAGCGGAAGGCGTTTGGTGCCCACCCCAGAGTACGGAGGGCAGCCCGCCGAAGCGGGGTGGGATTCCCCGACCGCTGAGCAGTCGGGACCCACCTGGGGACTCATTTTACATTCGCCTTTTTTCATAGTTTTCCTTTTAAGGGTGCGGTCCCTGCTTGCTCCGCCCCTTCTCAGGGCCCTCTTCTCACCTCTCCTCTCTGCTTGCTCGCTGCTCCCACAGTCACGTCTGATGATCAGACGCGTACCAGAGAGCAGCGAGCAAGCGGGTGTGTGTCTCTCTTGGTCTGATCCCTCACTTGCGACCTTCCGGCATGAGTGGCTCTACCGGGAAAGCTCGCAAGATCATTGGGACGCTCAAGCCCCACCACGACGACAACGTGGAGACACATTCGGTGGGGGGAACTACGCGCCCTGCTGGTTCAGTATATAGTAGTAGGTTCATTGGTTTGCATTTTACCGTAAACTTTAATGAATTGTTCTCAATGGGAATATAATAATAATAAGACTAAGTTATAAATACAAAGAACTGTAGGAAATACATACTAAAAGATAGTACAGTTAGGAATGATTTATGTAGAAAATGTCACAGCAAACCTGAAACAATACAACATATCACAGGAGCTTGTATGACGCTAACTCAAAACGACTACACTCACCGACATAATCAACTAGTTAATATCATCCACCAAAAACTCGCCACCAAACTAAAACTCATGCAGGACCCATACAAACTGTATTACAAATATTCACCAAAAGCGGTTTTAGAAAATCAATCTTACAAAATATACTATGACCGTACCATAATTACAGATCACACAATATCCCTTAAACAAACGCGAGCCGGTATGCATTTTTTTTTAAGGTTGCATTGTATTTTAGGTAATTGAGGGTCACTGATTTCATATTTTAAAACAAAATTTAAAAAAGAATAGGGGATGGGGTAGTTTTTCTGGTGGTAAATAATTTTCCATTATCCGTTCATGACTACAAAATTTTTGATGTTGGTGGTAAAATTGTTACCATTGTCCGTTACGGTTTAATTTTCGTTTCTTGACTAGTGACTTCCTCTTGGTTCTACTTATAATATTTATTTTATATTTTGGAAATGAAACATTTTATTTTTTTAATATTTTTTTATTAGTATTGCATATTACCTATCTTATAGTATTGCTTATATTAATGGTATTCTTACAATCTATAAATCTAAATTAAAAACAAATGACTTGTACAAAAAATATATAAAAAAGTAATCAATGTTATTTTTAATAAAATTGCAGTCCAAAAAAATATACAAAAAGACAACCGAGTTTTATATAGATAATCTGATATTTTTCAAAGTGGGATCGGACAAGGGTGAGATATTTACCACATATTTGAAACATCTAAATTATATGAATAAGTCAATTGTAAATGCTGCTAACACGTGAGATTAGTCAAAATATGTTATAGTTTTGGAATTTGCGTCGAAAAAGTACTTACCAGATTTTTTCTTGAACAAACTTTTAAAATTTCTGACAACACCCGCCAAAAACTCGACTTTTTTCACAACATAACCGTTGAGTCAACTTTGACATCACCTTACAATGACAAATGACGTTGACAGGTTGTCAAATGAAATAAAATAGATAAACAAATTATTATAGATTATAAATATGTGATATTTATACCTTTAGTGTTACCGTATTAAAGTTAGAGTGCATTATTTAAAAAAACACGATGTGGTAATATATATACCTTTATTTGAATAAGGGATATACAGTGTGAAATCTTAATGGTTGTTTTCCCGCGGCAGGACGATTACCCATCAGTAGTACTATCGAAACACAAAGTTAAACTAAAAAAAACAAATGTTTTTTTTTTCATATCATTAAAAAAGTGTTCATAAACTCGAAAGAGCGAGAATCAATAGTAGTGCACTAGACATAAAGTAGGTAGATACCTACATGAGACGCACGTACCGCCGCGTACGGTTTACATATCGCGCGATGCACTACTGTTGGTTCAAGTCGCTTTCGAGTTTTGTTTATCACAATTGTTAATCTGCCATTTATGGAGTCTAATATTTTTTATATATATAAATCGATTGTATTACCGATACAAACTCATTTCGCTTCGGGAAAACAACCATTAAAATTTCACACTGTATAACAACAGACCAAATATTACACTTGTGGATAAAGAAAATAAACACACGTACATAATAGATATAGCAGTCCCAAACACCAATAACATACAAAAAACCATCACAGAGAAAATCAGAAAATACACAGAGCTACAAGAGGAAATCACCAGAGTTTGGAAAATGAATAGAGTCACAATAGTTCCAATAGTAGTATCTACAACAGGTGTTATTCCTAAACAAATATTCAACAGTTTTAATGCACTCTTTCTAAATATACATACCTAACACTACAAAAAGCTGCCTTATCAAATACTTGCCGGATAGTCAGAAAATTTTTACAACTGGATTTAGATAACAATTTAACTGCAGTACAGGATAATTTACCATCAAACAGTATTAATAACTAGGGTCTCACCTTGGTTCACACCCGTGAGATTCTAGACAAATACCAGGTACCTGAGAAAAATAAACCTACAAAACTAAAATAATAATAATAATATATCTTTATTTCAGACATACGTCCATACATTTTTAACAAATGAATCGTTAGTAAGGTTGTTAGTAGAACACATAAAAATACAAATAACATAATCACATAACACTCATAATCTTCACACACAACCAGCTGATCGAGTGATTTAAAGTTATCTGTTTTTTTTCCTCTCAGCTCTTTGGCTGGTTTCAACTACATTTATGGGCCAAGCCAAGTAAATGTAGCGTGTGGTGTGTTGAACGTGTTGTGTGATGAGGTCCTACTTCGTCTTCTTCTATTGCATTATTATTATTGTTTGTCCTAGCTTTCTTAGGTATATTATGTAAGTTGTTTTTATGTACTATATGAAATGAATAATATAGAACTACTTTATTGTATCAAGTATATTTTATTCAGTGGTTTTAGTAAAACAAAACAACGGTAACGGTACAAAAAAAGGTATAGAAGGTACATATATTGAGAACTATGACAAGTATCTGTTTTTGAATTGGTATCAGAACGAAAGTATAGGTTCACTAAAAATCGTTATTTGAACACAATTTCTGGTAATATTTCATGTCTGTCTGAGAACGGGTGTGGAGTGCCCAAAGTCGCCAGGTGAGTAGTGTGGTGCTAGTATAGCAGCAGTTAGCTACACGTGTCGCGTGTTGCAGGTGCGCGGCCACGCGACGACGCTCCCGAGCCGCGGCGACGCGCGCGCGACGTGCCGCCTCCCCCGCCAGCTCGGAGAGCGCGCCGCCCAGCGAGGCGGCGTCGCTGCGCTACAGCTCGCGCTCCCGGGCCACGCTCCGCCGCGCGCACACCGACACCTCCGACACTACGCCCAGGTGACACTCCCGCGCCGCCAGCTCGGAGAGCGCGCCGCCCAGCGAGGCGGCGTCGCTGCGCTACAGCTCGCGCTCCCGGGCCACGCTCCGCCGCGCGCACACCGACACCTCCGACACTACGCCCAGGTGACACTCCCGCGCCGCCAGCTCGGAGAGCGCGCCGCCCAGCGAGGCGGCGTCGCTGCGCTACAGCTCGCGCTCCCGGGCCACGCTCCGCCGCGCGCACACCGACACCTCCGACACTACGCCCAGGTGACACTCCCGCGCCGCCAGCTCGGAGAGCGCGCCGCCCAGCGAGGCGGCGTCGCTGCGCTACAGCTCGCGCTCCCGGGCCACGCTCCGCCGCGCGCACACCGACACCTCCGACACTACGCCCAGGTGACACTCCCGCGCCGCCAGCTCGGAGAGCGCGCCGCCCAGCGAGGCGGCGTCGCTGCGCTACAGCTCGCGCTCCCGGGCCACGCTCCGCCGCGCGCACACCGACACCTCCGACACTACGCCCAGGTGACACTCCCGCGCCGCCAGCTCGGAGAGCGCGCCGCCCAGCGAGGCGGCGTCGCTGCGCTACAGCTCGCGCTCCCGGGCCACGCTCCGCCGCGCGCACACCGACACCTCCGACACTACGCCCAGGTGACACTCCCGCGCCGCCAGCTCGGAGAGCGCGCCGCCCAGCGAGGCGGCGTCGCTGCGCTACAGCTCGCGCTCCCGGGCCACGCTCCGCCGCGCGCACACCGACACCTCCGACACTACGCCCAGGTGACACTCCCGCGCCGCCAGCTCGGAGAGCGCGCCGCCCAGCGAGGCGGCGTCGCTGCGCTACAGCTCGCGCTCCCGGGCCACGCTCCGCCGCGCGCACACCGACACCTCCGACACTACGCCCAGGTGACACTCCCGCGCCGCCAGCTCGGAGAGCGCGCCGCCCAGCGAGGCGGCGTCGCTGCGCTACAGCTCGCGCTCCCGGGCCACGCTCCGCCGCGCGCACACCGACACCTCCGACACTACGCCCAGGTGACACTCCCGCGCCGCCAGCTCGGAGAGCGCGCCGCCCAGCGAGGCGGCGTCGCTGCGCTACAGCTCGCGCTCCCGGGCCACGCTCCGCCGCGCGCACACCGACACCTCCGACACTACGCCCAGGTGACACTCCCGCGCCGCCAGCTCGGAGAGCGCGCCGCCCAGCGAGGCGGCGTCGCTGCGCTACAGCTCGCGCTCCCGGGCCACGCTCCGCCGCGCGCACACCGACACCTCCGACACTACGCCCAGGTGACACTCCCGCGCCGCCAGCTCGGAGAGCGCGCCGCCCAGCGAGGCGGCGTCGCTGCGCTACAGCTCGCGCTCCCGGGCCACGCTCCGCCGCGCGCACACCGACACCTCCGACACTACGCCCAGGTGACACTCCCGCGCCGCCAGCTCGGAGAGCGCGCCGCCCAGCGAGGCGGCGTCGCTGCGCTACAGCTCGCGCTCCCGGGCCACGCTCCGCCGCGCGCACACCGACACCTCCGACACTACGCCCAGGTGACACTCCCGCGCCGCCAGCTCGGAGAGCGCGCCGCCCAGCGAGGCGGCGTCGCTGCGCTACAGCTCGCGCTCCCGGGCCACGCTCCGCCGCGCGCACACCGACACCTCCGACACTACGCCCAGGTGACACTCCCGCGCCGCCAGCTCGGAGAGCGCGCCGCCCAGCGAGGCGGCGTCGCTGCGCTACAGCTCGCGCTCCCGGGCCACGCTCCGCCGCGCGCACACCGACACCTCCGACACTACGCCCAGGTGACACTCCCGCGCCGCCAGCTCGGAGAGCGCGCCGCCCAGCGAGGCGGCGTCGCTGCGCTACAGCTCGCGCTCCCGGGCCACGCTCCGCCGCGCGCACACCGACACCTCCGACACTACGCCCAGGTGACACTCCCGCGCCGCCAGCTCGGAGAGCGCGCCGCCCAGCGAGGCGGCGTCGCTGCGCTACAGCTCGCGCTCCCGGGCCACGCTCCGCCGCGCGCACACCGACACCTCCGACACTACGCCCAGGTGACACTCCCGCGCCGCCAGCTCGGAGAGCGCGCCGCCCAGCGAGGCGGCGTCGCTGCGCTACAGCTCGCGCTCCCGGGCCACGCTCCGCCGCGCGCACACCGACACCTCCGACACTACGCCCAGGTGACACTCCCGCGCCGCCAGCTCGGAGAGCGCGCCGCCCAGCGAGGCGGCGTCGCTGCGCTACAGCTCGCGCTCCCGGGCCACGCTCCGTCGCGCGCACACCGACACCTCCGACACTACGCCCAGGTGACACTCCCGCGCCGCCAGCTCGGAGAGCGCGCCGCCCAGCGAGGCGGCGTCGCTGCGCTACAGCTCGCGCTCCCGGGCCACGCTCCGTCGCGCGCACACCGACACCTCCGACACTACGCCCAGGTGACACTCCCGCGCCGCCAGCTCGGAGAGCGCGCCGCCCAGCGAGGCGGCGTCGCTGCGCTACAGCTCGCGCTCCCGGGCCACGCTCCGCCGCGCGCACACCGACACCTCCGACACTACGCCCAGGTGACACTCCCGCGCCGCCAGCTCGGAGAGCGCGCCGCCCAGCGAGGCGGCGTCGCTGCGCTACAGCTCGCGCTCCCGGGCCACGCTCCGCCGCGCGCACACCGACACCTCCGACACTACGCCCAGGTGACACTCCCGCGCCGCCAGCTCGGAGAGCGCGCCGCCCAGCGAGGCGGCGTCGCTGCGCTACAGCTCGCGCTCCCGGGCCACGCTCCGCCGCGCGCACACCGACACCTCCGACACTACGCCCAGGTGACACTCCCGCGCCGCCAGCTCGGAGAGCGCGCCGCCCAGCGAGGCGGCGTCGCTGCGCTACAGCTCGCGCTCCCGGGCCACGCTCCGCCGCGCGCACACCGACACCTCCGACACTACGCCCAGGTGACACTCCCGCGCCGCCAGCTCGGAGAGCGCGCCGCCCAGCGAGGCGGCGTCGCTGCGCTACAGCTCGCGCTCCCGGGCCACGCTCCGCCGCGCGCACACCGACACCTCCGACACTACGCCCAGGTGACACTCCCGCGCCGCCAGCTCGGAGAGCGCGCCGCCCAGCGAGGCGGCGTCGCTGCGCTACAGCTCGCGCTCCCGGGCCACGCTCCGCCGCGCGCACACCGACACCTCCGACACTACGCCCAGGTGACACTCCCGCGCCGCCAGCTCGGAGAGCGCGCCGCCCAGCGAGGCGGCGTCGCTGCGCTACAGCTCGCGCTCCCGGGCCACGCTCCGCCGCGCGCACACCGACACCTCCGACACTACGCCCAGGTGACACTCCCGCGCCGCCAGCTCGGAGAGCGCGCCGCCCAGCGAGGCGGCGTCGCTGCGCTACAGCTCGCGCTCCCGGGCCACGCTCCGCCGCGCGCACACCGACACCTCCGACACTACGCCCAGGTGACACTCCCGCGCCGCCAGCTCGGAGCCAGTCCTTTCTGCAACTGGATCGTATGTGGCCCTTTTCCATAGCACCATGGGCTGTAAAACGGTAGCTGCTGCAACCTCTCTGACGCGATGAGAACGATGATCCTGCCGCACAGCTTTCACCTCCAATGCATGGGCCAAGGAGTCCTTAAGAGTCCCGTGGTGCCCGACCCTCACAGTAGCTGTAATCACATGGTTGCGGAGGTACAGGCGGGTATGCTTAGCCACGCAGCTAGCTGGTTTAAGGGCGCACTGCGTTGGTCCTTGATCTGCGCGCGAAACACGTGACAGATGACCCATCGAGTGGCGGCACTTTGTATCCACGTAGTAAAGATGTAGTAGCTACGGATGTTGCTATTCCATCTCTTACTTTAAGGTTGCCCAGCGTTTTATTTACGTCGGCAATCACGTTGACAACCAGATTATTCCTTTGGCCGATTTGTGTTTCAGCTCCGTCAGGAGATTTTCATGTTGAACCATCTTTCTTTTACAACTTTTACTTATTTTCTGAATGTGGCGTGCAGATCCTTCACGAGTAACACCTGTTCTTCGGTGCGCCTGTTTCTCTTTGACACGCTGCAGCTGCTCTACCAACTGACGGGACTATTCCTCCTATCGGTGGGCCTGTTCCTCCTATCGGTGGGCCTGTTTCTCCTTGACACGCTGCAGCTGCTCTACCAACTGACGGGACTACTCCTCATATCGGTGGGCCTGTTTCTCCTTGACACGCTGCAGCTGCTCTACCAACTGACGGGACTATTCCTCCTATCGGTGGGCCTGTTCCTCCTATCGGTGGGCCTGTTTCTCCTTGACACGCTGCAGCTGCTCTACCAACTGACGGGACTACTCCTCATATCGGTGGGCCTGTTTCTCCTTGACACGCTGCAGCTGCTCTACCAACTGACGGGACTATTCCTCCTATCGGTGCGCCTGTTTCTCCTTGACACGCTGCAGCTGCTCTACCAACTGACGGGACTACTCCTCATATCAGTGGGCCTGTTTCTCCTTGACCCGCTGCAGCTGCTCTACCAACTGACGGGACTATTCCTCCTATCGGTGCGCCTGTTTCTCCTTGACACGCTGCAGCTGCTCTACCAACTGACGGGACTACTCCTCATATCGGTGGGCCTGTTTCTCCTTGACACGCTGCAGCTGCTCTACCAACTGACGGGACTACTCCTCCTATCGGTGGGCCTGTTTCTCCTTGACACGCTGCAGCTGCTCTATCAACTGACTGGTCTGTTCCTACTATAGGGGGGCCTGTTTCTCAGTGTCACGTTGCAGCTGCTATTCTAAGTGACGGGCCTGGTCCTGAAGCATTATCATCAGAGCAACAAATTCTGGTGCAGCGGATGGTGGACCTGTTATGGATGGGCCGGCCTCCATAATCACCATTTGTCCCTCCGCAGTCTGTGGAGTTGCTCCACCTAAACGCAGCTTTTGCTGGCGTTGACTAGAAACGCGAGTACACAGATCACCGCCGTGTCCTCCTTTGGTAGAATCGGGATGGTTAAAATCCACTCTTCTGACACCAATTTTAACGAGTTTGTTTAAACTTTTGTACACTACTTTTACCATTTTTAATTGAAGAGCAGGTCTTACGTACAGGTACCTATATATATTTTATTTAAAAAGAGGCTCTATGTAAGAGTCACTGTAAAAGTTTGTACAAAATTCTGGCATAATTTTTTTCAATTTCTTTTCTTTCTGATTACCAAAATAGACACTTTTAAATTAACCAACACTAATCACAACTTCTACTAGTTCTGTTACTCGCCACTAGATGGCGGTAGTGGTAATTGAGGCGCGCCGCATTATTCTAAAGGAGCGTCAAACGAACTAAAACTCGACGTAATAAAGTAACTACTAGCGCCATTCTACTTGAACTCTGGTACAACATATCCAATAAATGTTAGTCTATGGAAAGAGTCACTGTCTATTATTATCAAATTTCACCCCAGGAATTTCACTAAGTACATTGTGAGGTAAGTAAGGGTAAGCAGTAGTTGTGCCACTTAATATTTAGTAGCATTTCGCGCGCCAGGTCGTTTGCTCAGATTTAGTATTAAAATAAATACAAATACTTGTTAATGGTCACCTTCATCATAAGCCTTGTGTAAGATCTCCCTAAATGTCGTATTGTCATAATTATTATAGCAGGTGCATCTGTGCGTTGTTGTCAGTCAGTCAGTTTCCCTTTATACATGTGTTAGTTATCCCTTTTGTGATTGCGGCAGGTCTGGGCGCGCGCACGCCGTGGTGGTGCGGGCGCTCGTGCATCGTGCGCTCACCAGGTAACTATGCTCCCGTATCGTTATGTTTAATCCAACAACACAGATGAGAGAGCACGGGAATGATGGGACCGCCTCGTTATATCTGTACCAGTTTAGAGAAATAACTCGACAACTATCTGATCAACCGCCCGACGCCGAATGTTGCGCTCTACCAACTTTTTTGATGCGCGGAGAAGGGTAGGCGTTGAGAGCGGACCCAAACCCAACCAGTTTAGTTGTTTATATGTGCAATCGACTGTCTTGAGGTTATCGTAGTTTTCGGGCTGATTTTTTATCAGTCATACAAGTTATCTGAGGAATAAATATGATAATTTGACATTTAGCGTGTATTGTCCACAAAACCGATTTCTTTATTTCATGGATGGTTTTGAGTAAAAAGAGGTTGTCTATCATGTTACTGATATTATCATATCCAACGTGGACGTTGCAACACTACATGTTTGTGGGCGAGCTCGAGAATCGCGTTTCTGGTCCAGTTGGGGCCTTCTTTCACCGAAGGCTTGTAACAAATTCTCGTCATGGTCAGTTACCTGGCGACTGAAAAGTCGGGCCTTAGTTGAAGATATTGTAAATGTGCAGGAGCAGCGAGAGCGGCGGCGACGGCGCGTCGCTGGCGTCCTCGGAGCGGGACTGACCCGCGCGGGCTAGCCTGCCACTGATTTGAGTCGTTACCATAAGATACCTTACTGTGTTACCATAACATGTTTGCGTTTCGATTTCATTTTGAAACCTCCGACTCACAATGTCGCGGAGACTTGCTTGTCGCGTATGACAAAGAACGGTGCGGTGTGTTAACAATTAAACAGTTAAAACTCAGATAAAGTAAGCCTGGCGTTAACATGACACGTCGAGCTTAGACAGAAACTGTCGCCAGGCCGGTGCTGTACTCAGCAAACATGGATTTCGGCGACAGTAGATTTGATTTAATTTCTTTTACCAGTAAAATTGACATGAACAAATATATAGTAGAGCGGTTGTGTAACGCTGGTGCCTGAAAAAGATACCTTATATGAAATCCTGAATTATAGGACACCAGATATGCACCAGAACAGAAAGCGAAGACAGCTTCGTGGAGGGCGCCTCCTGGTACAGCTCATGGCTCAGGTGGCCTCGCTTCATTCACTAGTTTTCGTACCTTTAAAACACGATGTGTTTTTTTAACAGCCAGCTACAGTGTTGGAAGTGGAAAGTACATGTTTTTATTTACTTAATATGTTACGTTATGATTTGGATGTTTTTTTTTTGTCTTTTTTCTCGGATAAAACTATACCTGCATTCTATATCCGAATTTCGGAAGCGTTTCATGTGATCTAAACATAAACAGGAATGGTACAATACGGTATAATTTATTTGATAGACAAGTTTACATTTTATCGCTTCGTCGATTTGAAGTTGCAGGAAAGATTAAGTGTGTACTTACTCAATAATTTTAAAACTAAAAACCCCTGTTGTTACTCACAAATGTTGATAGAACCGTAGCCCCTGTAATCTTATTCATTTATACAATATTGTATGGGGATTGCATAATATTATTGTAACAGTTGTTTATCTCCGCTACCGCTACCATAGGTCGTAAGTGTGCCTGATAATAATAAGTCGATTTAAGTGTTTACTTTTGAAGCTTTTATGTTATTTGTTGACAGTCGTCTCGGTAAATAAAGTTTTATTGCTATTTAATTTTGGTTTTTATTTCTGGTAAATATTTTCTATGAAATTATCAAATTTTTATCTGCACTAGGTAGTGCGGAAAAAAATGATAATTTCATAGGGATAATATGAACGATGAACGTTGGGTATGCCCAACGTAATTGATGACGAGATAAATTCTTGACCTGTTATAAAACAAGTCTCACTGGACAGAGCTTCCTTCCTTTTGCTCTGAATGAAAACCAGCGAACGTGACGTCGGCGGCTTTCCGCGGCGCATGTGAGTGCGCGGATAGGGTTAGCTCCTTATATTTCAACTAGCTTATGCCCGCGACTTCGTTCGCGTGGAGTTCCATACAAAATGTTAACCCCTTTTTCACCCCCTTAGGGGACGAATTTTCAAAAATCCTTTCTTAGCGTATGCCTACGTCATAATATCTACTATGCAAATTTTTGGCATATATATGCCAAATTTCAGCCCGAACCATTCAGTGGTTTGGGCTGTGCGTTGATAGATCACTATGTCAGTCAGTCAGTCCCTTTTGAGTTATATATATTTAGATAAAATATTATACTTTTACTTTAAAATACCCCGTAATGATAATCCTAAATCTACATTAGTTTCTTTTTCCCGAAGAGCCAGCGCTTCACTCGTCTGGCCGGTTGGACAGCGATGTTGAGGCTGATTCCATAGAAGGCAGACGAAATACGTACGGGAAGTTAAGAACAGTCGCTGGCAGTTTTCCACTGTTTGAACCTCTTAATAATAATTCTGCACATGGGCTCTTAGTTTAAATAAGAATATTCATCTAGTTACAAAATAGGTGCCCTAAAAAAAGAGTAAAAGAAAGTATCAAATCAAATGTTTTCAAAATAAGGTAAGGCGGAAAACATTGGAAGCGCGCGCGCGCTTGTCACGATCTACTGCTGAGTGGTGACTCATTGATTGGGGAGCATGCCCCTACGTCAATAGCAAGTCCACTTGACAATCTTGGCGAACTTTGAGGAAAGTTGAGTGCGACGTGACGCGCGTAGAATGGCTCTTGGAAATGGCCGAGATTATTGTAGAAACGGCTCATTCACAAATGTTAAAGCAATGTTCATTCATAATATTGTTCGTAAGTAAAAGCTATATCGCATGTCGTGTACTTACACCGCGAAATTCTTGATGGGCGGAGCTCGGCGGCGCTGAGACTCGTGCCCACACGCAAGCCCCGCCCCCGGCGCGCGCGCATCGCTCTGGCACTCTGCTTGTTGCTGTGGCTGTTGGCATGCTAAAAAAAGCTACTTTATATGTTTTGCATTTGGTCATTCTTCCCATATTACGCAAAGCAAATGCGGGTGCATATTAGGTAATAGTCGGTAGCTATGTGCCCCATTTGACCTTGACTTGGCTCGTGCATTGTGCTTGGCTAAACTTACTTGGAGCGACTAAATCGTCCGTTGGAAAAACAAAACACCACCCACACAGCTAAATAAACATCGAAGATAATTTTGTACATTGGACACCATCATTTATTCACTCCTTGGGCGTTTTGTCCTGACCGTCAAGTTATAAAATGCCACTTTTGCTTTTCGCCTGCGCCTGCCGTCGCCGTGCCTGCGTCAGTAACAGTTTAAATAATAATAATAATAGCCTTTATTCAGATCGACATAGCTTAACCTAATAACAATAATCTAAAGCAAACAAAACTTAAAGTATAATTCAAACTTATTAAAAATAAGTAAAAAAAAAAACAGTTTAAATATGCCCATTAAAATAACCATAACGTAAACACTATTTACTGATATTTTAATAAAGAAAACGTAAACGTACCTAACTCATTTTATTTTGTCAAGCAACGATTTCGTAGCAACAATAACAGTAACAGCTAACTGGTGCGTAGCGGAGCAATCGTACCGAGTGATTGACAGTTAATATATAATAATAATAGTTTTAGGTTATAGACCGAATGGCTCTCATGCGGTTGTACCTACGGGAGAAAGTGGCCTCTTAGTTGCAGAGCCAAACTTACCGTTTGGCTGAAATATCTTTTTTGCTGAAATGTTCTCATATAACCGAACTTTGTAAACTGATATGTCTACCTAGTCCTGACTACTATGTTCCTTCATATGAATAAGGAAAAACCAAGCAATGAACTTTGAATTAATTTTCCGTTCTTCTGGAAATTTATTCAAACTTCATTACTTGGTATTTTAGTAATAATCGTCCCCCCACACAAATGTAGGTACACAAAATACTCGGAAGCTACTCCACTCATTTTGTTTCATAACTTGAAAGTGAGCACATTTCTAAGTTTGAAATACATTATTTAGTATTTAATAAAATTGTGTTTATAAGTTTATTGTACATTCCAACAAAATGCAAGCGTCGTCTAGTTTAATTCGACGTACCTACCTAATTGCCGTCTAAAGGTGTCACTAATAAACAATTTAACCGACTTCAATAGGTACTGTACTTTATTTAATGAATGAGTAAAAAAGGGGGAAATAAAAGTTTTATTCGTTAAAAAATATAAAGTAAATATGCCAAGTTTCTATTTCTTTGAGGTTGCCAGCCTTCATATTTGGAATAAACGTTGTCATGTCACTGGTAGTCGTATATCGGTGCACCTCGCCTACCGCAGTTAAGCTAGTTCTAGTTTCCCACGTGCTTAGAAGCTGCTACCTATAGACTAACATAAAATAGGTATGTATGTATACAAACACTGCTAAGTATTCTGACAATATTACATAAATGCGGATCGAATTATTAACCTCCTTTTTTGTTGGATCCCGTCCCAAGAAAAGTTTTAAGTTCCGTTGTTCACTCTCTTCCCAAGTCATTATCAACCAATTCATAAAAGTAAAACGACTCGCTTCCGTATGTTTTTAACTCCCGACGCAAAAAGAGGGGTGTTATAAGTTTGGCGTTTATGTCTGTCTGTGGAATCGTAGCTCTCAAACGGATGGACTCGATTTCGATGAGGAGTGTTTGGTTAATAGGTATCAGTCTAGCACTATGAGAATATCGGCTCTTTTCCTTTTTTGCTATGTTTCATTTTTGCTATGTTGGCGTATGATTACTCGATTAAGTGCTTCACGCGTGCCAGTATAATCGTTAAATGACAATTAATTGATAACTTCAACCTGATGCTGCAACCAGAATGGTCTCCAGGGAACCCAACTTTTTGAAAACTCACAATAGACATTGTATTTTTGGGTTCAATAGATTCGTTTCGTTTATTTGGTTTCTAACGACTGATAAAGGACAATTATTTTTTGCTTTTTAAGGGTTGTTGCTTAAACTATAAGAACTTTTTGCGTAGGGGTCTTTTTACATTTTTAATTTGATTTCTCTTTCGTGTGTATGTAGTATGCTATGGTATGCGACTGGGAGTCTGGAGCGGAGCCCCTCGGCTTAGGAAATGACAAGTAGGTTGTACAGGCTCAATGTATACCATCTAAGTAAACAATGAGCAGGGGAAGGTAGTGGTGAATACAACTTATAAAAGTTCTTCAGCTCCGTATATTATTATAAATTAGATAACAAAACCATCGTACCGAGCGTTCTGAATGTTTGTTCAAACAACGTTTCTTATAAAAGCCGTCAATGCAAAGTTCAGACGGAAATGAAACTTTAAATCCATGAACACTCGGCATTTGGCTATTTTATTTACACATTGGCTACTTAAACAATAAATAACCCTATCTAATAACGCTGATGAAGTCACAACAATATAGGTACCCTGAGCCCGAACATTGAGATCTGCGATCAAACACATTTCTCGCTTCTTATTCGAGTTCTTCATTGTTAGAACTCGCATCCGTTTTGGAAAACTTCGTCAGATTAACTGACGAATTGCTTCCAGGTCGCTCGGCTACACTTTACAACAAACAATAAATTACTAGAGCTACAGTGATAATAAATACATAACGCTACGTGAGGAACTAATAAAGACTAGCGGTGCTCAGCGGGCGGGTCACTCCTTGGCCTTGTCGGGGTCCTGCTTAATGCACGAGCAACCGATGGCCACCTTGATGACATACTCTTCCATGCTCTTCGCGTTCTTCACCATCACGCTGTCCAGCAGCTCGGTGCACGAGAACTTGGCGGCGCCGGCGAGGTTGGGCGCGCCGCAGCACGGCGAGCTCTTGCAGCCGCTCGTGGGACACATCACGTAAGGGTCGTCTGCACACTTTAGCATTTTGATAGTTTTCGGGATCCGGTCCTCGTTCGTGTCGTACACGACCCGCGTCCTGCAGACCGTCTGGTGTTTCGCGATTTCGAACAACATTCCGTTCGGCTTGGCCAGCACTGCACTCGCCGCACACACTACGATGACTATTGCGAGGAAATTTTCGTTCGACATGATCAATGCGGAAAATAAAGCTGTTTAGAGAGCAGTGCGCGTACGCTGAGATAACTCTGAAATTGTGAGGGTGACCGGCGCGTGCGCGTTTATATGTAGTCCCTCTGTTGTGTCACTACGTGCTGCCGGCACACGCGGACCCTCTCACTGGACGCACACACAAGCAAAACGAAATTCCCATTAAATCATAATTATAGTAAATAGGTACCTGAGATAAAAATAAATATTTAGTTAACACAGCCTATTTTTTATAGAAAACTTTAGGGAAGTAAGTAGTATCTGTGTCTGTATGTACCTATGTGATACCTTTAAGCAATCGTTTCAGCATTAGGTACCTACGTAAGTTCTGCACCTCCCTAATAGAAATCAAAACGTAGCGGGTTAAACCGACTGTGTTACTGACAGCTGCTGAGTGGAGTGGAGAGATGTCCTCGATCATTGGCAGTGGTTGAGGTTCTATTCTGTTTGGAAAGATAGTATCCGGAAAAGATAGGCCTGGGATGAGCAGCAGTTTACTGTTAACTTTCAGGTTTTGAATTTAAATATCTTCTGTAGACACTTTAAGTCCTATTTTAGACTGTTATTAATTACAAAACTTTTGTAACAAAATGTTTTAACTTTGTTTGTGTTTCATCTATCTATAGCGTAAGCATACCTAAGCATAATCAGTATTTTATGTTCCCACTGCTTGACTAAGCCTGCTCTCTAGGAGAGGGAATAGGCCGTAATCCACCACGCGGGCCCAGTGCGGGTTGGTGAATGTCACATGTCTTCGAACTTATCTATACCTAGGTATATATTATAACTAGCTTATGCCCGCGACTTCGTTCGCGTGGAGTTCCATACAAAATGTTATTTTTGAGTTATTTGTGAAGATCTTATAATACGTAGCAAGAGAAATTCAATATTTTAGTGTCTATCAATGCTAAGCTAAAAGCTTCTGTGTTCAAACGAATATGTTGACAGTTCAACTACATCGTCAGTAGATGGCGTTGTCCGCGACAGAAAAATTCGCCTATGTTTATCTATGCACGATTGTTGAGCGCAAACTTAATTTTGTATTTGATGACATTAATTATATTCACATTTTCTTTATTTACAAGTTAGAGGTGAAAGAAACTAAGCCTAAATCCATTTCGCGAGTTTTTAGTAATTTAGTGAAAAACAGAATTGAATGAATCAAGGTAATAGGTATGTTATTCTCACTGAAAATCAAACAAAATTGATTCTTATTCGAAATTAAGGATCAACTAGATACATCAGTTTCTTAATTTGCATATTAGTTGTTGGTAACAACTATTCGTAGAAATAGTCACTAGGTATTGTTGATCAATGTTGATTCGACGTAACAGGAGATACTTGGGTTGGTTCTAGCATTTGAAACGGCAGAGGTAATATAATCAGTGCCCTGTATTACTCTCTTCCTATTTTCTTAATTCTGAGAGGGATCATGTTTTGCAAGGTATTTACTGTACGTAGGTACATTTTTTCCGACATCCATGCGAACGTAGTCGTCTACAAAAACAAAAAAGCTGAAGAGTTTGTTTGGTTGAACGCGCTAATCTGAGGATCTACTGGTACCAACGAATTTTAAAATTGTTTTTGTGTTGGATAGCCATTATTGAGTAAGGCTAGGATAGGCTATATAACATTACATTACGATATATAGGAAGGGAGCGTCAATGAAAAATGTTATAAAAACGGTTTTTTTCTCTACTAGGTGGTGCAGACGAAGTTGCGCGGGTCAGCTAGTAAATAATAATTAGGTAGGACGACTTCTATGCTTTGGCCTTTTTTGTGCTGAGTTGTAACATTTCATATGTTTAAGTTGAATACATATCTATTATTTTGTCAAACGAAATACCTACTTTTGAATATTTAGTAGGTACTCAGCCAGCAGCGGTTCCAGTTTTTTTAGTTCCTAATCAATCTCCGCTAAGTCGTCATTTATCGTGATAAAAAGTAGTTTATGTGTTAACCCAGGTTATGAACTAGATATATGTGTGCCAAATTTCGTCCAATTCTCAATTATTGCTATTTTTTAAACCTTTACCTACCTAGTTACTTAACTAAAATTAATATTTTTCATAATAGTAGGTACTTGAAAGTTATTTTTTTATTTTAAAATAATGTAATAATTAGAAGTTACTAGCCATCAATAATAATAATAAATGTATTATATAAAGCCGCGGGGCTCCTCTTCCCACATTGCTGACCGAACTGTCTCAGTACAGCCCTTCACTGACAGGAGCTCATTCAGTTTAGTTAGCTCATTCAAAATGGAGAACGTATTGCTTACATAGCCAATAAATGTGAGGTTCTCTAAATCTGCAATTTATTAATTTTACAGCATGTTATGTAAAAGTTAGTCTAGGTATCTAATTAATGTTTTCTTTTATCCTATTTCCCTTTGTCGCGTTATAATCGGTAATAAGTTCTGTTAGGTAAAAGCTGAAATCAGCTAAAAACCCAGCATTTATGTAATTTGGAGTACCGTTATGTCATATGTGACATAACGGGTTGAGCCGACGTCATACACTAGGTATCTAATAATACTGTTGCCATGTCACGTATTACGGGCTAATCTCTAGCAGGTCTCTCATAATATCCTCAAATTAGGTGTGTATTCCCGCTCCGCTTACCTTATAAAGATAAATAATCATTGGGGATTTCATTAGTTACCTGAGTCAGTCATCGGTTATATATTTATGAATCCTACCTATATATTTGTGATTCATAATGCCTTGGAAGGTGGGTAGGCCTTTGGTGTGGGATGCAACATGTGTCGATATCCTTGCGCCATCCCATCTTCTTAGCACGGCGGGTTGTGCTGGGGCGGCTGCGGCAGCTGCAGAAAATCTCAAACGGCGCAAATGCAAATACAACAACCTTATTGGGAATTATGTATTTGAGCCGTTTGCTATTGAAACACTAGGCGTGGGGTCCGAGTGCTCATCGATTTTTTCGTGAAATCAGCAAGCAGTTAGTCGACTCTTCACGTGACCAGAGCGCTGGCCTTTTCTTTAGTCAACGAATCAGCATTGCCATTCAACGTGGCAATGCGGCCAGTGTACTGGGCACTTTTCCCGTTGAATTGTCTATATTATACATGTATATATGTATATTCTATATTATAGCTTGTTTAGTTGTATTTAGTAAATAATGTTAAATCAAAAGATATGTGTGAGATGAAGTAAAAGGAGAGGCATTTCTGACTATCCTTCCTATTTTTGGTGTTCTTTAGTATGATTATCTAAAGTGGCATCGATAGCTTAGGTAAGCAGTGACAGAATTCTGTAAGAAACTTTACATAAAGTATCTACAATAGTTTGTGGATGGAGATCTATCTCCGTGTTTTAGATACATAGGGAAACAAGGAGATAGATCTCCATCTACAAACTTTTACAATTTCAACATTAGAAACGATACATATTTATGTCTGCAGTGTTTAAAAAAAAAGTAACATGAATTGCATGACGGGAGCTATGTTCGCTCGCTTCGCTCATTCAATTTAGCTCCCATCATATTATTCGAACCTAAACTCCCTGTGCTCTATGTTCCGCTACTCGGCTAGGCCAGAAAATCTGATAAATTGTAGAACCGTACACTGATTGTTCGTCAACATGTCGTCAGTTTAGGTCGGTTCACAATTTCTCGTAATAACTTCGAGAGATTAATTATATACTTATAATTATCGACACTTTAATACATATAATTATCGTCTATGGACGAAAACATATTAAATATATATCTAATTTCGTCCATAGGCGAGTCATTATTTCACAGAGAATCTAAACATCATGTTTCACTGAATTTACATCAAACAGACAACACCATCTATCGACAATGAAGTTAAAGTGTCCAAATATTCGTTTGGACAAAGAAGTCTACATACCTACAACGATAAATAAGGAAAAGACACTAAAATATGCAATTTATCTTGCTGCGTATTATAAGTAATTAATATTACTCAAAAGTATGGCTTGGCATTCGTTGGTCCTTTGATCTCAGTGAGGTTCGTTATTTTTGCCCAATAGCTGGCGCTACAAGTTTCTGCATCCACAAAAGCTTAATTAATTTTTGAACAATTTTTATATTTATTTAACAAAAACTATGTCTGAGAGCAAATTTCTTTTGTATAAAACTTATTTATATTGTTTTCGTAGTTTACACGTGTATGTCTCCGTCAGCGTGAAGTTCAAATTGTATAGGTATAGTAAAATATTCTCTGAGACTGCACATCTGGCGGTAGTGGAGCCTCTAGGCGTTAAAAAAGCTTCGACCTCCACACTACAGCTGGATATAACGTCTCATCACTGACGATCATGGGTGATGCATCCAGTTTGAGGTCAGGTGTGCGCGGACTCTACTATCCAGCGTCGAGTTTGATTTGAGTCCATTTTTAAGTATGTCAAAAGAGTACATTAATACCGCCATGACCCAACCGTTAAAGGCGCCTTGTATGTAATAATTCTTTATTTTCAGACTAGAGATCCATAACACACAATCTCCTGTTTTTTACATGCATGTCTACACATTTGTCTATACCAGATTCCATCCTGGTGTTATCTGTCGCAAATTATTTGGGGCAAAGAGTTTCCGATCATCTATGTAAAAAAGGTAGGATATAGCCTAACCACCTCTTGTCGTGCTCAGAGGATTCAGAGCTAAACAAAACCAAAGGGGACACAAATTTAAGCGCTTTTTTCTTTCTTCTGGATGAGTAATCATCAAATGACTTCTCCCGCTCTGGGCGGAGCGAAAGGGAGCATCACACTCTTACTGACTAAAACCCACCCGTGTTCCTCCTAGTGCCTTCTGATGAAATTCGGCAACCCTAGCAGGCACTGAATTTATGGCGCCCCGCCAACTTTGCTGACATTAGTTTGAGGCGCGCGTGGAATACGACTGGCCGTTAACCCGGGCTTGGTTTTCATCGCAGCAGGCCCGAAACTGATGCCCTGAAATATGAATTGAATCGGTCCACATCCGGATTGTGAAATACCATGAAGGTGCTCTCGTTATCATTGTTTAAATCACTTTCATTTGTCTTACATTTCCTATTGATAAATTTAATTTCATTACGGGATGTGTAGATACGAGTATCACCATCCAGAAAAAAATAGTAGGTATTGTTAGATATGTGTGCGCGCATGGACAAGTGTGCGTGCGCGCGCCCGGCCGATGTGCCAGTGTGCTGACAGCAGCTCGTAGTAGAGATGAGATATACCTGCCATTCTCCATACCCGGCCTTTAAGGTATGGGTATCACTAAATACCTGGTACAAATACCAGGTATCAAAATACTTATAAGTATTTGGGTGTGGTAGGATTTCGATAAGTAAACGTATGCGATAAGTATGGTATGCCTCCAATATATGGTACGATGTTTCAACCTATACGTAATTATGCATTATGAGATATGAAATCTTTCCTTCCTACTTTATTAGGCTTAGGACTGTCGCAAAACTTACAAATGACGCAAAAAAAAAAAACAAAACATTGTCGGCTTATGTACCACTAGACAAGGTAAACATTCAAACACGTAATAATATTCCCTAACATAAACAAACTAAGGTACTCTTTCACGTCGTGACAAAAAATGTAATTATGCTATTATGTTCCTTATGCACGTAAAAATAAGTACCCATTTTGTCTAACTAAATTAAATCAACCGAATGTTCATAAAGCACGAATGACGTTTCGGGTCCCTTCGTAAGCTGTCGGGTAGCTTCGGGTTGCTTCGGCGTACCGAACTACCGATAAAACTGGGCGCTACCTTGTGGTAGCGGTTCGTATCGTACTATGCGTCTGACGTCATACCTTCAAGGTATTTCGGCCCGTACCCGGTCTATGTACTGGGAAGCACATACTTGGTATATATACCTCTACCAGTATATACGTCTCATCTCTAGCTCGTAGTCACAGTCGTAGTTTTACTCGCCTCCCGCAACATACTCAACAGGTACTCACGGATGAACGAAAATACTAACACATTGTTATTTGAAGAAAAGAGAACATTTTGTAATTTTATCTTTATTTATCGCTAAATGTGATTCAGATTCAGATTATTTTTTTTTTTTTGGGATTAATTGTGCAAATATTTCGACCATTCTACTTCAGAGTCGATAGATGGCGTTGTTCATCTGATGTAACTTTCTGAATCGTGGTGTTAGCGTCTGCGAATATGATAATATCTCAGTGAAAATTTAAAAAAAACTGTATTTTTGGGCTCCCATCATCATATTCTTTGTTTCGTAGTTTGATGACTAGCCATTATATACATATCTACATATGAAAGTCTGTTCATGATTTTGTTTCAAGCTATCAAGAGATACTTGATTCAGTCAGTATTTTAAACGGAACAAGTAGAGTTAGTTGCATTACCCTACATATTTCTATTAGGTATATTCCTAATTTTAAGTGGGGTCAGGTTGTGCACGATATTTACTGTTCGTACATTATATCTATGCGACACTTTATTTTAAATTCCAAAATTCTTGCTTACGAAGTCGCGGGCACAGCTCGTTTAAAATAATTTTGAATGGCAAAAATAACTTTTGTTGGCAAATAAAGTTGTTAGATAAGTTTAAAACATAGGTACATTTTTTTATATCATTAACTTGCCGCAAACACGTAGACGGTATCTAAAAAGGTTAGACATCTTTTTTTTTCAAAACTGTCTCGCGACGGGGTTGCTGTATGTTAGGCAACTACCCTAACAAGATAACAGTTACATTCTAACAATTCAGTCATCATAAGCTTTAGGACAAAGTGTCATTCGACCCCGGGTATCCCCTGAACATCACTATGAATATTTCTTGTTTCATATTTTTCAGAACGTGATTTTTCTGTAGTCCGGTTTTAATTTGTGAACTTAAAAAAAATCTCTTCCAGGTAAAGGCCGACGTAATAGTAAAGTTAGAACACTATTGACAATTCCATTACGAGCTCATGCAAATGATACTCACTCGACAGGAATTATTATAAAATGGTGGAGCGAGCGAGCGCCGCCGGGGGCGAGGCCGCCTAGCAACGCGCCTCTAATTGACTCATCTTGAAAAAATATATCGGAAAATCAAGCCAGAGGTTACATCGCCAGACTGTTTGTGTTTCACAAGATAATGGGACCTAACGAAGAAGCGATTAGGACAAAACTACCAATAATTTGCTCAGAGACTACCGAACTTGTTGCTTATGTCCTAATTCTTGATTGTTTACTATTCTGTGAGTAGGTAAGTAATCATATCTACGTTTGTTTACTGAATCTAATACGAAAAAAACTACAGCAAAGCTTCCGAGAATTCCGGCTAAAGAAATACTAAAATGATTGCCTCGTTTGGTGTCATCCGAACGTTAGCTTACCTTTCCATTGAATTGATTCCAATTCATACAAAAAAAAGTTAAAAGCTTCCAAATAAAAATATTTCAAAGTATAAAATAACTTTAATTTCGTAAGTCGGTGTTTTGGTTTTGTTTCTTGGTTTTTGAGACCGACATTAAAGCTTTTTCGTAGTGAAATGAATTGACGTTAGACCTAGAATGAGTCAGTGAACACATTTACCTACGTTTATAGTCGTTACGGAGTTACCTTGTGTGCCTTCGCATGTCCAGACTAGTTTATAGTTAAATATTTTTACGTTGCTTTTGAATGGATGTGTCATTTCTTAGATTTCATTGATTTTAATTTGAGGCGGTCACTGACATATCTTCGATGTTCAACGTCCAGTACAAATGCAATATCCCTCGCTATATCTAAACCATCGACAAAAATAGAATCATCGATTTCGCTTAGTAAAAAGTCATTCCCGAACAGACAACCCAAAAACATGGAAATTGAACATAATAGGTGAGGTAAGGGTTTGTCAGGGTGCCACCCCTTCAGAATCCGCCGCCATGATCTTGCGTTATGATTATGAACTGGTGTTGCTGTTATTTATTGAAGAGTTTCGTTGCCTGTCTCCGAAGTTTTTCATCAGATCTTCACCAAATTGAAATGGGACCACGCCGAGATAATACTCTTCCAAAAAAAGAAAATCGGCTGTCAATAATTATTAAATGTTTGTTCAGTGATATCTTCATCACTGAACAAACATTTAAAAAAAGAACCATCGAATAGAGGACCTCCTTTTTTTTTTGAAGTCGGTTAAAAATAATATTTATCGAAAGGGGTCGTTATGTATCTCTTAAAATGAGTAAATAAATAACAGATTGTCAATACAACAAGCAATGACCTAGTTACAGTAGACATGCATGTGTAGGTAGTAGACAGCGCAGTATGTATAAGTACACATTGAAACAAAAAAATACAAACATTTTCATTATGTTTGTATTTAATTATGACATGACTTATTTAAACGTATATTAAATTTAATTTGTGACGTTTTGTAATTAATTTTAGTTTAATTTTCTGATATTTTATACTTAATAAACGGGTAGAACACTGTACTATGTACTGGGGGAACTGTTCAGTAATCAATCAAAAATAAAAACACATGTATGAGAGGAGAGGGAACTTGATCTCACCTTTTTAAATAAAGTAGGTTTCGTAAGAGATATCAAGGATAGCTTCTTAAATGTTTTGGACAATTTATCAAGACACGACCAAAAAAAGAAGCTTAACCAGATATTAATAAGGATCTATCGATAAGGAAGTCGATATCTCAGTAAATGTACCATGTGTCCCATATTCCAGGAGACGTGTTCCACCCTCCATCAATGACTAATAGGGTAGTTGACTAAAAAAATCTAATTAGTCCGTCGGATAGATTTCCAAAAAATATTGGACACGTATTTTTTCTTTTTTCACGTAAACAAAAAATGAAAACGATACAGTGCGTTGAAAACTCGTATGACGTCACTACTCGCTACAATTTTTAGCGAGCCGTGACGTCACAAGCCTCCTGACTACCAACACTCCTGATCTTTGATGCTTTGTATCTTCGTTAGTTTTTATAGATTTGATAAAGGAAAAAATACGTGTTCAATATTTTTCTATAATCTAACTGACGGACTAAACATAATCATGTATTTTTTACTCAGGAAACATCCCTATTCAAAATCAAAAGATTTTTTTTTCTATTTAGAAATTCGCATCTTAACTATAAAAGTAAAATATGTGGTTCATAAACCATTCAAATAGTTATTAGTTAGCTTTTAATATATTTTTAATATTAAACACGAGAGTATTAATAGAGAATATTAATAGAGAGCAGTGGTGGCCGAGTGGTAACGGCTCCGACTTACGAAATGTAGGTCGCGGGTTCAAACCCAGCCAGGCGCATTACTTTGTGTAATTAATTTCTCCACCACTGCTCTCAAAACGGTGAAGGAAAACATCGTGAGGAAACCGGCATGTCCTAGAACCAAAAATTCGAAGACATGTGACATTCACCAACCCGCACTGGGCCCGCGTGGTGGATTACGGCCCATTCCCTCTCCTGGAGCGGAGGCCTGTGTCCCAGCAGTGGGAACGTTAAAAGGCTGATTATGTATGTTTATTAAACACGTGCTTTCAAATGAACTAATGTTTAATATAAATAAGCGAAATATTTACTGAAAGACTTATGAAAATCTTCTCGAGTGTCGACATCAGTTCCGTCTTTACCATAAGGGCACAAGGGGCACGTGCCCAGGGCCCCGCTTCACTGGGGGCCTCCAAGTAACCGTGCACTAGCTTCTGACGAACTTCTGTTAAACTTGTCTCAGGCAGGAAGTAAACATTTTAGAACTCGGTCGGAAGATTACATTTTCGAAAATTTTGGAGCTTGCTACGCTCACTAGGCGAAGAAAGATTTTCAGAATGATTCAACAAAGTAACTTTTTGTTTCTTTAAAACCTCAAAAGAAAATCTAACTTAAATCTTGAATTGTCTACAATTTTTCGAACTCTTGGAGCTATCGATCTATAGTTTTCAATATAAGTACATACTTTTGACAACATAAGAATTCATATTTTGCTTCGCTCACAAGATGAAATATTTTCTGTATAATTAATCCAATTGAATAGAAATCTGAGAATGGGTGTAAAATATTCGGACTTCGCTTTGCTCGCACTTGGATTCATACTGTAAAGTTTTTGATAGCTTCGCAAAGTTACTGTGCCAGAAGAACCAAGTATCTTTCTTCTCCCCTACAGCTCTCTCTTGCAGTTTGAAACTGCAGAAAGGTATTACAGAAGGGTTCAGTAAAAAATGAAATTGTTGGAAACTTTGTCTTAAATGTGGCGAAGGTTTTGAAAGCAACCTTCTTTTTTTCTTCGTTCTGATCAAATAATTTAAGGACCTACGTAAAAGCGTTTTAAGTTTAGTAGAACTTTAAATATGATATGTCGATCAGCTAAGTGAATGGAACAGGTCACTGCGAACTGCGAGTGCGGAGTGATTCACCGCGGACTTACTCATCGGCCGCGGCGCCCTGCCAGCGATCGACTTCTCCGTAATATATACTTACTTTTTTGTTTTATATACTTCATATTCTTTTATTTGTTAAACGCTGAATAATACAAAACTTAATTACTCTGAGATCTAAAGAATTATATTCTTTCTTTATTACTATCTATATATCATATACCTGTAAGGGGACTAACTTTCTCACATATTGTTTTTGTGAAATAATAATATAAGGTATGCTTTACTTAGTTTCAAGAGCTTTATAAAACTTTCAGCTGAAACCTTTTTTCATGTCTCTTGACTTTATATGATACCCATCAAAATAAAGGTTACGATTCTTATCGATATATAAAATGAACAGTGGGTTAATTTCATAGTAGGAGTAAATGATTTCGTAGTTATAAGTAGTTTTATTATTCTTGTCGGCACTGGTAACAGCTACTTTGAAAAAACATGGATAGAAATTGTCACAGTCAGACCGTGCGGCCCGCCTGCTTGTAGCTAATTTATATTTAACTAACTCCAGATAACTTTTTTCATTTCCTTAAAACCAAATCAGTATTATAACTCGTATATTAAGTCACATTACTATCTGTGATTAGATTACTTGAGTTTCAATAATAATCATTTTAAAATTTATATCTAAGATAAAAAGTGACTTGCTCTTTTTGGTATTTTAATTATGTGAGGGTGTGTAGGTACTTATATTAAGTGCTGAAAAATTTGAGTAAGTATAAGATAAGTTTTTATTTCAGAAAAAAGTCATGTTAAGAATTGCATTATAAAATGCTCAGGAAATACTTATTATGTGTTTAAACGAATAGACATAATCTGAGCTTGTAATAAGGAACAGTTTACCTTGTGTGAGCTCTGTTTCAGTAGGTGGAGCAGGGGTTGAAGTAAATCACAATTTAGTATAAAAAAACACTTTTTATTCAACATGTGTCGAGACCAGCTCGAACTTTTATCTTACATAGCTGCGCCTGCGCATGACTTGTAAACTTCACAATTAAAACAACTACTTAACACTAGAGTCTAGAGGATAGTCACAGACTTGTCAACATTCAATACTTAGAAATAACTAGCTAGGCTATCGGGTTCCGGCGGGCCGGGTCACAACCATCAATAAATAATAAATTAACTGCGAGTATTACTGGTCCGTGGTTCACTCTCGAAATAAATTATTGGAATGCAGCGGAATGCATAGGAACTTTACACCCCCGCGAGCGGCGCGGGTCCGGCGGCGGCAGCGGCGCTCAGGACACCTCGGCGGCCGCCGTGGTCTCCTCGATGAGGCACGTGCAGCCTACGGGCACCTTGATGGCCTGCGGCGAGTCCATGCCCTTGAAGGTGACTTGCACCCAGTCGTAGATCTCGACGCACTCGGTGACGAAGGCGTGGTGGTGCTGGCGGCAGCAGCCGTGCGCGATGTGGTGCTCGCTGCACAGTTTGTTGGGACGCGCGGCGCACTTGAGGAACTTGATGCGGCGCGGGATGCGCTCCGGGTTGTCGTCGATCTCCACCTCGATGGGGCACATGGTCTTGTTGGCCACGTCCGACAGGACGAACTCCTTCTGCGGCCGGGCGAGCACGTACGCGCCGGCTGCCACCAGCACGAGGGCGACTATCACCAGGTATCGCGACATGTTTCACTTGTGAGTTAGTAGTGGTGTGGTAGCGACTGAAAGCGTGCGCTCTTGGTCAAGCTGAGTTGCGAATAATAGGTGTGTGCTGTAAGACGAGGCTTATATCTGAGGATCTTGTTCCCCTCTGCGATAATAACAAGATGGGCGGGCGCGACGCCGGCGGCACGACGCGCGGGTCCTCAGTCGCGCGCGGGCCGCGCCGCCGGCCGCCTCGCGGGCTCTATCTTACCGACTCGTGAACGAATTGCCGTCGCGCGCTCTGCCGCGATAAACGATCGTTGTATTAGTTTTCTTTATAGAGATTTTTGAATTGTGCTGTGAAGTGGAATATCTACTATATTTTTTTGAACTGCTTGTCAAGGTGCAGTGATGTGAGATTGCAGGAATAGTGGCTCGGAAATGAATAATTGGGAGTGTTGTTTATCATCTGGTAAATGTTTGTGTGACGGACAAGCCTGTTTGACCGGCTGACTTTGTAGTCGCTAGCATTGTTGCGGGTGGTGAAAGTATATTATTTTAAATAGTTTCATTGCAAATACATCTTCCTGTGAGAGTGTTTTACACGAGAATTTAGTAGATACTAGAGTAGAACTATCATAGTAAAAGTTGTTGTAAAGATAAATACTTTCACACCTGAACATGAGCCAATGTTTCCAATGACCTTACATCGTGGGTCTAGTGGCCGGTGCTGTCACAAGCTGCGCGAGCGCACCCCGCGCGTGTCTGTGATTGGTCGCCGATCTCATGTAATTATTTTATTCCCTGATTGGTCGCCTGCCAACCAATAGTTCGCTATTTGTTAATCCATGTGAGAGTAATTCATCGTGATAGCGTCCAGAGGGCGGGGCCTACTCGTACATAATGTGTTACATGTACATACCCGATACCTAGGTACATGCTCCACGAGCATCTGATGACGTTATGAGTGAAGCGTTGCTGTGGCACCAAGTCATCAAATTGCTTAGTGCATCCTTCAAAATGTTACACATACTATTAAATCTAAAAGTCATTGTTGAAATAACTTTAAACTCCGACTTCTCCCGCAAGAGCTTTTCAAGCCAGAAGTATCAAGTGAGAAGTAGGACGGTGCCTTGCACAGCTGAAACATAAGAGCGGGACCAATATTTGTAATGTTTATTGCTGCATCTGTGCATCTTTAACAACCTAGCCTACTCGCTATGATGTAGGTAACGTCCACATCATACCGACACGTGCCAATACCTCGCGTCGCTGACGTCTCGTGTTACACAGATGATCTGTACAATTTCCCTCTCACGTGAAGTCCGGGTTTTCCAACTGTTTACAATCACTGACAGACGTCGTCAGAGATCGTGAACAATTGGCAAGTGTGCAAGTGACCCGCGCGTCATCATCCTGTCATCACACGCCCACGCCGAGTACCGTTGCCAGCAGGCCCCCTGTGTCAATACGTGCAGCATCGCGAAGCCGACTTATGGACTTCTTGCCGGAAGTAAATCAAGCTTTCATTTTGTGTCATTCATTGATATTCTTACAAATGCTAATGCTTAGATCTGAGCGCACGTGCGTAATCTTACATAATACTCTTATCGTTCGCATGTAGATATACGACTTCACACAATAACCCACTCGTGCGGTAATCACTCACAATACTTCGTTTGCACTATTGTTTACTACGTCACTTAGCTCACTCAGTCTGTGCTCGTTAGGGCTGCGGTCGCTTTCGAGAGCGTTCCCGCTTGTCTTAATCGATACATTTCCGAAGGTCTCTCGCGTCAAACAACAAATCAACTTCCACGCTTTCTATAACAGTCTCCTTAACTCTTTATCTCACATCGACAAGAATGAACACGAAGCTTCAAGAACTTGTGGGAGACTATTGTTTAGGAGAACAACCCTAATTAGCGTGCATGATGTAACATTTTGTTTATTGCTTTTACAATGAGCTTTGTTTACAATGGCTTCTTACGGAACTTCTTTCTGCGTATTCCTATTCAGTCAAGCGAAAAGAAAGAAAGGATTAACGTTATCTTTGCTTTCTGTACTAAATAGCAAATAATTGTTTTACAAATTATTTTTAGTAAGGTAGGTTTACTTAATTTGTTTTGTCATGAAACAATAAAATGATAGAGTAAAAAGCAAAAGCAAAAAAAAAAATTGTAAGAGTTTTATTTCAGCTAAGTAAACAGTTTCGTTACTTTTTGGGATATGTATATTCTTATTTGTTAATTATACATATACAATTATACATAGTATGTTTCATGGATGTGTTATTTTATTATATCTCTTACAAGATGTAGACACAAGCGTAGCAGAACAGATAAACGCTTCTTCAAATAAATACTACTACCCTTGACCTTGACATTTGAACTTACATTGTTCTTAACTGTAAAAATGTTGAAATAGTACAGGTGGGCACCAATGTCGTGCGGTCAGCGGTCGCCGTCGACGTGGAGCGCAGCGAGCGCGTGGCACCAGACGCGCGGCGCCGGCGCACGTGTGTGCGAGCGAGCCAGCACCACGCGCTTGCGCTCAGCGCGCCAATTGAATCAGCTCACGATTGCCAGTGCATCTGTTCGTACCATTTTATTCTCCTGACCTAGTAACAGTCTGAAATCATCGTAAGTACTCGCCATGAACTCAGCTGTGCATCATTTTACAGATATTTAACTGTTCGATGTTCAGACGACACTGCACACAGTGATTGAGCTCGTTCGATTTATTCGTGATCAATTGAATGGCACGAGAATTAATGTTCTTGGGCGATATTTGTTTCACAAGGTGATGCGAGCTTTGAACATATCTAGTATACTGATTTGTAATAACTGAAAGCGATCAATCCGACATTTTATTTTGATTATTTCTTGACTTTAGTTTCTCTGTATTTTTATTGGTACTAATTTTGTATTAAAATACTTACATAATTGTATGATGAATAACATGTGCACCAAACCGCATGCAATGCAAAACACAATATTGTTATATTTGGCGTAGCGTCTCGTAGCACGGTTACGCAGCGCTGCTACGCCGGCCGCTACGTAGCTACGGGAGCCGCCGGAAGGACCGGAATTATAATAATTATAAAGAACGGTAGGTAGGTGCTGCGGAGTGTCGGGCGCGTGGCTAGTGCTAGGAGAGATGCTGTCTACTGGCATGAGATGCGCGTACTCAAAACTTAGGATAATATGAAAGCCAATTTCATTATAATCAATAACTCGAAATGTTTTCGTAAAAGAGTTCATCAGTAACTATTTTTTCGTTTTAGGGATGAAGAGAAGTTATGGAATTTATTAGGATAAGAGTCACCGCGGCCCTGGAACGCGGCGGGCACTAGGAGGAACACGGGTGGGCTTCAGTCAGTAAGAGTATGACACTCCCTTCCGCTCCGCCCAGAGCGGGAGACGTCATTTGATGATTTTCCATTCAGAAAAAAGGGATGTAGAGGACATCTCTAACTCTGTATTAGAATGTAGGACCACTGGGCGGAATCGATGCGAACTTGATGTACCCACGTTGGGCGCCATTATTTTGTAAATTAGTTAAATTTAATTTCTACAATATACGGAATATGTTTTATTCTTCTTCTTGTTGTAGACAAACATAGTAATGTTACACAGCAGCAAACTGAATTTTACACCGCAATATTTTTAAAAAGATTTCATAGTAAAAAGTTTAAAGTTCGTGTAGTTTTCGTTTTAATGTATGTAAAGCTACAGGCTGGTTTAGTTAAACGTCAGTATTGTCTCATCGATGAGTGTTCGGGAACCTAGGCAACGCTCATTATGCGCAACTCCGCAGTGAGCGGTATGTGTTGCCCCTATCAGCTGATCTGTACTTCTCGCGGTGCAGACTGACGCGCGCTGCGGTCGCGACAACCCGTTGCGACAGCCCGTGACGTCTCGCGACACGCCCGCGGCGCGTGCCCGCCATTAGCGCTAAAACGTTACTCACGGCAAAACAAAACCACAACTGTCTGTAATTCGGAAACTTTACTACAAAACACTGTGAATGAAGGAATTAACTGCCTTTCCTGTTGTTATCGAAGTCAATTAATTTTCTGTGTTCATATTATTGTTATTTAGCGCCGGAATGTCCTTTACGGGAATACTTGGCAGTAATATTTCTTGATTGACGTAATAATGTGAACAGGAAATGAGTTTAACAAACAGCTTCGGCTTATTAGGATAATTGAGAGAGAAAGAGACAGTTTCGTGCCGGCGTTACGTTGTTGGTAGTACACGTGCGGTCTTCTGACGTAGTTGTCCTGACTGAGAACAAACAATAAGGCTCCCAGCAGTGAATGAGATCGTAATAGTATCGTATCGTCGTCAGCGCGCGGCGTCTGGCTGCGGTCTGGGCCGCGATTGTGTCGTTCCGTATTTATTACATTTCCTGCTCACGTAGTCGCGACTACTACACCTATCAGTAATTATATCAGAGTGAGCACATATGCTCGCGCCCCCATTAGATTGACACTGTCACCGGGAAATAGCAGAATTCGTAAGATTGTAATAAATCTTTATTAGATTACTAGCTGCTGCCCGCAGCTTCGCCCGCGGGAATGTCGGAAATTATCCCAAGGGAACATAATCTCGGGATAAAAAGTATCCTATGTTACTTCTAATACCTCCAAGAATAGGTGTACAAAGTTTAATGATGATCGGTTGAGTAGTTTTCGCGTGAAAGCGTAACAAACAAACTTACATTCACATTTATATATTAGTATAGATAATTTCTCGATATATTTTGAAAATATCGTTTTGTATAGAATCAGTCCCATCCAAATTCATTAATGTCTAACATATTCGTGTTTTATTAAGAAAAAAATGTTCACAATTTCACGCTATATTTTACAATGTAACGGCTGGCTCGTTTATGTCTCATTGTTTTAATACTGGACTGAAGAGGTAAAACACCGCAGTAATCGCGGTGTTATCTGCGAGCACGCGCCGGCGACAATATTATAATTACTCGTACATACTTTGTTATGTAACCAACTATTAGCAGTTAGATACTGAGTAATTGTAGCGAGTGGCAGGGATTTATCACAATTACAATTATGTATAAAGTCCCCGATGAGGTACTTTATACATAATTGTAAGTAATTGTGATAAATAAAAAAGCAATCCTTAAAAAAGATTAAGGATGAGAAATCAACAAATGACGTCTCCCGCTCTGGGCGGAACGGAAGGCAGTGTCGGACTCTCACTGACTAAAACCCACCCCTGATCCTTCCCCGTTGCGTTTTATTATTTTAATTGCTTAACCTCGGATATAAAGTACCTACGACTTAGCTTGTTATGATATGTATTAATAGAATATTGTAGTACCTACTGAACATTGTTGTCTATAAATTGTGGACGGATGGAGAGGGTGAGGGAGGCCAAAGATCGTGTGAGGAGTGATATGAGGGAGTTAGTGACAGGAAAGAAAAAAGACGTATTGTGCCGCCCCCAAGGGTAAATAATATATAAATAACAAGGGTAGAATGATGATGATGTCTAAATATAAAAGCTAGAAAAACAGAAATACCTGAAACTGTAGCCAACAATATAAGGGAAAATGAAGGCAACTATCAAAGATTTGTATTGTCTTCTAACCCTTTCATTAGATGGGACACTTTACTGGTCGTGCTACTAGGAGTTCTGTTTTGTAAATTAAGCCTCGTAAGATAAGT
Source organism: Hecatera dysodea (assembly GCA_905332915.2). Taxonomy (NCBI): domain Eukaryota; kingdom Metazoa; phylum Arthropoda; class Insecta; order Lepidoptera; family Noctuidae; genus Hecatera; species Hecatera dysodea. The sequence continues at coordinate 20,467,453 of HG995300.1, read as the reverse complement.
ACGTAGATTACTTGATATCCATCTATTTGCGATGGTATCACAATATCGCGCCCTCGCTAATCTCACAATTAAGTCGTTACTGCGGGACTTACTCGCGGCTCTTATTAAAACCAATTATGTTGTAATTTTTATTTCCGTGAGGATAAATTACTTTGATAGTCTATTTCTTTGGTCTAATGCTTAATAACTAACGTTTTACAGAAGCGCGGATGCTGCCCCTGCTTGCGCGGACACTGGGCAGTTAGCAGCCGGGGCCTCAGCGCTGTCATGATATATGTACATCACCATCGTCGGCTTCACCACCGTATCCTGACGTGTCGGCAAGTAAGAAGAAAGAAAAAAAATATTGTCACTTAAAAATATTGTCACTTAAAATAATATTGTCACTTAAAAAAATATTGTCATTTAAAAAAATAATGTCACTTAAAAAATATTGACACTTAAAAAAATAATATCACTTAAAAAAATATTGTCACGGAAAAAAATGTACTTATACTAGCTATAATATTAGTGAAAGTAAATGTTGAACATACATTGCTCAGTCAGTCAATTTTGTTAGTTATAATATCAAAGGCGGCATTGATTGTAATAATTCTAAATGCCACTAGAGTAACTTTATTATTCTTTCGTACCTTTTCTTTGAACTGTAAATGTTTGACGTTCAAAAGTGCCATTTGATGCCCAAATTAAAATAAACTTTCTGACTTTGAATTGTTGGAGTTCCATGTACAACAGCATATTATCAACAAGTGGTGCTCGTTTAATATAATTATATTTGACCTAAAAAGGAGACGATTTTGATTCCTGCCATAGAAAACTAACCCAAGCCTTTTACGCCAATACGTTTTGTATGTCCAATGTTACACTAAAACTAATACTTATTTTATAATCAATTCCGATAGCTGTATCTTACTTTGTGGTTAAACTATATTATTTGTACAGATTGTTAGTTTCCCAATACAGTGCTTATTATCTACCCGTATGCTGGCTATCACCGTTCAATCTTCTGAGAAGGATTCGACTCGGAATTATATGAAACATAATAAATGGATAGTCAGCAAGTTCATATTAAATATTGTGATTAAGGCAGTGTTTATAAGATCAAATACGTAATATGAACTTTTAATCAGTACGTTAAGTCAGTGATAATTTATTGTAGCCATCAAGTTAGTAGTAGACGAGTAGTAACATCAGTGTTGTTATGTCAACTAAGAATTATATTAAATCAAATTATATCATTGTCATGTTATACGTAACAATAGAGAAGTATAAAAAACAAATTATATCATTCATATATTACACATACACAACCATTTCGACTGATTACACAATATGTAGTCACAATGTGTCTTATTATATATAAAAACCGAGAACTGCATACCGGAAAATCATGTTTATTTTTATACTAATAATAACATAATTATGTAGTCTTATTTAATACATACGTACATATATACATACATTATGTTTGTTATTCAGTTAGTGTGAACAATGCTAACTATTTTATGGGATATAATACGTAGCGAAACTCCGCACATGTGGTTTGGTATCGACATAGTGATAGTATAGCAACAAGTCAACAATACTAATTGAACTTGTGATTTCAAAACACGACAGCCTGCTACGAGTGCAGTGGCCGCTGGTAGTTTAAAATTGTCCCAGTATAGCTGTGCACACTGGTTAAAAAACATAGCATAATATAATGATAGAATTTTCCTGATTGTGCCTATGGATTTTCCACAACATACTTATCGGAAACCCCAGATTTTCCATAATCGGCAGATTTCCATTGTTTTGTAGTTATTGTTTGTGTAGTATCGTAATCATAGTTCTCCTGCCCTTATTCCGATATTCGTTGATACCAACATTTATGAAGAATCATTTCGTGAATACTCAGGTCGGTACTAAACAAACAGAACAAGTTTTCCCTGTTATTGACCTACTCTGTTATTAATATTTGTTCTGCAGAGTAATGAATGGAATGTGACATAATTGTGTAAATAAGAGTAAGTGTAATTTTACTTTTGTAGCTGTGTTCGATATTCCCCGTGGGTCGGCCGCGGGGCCGCGGGGCGCGACTTTTGACGCACTCACTGAAATTCCCACGACCTTCTGTTAGGAATTTAAGTGAAAGTCACGGTGAAAATCCCCGCAACTATGAGAGCAATGGTTTTGGGTATTTTAATGTGTATGTACATATGTATGTGGTTATTGAGGTGAACAATTGGTAATTTTGTAAATGTTTTGTACAGTTGGGCTGTACCTACCCCACTTAATATTGTGGAAACGACGTTTGGTTTCTATCTCATATATGCAAATAGGTAGTTAGTTATAAAATCGTTTGCGACTGACTATTAAAACACTGCCAGAACTAATATAAATTTAGAACTGTGAAATATAAATATTTTAAACGCAAGCATCCGCTAAGTATTGAGACTTTGGAAAGTTCAAGTTTAATGGGGGAAATGGGAGGGCAATTTTGTATTATGTGAGTACATACTTTGCATGCGGAGCCGGAGGATAAGAAATAAGAGAGATTTAGAATTACTCTATATGAATATGTATGCCATTCTTATAAAGCACAAGTGAATGAACTATAAAGAGTATCATTTCATTAATATTCTTGGTGAATTGTTAATGTTATCAATATAGGTATGTATATTTATAGATGTGACTATGTGCATGTTAAGTTGGTATTATAAAATAAACAGTTTCAGTTCTGATAACTTTTACGTTTTATTTGCATCCTAAAGTATCATCCCTATGGCCATCTTTGGAGTACAATGGAGTAATCGAACAAATATGACGTTCTCACTCGAGCGCACACAAACTGCAAGCTGTCACTTCAACAAAACCAATTGCCTCGTATCGTACCTTGTATTGAAGTTATACTTACATGGTTTTAGCTTAGTGGTCAGTTCCACTTTATATTCGAGAACTTTAAAAACCGAAATAGGTGATAATATTTCGATTGAAATGAGAGGTGATAGGTTTTTTTTTTAAATAAAATCTAGAAAGAAAGAAAAGAAAGAAAACTCGTTTATTCCGCCATAGATGTCGCACAAAAAAAAAAAAATAGACAAACTTAAAAACAAACCGAAAATAACATCTCAATTAGACTAAAAACAATGTCAGGACCGGGCACGACTACCACGAGTCTCTGGTCACACCACAGACAAAACAGAACACATTTAAAATTCTGTCTATGGCGTGACACCCGGCACCGACATTGACAGCAGTGACAACATAATAACAAACAAATGAAAGTAGACTGTTTACTTACGGCCGAACCCAATAACCGATCTATCGCATACTGGAGATAGAAAAACAAATGAAACAACAGAAAACCTATGTAATTTTTCTGTTGTTTCATTTGTTTTTCTATCTCCAGTATGTGATAGATCGGTTATTGGTTTCGGCCGTTACTGTCCACCTGAAAATATATGTATATGAATCTAGTTTGTGCGTCGCATCTAAGCAGGAATCGGTTGTTGCTCAGCATATGCCGCGATTCTGGACAAGTCCAACAATCAACGACGCTGATCTTCAGCAACCACCGTTCGTGTGACATTTTGACGTCTCCCCAAGTGTTCAAACATGTAGTCTATATAAACAACTTGTAGTACATAAATAAGTCAGGTGAGTTCAAATTATATAAATCACACAATTTTGCACAAGAAATCATAAAATTATAATATTCAACAACTTACAAAATACCAACATTCAAACAAAACTAAACATTAAAAGATATCACATAAAAAATAGACACACTTATTAAACTAACCAATGAGTACCTATCCAAAAATAATAATAATTTTTATTATTATCACAACTTTTAAATCTTTGCAGAAAACATTTCAAGCGAATCAATTGCTTGAGAGGATTACGTTATGACCAAAATAAATAAACGAGATATTCCCACACATAGCAGCGCCCCGCGGTTACACCCGCGTAGTTCTCGTTCCCGTGGGAATATGGGGATAAAATATAGCCTATGTCACCAGGGGATAGTGTAGCTTCCCAACGGTGATAGATTTTTTAAAAATCGGTTGTTAGTTTCGGAGCCTATTCAATACAAACAAACTATCAAATCTTTCCTCTTTATAATATTAGTATAGATTGATACCAGATGAAAACTAATCATACACAAAACTACGGCTGAGTGAGTTTCCCAGCCATATTTTGTTCTTGGAATAACTTTTAACTGTCCCATTTTGTAATGTCTATGTTTTAAAAAACACTCTCAAGCTTAGAAAAATCAGTGATGATTGATTGTTCAACCATTGAACTTTTACATGTGAACCGATTTTGTTGAGTTACTATAACGACAATACAACATGATGCAGACTTGTACTTGACGTGCCCATCGAGACGGACCACGGACGAGGGACCACCTGCACCGCTAGGCAGCTGCTTCTTGTATGGTTTTCTTGATTCATTCTCATGACAACTTAATGACAATCCCGAAAAGAGAAAGTACTGAAAAAGGTATTTAAAATAATACAATGGCTTTTATGTTGTTGTTTTGGTTTATTTCTTCGTTTTTCGACCCCAACTTCCGACATTGACGTTATTTTAAACATTGTAGAGTCTTTATTTGGAAGTCGGTTGTATTTTTTAAGTTTTTATTTTCGTTGTTTAGTGGTGTGAATAACTAAAACATTACTCATTATTCAGACATGAGTGATTACGGTACTTAGCGTTCAGGAGTTACTGTAGGTATGTGCCTTCGTAGTTAAAGTCCATGTTTAAATTAGGGTTGACAACTTTTTTTGGAAGAAATAACGTATTAATTCTATGGACAGGAAAAAAATAAAGTATTAGGAAGAAAAAATAAAGTATTTTTCAGCATGTTTTCAGAACAGCACATTTTATTTGTTTTTTTTTTATACCTTTTCTTGGAAAAGATATATATAAAAAGGCTTTGATCGCAAATTGTTTATGCTAGCCTATTTGTTTATAAATAATCCGATAAATCAAAATAATTTTCTTTTATTTCTACTTGGCTATTGGACCGACTTCCACCATTTTGTCGCAAATGGAAAGCTACATTATCCGCGAGCTATACATACGTGCGCCCTAATATATTAATGATTTTTCGATTTTCAGCTTGTTCATTATTTGGTGGTTTGATTTCATTCAAAATAGCTTTTACGTTTCAGAAGCGTTTGGGAAGCCCCCCCCCTTTTTTTTCTGGATGGGAAATCATCAAATGACTTCTCCCGCTCTGGGCGGAGCAGAAGGGAGTGTCAGACTCTTACTGACTAAAACCCACCCGTGTTCCTTCTTATGCCTTTTGCGTTCCAGGGCCGCGGTGACTCTTTCGAACAAATCCGCAACCCTAGCAGGCACTGACCCTATGGGGCCCCGTCTTCTTTGCTGACGGCTCTTTGAGGCACGTGTGGAACACGACGCGCCGTCGACTCGGGCCTGGTTGCTATCGGACGGCGAGCCACCCATAGCTCGCCATCCGCAGGCCGATTGAGAAGCCCCCTGCTACTCTTAATTGTATTGGGACGATAAATATTTGATTTATTGTATCTACTTATTTAAGAGATAAAATAAAGTATACTAAATATAGTGCGGCGCGTGGCACGCTCGCGTGCCCGCGGCAGAGCGCGGTGCGCGTGGCATCGCAGTGGCGCGTGTGGCACCGGCGCGCGCGGTATCCTTGAGAGCGCGACAAATACCGTTATGTAGTGATTCAGAGCGGTTTCCTCGCGTGCCGATGGTATTACAGTTTTTGCTTTCGAGCTGACTTAAAGTAAAAACCCACCACCTACCGGCACATGAGTCCCGAAACATTCTAAGAATGACTTGTTTGACTTTATATTATGGATTCGAGAAGTGTGATGCATAAGAAATTCCGGCCTGTACGTACAAGCCTATTATTTAGATGAAAGAATGCGGCTTTCCTTTGCACAGACGGTAGGTACGCAAACCGAGAATAATGTTACTTCATAGTCAAATGTTAACATGTTACCTTAAAAAAAATTAGATATAAAACAAAAGTTGCGGTCCAAGATTCCCGTGGTCATGACGTTGCAGACCGGTCTCACGCCACGCCCGCGTCTCACGCAGCACGATACGATCGGCGTCAAAACGCTCCTGTGTCACCTCTCATCATGTCGTTTCAGCGCCATTGATTAGATAGCTATGTGTTAATGAGCGCGGCGGGAACGTGACCGGCGCGTCATCGCGTGCCGGCCGAGCACTTCACTTAGCGGCTGATATCTGTTACACAACCTGCCGGCTGACTCACGCCACACACACGCTCCAAACAGCAGCAAGGAAGAAATGTGTTGCAATACGTCAACTTATAGTTTTTTTGTTAATTAACTGATTCATAATCGAGTGGGAATCTCTAAAGTATAAGATTCCTTAGTTTTTTTGGCGAATAGTTTTCTAATGATCAAATATTAACCGTCCGTTAAGGAAACTACGTAAGGACACGTAACTTGAGCAATATTATTAATAAGTCTTGTATGATTTAATTGTTGGTTGATAAGCGAGACACGCGCCCCTTGAGCCGCGCCTGTCGTAGCCCGGGCCGCGTAGCCCGGGGAGTGCTACGCGCTACGAGAGTGCTACGAACTAGATAAAAGCAGAGCTAGTAGCTACGACTTCGGATAGTTCAATGTTTGGTATCAAGGTTTCTCCAAATAAATTGAATTGTTCACTTATGTCATAAATAATACGTCAAGAATTATCAAAGTGAATATAAGAAAAAAAAAATATTAGAAAGACGTCTTAACCGCCGAGTGGAGCCGTAATTCTTGATGTTTATGAGACCCAGTTACAGTGTCTAAGTTATTAATTTAATGAAACGGTTAAAGCAGCAAAACGACCTTGCCACCTCAGTGCGCGGCGCGGGCGCGGCCGGCGGGGCAGCCCCGCACGGCGCACTCACGCGCGCGCTATGCATACGTTATGTTTACGATCTTGTTTGATCCTCAGCGAGTCGTCTTGTGATTGCTCTGCGTAAGTATTTATTTAAACATTATTTAAATTTAACTCACTACGAGTTATTTTATTAAAACCGGTTGTCTTGTTTTTCTGTTAGCATTGCTTGTAATATTATTATATTGTTATGCTAACACATCGTTAATATATAAATGTTGTAGGTCAGTTCTCGAACCTTGTATTATATTATCTGTTGTTCATGATTAACTCTAGCCAAGTTTGGGATGTCACAGCCAAGTGTGGTTGAGTTTATTGAATAAATATTGCCATACTAACAGATGCTGAGCGTGCAAGCGATGTGAATCCCCGGCCGTGCGAGCTGCTGCAATATGTAACGACTGTCAATGTAACCAAACAAGATTAGCTATTCTGTTAACACGATGCGTTTTGTTCATGAATTAAAATAAATAAGTAAATATTTGAAGACTAATCGTATTTAAAATTCTTAAATAAATAGCATGGCAATATTTTTAAGTAAGGAAAGGTTAGGCACCGCGATACAATCTATATACATATATAGAATAGAATAGAATACTCTTTATTATGTACACCATATAAGTTACAGAAAATATAGATGAAGAAAACATTACATAGGGTAACACAATGGGCGGTCAATCCATCCAAAGGTTGTCTTGAAAAGCGATCTTTTCAAGACAACCTTTGGATGGATTTTAAAGAGAAAAGGAAATACAGCACTGTAGGAGCACATATAAGGTTTTTTGAGCGCAGTTGATTTTGAACCATTTTTCAAATCTATAATTCTACCTCTGTGCCGATCGCCCGGACGATGACACGGTGTAGCATACGGTGGAAGTCTGCCCTGCTTGGGCGTAGGATCGCAGCATCCACGGATGGAACCAGCTTGGAGGCGACATGGGAAGTAGTCACAGGAGGCGGGACGCGTGAGGGAGAGACAGTCCTCTCGCTCCAGCCGCAGCAGCAGTCGCGAAGTCCTCGCCAGGGTCCGTCTCCTGATACCTGCGGATCCTTAAGTTGCGAGTTCTAGCCCCTCTAGCTGAAGCGTGCTCCTCTGGTTATGTTTCAGATTTGAATAGAAAAATACAGCAAATAATGCTTTCTCTGAAACGCCAGGAAGTACATATCTACAATATTGAGATTTGATGCGAAGATTGTCAAAGATGTCCTGTTTTCCCGCGGTACGCTAACTGTCGGCCGCTGTCTCGAATGACAGCTTTATGGTGAACGTTTTGCGGTTGATGCTGTTAAACAGCAACCGCAGACGTGTCACCTTTGTTGGGGAACTGTCTATTAAAAAATAAAATTATTGATGACTAGCAGCACCCCACCAATATTTGGTTTCACCCGCGTTGTTCCCGTTCCTATGGCAATACGGGGATAAAATATAGCCTATAACACTTCACAAAAACGTAGCTTTCTATTGGTGAAGTAATTTTAAAAATCAGTTCAGCTGATCCAGAGATTACAACTGTACAAACTCACAAATGTTACCTCTTTATAATATTAGTATAGATAATCACACTACATCCGGGATCCTACTTACCTTTCACTGATAAATACGCACGTCTTACTTTGAAATAATTGGACATATCCAAATTCAGAAAGCCTCGTAATGCAATTAGTTTACTAAAGCTGAGCTGGGTTAAAACTAACGGACACGCCGCGATACGATTGGTGCGGAGTTATTCAGCAAAAAGTTATCGCAAAATCCTGATTGTTGACATAGGTCGCTGTGGAAACACTGGCACTCAAGATCAGCAATGTAGACCGTGAGCCGATACTTGGTAGTTATGTATGGGATTGAAAAATGTAATCGAAATGTCAAAAGATCGATCCCTCATAGTTATTGTGAAAATCGTATTGTCTGATAGAATGTCAGTTTGTCTAGAGACTCAGTACCTACTGCTGCGGTCCACCGCCACGCGGCAGCGTCGGACAGTACCAGTGATACATGTAGATCACTGACGGTAAAAAGCAACGGGCAGTTCAAATTTGAATCTCAATACTTCACAACAACAAAAAATGTAATGAAATTTAAAAAATCAAAAACTACAGATATTTCATTGATTACTAGCTGCTGCCCGCAGTGGAGTGCAGTGGTTCGAGTTGGGTAGGCCAGAAAATAATGTCCAAAAAACACACCACATTATTCAGGGTTGAAATGTGGTGTTTTTTTTTTTAAAAAAGGCTATTTAAACAAAACTGAATAATGTGGTAATTTTTTAAAATTCATTTAGACATTTTCTCTGGCCTACCCTAACTTGAACCAATGCACGCGCCTGGCTGCCCGCAGCTTCGCCCGCGTGAATGTCGGAAATTATCCCAAGGGAACTTAATTCCGGGATAAAAAGTATCCTATGTTACTTCTAATAACGCCAAGAACATGTGTACAAAGTTTCATGATGATCGGTTGAGTAGATTTCGCGTGAAATCGTAACAAACAAACTTACATTCACATTTATATATTAGTATATACATAGATTTTAAATTACACTTTACACAACAGTTATTACCAACACGTGCAGAGTGAACAATTATAAATTATTATTTTTATTTAAATTACAGAATAGTATTAATGTGATTTTGAATTAAATCATTCGAACAGCAAACGAATCATCATCATCTGCCTAGCCTTTTCCCAACTACATTGGGGTCGGCTCCCAGTCAAGCCGGATTCAGCTGAATACCAGTATTTTACGTGAAGCGGCTGCCTACCAGACCTCCAAAACCCATTAACACGGGGAACACGGTACTTCTTGGCAAGACTGGTGTCAGATTACGAATATATTTATATATTAGTTCATCGCTAAGCCTGTCGTGCGTAAAACGATAATATTTAGAACATGATGTTTGATCTAACCACTAATCTCTCTCTGTGTTCAAGCAGAGAGAGAGTTCACCTAATATACGAACAGCAAACGAATAAAAGAATAAATAAAAGAAAATCATTAGAATTAAAAATATTACAAGAACAACAAATCACGAATAATATAAATACATTTTCAATTATAATGATATAATCTAAAACGCCAAAACAATCTTTACATCTTTTTAGATAGACGCTCATTGGAGGCAATATTTAAAAATGGATTGTATTTTATTTTATAAGGAAATAACGGGTATTATCTCCTTGTGGGACTCGACCGGTCGCCGCGCTCCAAGTATTGAGGAAAATATCTATCCGATGTATAATCACGAGTGCGGTGTAGCTAGCTCATTCACAAAACATTATGTCAAAGATTTCCTCAGGTATTTCTTTACGTCATTTCGTGTTATTGACGTTCGTCTGGGTTACTTAAAACTGTAGTTAGGATGTGTCATGCAGGAAAGGAAGACGGCCGTGATGCTGTGACGGCTCTCAACGGTGCTCTCTCCGAGGATTATGACGATGATCGAATCATAAATGTATTATGAAATCATGACAGGCAATTTTTTTCATTTTAGGATTATGAATTCCTAAAAGTAAATAAATAAACCAAAAAATGGTGTGGAAAATTTTCTCTGTTTCGCTTCAACTGGTGGTGTGACAAGATTGGCGGCTTTCTTCCAAGGCTAAGCCAGCTCTTGGCTCACGGGCAGTCAACATGCGTATGGACAGCTCTTTGTCAATATGAGAGCCTTATCAACGTGCTTCGACGATTTTGAGGCAACAACGGTATAAGCAACGGGGTACTAGTATTTTACATGGAGTCTATCTGATTACTGCAACCTAGTAACTGGTTAACCCTGGATACGTGGCAAGACTGGTGTCAGGTTTTGAGTATTTCAAACTACCGTCGGGACCAACAGCTTAATGTACTCTCCGAAGCACGGAAGAGTCTCGATTGTTTATGGATGGAACCTTTAACAGACTGATCTCGGCATTCGTAGCCCTGAAGATTGACCTCTGCTGCTGGTATTGCTCCTCAATATCCCTAATTAATGAAAAAACGCTGTATACCGCTTAATATTCCCCAGCTTTACCGCTATGATTATGATTCGCTAAACACGTCACTAACCGGTGCACCCTTGACCTCCCCTCCCTGCGCGTCACTGTCCCAGAGAAAGTCTTCATAATACATTACCGTTCTAAGTCTGCTTGAACACAGAGAGAGATTAGTGGTTTAGGTTAGTTCAAACATCATGTTCTAAATATTATCGTTTTACGCACGACAGGCTTAGCGACGAAATAATAAGGCGTGCTTCTACCTGGTGCCACACTTACAGCCCCGCCCAGAGCGGGAGAAGTCATTTGATGGTTTCCCATCCATAAAAAAAAAGTATCTCGACTCGGTCTATTAGCTGGTCACTAGTAAAAACCGTTAATATCACACATTTATTTTCTGTCAGAACAGTATCATTAAACTCTCAGGATAGTTATTATACATTAAAACTCAATTTTGTTAAGGAAATACCTATTTCCAATGGAAACATTTTACACGAAACACTTTTACCTGTAACTGTACCTTATAGTACAAATAGGAGATTCAAATCCAATTTGGAAATACCAACGAAATATCATGCAATATCGATTGCGGATGAAGTTGAACTAGTGTCAGGTGATAACGGTATTCCGGGTGTGTTATGAAAGGCGCAAGTAGCAACCGTGTACCGCGAGAGGCGCCGCGGGCTGCGTGAGGCTGCATCCGCCCCGGGCGGCGCGTGCGTCACTGGGGGCCACTTTCACTGAGCAGAGAGCACGCGTCCTCTTTCACCGCGGCCTTGACCCGACCTGACGCATCCGTGCGATACCACCTCAAAAGATTACTTAACAATATTAAAGGTGTTTAGACTTGTCTAAATACTAATCCGTATGCATAAATTGTAATAGAAACTCTATGAATTCAAGGGTCTCGTGGTCTGTCCTCAAACATATAAACGAAACAAAATTGTCCCGGGATTGAAACTTCCCTTGAAAAGGAACCTTGCGGTTTTTGATTTGTTCAATATGAGATTAAATTGTTAAATTATTTTTTTCCGAAGATCTTAGAAAAAATCTAAATATGTTTAATTCAGTCTGATAAACTTACGGCATGTCATCATTCATTAAACTTTAGGAGAGTAGCCTATTGTGTTGTTTGAAATATGGACCATGTCAATGATGCTGAGAGTCAATTAAAATGAAGGAATTTGTAGTTTATCAATAGTACATATGTATGTGTACGGCATTTTATTCATACAAATCAATCCGTGTGCGGACAACGTGGGCGTGTGTACTGACGTGTACAGATTACTGTTATACTTACAACTGTGGTGCAATGAGTGCGCAACGCTATTCCGCGAAGTAGACGAAAACGAGAACAGAACAGAACGGATGTAAACCTACATTCGTTCTTTTCTTGGAGGTCCTGCTTACAAGATCTTTTTTTTAATTTTCAGCCCAGTTTGTTCTACAGCAGGGCAAAGGCATTCTTCATTACATAGCTCCCGGCTTTGAGCGAGTGAGGCGACCGCTCCTGTAGACAGGTGACAAGGTCGTCCCGACACCACCGCATTTATTTAGCACTAGCAGCGCCTCGCGGTTTCGCCCGCGTCGTTCCCATTCCCGTGGGAATATGGGGATAAAAATAGGTTCTCTATAGATTTTGTGATGATATCTCTATAGATGTAGGTAAATATTTTCGTTATTTATCGGTCATCAGTACGTGTTTTGGCTAAAACTAGGCCTTCGGTCGTGAGGTCCTGGGCACTTGCCTGAATGCTGAGCGGGATAGCACGGGTACCTACAAGCTCGGAGCAAAAACGAGACAAACAGATTTCAGATACTTTTCCCGCCACTTTTCCCAATCCTAGTTTAAACGGATCTGGTCGAAATGAAAGCAATTATAGTGCGATAATGTTATGAAACACAGCGCGTGCGGCGCGCGCGAGACCGATACCCGAGACCGAGACGTGTGACGCGGCCATGAGTTGCGCCACCACACCAGCGGGGGCGCTAACGGTACTCTCTGACCTTACATCTCGCCTGTCTACGTGCGTATCATGAAATGTTTTTAAGAAATAGATGAGCAATTTATGTACAGAAATACTTTACGTAGATTTATGGCAAATTATGTCATATTTTCTGACAGGCAAACTCGGTTATATCCTTGTAGCCAGTTTTAGCAGATCAAAATTTTCCGCCGATTCGTTCTAGACGAAAAAAACGGCTTTCGACCGATTTCTTATAAATGCCTAGGACAATATTAAATAAGTTCTTAGAGGAAATTAATTACAACGTTGATCTTATAATACCACCCAGGAGTCCGACGATTGACGCAAAACCCAACTCAGATCAACGTATAAATCAAATCACATGATCATGCGTGTAACCTAAACATGGTCAGTAAGTAGCACCGACGCAAGCGGGTACCAGTACAAACACTGGAGATGTTCTCACGTGTCCCGCGCAGTCCCGCCGGGCGCCGGCGCAGCCACACATCCGCGGCGCCCGCGCACGTCACGTACTCGCGGACCTTACAGTCCCTACGACACCATCACAGCGCCCGGGCTACTTAGAGGTGGCTCTAAATTGACGTAAGTCGCGGTGCGGGCAGCGCGATCACAGGCGAGCGGGCCAGTGCGGGCCCCTCCGAGCCGGTATGTGACGCCTGCGTGACGCAGAGCGCGTAGTGTGACGTCGCCGTGACGTGCCCCGCCGCACACAGCCGCCACATGCGCCAGAACCAACAGATCGAGTGCAAACAAGTCGTGTTCCTGTGCCAGATCCGCATCCCGCATCCTCCGCACACGTGTAATGCACTCGACAAACACACATACGAGTATACACAGTTTCAGTTGTTATTTGACTAGAAGCACGTCATTAGGTTCCTTGAAAGTTAGCTGTAAAACCCCTTACTATGATGCGAATTCACTGTAATTCCGCGCGACATCCGGCGGATCGTGCGCTATCTGACAGATCACTTTCCTACAATAATCCGTCGGCGGATACAGCTGATTATATCACGTGATAATAATACATTTATGTAATCTAGATAGATATTATGAAAGAATATTAATGTGTACAGCCATATTTAAGTGTACCTATCAGCCAACATCAGTAGATAATCATAGGAAGTAGCACAATATTAAATTCGGATTTATTATTCACCGCGAGCTCCCCAGAGATAGGTTGTCAAGAATAATTCTTTGATAAGCAAACGTCTCTTCAAACGAAATTTGTATCCATTTAATATAAAAAGAAATATACATATAATAGTTTTGAATCATATCTTCAGATACGAAGTAAATCTTCGATTAAAGCTCAATTGTACAATTAACGACTCGCAATATAGTGTTAACTACTATTTTCAACTGAGTCTCGAAGTACAAAACTACTCGTTCAAGCGCTTCGCGTTTGCTTCTCCAGCAATACGTGCTGGTCACTCACGGTGCTATGGTGGATACGGTGGGGGGTGTGTGCACTTGCTGTGGGTCACGACTGCGCGCGCGCCGGTCACGGACCTCCGCGATATGTAGGCCGTGTCAATGACGAGCCCCTCCGGTCGGTTCAGTCGTACATTAATGCCATTTACAATGGGTTAAATAGTGTTGTACAATAACTGTAGAGCATTTACTGTTAAAAAAAGGGTTTAGAAAACTCAAATTTGCTGATGTAAGTAGGTATCAAGGCTCCTGAGATAAAATAACCACACAGAGGTTCTCAAACAGGATGAGCCTGACTCATTTTTACACGACTGCCCAAAAAGGAGCGTTATGTTTTCAGGGTTCATGTATGTATGTATGTTTGTGAGTATCGTTAGAAGTGTTGAGTTATCCCGGGTAACATAGGCTGACATAGGCCTTATTATTTTTTTTTAATTTAAAAAAATAAAAAGTGGGAGTCATGTTTTATAAACAAAAAAAATCGTCACCGTCTAAATCTTCTAAAGCTTGAAAAAGTATGAAATAAAAAACAATTAGCAGTCTTGACAGGTCCACCGACTGCAATGAAAAGATAATCTATCTTGTTTTTAATTTCTTAGAACACTTTTTGACGTGGCAGGCGTGGTTTAATTTTTTAAATTATTTGTTTTTAAAATATTGGATCGTTTGGAAAAAGGGAAAAGAAGTCCCTACTCGGCAGTGAACTCATACATATAATAACAACATAAGGCTGCCTGTCCACCGGAGCGGAGCGAGGCAGCGGAGCGGAGCGACGGAGTGATGCGGAGCGGAGTTGCGTACTGTGTCTGTCCACCGGAGCGGAGCGAGGCAGCGGAGTGGAGCGAGAAAGTAATGCGGAGCGGAGATGCAGACTGTATTTTCATTATACGGAGCTAGACCGCGAGCACGCGACGAGTCATTCGAGCTTACGGTGGCTCCGTTTCCCCGCTCCGCTGCCCCGCTCCGCTTCCCGGTTTTGTATGAATTTTTAAACTAGTTTGTAACTCCCTGTCCACTGAAGAGGAGCGGAGATTTTGTGCAATCCTATTGGTTAATATTTCTCAGTTTCTCCACTCCGCAGCCTAGCTCCGCTCCGGTGGACAGGCAGCCTTAAGGTCTATGAAGCCCTTCCAGCTAACTAGTTACTAAAACAAACGTGAAACCTCGCTCGGGCGGATTTTGATACGGTTTCCTCCAATAGAAATAACGATAGGCATAAGTTCACATCTTCTTAAAATATACGTACTAATAATAGTTAAGAAAGTGTTTACACAACCCGTCCTCTGGTACTGCGAAGTTCTTCACATTTTTATGTACTTAGATTCAGCTGTCGGATGCCGCTAAGACAAGAGCAGCTCAGCAAATAAATCGTGATTTCCGACCTGACTGACTGTCACCACATTTGAAAATGAAAATTATATATCTAGTACTAGATATATAATTTTCATTTTCAAATTAAAAATGGATTTCCGCAAAGTAACGCCTGACTCAATCAATTTTACTAATGGATTAGCCAATCAACAAGACGAGTCTGATACCTCGGCGCGGCTGCGACCACCAGCCCGGCGAGCGTCATGGCCGGTTTACACGGGCTTCGTAGCTAAGCGCTTAGTATTTAGCACTAATACTAAGTCCTCATGTGTCACGCTGATTAGTGCGTAGTATTAGTATTTGTGAATAGGGCAAGTGAATAGAAAACGATCCTATTTACTAAGCGACAAGTCGATACTCCCACCACGATTTAAGCACTTGTCGCTTGCTGACCGTGTGTAAACAGCTTGACAAGTTAGTGACAAGTCGTCGGCGTCGCTCCATTTCGAATGTCTGGTCACTAATAACTTTTACTGGGTCCAAAGTGTAAACGGTTACTTTTCACTTGTCATATTAAGGCTTAGTACCTATAGTGACAAGTACTAAGCACTTAGCTACAAAGCCCGTGTAAACCGGACATTACTCATACACAACTACGTGACAACACTGGCGGTATCTTTGATTGAAAAAACAGCGGACCTCTGAGAACTCATTCATGAATGGCAAAATATTTGAACGACTTAAAAGGATAGCAGTAAATCTTTTCTACGATCCGTTTGACGTAGATCTGTCAGTTACGGGAATCAATGGACGTAAGCGGCAAAAAAGGGGAGTGCTGTAAAGGTGCCGCTAGCGCCGGCGCTAGTGCGGCAGTTCTCCTGCTAACCGCCACTACTGAGAACCTGTGTGCGGTAGAAACTGACCATAATAAACAGCATCCGCTCGACGGGCACTTATTGTTAAAAAGACACGTTTTTCTAGAAGGGTCCGGAATTTTAATTATTTTCTGCATAATACCGGAATGATCTGTAAAGGAATGCTTAAGTGACACGTTTCTATATTAGTCACGAGTCGGAAACATGTGCCGTATAGTAAAATTAAGCATCGAGAAATTTGAAAGAGTTAAGTGTTGCGACATAGATTATGATTATAATTTTGCATACCTAACAGTATAAATGGATATGACCGCGTAGATATGTATATCTATAAATGTTGATAAAGTAAGTCTAGATAAAGATAATCGAGGCGATCATCGGATAAAGCAACACAATGTTGTGACATCGGCGCTATGTCGCAACATTTTGCAAAAATAAATAAAACTAGTTAAGAAATAACTAGATAAGCGTTTACTGAACAATGCATAAAGTGCGCAAACTAGTACCTCATGATGTATTGTTGTAAACATTACTGACTGTTTTACAACGGGCGCAATAAACACCCCGAAATGAACGCACCCAAACAAGCGGGCGAGGTGCTAAGGAGCCCTCATAAAACCATTCAGCTGTCTCCCCATTCATGTCGCTTCTCAGTAGCGCGTGACTCACAGCCGCAGACGAGTACCGTTTCTGGTTTCGACAGTAACTGCACTTCGGCAATGCGCAACTTTTAACGCACAACATAGCTTTACTTGCTCTTTGGGAACTCCGCACTTTGCGCAATATCCGAATGTATAGACTGATACAGAGCAACCGGCTCAGAAATCAGCGTCACAGCCTTGTATTAATTATAGACCGCTCAACTAGCTAGTTAATACAATCTTGTGGCACACTTGACGTAATGCTGTCTCCGAGAATGTGCTCACGAGTCAGGCACGAGCGTAACAAGAGGCTTCTGTGAAACTTGCGTTGACTCAGCCAGCGATCTCGTGCCTCTTATTAACTGTCTCTATTAGGGATTAGTCACTGTTTTGATTCGAATCTTTTCTGCGGTTATTTTCAGATTCGAATGCGTTTATAATGTGCATGATTGAAGTGTCATCAACGCGGGGCGTCGACCGCCGCGCCTGTAGGGCCGGGTCGACGTGTCCTGTGCGGACCTGTTCAGGGACTTGTTTATTACTAACAGCTCAAGAATGCTTCTAAGAAACAAAAGGTGGACAAAAAAGCTGTGCGGTGTTGTCCGTGGTCCACGTCAATGGGCGGTGAAAGCTTTGGACCCGATCATTAAGTTTTTGTGGAGATTAGGGATGCGAGTGAAGCCTCCCGGAATGTTGTGAAATAATTCTCGAAATGTTTAATGAGTTGCCTAAATAAGAGAGTGCTGAGTTTTGTGTGGGTTTTTTGACATAGTGAGTAATGGTACGCTGTCACGTAGCCATGGCGTGGTCTTGATTTTGGTATTCGATAGCAGGCGCTGGTGGCGCGGAAGTTTTATTAATTTGTCGCTCTGCGGCCTGCGGTTACATTAGGTTTCTCTACAGCTTTTAAAGCTTCACCATAAATCCCTTGGATTTAAGAATGAATTGCATACTGAAAACATTTAAAAAATATTTTAAGTTCTGATTAAAAAAATACAAAAAAAATTGACCAAATCAATTGAGAAGAAATCCAGATAAATTAATAGGCACTGTAATAATCACTGCATTACTAAGTACAGTAATAATCATTTTCTGGTTATTTATTTAGTTGTACCTATATTCTCAGCCATTTTTGATTTGATGTCACTCATAAGTTCTCATGTGTCCTTCTAGAAATTTTGTCTCTGTAACCCATGACCCAATATTTAGATTGAAAAGGTTCATGTGGCGAAATGCGCCCAACAGGTACAGGCCCTATACAGAATACCAATCAGATACCAACACTGGTTTATGAAGCACATCGCACTCATCTACTAATGAACAGTTAGGTACAGATGTGTCATATTACTGCAGGGCTCCGGTCATGGACTCTTATGCAAATCGTTTCTTGATTGCATCATGCCAGTGGCGTAACTATAGGGTGGCAGGGCTGGCAAAATGCCACGGGCCCCGACCCGAGAGGGCCCCGGCCGGAGATGAGCGTCTCCAAGATCCGACGGAATTTTTTGGAATGACTTCGAGAGATTATGGACTATTAAATTTTGATATCTACGTAAAAAAGTGTTACGAATGTTTAGTTGATAATTTGTCGAGAGTTTACAATATCTCAAGATATTTTATAATCTAACGGAGGTTGCCATTTTCCGGTGACATGTATAAACCTATGCTGTTGAAAACAAAACTGGAAAATCCCCATAAAAAAATTTGTCACGGGCCCCCAATGGTATAGTTACGCCACTGATCATAGCTACTCGTCGTCCACTTTCACTAGATCCTGCTCGCATATCGTTCCGTATCGCCCACTCCACGTGACGGCAGGTCATTGTAACTGTGAGTATTTGTATGTCAGCGTCCTCGGTCAAGTGGCAATCAAATCCCTCCGCCATTGTTACGTCACATCATATGTTCTTGAATGGATGTTGGTTGATGGTGCTCATATGGGTCAACTGTTACGACTTGCATCATAGACAAGGATCGAAGCAGGATAATGTTGATATGACGCGGGTCTCTTTAGTTTGTGATTGTAGAACTTACGTCGTGTTGCGCACGAGGTAATCTGTGCAATAGTTTGTGGTTTTGCTCCAATCATGACATCTTGGCTCATTGACGCACGGGAAGTAACTGTTGGCGATAATATTAGTAACCTTTCGCGATCCTCTTTGAGTGAAGGTAGGTACTTGTTGGTAACTTCTTAAAGGACAGTGATTTCGGTTGTCGGCCCGCTGCCTAAGAATGCAGACAATCCTGTTTGACTGGTTGCCTTCTTTATCGTTCGTATTAAAATTGCAGTTATCTCAAGACCTTGTTTGTGTCTTCTCTTTGCATTTCTTATAATTGTGTTTCATTTGCGGTTAGGTAGGTACATCGGGTCATTTTGGTTATGGTCGTTTTGTTTTGTATCCTACTTTCATGTTTTAATGTTACGTTTAAATTCTTTGCAATTCGTCTCGTTTACTGTCTGGAGGACTTGATCTTACCCAGCAACTATTTGCTGTAACTTCTTCTTCAAGCAGATAATGGATATACCTGTAAATAATGCATGTTCAATATACATACATTTAAATAGTATCAATAGGGTAGTTGCCTAAAAAAATCTAATTAGTCCGTAAAATAGACTTCCCAAAAATATTGGACACGTATTTTTTATTTTTTCACGTAAACAAAAAACGATGACGATATAGTGCGTTGAAAACTCGTGTGACGTCACTCCGTGCGACGATTTTTACCACGCCCAGGGGCCGTATTATGACCTCTTAAAACCATCATGTTTTCGGTGTGAAAAAGAGACGGAGCTATACAAGACGAATAGCACTATCCTTTTCTCACACAGAAAACATGATGGTTTTAAGATGTCATAATACGGCCCCTGATGTCACAAGCCCCCACTCATGATCTTTGAAGCTTTTTATCTTCGTCAATTTTTAGAGATTTCATAAAGAAAAAAATACGGGTCCAATATTTTTCGATAATCTAACTGACGGACTAAATATAATGATATTTTTATTTCTCAGGAAACAACCCTATTGTTTTAAATACATAATGATCAACATTAAATAACATACATGCATAGACTCGGTTGCCACCTGACAATATATCATTAGTTAACATATTCAAGCTTTATAAATTGATCAACACACATAACGACAATCAAGACGTAAACGGTACAGCACGTTTACACAAACACGGCAGACCTATCATGTACGTGTTTCCACATAAGCATGCAATGTGTGTCAATGTAAATAAACATCTATCAAGGCGCGCTCCTCGCGAGATCTAACAAATTTATTCTCATCTTTACATAAATAAATAAAACTGGTGTTAAGTCCGTCAGAGGAGCTGTCGTGACGTGGGGGCTTATTGTTTGACGTCACGGCTGCCATCATGGAGGCGACTGGCTTGCGTTGGTCGGCCATGGGCGTGGTAGCATGCGCCACTCGGGGCCTCCCTGAGATAATGTCAAAATGAAAATCAAAAAACTCTTCCCACGGTCAGATTTATCTTTAGCTACATATTAGTTGACCGTGGGACTTTGCCAGAATTTTTTTTAAAAATATCAAAACAGTCACACAATCTCGGCACGAGTTACCTTTAAAATACCTACTGAGGATACTTGGTCTACTGAGCAAAATCATAGACAGCAAAAATGGCTTCAGATTTAAAATACGATAATTCTGTTGATGATAGACTCAGTAGAATATTAATTAAATCTTGAAAATTATCATAGTAGACACGTACCTACCATATCAAAACTACTTTCATTTTAAAAGCTCTACAACCAGTTTGTATACGGCGAGCAGCAACTAACAAGCTCATGTATGGGCTATTAATTCGGTGATGTCCAATCGAGCAGGTTATTGCTCTGGGACACACTACACTAAATTTGGGCAATGCGTCTGACTGCACGTACGCACCGCCCACCATGGAATAACATGACACAGAAGAACCATAAGAAAACAAAACCAAGACATACAATTGCTGCAATACAGGCAAGATGGGACAACACTAGTACGTCTCGCAGTCTCGGCTTGGATTATCTTCAGTGACATTTTCTATTTGTGTGTCATCCCTATTCATTAGAGTTTGTTAACTGTAGTTGTTTAAAGATGGCCTTTTGTCATCTAAGTAGTAGTGTCCATTGACATCATGCGGTTTTTCATCAGGAAGCCCCGCGACGCGACAAATTTTTAAAACAGGTGACGACACTAATTCTAGTTAAGCTGATTAAATCGTACCGCATGCGGGGAGGCTTATTCTAAAAAAAAAAACGTAAACTCCAACACTACTCGAACTCGAACATGAGCACAAAAACGTCTATGAAACTTTGTCATAAATTGATGTTTTCGCGCTGGAGAGATGAGCATGTTGGATGCGAATAGCAAAGGATAGATCGTAGTGGAGAACCATAGAATATCTATGTAACTACACTACTGTAGTGTACTTATACTATATAACTATGATAATATTATATTAATGAAGCTATCACAGAGATCTATAATCTGTAACTCTTGCCATATTCCTTCACTTCTATTATTCTTTTGTGAATACGTGGACATTGGTGTGGGTTACATGTTTGTGAATTTAATTTTAAGTATCTCTTGTTTTCTTTTAAGCATGTAACTGTTTTTTGTCCCTAATAAATAAAATAATATAAAATAAACACTTGGGCTATGCCACAGAGCAAGACAATCACGGAACCGGTGTCTAATACAAATAATAACGTTTAGTATCGTCGCTTTCATAAACAATCATCTATACTTATAATAAATCTGTAGAGAGGTCAATTCTGTACAGGGAATATATTTTCAAAATAACTATCAGGGGGTGATTAGTGATCGATACTGGTGCCAAAAATGCAATCAGTAAAATTTTTGTCTGTCTGTCTGTCTGTCTGTCTGTCTGTCTGTCTGTCTGTCTGTCTGTATGTTCTTTATGGAAACAAAAACTACTCGACCGATTTTAACGAAACTTGGTGCAATTATTCTTCATACTCCTGGGCAGGTTATAGTATACTTTTCATCACGCTACAATCAATAGGAGCAGAGCAGTGAAGTAACTATTCCACGCGGACGAAGTCGCTGGCAGAAGCTAGTGTTTAATATTAGCAGTACGTAAGTAGTTATAAGATGAAGTGTAACATATGTATAAGAATGTAAATAAAGGAATTTGGAATACAGGTCTTAAAGCGGATGAAACTACCGGAGTTCCTGCACTAATGTGATACATCAGATGATCGCACGATTATATGTAGATATAAGTTTTAATGCTTTGCATTTATTAGTACTATCTACTTATCATGCTTTACACAAACACACTTTACATATTGTGAGAAGGGTTTTAATTGCAGTCATGACATTACCTCATTGAAGTATTCTTCAAAACCTAGCTTACGTTGCATTGGTCTGTCCTATGCATCATCGTTTCGCATCTGGCATTAGGTCTTAGAAGCTCAACGGTTAAAAAAAGAGTATAAAAAAATACAACCGACTTCTACACAAAAAAAAACAAAAAGTACAAAATAACTTTAATATCGGAACTCTGTGTTTTTGGTTGCTTTTTCGTTTTTTGAACACTGACTTCCAAAATTAAAGTTATTTTACACTTTTTGTTTTTGTTAAATTTTGGTGGAAAGTAGGGTTGAAATATATAATGACCACCATGAAATGCTTTGAGACCCTTAGTTCTTTTACCAAAATTATATACTTGACACCAGAAAACTGTAGTCTAAAATTACAATAATACTAGCTATTTTAATTAGCATGTCAAATTAATTGTATTCGAACATCAAATGTAGTAAATGATCACCAAATCTTAGCGAGCAAATTAGTGCGCTATTTCTGCCTAAATACACCAATGTGATTGCCATAAAATGTAGGCTTATTACCTATTAAAGTATTTTTTATTTTTATATAATTTAGTTGAATAAACGAAACGTTCAAGAATTTTTGTTTGGTTAATTAATCAATTTGGAGACAAAAAGGTTAGGAGCTTATTTACCTACTATGTTTGGCAAAATATTTTTTTGCCGAGGGTAATTTAATCGGTTAACGAGATTTTCTTTTATTTGCATTTGGTGTTCATTAACTATTTTTGGGTTAACAATGATTTTTTTTGGAGTCAGTTGGCGTAAATAGGATAGCAAGATGTAAAAATATTAAAATGCGGGTTTATTTTGGTGATCATTTACTATTTTTGACTGTTATATTTTATTTTATTGGTGGTAAGTTAAACATAAGCCATAAAGTAGTAATGGTACTAAATTATTACTTTTTACTTCAATAGGTGGCGTTGCGTGTATGTGCTTCACATAATTTCTTCTTAAATTCAAATATCTTTTGATAGAGTGAAGTGACTGCAATGAAACAAAACAAAGTTATTCTCTCAGTTACACAAAATTTTAACGTATAAAAGTTTTCTATATTACTTTTGTACTTTTTACGTGATGCGTGCATCTATGTATTGCTCATTCATTAAAAAAGGATAATCGGTATATTTTACGAACGTATTTAATGGAACGAAAACGGCACAGGAAAATAGTGAATCACAGCTGATATTAGTTAAATATGAGAATACAATAATACTTTAATTATTATGACGTATGTGGGTTACGGTTATGGTTATAGTCTAGTTATAAAATATTATTTATTTGTCACTTTTTCCTTCCTGAGAAGTGAAAACAAGATGTAATAGTTAATTTGGGTGTTGTATAATAAGGCAAAACCATGTTATTACCAAAAACACCCGATGAAACAGTAAGGTATTTCAGATTATTAGGTTCTGAACAACAAACGTTTTATTTGAAATTGGCTTTTAAATTGTCTGGCACAATAAGTTGACGACACGGTTGGCGCAGTGGTTGAGCTATTGGCTGCTGCGTTACGTGTCGTGGGTTCGATTTTTCATCTATATAATTGTACTCTATGGTTCGATTCCCACACGGAACAAATATTTGTATGACCTACAGATAGTTGTTCCAGGTCTGGCTGTTTGTATTTGTATGTTTGTAAAAGCACCCACGACATAGGAGAGAATTAAAATAACCGAGATATCATCCTCAAATAAAAGAGGATGTGTTGCTACTTACTTTATTAACACTTATATTATTGCGAAATTGATTGGACCTAGGCCACTGCCCTGAGGAACTCCGAACTTGTTTGTTTTAGAAGTTAGTTTGAATGCGGTTGATATTGCGTCGATCAATTAACTGGTTGATAAATTCTATTGTTTAGGCAGCTTAGCTCTCAGTCAGTCCAGATCAGAGCTCGAACTCTTTACAGTTAAAATTTATGAAATGGGATTTGTTTGTGGTGCGGTTAAAAATTAACCAAATAATGTGTTTTATTAAGCTAGATACTTTTAAGCAAACTAAGTAATTTACTTACGTTTAAATTATAACTAAAAAAACCTACTATAACTCTGAGATCATTAAGACTAGGTAATAAATAAATAGGTACCTATCCTTGTAAGTAGAAGTATGCAAAACTAATTCCGACGACAAAGACCCGTTGTTAACTTTATGACTACCATTTTGAGTCAACGTTATCTCCACTATGAATGCTGTTCTCGTTTTAAAATTTCCCGACTTCTCGACCTTGTATCATTCACAACTTCCATTCCACGAATATATCCTGCGCAGTCACTGATATTTAAGAACTCACGTAGCCATGCGATCGTGGAATCTCATTAGCATACGGCGCGTTGGCGTCGTTGAGTTTATGAATGAATTTAAAACTTGATCTGATACGAGTCGGTCAGAGTTCAATGACCGATAAAAGACAAAATAAACCGAGCGAAACTCTTCAATGCAAACAAGTTTTAATGAAAGTGCAACTTTAGACAGCAACCAGCTGGTTTATACAAACACAGATATATTTTCAACTAGTATTTACTAAAGCAGCATGGGGTCACTGTATCTAATATACTTTTTGCTATATTGCTTATGTTATCATGATTAGCATTATGATGCAAATCATGAATACAAAGTGTGCCGTGCAAGTATATGGTTGGTATATGCATATATATATATATTATACATATATCGGCATAAAGCCGTTGAATCAGTTCCACTAGAGGCGAGAGCGTGACATGGTTTGTCAGTTAGGTACTTCTTTTGGAAAAAAAAAATACAAATTGAGAATTAAGGTTCTGTCACTATTTTTGGTGTACAATAAAGTATATTATCTATATTGGACTATTTTTAGAAAAGCCATGTATGTAAGTTATTTATTGATTTGGTTTGGGATGATTGATTAATATTGTGCAACAAGACGTTGCAGTATTAGTTCACTGTTGTTTATTATTACTTGAATGACGCCAGCGGACGCGTCTACCGTAAATTGTTGTTTTATGTAGGTACCAATACATAATACTATTTCTTTCTCAACAGTTTTATGAATGAAATGCATTAGAAGGAAACATTCCCATGTATTACTATACTATATAAAATGAATTTCTCTTGAATTTTGCGGTAATGCACAATTACTTTTATTTTGAAATTTATTATTAAATGTGCCATGTTATTGATGCAATTTCCAAAGATCGAGAAATTCTAAATCAAGGATTCATAGGTCTCACTTTGTAATCCTTCAGGTTTTTTTTTTGGTTAATTTCATGGAACGTTTTACATCTGAAACTCAGTAGTAGAAGAAGCGCGAGTTTATCAGTGTACGATAACACGATAACGATACTAGCCATAGACACCGCACCACGCGCACGTTACTGACGTGATTACCTTCAGACAAGGTACTATTGTGACGTAATACGTTTAGAATATTTGCTTTATATAATTTCATGAGGCCGATGTAATGTAGCGAGCAGCAAATGAGTGAGTGACCGCGAGGCTGCAAGTGTCGCGTGTGTGGGCGGGATGACGCTGCGAGCACGTGGACCGGCGCGCGCGCAGACAGCTTGGCGCCGGCCGCACCGCCGCCGCCGCCGCGCATGCACAACGCTCTGCCGCGCCTCTGCACAGCCGACGACCGAGGCAAGGCGAGACACACCTGACTGTGACATGTCTAATGAGAGTGTTATCTAGTGGTCTGCCATTTATTGCGTATTTTTACCTAGTCTTAAGGATATTTTTCAAGACAAAATTTAATGAAAATTAAAGTAAAAACACAGATTTTCTGATGGAGAAAATTCTTATAAAAAACAGACATGACGTAAGCCACAAATAATACAAGAAAAAAAAATATGGTTGGGAAATCATCAAATGACTTCTTCCGTTCTGGGCAGAACTGTCTAAAACCCACACGTGTTCCTCCTAGTACCCTTTGCGTTCCAGGGCCGCGGTGACTCTTTCGAACAAATTCCGCAACCCTAGCAGGCACTGACCCTATGGGGCCCCGTCTACGTTGCTGACGGCTCTGAGGCGCGCGTGGAACACGACGCGCCGTCGACCCGGGCCTGGTTGCTATCGGACGGCGAGCCAAGAAAAAGCTCAACTTAATTTCATAAATTGCAATTCTAGTCTACACGGTATTGAGAATACAGATGATCTTAGTATTAATTTATAAAGAAAAGGTAGGTTATATTTATATATCATCCAACATTACGAAACACACCAATTAAGTAGAGCAAAAATATTGGATTCGTACAGCTCGCGCCAGGAACAAAGTCCAAAATGTTGTAGAGATTACTTTTAATGAGCCGAGTTTGTGTGTTGTAATAATACTGACATCTGACTCACCAAACCCACAACGGGAAGTGATTGTTCAGCTTTATATCCACAGTTTCAAGAAACAAAAACAATTAAAAAGCAATGAAGTGCGTAGGCCCTTATCGAGCTTTAGGAAGAATTCTGTAACGGAGAAAGCGACGGGCGAAGGGAAAAACTTGTTACTTACAAACAATAGATAGATAATAACTCTGTATTGTCCACCAAGATATAGAATACAAAAACAAGACCAGGGATTCAATAACAATGTTATGGCGGTGTTATCGCAAACGAGCAACACCGGCTTATCGAGGTTTACAAGATAAACGAATGAATTTTGCCAGACATCTTGGAAACGCGGTACAAGGAACACTCAGTTACTTACCAGCCTATTCATTAAACTACGGCCATTTCGAATGATGTCATGGATGCAATTATTACAACTGCACTAATAACCACAATCACTGCTTGACTGAGCGAGAGAGCAGTGGTGGCCGAGTTAGAGCAGTGGTAACGGCCCCGACTTACGAATTGTAGGTCGCGGGTTCAACCCAGCCAGGCGCATTACTTTGTGTAATTTATTTCATCACCTCTGCTCTCAAAACGGTGATGGAAAACATCGTGAGGAAACCGGCATGTCCTAGAACCAAAAATTCGAAGACATGTGACATTCACCAACCCGCACTGGGCCCGCGTGGTGGATTGCGGCCCATTCCCTCTCCTAGAGAGGAGGCCTGTGTCCCAGCAGTGGGAACGTTAAAAGGCTGATTATACTATGCTGCTTGACCGGAGAGTGGTACACGTGAGTAACATGTAACACGTCAGTCGTGTGATGTGCTAAATAAGACGCGATCTATCGAGACCTTGCTTGTAAATTTACTTTCGACATGCGGTATTATCTTGACAATGTTGTGCATACACTCGATCAAACAAATGTATAGAGCAAGATTGGAGATTTAAGAAATACTTCTAATATAGGCTGGTTTCGTTCTAATATTGACTCCTCACCATTACTTCAGTGTAACATAGAAACGCTTAGTAATTGCCGTTGATTAGCGTGACATGAAAGCGGTCTGTTCATTCAAAATTTAATACAAAAGTTCTCGAGTATTTCTCTTTGTAATCGAGAAGTTTACAGTATGAAGAGGAATTGATACTTATCATTAAGCGATAAACTAGTTACAATTATTATTAGCTCATGTATTTCTGTTCGTTATTTTTTTGTAGAATGGTTTACAAATCAACGTATCATGCGTTGTATGAGTAACATAGGTAATTGTTTGCGTCAGTCGGACGCTTGTGCAGCGATCCGGGACAGGTCGGTCGCGCGATCGGCACGCTCTGGTCGGAATGGTCAGTCAACGGGTGGGAGAGTGGCCTGATGCTTGCTTGATGGCTACAGCCTTCACAGCTATGATAAATTTAATTACACATTGTGCAAATCACTTACCTGTGTTCATTACATCAGAAATGGCTTTGTTACGTGATGCACTTTTTTGGTTCCATCGAGCGGCCTGTCATTCCTCAGGGGTGTATAAACGTGAACTGAAGAGCTACAGCAAGATTTAGCTGGTTATATCTGAGATGCTTATCATCGAGATACAGGTCGTGAGTGCGTATTAGCAGAGGGATCGTGCCACTCACCGCAGACGACAGCTTGGGGTCTAAAACCTTTTGAATGTCGGTCGGCAAAGGACGGTCGTTGCGGTCATTACGACAATCAAGATTAAACGTTGTGAGCTGGGTGCAGAACGGGTCCTGTTGATTCATACATTTTTGACTATAACAATAAATAAACAGGTTTAAAACTCGAATGGCGACAGCAATATCTAAATCAGTCGAAGGAATCCATCGACGACGTTTTAAATTTTTTCCGTTGACGTTCTAGATTTTTTCCTTTAAAACCACCTCGTGTGTTAGGAAAAGTCGAGGGAGTATCGGAATACCCCACTAGAAGCACCCGCTGATCATCATCAGCAAATGGAACACGGATACGGAAACATTGTAAAAGTAAAATTACATATATTATATACCTATATATATGTAAGTTGTGTACTGGCGAAACGAACCTAGCTCCTGAAGTTTGTAAAGTGGCCTTATATGTTTATTTTAGCTAAAATATGTAATCAAGTTGAATTAAAGCAAGTTGTCATGTAACTGCATGCCCAAGTAGCACATGACAGCCGCATAGTGACTTGATTATAGAATTTTGTGACACTCAAGGCTGCTTTAGTTACCTGCTTAAGGGCTGTGTAGCTAACTACACAGCCCTTGTAATTCTAATTTGGGCCCCAAATTAAGCAGCCTTGAGCATTACAGTGACTGGTTAACGGTGGTATAATCATTGAAACAGCTGTACGAGGCCTGTACAATGGCTTATACTGCTATACAACAGCCATTGCAGCCTAAGATTCAGCTACTTTAATTCTCTTCAACAGCTTTTAGATGTTTTGAGGCTTGGCAATAGCTTTTATTAAAGTATAAATAACCAAACAAAAATACTTTTTTATTTAATTTTCTTTTGTGTATTTTGTGACAGATGACATTTATTGTTTGGTAAAGTGCGCGGGCGGACTATTATTTAAGGTAAGATATTTTTAATAGTTTTCACGTTGGTTTTAAGTGTCCTGTATGTAAATTGAGTTGCGAGTACCACTTTACTGTTAATGTGTATAGGTAATTACATCAAATATTTCACGCGCCATCAGAATAATATCGCTTTAACGAAAATATTTCACAAGATTAAATGGTGTACGAATACTTAATAGATTTATCACTCAAATTATTGCTTTCGAACTTAATGTATTCTATTAGGAAATAAGTGGAAAATATATTGTTTGAATTAAAAGCTATCAAATATCCTTAAAAACTATAAGAAATCATTTGGATATTTAATAACAAATCGTTTCTGTACTGCTAAAATGGCGTTAATTTGTTATCCAGTACAAATTCTCCAGAAATTCTTTTAAAAAGTTATTTGCTGTACAGTGGTGTTACCAAGTCAATGTACCAGCTTCTAGCATTATAATGGCTGGAGAAAGGATTTTAATTATCTTTCTTACTGTGTACTGGTATAAATATAGAGCATACAGTAGCTTTTCAGGGATAAAGAAATCTCGACAGAAAACCATTTCAATATGTACATTGTTTGGCTTTCGAAATACCCTTGCAAGCCCAGTAGTTAGGTAATTTTGCGCATCCTTCTCTTTTTTTTAATTTAGTTTAGAACAGCGCTATCCATGTCATTTCGTCAAAACAACCGAAAAATATTTTGCTTTTCCCTTTTCGTATTATATTATGATTGTTAATTAGTTAATTATTGTTTTCAGGAATAATAATGCCGTTTAAAATAATCAAAACCGTTGAAAAAGGAAACGAAAGATTATAGAGAAGGAGAAGAAAAGTGGTTGGGAGCATTTCATTTTTCATAATGGCATTCGTAATTATGTTGTATTTTCACAAATTATGTTTCATATTGATTAAAAAACAGTATTTACAAATTTATACAATGATTTTTTATTTTTCTTATCATCCTTAATAAGATTGTATCTTTGCTAAATTTTGAAAATAAATTTTGAGGAAACTTTTATTATCCTTGGTCATGAAAAGCACCTCCTTTCGATCAGTACCTAGCACAACATTCACTGAGTCTTTTTGCTACCTGCGAAAGTGGTGTGCTACCTCTTCGCAACATCATTTTAATCAAATGCAATTTATTTTCAAAAGGATAGGCACACAAATCTATTTGTGCGGAACCCTATGCGTAAATGACACTGGCTTGTAAACATCAACTGCATCAGTACTGCTCCTTTGCAATTCGTCCATAGAAGCTTCAGCGTATTCTTTTAACAGTTTTCTTTTTACTCCACTTTTCATTTTTTATTTAAAGTGTATTATTAAAACATACGTAGTATAGCTTTTGAAATCGCTTCGCACATTATGCAAAAATAAATCAAATTTGACGTAATTTAAACACCCATAATCTAGATTTACTCTTAAATAACGCTGAAAGCTGTATAATAACTGTCAGCTACACTTTATGCATTGGCATTAGGATGGAGTACTCCTATTCCAATTTACAACTCAGGGTGTTTAATTATTCTCTTATAAATCTAACAGCATTTGTAGAAATTCCTTATACACTTTTAACCAGCCATTAACAAGCTCGTTGAAGTAGAATTACAATAGAATTAGTGTATACCAATTAAAAGCTAGTGGCATTATTCAATGTTTTAATGCAGCCCGCAGCATTACAAGAGAGGTGAATTTTACGTATTAACCAGCCGTTAACAAGCTTTGGGCTTCTAGACCAGCTAGTAGTATCTCAAACAGCCAAAAGCTGGACTAGAGCATTTTAAAATTCTACTTAAATGTTTTTAGTATACTTCTTCGCCACTATCAAGTCATTAGTCAGCTATGCTGTTTAATAGTGTATAATCTTTCCTTAATACAGTCTAAAGACTCACCCTATCCTTTAGTACAGCTGTATAAAAGCTGTAGACTGTAATGTAGCTTATTTATGACCTAATTCATCGCTAAAGTGCTACTTGGGTGGATACATTACGTTGCAATATTTAAATCTTCCTATCTATAAAAAGATGTTTGAGCACATGATTTATCACAAACAAACCACTATTAAAGTATCAACAATAAAGCCGTCTCTCGGGGGACAGACGGCCATTCTTAAGTTTAGTGAAGTCAGGTGCCATATTGAGCGTACGTGGTTTCACAACAACCGTATAACTAGGCGCTGCTGCTCAGGGTTGCCGTTTCTATTTCCTTTTGAAAACAAATATGTAATGAAAATTTTAGAGACTAGAGACCAATATTGGCATTATATATTATTAATATTGCAGTTTTAGTCGCGTTTTTAATGTAGAAGATCTTGTCAACGCGACATCTGTGCTGTGGCTATACCGCGACGTTCGTGATGCTTCAAAATGTGGGCTATGCACCGGGAGGTAAACTCCATAAGTTTTTAATTAATCTTGCTCGATAATAAAATCACCATATTATATAGATAACAAAATCGCATCAAAATACGATAGTTTAGAATATTTCCGGGTCACATAGGGAAGAAAGAGATTTTATCTTACGTGATTTCACATAAACTGTTTGTAATAATGCGGAGACAGCTACGCTACTAAGACGAGGATACTACGCCGAAGTCACAGGGTCTACGCGGCCATGTCGCCAAATCCGTGCTGCTCCGCCTCGGTGGCTACGCTGCTACGTTTGCGCTACATGAACGTGGTGGCTTCGCTACAGCTACGCGCATGCTATGCCGCAGGGTCCACGCGGCTACATCACAGCGTGTGAGCTGTTACGCCGTGGCGTCTACGCGGAGAATGACGCGACGAATGTGCTGCAACTAAGTGGAGGCTGCGACGCGGGTGCTACGCCACTACGACGCAAATGGTCCGCTGCTGCGACGCTTATGCTATGCTGATACGACGCGGCTGCTATGCTGCTCTGACGGGGATGCTACGCTACTACGACGCAGATGGTCCGCTGCTGCGACGCGTATGCTATGCTGTTACGACACGGCTGCTACGCTGCTACGACGCGTATGCTATGCGGTTACGACGCGGCTGCTACGCTTCTCTGACGGGAATGCTACGCTACTACGACGCAAATGGTCCGCTGCTGCGACGCGTATGCTATGCTGTTACGACACGGCTGCTACGCTGCTACGGCGCGGAGGCGTCGCTACTACGACGTAGATGGTCCGCTGCTAGGACGCGGATGCTACGCTACTACATCGCATATGGTCCGCTGGTACGCTGTTACGACAAGGCTGCTAATCTGCTACGACGGGGATGCTACGGCACTGTGTCTACGCCGTCTATGCCTACGGTAGAACAACACTTTATAAGAAAGTCGTAGAATATCTGCGATGATCCGCGTGAAGTAAGCAAAACCCTGTTCTGAGCCATTCAAATGCTAATTTCGATCGCATAATACGTAAAGCTATGTGAAACATTCGTAGTAAACTATAAATATTTTGGTATTAAACTGTGGCTGGCACATCGCTGGGTCGTAAACGTCACATTATGCGCGTGAGTCGCGGCTGAACTATGTCTGTTACTCATCGAGCACCTGTTCCCACTTGACCGCATTCACGCCAAGCTATGGGAGATCCGCAAGTGAGGAACTGCTTTATGCAATAGAAAACCATGCAGCACGCAAACAGATAAATTAAATAAGAACCACGGAAGTTGGTTAAATACGATGACCTGTTTTAAAGTAAAATATTGTAGGTATGTGTTAATCTAGGTTATAAAAAAATATTTAGCATCAAAGGACATTTTATTTTAGTATGTTTATTTATGTTGTTTAAATGAGTAGGTATAGAATAAAAACAGTTCATCCCCCCAGAGGTCCAGTGTAGGGGGGATAAGGGCTTCAGTACAACAGGGTTCGCCCTGGTACCCTGAGGCGCAACGTTAGCGATATGACATGTTTATAATAGGGATGTTTCCTGAGTAAAAAATATATGATTATGTTTAGTCCGTCAGTTAGATTATAGAAAAATATTGGACCCGTATTTTTTCCTTTATCAAATCTATAAAAACTGACGAAGATACAAAGCATCAAAGATCAGGAGTGGGGGCTTGTGACGTTACGGCTCGGTAAAAATTGTAGCGAGTAGTGACGTCACACGAGTTTTCAACGCTCTGTATCGTCTTCATTTTTTGTTTACGTGAAAAAAGAAAAAATACGTGTCCAATATTTTTTGGAAATCTATCTCCGTCAGATAGATTTCCAAAAAATATTGGACACGTATTTTTTCTTTTTTCACGCTAATTAGATTTTTTAGTCAACTACCCTATTATACCCTAATACCATTCAGCCCTCGGCACGTGCTCACCTTGGCATTAGGTCATCCATCTGATCAAAGCGAGAATCCACATTGATAACAAACGGAACGAACAACATTCATTTCCCAAAGATGGCATAAAGAAAGAAAGAAAGAAAAACTGTTTATTTGCGCCAAGCATGACGCACACCAAAAAATTTAAAATACAGCTTAAAACTAAAACAAAAATAATACCTAGTTAAAAGTTCGGAAGGTATGCGTCACATTTGCGCAAAATGGCATCGCATATTCACGTCCACCAAACCACCACCACCCCATCATAAACGGTCCACCCATTACAACAAATCAGACTTGACGCGGTTGTGTCGCTTAATTACTGCGTTCCTGTGGCCACCTTCTAGTTCCATCGTCAGACCCTGGTTACCATCTAGCACCGAAGAACTCATTAAGACGAATCAAACGAGCCGACACCCGATGGGGTTGCGTCGTTTCTTTACTGAGTTCTTATGACCACCTTCCGGCTCTATCATCAGATCAGACCCTGGTAGCCATCAATCTAAATTGCATAATTTTATGAATTTTGTACATAGTGGTGAAAGGTGAAAGATAGTCCATATCCTTACACAAGTTCGTGCGTCAAAAAGTAAAATGTATCCATCAGTCTATCTATTCCGCCATCCTAACAAGCTTTCACATTTAAAAATAAATAAATAAGTGCGAACTGCTACTCCATTGGGGCAACAAACTTTCAATGAAGTTGGTCATAAGTTGAAGTTTTTGTGCTCGTGTGAGTAAAACTTATCTCATGAGGACGAAAACTTCATTATGTTTTAGTTCATTACAGTAAGTTTCCGTTATGGGATATAGCCTGAGCCACGTACATACACTATACCATAAAACCAAAATATTTAACCTAACACAAATTCCACAACGTGCTTACTGGTGCCTAAGAAATATAAATAATGATTGGTGAATTAAAATCTGACATAAAACTTGATAAAAAGTATTTTATCATAGCTTAAAAAATAACTAACCAAATAAAACTACGAAGACATAAAACTAACTACAGCAAATGCGAAGGATCACAATTATGATACCTACAATATTCTTCCAAATAATATTAAGGATATCAAATCACTGATATCTTGTTTTAATATCAAAAAATCTTGTTTTAATCATGCTATTAAAACAAGATTAAAAAATATATTTACGATAATATTTACTAGAATGGCTGGATCACTGAATGTTAGTTACATAATTATTTAATTAAGTGAACTGTGTATTGTTCTTCATGAGTAATAGATTCGTTAAACCTATAGTATGTAAGTAATTAAAACAAAATATTTTTTATTTGCAGAGAAACACGTTTTGTTTATTTCCTTTTATAGGAATACTTACACATTTAGGAGGTAGGATGAATGAATGTTTTGAAAACAAGGCAGTCCTGTTTCCACGTATTTAAAGATGGCATGCGTTGCTAACGTCTGGAGTTACCGATCTTCTGCTGGTACATCGACTACCCATTGTTCATAGTAGATACTAGCAGCGCCCCGCGGTTTCACCCGCGTAGTTCCCGTTCCCGTGGAAATATGGGGATAAAATATAGCCTATGTTACCCAGGGTGAATGTAGCTTTCTAATATTAATACTCGTATAGATGTATATCTCTTTATAATATTAGTATAGATGTATATATCTTCTGTGTTTTCATCAATTAGTGTTGCTTTATACCACCTAAAAATAACGTAAAATGAATAGAAGTGCGACTTCGTCACTGATTGAATCACACTATTTGTTAGTGAATTAATTAATGCACCTAGACATATTTAGGCACTCATTGTGGTTGGCTATAATTGAATATGTAGGTAGGTATAGTGTCTCTTTTAAAAAAAAAAAGGTAGGTATAGTGTGCTTAATTTTATAATTCGAATATAAAATTTAGCACACTATACCTACCTATAATTAATCATTTATGAGATTAACGGTACGTATAGGTATGTCACCGGAAAATGGCAAACTTCGTAAGATTATAAAATATCTTGAGATATTGTAAACTTCCGATAAATTCAGTCAGCTGAACATTTGAAACACATTTTTACGCATCAAAATTTGATAGACTATAATCACTCGAAGTCATCGCCAGTCGGAAAATCTTTTTCTGTAAAAAGCTGCCTGGCCAGGTACCTATTCTAGGAAACTTCAAAAATAGAATATACTTAATGTACCTTATGGTACAATAAATAAGATTTAAGAATTTCGTGATCTCTTTAGTAAATAAATTTATGTTCTTTTTTAACCAACTAAAAAGGAGGCGGTGGTCAACTTGGATGTTTATATCTTTCTTTTTTTAATCTTGCAAAAAAAATAATCGAAAGAGCTTTTTGTCCAACATGGTTCGATTTAAAGAATCATGCCCACTTTCCATACATTGATTGACCTGTCACACGATTTATTTTACAAGTCGCGTCTATCGACAAGTAGTGTTTTATAAAAACAATTATTGTTTAAAATAACACAATAACTTACCATCTTTTCATTTAGAGCCCAGGAAAAAGTGCTATTATGTAAATAAGCTTTTGAGGTTATAACAGCTGTCAAACCTCATCTGACAGTTGTTATAACCTTAAAAACTATACGATGCTAAAATCAATTTGTTTTTCAATCTAACAGTAACAATCACTCAGAAATAAATCCATCTTCAGTACACTGAAGGATTTATTTCTGACCGATTGATATCACCATCGAATCGGCGAGCGGTTGCAAACAGCAGTTATATTCTTGTAATATCCTGCCAATGCAAAGTTAATAATATTAGCCTATTACTGTCCAACTGCTGGGCAAAGGCTTCTTACCTATATAGAGAAGGAATGAGCATTAGATAATCATCACGCTTGATCAACACTGGTTGGCGATTTCTGACTTATTGATTATTATATAAATAAGCCCAGGTATCATTCAAGCCATGTCCAAGATAAACTTAGAAAACTTACGCATTGAAAAAGACACATTGGTACTTGCCGGAATTTGAATTCACAGCTTCAAGCATGACACGCGAGGTATGAACCTTTGGGCCATTACAACCTAGATAACGAAAAGAGCTGCCTACCTACATGTTCAGACAAAGACGGGTAAATTCAATAAAAAACAGGATTTGATTTATTATAAGGTATTTATTCAATGTCTTCTTGTACAACCACTTCATCTGAAAATGCCGCTGGAGCTACAATGTTAGTTTTATGCCTGGCCCAAACTAAGTACCAACGTCATAACATGTGCACAACAACCTACAGTGCGACATCTTACAATGCAGTTGCAGCAATAGTCTCTAATGCCTTCTCGCGTATTAGTACCATTTCCTACCAAAATGTATATTATTAATATATTAATTGATAGACTGTTCCACTTCTAGTTCTATTGCTTAACCTTGAAGAGTCTCATCACCATCTAAGCCTCTTCTCTCATCCTCTTGCAGAGTTGAAAGAGCTTGTCTTTTAAATCTCAACCAACAGGCATGACACACACCAGATTGTGATATCTGTCAACAAAAAACAACATAATTATAAACAATGTAATAAATGCAGTGACATACCTCTAGTAACATCACGGATTAGATATTTAAAGAAAAAATGCATGCAATTTAAAATGAGTTTGAATATTTTTAAATACAAACCTGATGAGGTGCTACAGTAGTTCAAATCAAGTTGATCATCCTTAATGTGAGACTTGATGAGTTTTCTCTGAGAATGTGGTCACTTTGACGATTCAGCAATGATCAACCACAAATGGGACATACCAGAGTATGATCACGGCGAGATGAACTAGCAGATGGATCACTCTCATTGTTTCTATAAATCTAGGAATTCATAGTCTACTTGGATACATCTAAGCACGCTTCACAAATGTAATCTTCTTCTGTTATCTGAAAAACAAGTCAATTATGAGATTTTTACAGAGAAACTAGGAATATTTAATTTGTAACAGCTGTCTTAAAGAACACTAGCTAAAACATACATAACTAACACATTCGGTCAGTGGGTTATCTTCGGAGTATCACCTATTTCTAGTAGTACTAGTTCTATTTACCATGTAACTTAAAAAGTATGCTTTACCACTACTGCATATCAATCATTTTTTAATAGCGTTCGTTGACTGAATACTAAATCGCTAGGTACTTGATTTTTATTATACTTACGATTACTGGAGATATCCAAGTGCTAATTGACGAGATGACTGCTATCAAGCTGAATGGCCCGATAACGCCGAAGCGTGTTGACGCATATGTTGCTGTTAATACGAAGCAATCTCGTAGAAGGCTCCATAACGCTTTCGTATCGATAATGTCTTAGCTCCCAATCATCATCATCTGCCTAGCCTTTTCCCAACTATATTGGGGTCGGCTCCCTGGATTCAGCTGTATGTCTTAGCTCCCAATCAAAAAGCAATGAATCAGTTTCCGTATAACACAGGCCAGAGTAATCATAAGTGGTATGTATCGAAATCCGTAGAAAATGCAAGTGGTAAGTGTATCAGATAATCCAGTACAATTAAAAAAACAAAACAAATGAAAGACTGCAAAACGTCAGTTAAATGTCAGCCTGTCATTCACGTAACGTTGCGGCACAGATAATATAATACTACAGGTTGCGGCTAAAGAAGTTCGTTTTACGCAAAAGCTGTCACCTGTATACTTATTTATTCTTCCTAAAACCATAAAAAATCATAGCTAGGCATAAATTAATAGGTATGGAAAGTAAAAAAATACCAGTTGGTTATTTTCAACATTTACCACATGTCGAACGAACAAGTTTTTCGTATTCTATGAAACGGAACGTGTGTAAAACATGTTTCGTTTCCAAAGGTCTATTGAGAATGATAAACATAGTAACATAGTTTTTTTTCCTGGCTTTATTTGAAAATTCAATTAAGTGATACGAATGAAGCAAAAAAAATGCATTTTTTTAAGAATAATTACGTCTCTAGACGCGTTAGAAAAATTTCAGGTCAAAACTGGTCATGATTCTTTCGTAAAGATGTGATGAAAACTTCGCAAATAGACAATTAAATCGATAAGGACTGGTTGGAATTTTTTGGGTAGTACTAGCACTAAAGAGTGAAAATAAAGACCTTAAAAAAATACATCCGACTTCAGTGGACGACGACGTTTCTGGTGGGAGTTCTTCGTTTTTTGACACACACTTCCAAATTAAAGCTTTGTACTGGTTTATATTTGGTAATCGGTTGAATTTTTTCAGTAATAAAGTTATTTTTAATGCTAATTTGATACCGCAAAGGAAAAGTTTGTTCCCGGTGAAATGAAAAAAAAAAACAACAGCTGTTCCTTACATTTATGTTCGGTAACTCATCAAAATGTAGGGGACAGTTGTTCTTTTTTTTTGCGATTTCTGGTTTGTTCCCATAGTAAAAGTTGTTCATAATGATGAGTACAATGACCTCTTAAGAGGTTGTTGGTGTTTTACAAAT
Organism: Hecatera dysodea; assembly: GCA_905332915.2. Lineage (NCBI taxonomy): Eukaryota > Metazoa > Arthropoda > Insecta > Lepidoptera > Noctuidae > Hecatera > Hecatera dysodea. The sequence continues at coordinate 20,428,388 of HG995300.1, read as the reverse complement.
AACCTTGTATTTCACTTGCTTCAATCTTATGCTAATTATACTGATTAGTAAAAAGACCGCGTCTCAAACTTATATCTTGGCTACTAGATAACAAGATGCGTGGACTTTGAACAATACATAACACAATAACAAGCACGCTGAACTTTGGACCGCCCGCAACCTGAGGTCAGCTAGCGTCCATCGTCCGTGCTGTTGACCGACTTTCCACACCAGCATTTGTTGCGTTACACATTTGCATAACACGCGCAAAAAAGCTCTTCCTCTCTCCTAAGTACCTACTTAAAGTTTTGCTGTGCCCGAAAGGTTCCATAATTGTTTCTATTTCTCATATTTACCATCTGTATGTGTACATTATGGATTGCAATAAACGATCTTGAATCTTGAACACTTGTTTACTTAACAAGATAGACTCATCCAGCTTCTGCTTCATTAATATCTGTTTATTTACTGATAGACAACGCACTGCCTAGACCTACATACAGACATAACATTCTGCACAAAAGTTCCTTATAAGTACCTACCGAAATAAGGATATCCTAACGAATTTTTAAAAATCTAAGAAAATTGTAAATGTGAAAGTGAGTGTTTACGGCTGGATGGATTTGGATGAAACTTGGCACACGGGTAAAGCATGTCCTGCAATAAAATAATTTTCATCCCGAGAGTATGTTATCTTAAGATTTCATCTTTTGCCAACCAACGAGTATTTAATTAAAGTGCTGAGTGTGTGTGAAAGTTCTACCGAATTGCGGATGGTACCTAAATCTCATCGGGCACTGTGCTTGCTTGACGGCCCACTGCTGATTCGAGAATGAAGCATAATAAAAAAAAGTAGGTATCGATAAAGATAGAACTGTGACTCAGCAGAAAATAACTCGTAAAACAAGTACCTACATACGCCAACGTAAGATCCGAAGTCTAAATAATAATGACTGAATGACAGCTTGTAGGGCACCATAGTAACGTAATACATCAAGTTCAAAGTGAACCTCTGAACCATTTTTTGTCAACATTAAATAAGTGCTATATAAACTTTGTCTATGACTGATATTACGATTGGCCGTGGCGAAATTATGATTCATGTCGCCGAGGTACCTACATAGAGTCATGGCCGGTCGCAAGGCCGCGTTATTCTGAAGGTCTATGATTGTCTATGTTCATGATGACTAGTAACATACATAACACGAACAACGCCGCCCACAGGGTTATTGAGCTTCGACAGGCGTCCGCGGATTTAATATTTAAGTACACATCCACGTTTTTATAAACTGCAAGACCGGTTTGTTTATTTTTAAACTGTACAGTGTGTGTGAATATCTGACCTTCACATTCCTGTAAATAGCTACATACATTGAAATAAATGCTTTGATTTTGTTAAACATCGGACACAAAACTATATATATACCTATGTATACTAGGTAATATTATAAAGATGAAATATTTGATTGTTTGTTTGCATTGAAAAGGCTACGAAACCATAGAACCGATTTGAAAAATTCTTTCCGGTTGGGAAGCTACACGATCCCCGCGTGACATAGACTATATTTTATTCCCATATACCCACGGGAACGGGAAATACGCGGGTGACACCGGGGCGCTGCTAGTTTTTCATAATATCTAGACTTCTAGAGTATCGGCAGAAGGAGTCACACATAAAGCTTCGTTTTTCTTCGCCATTGCTTTCTCGACTGTCCTGTCTTTTCAACTGACGCGGAAATTGGACCAAATTACACAGTACCTCGTTATTGACTGAAACGAAGATCCACGTGTGTACAAGCTTTGTACAGATTTATAGAGTTTTGATAAAAATAACAAACAGGTTTACAATTTCTCATCAAACAGGACCTGTTGTTACGTGGGACACCCACGCATCATCAGCGAGGGGCCCAGCAACACACACAAAAACATGTTCTACAATAACAAACCATCATAATTAAATATTATGACGTATCTGTCATCCATCACGATACGGCACAATGACTATTACGTATGAAGTCGTCACTGATTGTTTTAAAAAAAAACTATTTATAGTATTTCCGTGCGAAATAATCGCGTTTTAACGTCGCTGGGGCAAAAACTGTCAGAAACAGCGTCGTCATGACGACCACTGACGACTAGAAACAATGCCAATGACGTGTGCGTGCAAGACGTCATGACGACCGCACTATGCTGATGCGGTGGTGGGTTTTGTGAATGTCGTGAATGAGAGGCCTGACTTGGTTCAATTTTATTTTATTATTTGATAGCGTAGTAAACTTTTTTTTGTTGGTTTTACGCTAACGGACAGCGTAGGTGTTATTTTGTTATTATAAAGATGCGGGTTGATTGTATTTTATTCTTTAGCAATAGAAATCTTGTATCACTTTTAGGATTCATATTGATTCAAGATGGGCCTCATCAGAAGAGTTAAAGTCACCCAAAGGGGAGAGAGCAATGCTCGGAGTTTCCTTGCGTGACCGATTCAGGAATAATGATATCCGCAGGAGAACCAGGTGTAGGATCCTTCTTATCGTTATGCAGGTCCCTAGGGATATATTTCACTGGCTCACTGCAACACCTGGTACAGGTACAGGCACCGAGCACTCTCGACAATTGTCAACTTGCAACTGTCAGATTGACGGCTGCCCTACCACCAGTGTCCATGAGACAATGAACATATCTGTTAGATAGATACAAACACTACACTAAGGTTACCGACATAGTCACACACAGACAGATGACAACAATAAATAATAAATTTAAAAAAGCTTTAATTTGGAAGTGTGTGTCAAAAAACGAAGAACTCCCACCAGAAACGTCGTCGTCCACTGAAGTCGGATGTATTTTTTTAAGGTTGACGGGTCGGAGGTTCAATAAAACGAAACACACCGACTCGTTCTTTATACAGTTTATTGTGTATCACTTATTGCATACTTAGACTACAAGGTACGACTCACAACACGGGAGAAACTTTAGTCGCTTAATATTTCTTCAATTTCCATCTGACCTGATCAAGCTTAGCGGGAAAACCGGCTGTCAGTCAGTTAGCAGTGTTGCCAACAGAAACCAAATGTGGAGTGTTGCGTTCGCCACACCACCCCCCTACGGAGAGAAAAAGTTCCCAAAAAAAAAATGTATATTGCATTGTAAAATAAAATATATAATTATAAATTATAATATAATAGATGATGAACCTTAAATGTTTTTTTTTTTTTCTTTTTATAGATCCAGAACTTCTCTGAATTTGACCCTGCGTCCAGTCCTAGTGGTAATTATAGGAGTAGGTGGTGGTACTGTTGCAGAGGGTTCTGAAATAGGTATTTTAGTTGGGGCAGTGGAAGATGGAGCTGAAGCTTGTGGCGTAGAGTCTGGGACTGCGTCTGCGTTGGTTTTTGACGTTGGGTCAAGATAGGCGGGCTTGACACGGTCTATGCTCACGGTGAGTTGTTTACCACGCACCTCCAACGTTAGGGTTTTGTCTTGCTTCTGTATAATTTTATACGGGCCCGTGTACGGTTGTTGTAGTGGACGTCTCACCGTGTCATCTCGTAAGAAGACATGACTGGTGGACGCCAGGTCCTTGAACACAAATGTGGCCGGGTTGTTGTGGCGAGCTGCCGGTGTGGGTCGAATGGACTCCATTTTGGTTCGCAGCTGAGTCACAAAGTCCAGCATATCACTGGTGCTTCGTGTTTCCTCTGGCGGTACGATGAGCTCTCCTGGAAGGCGCAGGGGTTCACCATAAACTAATTCGGCAGCAGAACTGTGGAGGTCCTCCTTGAGCGCTGTCCTCATACCCAGCAATACAAGGGGAAGTGCCTTTGACCACGTGCTGTCGTGGCACATTAAAGCGGCCTTTAATTGGCGGTGCATGCGCTCCACCATACCATTGGCGCAGGGATGGTAACTTGTTGTTCGAATCCGCTTGATTGCGCACACGTTCCTGAGGCGCTGAAACAAACCGGATTCGAATTGCCGACCCTGGTCGCTGGTCAAAATATTAGGCACACCGAACCTGGATATCCAACCTGTCACCAACGTATCTGCAACTTCCTCTGCTGTTATAGATATCATTGGCCAAGCTTCTGGCCACCGCGTGTACCTGTCCACCGCAGTAAGGCAGTACGAAAATCCGTGTGAGTGCGGAAGCGGGCCAATTATGTCGATGTGAATGTGCCGGAAACGTGCTGATGGAATGGGGAAGTTGGCCAGAGGCGAAGAGACGTGGCGTGAAACTTTGCTGCGTTGGCAGTCGACGCAAGAGCGCGCCCAGGCGGCGCATTCCTTGCGAATCCGGGGCCAAACATATCGATCAGCCACCAGGCGGGCGCTTGCACGCGCACTGGGGTGGCTGAGGTTGTGTAATCTCTGGAATGCAGGTCGGCGGAAGGCCTCTGGAAGATAGGGTCTTGGCTTGTCCGTGGAAGTGTCACAGTAAATAGACACATTAGTTCCAGGTATGGCGACTTTTTCTAACTTTAGAAACGAGTCAACCTGCATCCGGCGAAGTTCCTCATCTGTAGTCTGTGCATCAGAAAGCGCAGCGTAGTCCTCTTCAAGGGAGAGTGACTCAATGCGAGACATTGTGTCAGCTACGATGTTCTCCTTTCCTTTAATATGCACAATATCGGTGGTAAATTGCGAGATGAATGAGAGCTGGTTGAGTTGCACCGGTGGTAGCTTCTCGCGGCGCTGGAGAAATGCGTAAATTAACGGTTTATGATCCGTGTAGATGGTTACGTGGTAAACCTCCAGTACATGCCGAAAATGTTGCACTGCTTCATATACTGCGAGTAACTCACGGTAATATGCTGGCCAGGTGGTCTGGCGTGCAGTTAATTTCTTACTAAAGAAGGCGAGAGGCTGCCACTGTTCATTTACTAACTGCTGTAAACATGCGCCAACGTGGCTTGAAGAGGCATCTGTGAATAGTCCCAAAGGAGCGTTAGGGACTGGGTGGGCTAGGAGAGTGGCAGTTACAAGGTGATCTTTACACTTCTCAAAAGCGCACTCGAGGTCTGGTGTCCACGGCACAGGTTTCGCACCCTTGAGCTGTGTAGAAGCCAAGACATCGATCAGTGGAGCTTGAAGCTCGGCGGCTTTAGGGAGAAAACGGCGATAGAAATTGATCATCCCTAAGAATCGCCGAAGGCCTTCCACTGTTTTCGGTAGAGAAAAATTTCGCAAAGCTTCTATCCTTTCCGGTGGTGGGCGGGTACCATCCTTAGATATCCGGTAACCAAGGAATGTCACCTCTGCAGCGGCTAGTACACACTTAGAAGGGTTAACGACGACGCCATACTCGGATAGCCGCTGGAAAAGGGCGCGCAGGTGTTGGGCGTGCTCAGCAGCGTTTTTAGAGTAAACCAGAACGTCATCCACATAAGGGTAACAGAAATCGAGTCCTCTCACGACCTCGTCCATAAAGCGCTGAAAAGTCTGCCCAGCGTTACGGAGACCGAAGGTCATGAAAGGAAACTCGAATAACCCGAAGGGGGTAGTAATGGCCGTCTTGCAGATATCCGCCTCAAGCACTGGAATCTGTTGGTACGCTTTGACCAAATCTATGGTGCTGAAGATCGTGGCACCAGCAAGGTTGTGGGAGAAATCAGCTATGTGTCGGACAGGATAACGATCTGGGACCGTCCGAGCGTTCAGCGCTCGGTAGTCCCCACAGGGGCGCCAGCCGTCTTCGCCTTTGCGAGCCATATGCAGCGGTGAAGCCCAAGGACTGTCTGAAGGTCGCACAGTTCCACAACGCATCATTTCCTCAAATTCCTTCTTCGCAGCCAGAAGTTTCTGAGGCGCGAGTCTACGAGGACGACAAGAAACGGGTGGTCCGTCGGAAGTCACGATGTGATGAACCGTTGAATGCTTCATGGTCCTTGGGAGGCCAGGTGGTCGAGTTATATCCGGGAATTCCAAGAGGATTTTGCTGAATGGTGAACTCTCAGCGGCAACTGTCTTCACGCTTGGTTGGTTCACTTGAGCGATGGTAGCAGGTACAGACATTTTAGTGCTGCCATCTATAAGACGCCGGCCGCGGCAGTCGGGCAGGAGGTGGTAGTATGATAAAAAGTCAGCACCAATGATTGGTGTGCTTACATCTGCTATCACGAAATTCCACCTAAACTCTCGGCGAAGACCTAAATTTAAACGAAGAGCTGTGGTGCCGTAAGTTTTTATTGAGCTACCGTTGGCTGCACGCACGTCAAAGTCAGTAGAGTTGTAACGTCCTTTGAGAAACTGACGAGGGAAACAACAGATATCGGAGCCAGTGTCAATCAAAAACTGACGTTTTGATTCCGAGTCCAAGACAAATAGACGGCGGCCACTTAAGGAGCAATCAGTTTCCGCCACTATTGATTGCTCGCGGCGTTTCCCTTTTGAATAGAATCCCAGGTGCACGGGTTTATACATTTATTTGCTTTTTCCCGGAATCTTTTGTGGTACCAGCATAATTGGTCCCTAGATTGAGACGATGACCGGGATTGGGACTGAGCGCGCCCCATTGATCTTGAGCGTCGAGACTGGGCTGCTGCTTTGTCTCGAGTGAGAGTATCAACTTTCCTCGTCAACTCTTCAATGCTGCGCATGATGTTGCCAATATCAAATGCGGCAGCAGAGTGAACTGATGCTGAAGGGGCAGGCGAGGTCTCCACTATACTGTCTGCAATTTCCGCAACCTTGTTAAGTGGGAGATCCACTTGAGCCATGAGGATTCTCTGGACCTCAGGTGGGAGGCGGCGCATCCATAATTCCCTAAGGATGCCTTCATCACCCACCGACGTACCAGCCAAGGAGCGTAGATGGCGGAGAAACGCGCTAGGCTTCCGGTCCCCCAGTTGTTCTTCGCTTAAAAGCTGACGTGTGCGCTGGACCTTGGAATCTGATAAGCGCCTGATTAGTTCCTTTTTTAGATACTCATATCTGTCTTCTGTAGGTGGGCTTGCTATAATGTCTTCCACTTCTTCAGCTACCCGAGCATCCAAAACTGACAGTATGTGCCCATATTTAGTGGTGTCCTGGGTTATGCCAGCAATTTGAAATTGTGCCTCCGCCTGTGCAAACCAAATGACAGGCTTTTCAACAAAAAAAATTTGCAGCTTGAGGGAGACACCTGCAACACTTGTACTTGTAGAAGAATGAGGTTGTGATTGAAAACGAGCAAGCTTTTGCTCCAGCTCTATGACCTTCTGTTGGAGGGAATTGTCTTCGTTTTGCATGGTTGAAACCAATAATTAAATTAAATAAATAAATAAAGGAACCAAGAAAACCAAATTAAATTATTAGAGGTTAATTTGAACTCCAATATTAATAGCAACCCACATTGGACTTCTGCGGCCGTAAACAAAACATAACTGCCATGCAATTATTAGTAATTAATAAGTTAGTATACATAATGACAAAAAAATGTTTACACAAGAACACAACAACCAAACAAGTTATGATATATGAACTTAATCAAGATGTAGTATTGTTTCTCAATGCAATCTTGTTTTTATAATAATAAAAATCACATAACAAACACTTATATTAATTTGTGGTATTGAAAATTAAATTAGGTAAGTAGGTATATAAATTTACTTTAAATAATATGTGCAGTAGACTACCCTGACAGTACCTTACCTACTTGTGTTATATCGCAAGTTGCAATGCTAACACATTACAAATTATGTTTTTCAGTAGGTATGTAAGCACCCAAACTGGTTTTGAAATGGTAACTAATACCTACTCTGTTATTTTTAATATTGATTGTTTAATAGGAATGCTGTTTATAACATTAACTTTACATAAAATAGTTCTTCAATAAATAAATTATTTGTAAACCAACACAAAATTTAATTTAATTAGTGACAAAATAATTAGTAGCAAGTATTGTTAGATTATGAGAGTAGGTTATTGTAAACAATTTTAAATCTGACCGCAAACAATCAAACCAATGTGTCAACTAAGCTCTAAATATAATTGTGTGAAGTGGCGGACACACTCATGCTAAAACTTCTTAGTAGCTAAATAAGTATGCCTGTTGCTTGGTCTATGAAGATAGTATAACACTCATGCACTTTTTGTAACTTGAATCACTTTGATGGTTATTATAGGTATGGGTAAAAGTCAAAACACCATGCAATACCAGGAATCCCGTTGAAAAGTTGTGGTAGTTGTCACACAAAACTTGCAGAAAGTTACAATGAATGTTTGCTCACCAGACCCATGGGTTATGTTACCATTGAAATATGTCCTTGGTCAGTTGTTTCTCTTGTGCTGGAACTAAGACAGGGTACTTGCAGCATGTGAATACCAGTCTGCAGGCGAGTCGAACTTGCAGTGTAGCAGGTTGCGTAAACTGAACATGTAGGTAGTCAGGTACACCTCGGCGTGTCGGGTGAGCCCAGCCGTCGTCGCAGGGAATATGCGAACACGTTCACTGGTAAACACTCGTCGACTTACGCGGGAGGCTTCGCATTCCGCCCCTGTATATAACGCAGGGTACCGGTACCTACTCAGCAATTTGTTTTTTACAATATCACGTCGGGGTCACCAATGACGGGTCGGAGGTTCAATAAAACGAAACACACCGACTCGTTCTTTATACAGTTTATTGTGTATCACTTATTGCATACTTAGACTACAAGGTACGACTCACAACACGGGAGAAACTTTAGTCGCTTAATATTTCTTCAATTTCCATCTGACCTGATCAAGCTTAGCGGGAAAACCGGCTGTCAGTCAGTTAGCAGTGTTGCCAACAGAAACCAAATGTGGAGTGTTGCGTTCGCCACAAGGTCTTTATTTTCACTCTTTAGTGCTAGTACTACCCAAAAAATTCCAACCAGTCCTTATCGATTTAATTGTCTATTTGCGAAGTTTTCATCACATCTTTACGAAATTTAAATCGAACCATGTTGGACAAAAAGCTCTTTCGATTATTTTTTTTGCAAGATTAAAAAAAGAAAGATATAAACATCCAAGTTGACCACCGCCTCCTTTTTAGTTGGTTAAAAAAGAACATAAATTTATTTACTAAAGAGATCACGAAATTCTTAAATCTTATTTATTGTACCATAAGGTACATTAAGTATATTCTATTTTTGAAGTTTCCTAGAATAGGTACCTGGCCAGGCAGCTTTTTACAGAAAAAGATTTTCCGACTGGCGATGACTTCGAGTGATTATAGTCTATCAAATTTTGATGCGTAAAAATGTGTTTCAAATGTTCAGCTGACTGAATTTATCGGAAGTTTACAATATCTCAAGATATTTTATAATCTTACGAAGTTTGCCATTTTCCGGTGACATACCTATACGTACCGTTAATCTCATAAATGATTAATTATAGGTAGGTATAGTGTGCTAAATTTTATATTCGAATTATAAAATTAAGCACACTATACCTACCTTTTTTTTTTAAAAGAGACACTATACCTACCTACATATTCAATTATAGCCAACCACAATGAGTGCCTAAATATGTCTAGGTGCATTAATTAATTCACTAACAAATAGTGTGATTCAATCAGTGACGAAGTCGCACTTCTATTCATTTTACGTTATTTTTAGGTGGTATAAAGCAACACTAATTGATGAAAACACAGAAGATATATACATCTATACTAATATTATAAAGAGATATACATCTATACGAGTATTAATATTAGAAAGCTACATTCACCCTGGGTAACATAGGCTATATTTTATCCCCATATTTCCACGGGAACGGGAACTACGCGGGTGAAACCGCGGGGCGCTGCTAGTATCTACTATGAACAATGGGTAGTCGATGTACCAGCAGAAGATCGGTAACTCCAGACGTTAGCAACGCATGCCATCTTTAAATACGTGGAAACAGGACTGCCTTGTTTTCAAAACATTCATTCATCCTACCTCCTACTAATATATATAATGTGTAAGTATTCCTATAAAAGGAAATAAACAAAACGTGTTTCTCTGCAAATAAAAAATATTTTGTTTTAATTACATACTATAGGTTTAACGAATCTATTACTCATGAAGAACAATACACAGTTCACTTAATTAAATAATTATGTAACTAACATTCAGTGATCCCGCCATTCTAGTAAATATTATCTATATCTATATCTATACTTATAATAAATCTGTAGAGAGGTCAATTCTGTACAGGGAATATATTTTCAAAATAACTATCAGGGGGTGATTAGTGATCGATACTGGTGCTAAAAACTTTTTACAAAAAATAAAACCGACTTCTAAACAAAAACACCAAAAAGTATAAAATAACTTTAATTTCGGAACTCGGTGTTTTTGGTTGCTTTTTTGTTGTTGAACACACCGACTTCCGAAATTAAAGTTATTTTATACTTTTTGGTGTTTTTGTTTAGAAGTCGGTTTTATTTTTTGTAAAAAGTTTTTTTTTATTTTTCACTTTTTAGTGGTACCTACACCCCCTCCCCTCCCCCACCTAAACGAACCAATCACATTGGTGTAAAAAAAAACGTACTGCTCCTTTGCAGAGTAAACTAAGAGGTCGTCAATGTAGACAATGTAGATGTTTTTTTTTAGATTTTTCGAAAACCGCTTGGTTGATTTCGATAAAATTTTCATGGGACCATTTGGGAAGTATACCCTTTCCAACAAAAAAAGAATTTTTCAAATCGGTTGACAAGCGACGGAGTTATGCGCGAACAAACAATAAAAAAAAAAATAAAAAAAAAAACATACAAACATCCGAATTGAGAACCTCCTCCTTTTTTAGAAGTCGGTTAAAAAATTAATAAATCATTTATTTCCACATTGATGTAACACAGTACAGACAGTATAATAAATGGAGTGGACTGGAGCCTAAACTATGGTAATCCTGTATTTCAGGACTCCAGGTCTTCCTCCCGCGGCGAGTGAGTTCGTTACAATTCGTTGGTGAATGCAATGTAAACAATGTGTATATTATGTGTCTATGCGTGAGTGCGTGTGCGTGTAGTGCAGGTGTTATTGTGTGTATGTGTGTACAATAAATAATAAAATAAAATAATAAATATCTTGGGACAACTCACACACGGCTATCTGATCCCAAGCTAAGCAGAGCTTGTGTTATGGTAACCAGACAACTGATATACATACTTATATAATTTATAAATACATACATGTTATAGATAAATCACACCCAGACACAGAACAAACAATCATGCTCATCACACAAAGTTTGTCCTGGGTGGGAATCGAACCCACGACCTCCGGCTTAGCAGTCAGGGCCACTAACCACTAGACCAACAGGCCCGTCATGATCGATGGGATTGAAAAGTTCTGGAGTGGCGACCGCGTACCGGAGGACGCAGCTTTGGAAAGCCTCCCACGAGGTAGACCTATGACCTGCTGAGGGTTGCGGGTAGCCGGTGACGCACAGGATGTATGTCCAGCAGTGGACGTCTGCAGGCTGATATGATGATGATTGATTTAACAGCTGAACTGGTATATAAGAAGACCGGTTTACCTATATCAGTTGAACAATAAGTTGATACTTGATTTTGATCCAAACTATTTGTGGTCGGTTGCGAGGCATTAACATTATTTTGTTACTGGGGTATTAAAGTGTACCACAATCTTAGATCGATTAAATACAGATTAATAATTTATTATGCGAAGTTAGAAGGCACGTAAATATAAACCTAAAGGCAATCAATGACACTTAATTACTCAAGGTCAGTTGAGCGTGACTTGCTAAAACTGAGTCCACGGTGACTCAGCCGGCGAGTATGTACGTTTCTAATTTAGTAATTGTAGAGAGTGCAAATTGTTTTGTCAGTTACCCCAGCTGCACAACAACCACGGGCCCTACAGACAGCGCGCACACCGGGACCGAAACCACGACAAAATCAGTCGTCGTCCTTTTTTTGTGTGTAACTGAGAGAATAACTACTTTATCAAAAGAATTTAAAGTTTTTTATTTGAATTTAGAGTTTTGTAGTAGATTATACTTTTCATTACGGGGGGCACACGCACACAACGCCATCTACTGAATAAAATAGTAGTGAGTAGTTAAGAGCGTGTGCGCCGTATGGCATTTCATACAAATTTTCAAGTCACTTTTTTGCTAAATTACTAAACCGATTTTAATGAAATTTCACACATATAAGCAGGAAACATAGGTCAAAAAAGAAAAACTATAAGGACGACACGATCACTGACTAAATATAAACATCAGTGAAATATTACTTAAAAATCTTTTCAGTAAAAAACTATTGAAAGCATAGCACACAGTTCTCACACTCTAATATAGACGCTTTTGATTCACCGTGACTTGGAGAATTAGCATCCGCGATGATCATCTGTCATGTTTAGTGGCGTCAGCAACTCCTACGCTAAGGATAGAGATGAGCATTTGTTTTCAGAGAAATACTACAAGTCCTTATTTAGTTCCGTAAAGATTGGAATGTCGGTGTTCTAGGGCCTTGCCATGACGTCTAAAAGCCATCATAATTCCGGTGTGAGAGAGAGGCACATGTCAAATAGGTACACTATCTTTTTTCATCGGAATCGTAGGCATGTGCAATTCGTAGTGCGGGCTCAGATGTTAAAAATAGCCGTTCACAATCATTGTTGTGGAAATTCTGGGGCCTGGGGATCGAAGTGTTACGTGGATGTCATGCAGAGATTCTAGTTATTTTCAGTGAATAATTGTTTCTCGTTGAGACGACCATAAAAGGCGATCATGAAAACTTTTTACAAAAAAATGCAACCGACTTCTAAACAAAGAAACAACTTTAATTTCGGAAGTCTTCGTTGTTTCTTCGTTTTTTAAACACCAACTTCCGAAATTAAAGTTACCTATTTACTACTTTTTGTGTTTTTTTTTTTTTGTAAAAAGGTATTTTATTTTTCATGGTGATTCCATAGCTAAACGTACCCATCACAGCGTACGTGGTGTAAACAATAAACAAACATGCAATTTCAGCAATCCCTGAAGATTTGCTATCATTTATTGAAGAGCTCCGTTTTCTATCCCCGAATCTTCATCAGATCTTCACAAAAATGGAAAACAACTAAATACTAAGACTCTTCCAAACCATCGATTTTTTTTTCTTTTTACATCGACAAGTGAGGATGAAAACATCATCAATGTAGTCGATGCCACGCATTATTAGGGATAACTCAAATAACGGTCGTCAGACCTCCCCCAAATTGGGACCACATGAAAAGCACCAGCTTTCGATTATAAAAAGAATCATCAAAATCGGTATTTAATAAGTAAAAATACTACTAAAAAATACTCATAAGTAAAAAATTTAGTCGACTTGAGAATCTCCTCATTTTTTTGCGATTCGGTTACAAATGATCGAAAAAATGAGACAGATGTTACCAATTAAAATGCACTTCTATTCTACCTGCAAATTATCAATTTAGTTATAATTCAGAAAAGCTAATGATTGAACTTCAAAACTATGTGGACTGCCGTACCGTGTTTTTAAGTGTACACAAAGTTTTTGCTAGTTACCAAATTAAATTTAAAAAAAATCGGTTTTAAACATTACATAAGAAAACTTAACACGCTTGCATTACCACGGACCTCACGCACTGAACCCCACACGATGACTTGCCTCAATGACTCAATCTCCGGACTTCGGAAGTGCCGCTCCAGTATGTGTTCTGTTCCCAAGCTTTCACACGGAGTCACCCCGACTGCGGCTGCGGGGAGGACCGAGGAGTGACTCAGGTGGACACGGATCTCCCAGAACGCACCTGATCTATTTCCCATTCCTGCGGCGTAAGGTTACGTAGCTGACATTTCATCAATGCGTGCCTGTAGGGTTAGCTTCCTAAGCAAAATGGAACAAAAAACGATTTATTTTGATTTTAGGAACTTGTAAATACGTAAAAATAGCAATATCATCTTTTTGGTCGTGTTAATCGAAACGAAATTATTTGAGTCAAAACCGCAAATATTGATTTCAGCAATACGGTAATTAAAAAAAAAAAAAAATTGTTTGAGTCAGGCGTTACTTTGCGGAAATCCATTTTAAATTTGAAAATGAAAACAATATATCTAGTTTTAATTTCCGCGAATATTAGTGGGTTGCAGGTATGCACCTCCCTCCCGCCCGCTATATTATGCACATGCAAGATTACTAGGCAAATGCAAGGATTAAAAAAACTAACTAAAACTAGATATATTGTTTTCATTTTCAAATTACGGTAATTCCATTTTTCCACTTCACACTTACGTAGTTCCAGGAAACTGACACATAGCAAGCTCATACCCCGAAGTCTAAATAAGGTAAGATTCATATGGACTTCTGTGCACTATGACCGTAAGACGTCGATGTGGCGTCACTAAAAGAACCACGAGTCATTCGAGTTTCTTTCTCGTGTGTGATGACCCTAGGAGTGAGCCGAGCCCCCCAGCGCGCTTGACGCATCAGCGTTTGCGCGAAATCTCCGCCACTGATCTAGGCAAAGCCGCCGCCGGTGACACAGCTATTGTCTTGCCGATGCAATGATTTACATAATTTCTGTTATCAACTCCAGGTCGATCTAATTTGTCATGTCAATGGAGTTTATTTTATTCGCCGACAATAGCTTGAATGATGGAGTCATTCTCTGTATCATTTAGACTGTTGTCTAGAATTCCATCTAGATATTCTGGATGACACTACATTAGATAAGTCTTAGTATTTTTGGCATTGTCTCTGTTTATGAAGTGTCATTCATTTTTTCTCCGACCTATTTATTCTCATATTTTATTGTATTTAGAATGTTACTGTGACTATGTCAGCCAGTGTTATAGTCATGTTTAATGTATTATCGCGCAGAGATTCCGCGATACCGTCGCAGACAGCCGCCAGACGGCCTCGCTCCCTCGGCCATTATCATGACATGTGTAATCGTTTCTGAGACGAGCTTCTTAACGACCGCAGGTTTTATTGTCACAGTCTCTCGCATTAGGACTGAAGTGTGGAAGTGTCAATAGGCTGATGAGTAGAATATCGGTGAATTATTTTTTGGACGCTGATTCATCCCTAAGTTATGAAGTTCTGTCATTTATGCTGCAACAACATTTTATTAAATCTCAGATTTTTACGACTGATACACAGTTTTGGTAATTTCTCCGTACCTCTTATTAGTATGCTACATACGCCCTTATCAAAGTATTTCCACAGAATCACCCGGGTTTGTTCGCATTACTGTCGTGAGGTTATCAAGTCGCGCCCACTCTTGCGGTCACATTTACATGACAGTTCTACATAGATTGGGGTCGCACCTCTACCAGAAAGCACGTAGTAACAGAGCACCACACTAAATTACGTGAAATCCCGCCTACATTACTCTGTCTGTTTAACTTAATTTGTGACAGCGCCTCATGAGTCAGCAATGGAACTGTATTTCAGTTCAGGAGTCAAACCGTACGGATTCTGCAACAGTATCACAATCCTGTTCTGGGTTAGCCTTTTGAAGCTTGGTGCATGTCCGGCGGACATTCCATGGATGCGTGTCTCGATTGTTGCGGCACTATTGCGGCGTGTGTATGTGAGGTGTGTTGTGTAACTGGAAGAAATGTGTCGATGAAGAGCAGGCTGGGCTGGAGGGAGTGCAGTCGTGGGAGCGTGAGTGTGACGCACCGGAAAGCCTGCGCATTCCTCGGGGCGGCGACGAGGCGGCGCGAAGTACTGCAAAAAGAAAATGGTGTGCGCCATTGTGTGCTAGGAACAGGTTGCTAGCCGCTAGGTCCCCTACCCCAGCCGAGAAGTACCGCTGTTTGTAAACACTTGCGAGGGTGAGTCAGACATTGTATCTCGAGAAAGATTATCACGTTGAAGATTGACGCGAAAGTTTTTAACTGCCTGCTGCTAAAAAGTAGGTGGGTATAAATGGCTGATAACCACACAGTACCTTAAGAATATAAATGGTGCACGTGGGTTATATAGGTACTACAGTGGCATATTAATATTTTAACGTTACCACTGCTGGGACACAGGCCTCCTCTCTCTCTAGGAGAGGGATTGGACCCCAATCCACCACGCGGGCCTATAGTGCGGGTTGGTGAATAGCACATGTCTTCGATTTTTTGGTTCTAGGACATGCCGATTTCCTCACGATGTTTTCCTTTATCGTTTTGAAAGCAGTGGTGATGAAAATAATTACACAAAGTAATGCGCCTGGCTGGGTTTGAACCCGCGACCTACATTCGTAATTCATACATTCATACATTCGTAAGTCGGGGCCGTTACCACTCGGCCACCACACTGCTCTGTACACTTGCGTGTGGCTTAGATCTCAACTAATGCCACTGATTTGTTTTTTTTTTTTTTCAATACTACAATTTCACAAGTTAATGAGATCTTACCAACAGCCTACGAAAATTACTTTAAAAATATCCTGCTGTACACTCTAACTTTGTTTGTCTATTCAAAGCTGCGTCGTTTGGCCACTTCGACCTTAATTATAGTTAAGTTTTAAATTGACAAAATGGTCGATGTGTGAGAACAAGCGGATCGCACTCAATTATCAACAAACGATGGACATATCACCTTGTCATCTTCACTATGAAATAAAATTCAGTGTGGTTTTTAAAAAAATCGTGGATCTATTCAATTTTGTTATTTAATTCAGTTTTAATGCCTCATCGGTTAGATGAAGATAGTTCGTTTGTTTATGAACTGAACAGCGATTCTAAATTCAATTTTTCTAAATTTTTATGATGATTTTTCAGTTTTCTGGACCGATGGTTTTGGCGACAAGATCGATTGAGCTTTTTCCGAAAAGTGGAAAACTAGAAAAAAAGTGGAATTTATGTTGCATTGCGTTCACATAATGTGAAATCGCTAAGGGACGTTTTTTACTTGTGTGTATCTACGCTTTTTAGGTCCCTTGTCCCTCAATCGGATAGTTTCGGAGAAAATCGCTTGTCACAGACGGATACCGAGATGATTCTGCAGCAATACCATATATATTTTGGAAATTGGTATGGAACACAAATAAAATATATGTAATTATTGTGTTGGATCCAAGATAATGTTGTTGAGCTATAAACCAAACTAATTATGAATTAGAAATTAATTGAAATGATACCAAGCAGGATATGAGGTGCTAAAGGCCAATTGTGTCAATTTTATTTGTCCATTTCATATACATCATTGCAGGGTGATATAAATACGGTGATGAATGAAGGCTGTCTGGTGATGGCCACTCAAAGTGCGACTTTTTGTATGCATTATATTTTTTTCGGCTTTATGCGTTTTCCAATCTATAGTTTTTTTTTTTTAAATACTAATCAATAGTTGTCAACTTATAATTAACTTAAATATTCATCGATTCTGATTAGTTGCTTCTTAATCTGTCATAAACAGAATCCAGATGAATTATGCAGCATCCTTGGCTAATCTATTGGGCAAGGCTTATGATCACAGCGAAATTCCCTCAAGTCACCAATAGTAACGGTAACCACCGTGAATGTCGCAATCTTACGATACTGACATGAACTTGTCCACGCAGTTCACGGCGGCGCGCGGCGCTCTCTAATACTAAGTTATGTGTGACATTACTCGTATGATAATCTCATCTCACCTTCGCCGTGGCACGCACTGCACCTCAAGCCCTACGTGACGTCGGCCACGCGGTGCCCTTAAGGAGGCGAAGCATTTCACCTTTTTTACTACTGGCCGCTCTGCCGCGGGTTCAAAGCCCCTAATGTTATCGGTGAAAAAAAAAAAGTAAAGAATTTGATTTTAAAATGTCAGCTGCGTATCTAGTGTCATGCCTGTCATGGAAGGTGGTTCACTAGGGATGTGCCTGATTAGTTTGGTTAAGGTATGTGAAAAGCTAAGTAGACTAGCCTGTAATACTTAGAGAATTAACTGTGTAATTGTCTTGTCGCATCGTTTCGAACGACTACTAATCTCTCTAAGTAAGTTATTAATTGACTAATTCTAATCACAATAATCAAAGAAAATAATTTGAAATGCTTCTTTAATAAAACAAAAATAACGCTACCTTAACTCCCAAATTAAACAGAAGCGGGTTCTTTAAACAGTCGATGGCCATGGATTACTCAAATTATAGTACCGCCATATATCACCAGCTTTAGAGGACGAAGCAGCGCACGCGCCGGCCGGCACGCAGCAACGCTTTGGTTTTGAAAAGGTACCTTGCTTTGAGGGCTTATGATAAAAGCCTCACGATAATTGTAGCAATTTAAATGTCCGTGAAGGACGATAATGTTCCATCGTAGCTAGCAAATATTTGCGATTCAAAAAGTTGCCTTCTATCAGCCATCAAACACAGCTGATTAGCCAAATCTAAAGGCAGGATTTAAACATGGTGTCTGAAGCAAGTAATATCATAATTCCTATGCCTAGTAGGCAAGTGTACCTACTGACAGATATATAATTTTGTTCCGCCTTTAGACTAAAACAGTGAGCGTGTAGTGAATCGTGACACCATCGTGGTGGCAGACGATCGCCTATAGACCGGCCCACTGTCTAGATACTACACTCAGTAACCTACATCTAAAGATCAAGAAATTCGACGAAACTCGACGGAGAAACCTATTGAGGAATAGCGATTCATTTGTTTTGGATGTCGTAGTCAATTATCTCGGTGGTTATTTACGTATCAAATGAACTCCGCTGTTATTGGCGAGGCCGGTGAGTAGGTACTGATATACTTAAATAGAAGGTTAGAAAACGTAGTCTTGTTTTTGCTGGCGCTAAGACTGGTTTCAGGGACTAGAACTACCAAAACATATGTGTGGGAACACTGGGAACGTGAATCACGAAGACTAGAGGAAATATTTTTTAGCTAATGGGCGTTACTAACCGAATGATTAGGTACGTATGTATGGAAGGTACCTTACCTAGTGTCCTAGTGAGCTAGAGGCCTTGGTGTTACCCACAGAATGCCTTATTATTAAGATTTCTGTGGTGTTACCTATATAATAATAGTAACAAATCTTCGCCAGACCATTTGGATCGCCCGGTCTGACAACAGGGTCCAAGCTACCGGTGGTCTGGGCTCTTGAGAAAGAAACCTCCTAACAATACGTGCCGTGTCCAGAAGCACTGCTTTCTGGATCAAGCCCTTGATCCAGCTGCCCAACAAGAGCCTCTTAGCAATTATGCTATTGGCCGTCACGACTATCGGCACAACGACTGCTGTGTTCACATCCCACATGTCGACAACCTCGCCAGCCAAGTCAAGATACCTACTTCGATTGATTATCTTTCTTAGTCTTCACAAGGTTTGCGTCATGCATGAGGGATTGTTATATCAGCAAATCATTGCGCGACGCTTTAGTTGGTCCATCACCACTATGACATTAAAATATAATTATGAGTGTTATCACTGGATCCAATTAAATAATTTCCAGTATAAGGCACTTTAAATGTCCTCCGAATTTGCTCGCTACTGCCTACATACTTATTTACTACAGATTTAAAAAAAAAAAATTAAAAAAAAATGTGCATCATGATACAAACGCACTCGCTGAACGTAATCGAGGTGGAATTGCGGCTATCACTTATCACAGGACAATTCGAATGAATGCGCGCAATATGTAAGATGACTGCAACGATGATAAAACGATTCATTCATAAAGAGTTCGTATACTGCTGATATTGAATGAAAAGATTAATTTGTGCTCCCAGTCTCGTGGATGACACACAGGAGCACACGGATGACATCAGGCAGATACGCGCTGCTTTGTAGTATCCAATCAGCGATCGTTACAGTAATTATTATTTACTAGTGTCTTCGTCGAAGTTCACTGACTGGCCACTTTGGGATTGTCAAAGACATAATAATATGTGAGACACAAGTATACCTATATGTACGTCCTGCGTGTGTAGGTAGACGGGAGCACGCGGTGACTGGCGCCGTGAGTCAGCCGGCTCCTGGGGAATCCGTCCAGATCGTATTGCACTCGATAGGGTGCCCAAATTGTCTTGTACTTAAATATACTTTGACATATCAGGACCCCAAGTTTGCTATTTTTAGAAATTTGTCATTCCAACACGATCCCATTGTCATTTTGCTAAAAGTTCGTAATCTGCTAAATTAATAATGGTCGGTCAATGGTCTCGTAGTCGAAGAAGCAATGTCTGCACAATAAGGTTCTATGGTAGGTCATTAATCAAAGGAAGTGTCAACATTTTAGCAGAATACTGTACGTCTGTCATTCATTTTATGTACGAGATTATCTTTCTATGCCATTTCTTTCAATGGAGTATTAGTGATTGACCATTGGAAGGTCATAGTGACGCTTTTATATTAGTAGATTACCAAACTTGTCAAAATCAACCATTATGAAATCAATGATAGACCATTCTGACACTGTTGTAATAGCAGACTTCAGGCCCAGAAGTATTTAGTAAAAAAAACTTCTTAACAACAAAATAAAACATATTGCTTAAAAAAAAACCTCCAAGAGTTATTTTAATTTCGGAATTCGGCGCAAAAATTTGCTTATTCTTCGTTTTTGATACTCTACGCAGTATGTGCGCTACCAATGCGCTTCTTCTTGTTTTCGAATCGATGGCTTACGTTTTAGTTAATTTGCTTTGCTTAATAGGTGCCTACGTATATAATATTCAGCGTCACTGGCGTCTTTACCTCCAAAGTGCATGCTTTTTAAGCACTCCACTTAAGTACCTAGGTATTATACATGTACAACCGTTTCTTTACAGTACTTCAGACGGCAGTCGTCAAGACGGTCTGTCTTTTAGCGGTCTCGGAAGAGATCGTAACTCTTAAACATAAAAAAAAACATCTTAGTAACAAAAGCGTATAAAATAATATCCATAGCAGCCAATCGGGATTATCCATCAGAAACTCACGTTAGTTTGTGCCCACTTGTCGCCATGAACCTAACCGTCTTATCCACGTACTGAGTGACGGCGGCCGAGGTGTGACGTCACGGGATGTGACTCATTCTAGATCAGCACGATCAAACGGTGTCTTTATCAGATTGCCGACATGGGGTTCCCAAATTTTACAGTCATATCTCACAAAAAATAGACAACCCACCCACAAACACTGACAATCTAAAAAAAGATGTAGTGACAGGCAAGAAAGAAAGAAAACCCACAAACGCGCGTCGCGTTGGTTATTTATTTAGCCAACATGTGCCATTACTTTTTTTTATAGACGATGGGAAGGAAATATTTTGAATAAAAATATAGTTAATGTCTTCCCGTATGTCATGACAGATCCTCTATATCCCCACACATGCAATCGCGCCCCCAACCAAATTACGTAAAACGCACTTTTATCAAAATCCTAAAGATTTTGAAGGAAATCTTTCATATTACAGCGCAGGTAAATAACGCACGGAATATGGTTTAATCCGGAATAAGGAGCTCGATTCCACAAACTGATTGGCAGATTTGGTATAAGTACAAAATGAATGTGGGCCCACGGCAAGCAATCTGGGCCCTCATTGGGTGGGTAACACTTATACTGCCCAGCGGGCAGCGCTTCGGCAGTATCGGCACTCAGATAATAGGGATGTTTCCTGAGTAAAAAATATATGATTATGTTTAGTCCGTCAGTTAGATTATAGAAAAATATTGGACACGTATTTTTTCCTTTATCAAATCTATAAAAAATGACGAAGATACAAAGCATCAAAGATCAGGAGTGGGGGTTTGTGACTTTACGGCTCGCTAAAAATTGTAGCGAGTAGTGACGTCACACGAGTTTTCAACGCTCTGTATCGGCTTTATTTTTTGTTTACGTGAAAAAAGAAAAAATACGTGTCCAATATTTTTTAGAAATCTATCTGACGGACTAATTAGATTTTTTTAGTCAACTACCCTATTGCGAAGAAGAACAACGTGTGCCCAACTGAACAAACCCTACCGATCAAGCTCAAAATTAAAGGAATTTAGATCTATCATACGAATTGACAAGACCGGTTAGTCAGATGCAGATATTAAATGCAAGAAACTTCACGCCCACTCTATTAAGTGCAAGAAACTCCACGGTCAATCTTTAAATCAAATTATCAAATCCTCATTAAGGTTCCGTTAGTAATTGTCTTCGTTTAGTATAAGTTCATTAGTACCTATAAAATACCTACCTACCCATATAATGGTGTATAATGTGGTCGTGGTTATAGGTCGAATCAGTCTAATGACAATCTTTACCTTCAAACCATTCCATATTACTTACTATCGAATATGTTAGTACCCATCTGTTTGTGTTCTTTATATCGGTATTTCGTGTTTGTGCAGAGAAAATTTCCATTTACCCATGAACGCTGTAAAATAGGAGGATTTGTATGCCAATGTGTGCATATGAACGGAAAATTTACGAGGTGACGAGTCGTAATATGGGAAAGTGATCAGGTACGCATGACTACATACCCGTATGGTTCATGTTGATATGTTTTCCCGAGAACGTAAACAACATTACTTGTGTTGTGAAATTGGTAGTCAGCGTGACTCCTTTTATTTACATAAGTTACCGTTACAGTTAGTGTATTCTAAGCCTGTGTAAATATGGTTTTTCCTGAAAGCAATTGTGTAAAATTGATAGTCAACCTGACAATAGTTATTTCGGTAATCCTAACGATGTGTGACATTGCCTAATATAACGGTTGATTAACTAACAGATGAACTTGATCGCATCAAACCGATCGGTCAAGAGATGATCATTACCCAGTACCATGCTATACATGCATCGATCTGAACCTCTCTCTTAAAGCTTGACGAGAGACGCAATTACTTACTGGATATAATAATAATAATCTTTATTAGACCAGAAAAATATACACAAGCTTATTTGTCAGCAAGCTACTTACTTATAATCAATCCAAAGAGTACTGTAACTCGGGCCCATCAGTCCTTGACAACAATTCAAAGTTATATTTTTTTGCCTTTTAATAACTTTTTTTTTACTTTTAAATGGTGTGAGGCTTTTGCCCTCTAGTAGGACAGCAATAAGAACTCATAACAAAAAAAAAAAAAACAAAGCCTGGGCTTTTGGCCAATTTTCGTCAGGTATTTGTAATATGCGTTTTGTGTGGAATAAAGTACTTTTTCTTTCTTCCTATCGATAATCAGTGACACACTGATCTTTTATAGGAAGGTTTAATGACGCCGTAGGTATCTATCAGTGAGCACTGTCACACTGTGGCTTCTCCGCAATCAATAGTCTGTAAGGTCATTGTCAGTGATCGACAGCGGTCTACTCAAAGAGTATAGTAATAATATGGGAGGGTCGTCGCGAGCTTACATTAATTATGGAAAATATATTTCATTATCATCATCCACACGACTTCGGCAAACTTACAATTAGTATTGACAACGTTTTTAAAATAGAAAATTAAAGATAAATATTTTAGCAAAACTGCTCTCAAAACGGTGAAGGAGTTTTCCTTCACCGTTTTGAGAGCAGTTTTGTCGTGAGGAAACCGGCATGTCCTAGAACCAAAAATTCGAAGACATGTGACATTCACCAACCCGCACTGGGCCCGCGTGGTGGATTACGGCCCATTCCCTGCAGTGGGAACAGTAAAAGGCTGATAATGTTATGTTATTTTAGTAATTACTAGCTTCTGCCAGCGACTTCGTCCGCGTGGAATAGTTACTTTACCCACGATTTTGAAACTCTCAGCCCAGAGTATTATAAACGTAAGAGTAAACAAATATAATCAGCAAGCTCCGAACAGCTAAGCTATCGGGAGTTACACGTGCTATTGTGAGTCAACCATAAAAGATAGACATATGCTGTTGAGGGATATTTTTTAGATAATTTTATGTAGAATATTTCCGTCATACATGATTTCTATGTAACTTTAACCATTAAAGCTACACACGCGACGGAAACTTAAAAATGGAGTAATTTATCCCGTTTTCCCGACATTTCCCTTCACTGCTCTGCTCCTATTGATTGTAGCGTGATGAAAAGTATACTATAACCTGCCCAGGAGTATGAAGAATAATTGCACCAAGTTTCGTTAAAATCCGTCGAGTAGTTTTTGTTTCTATAAAGAACATACAGACAGACAGACAGACAGACAGACAGACAGACAGACAGACAAAAAGTTTACTGATTGCATTTTTGGCACCAGTATCGATCACTAATCACCCCCTTTTTTTTTTCTGGATGGGAAATCATCAAATGACCCCTCCCGCCCTGGGTGGGGCGGTAGGGAGTGTCAGACTTTTACTGACTAAAACCCACCCGTGATCCTTCTTGTGCCCTATGCGTTCCAGGGCCGCGGTAACTCTTTCGAACAAATTCCGCAACCCTAGCAGGCACCGACCCTATGGGGTCCCGTCCTTGGTGCTGACGGCTCCTTCGGCGCGCGTGGAACACAACGCGTCGTCGACTCAACCTGGTGTCGGACGGCGAGCTACCCACGCTCACCGTCCCCAGGCATCAGCCACTGCGCAATAGCACAGCGGCCGACTTGTCTCTGGAGGAGGCCGAAA
Organism: Hecatera dysodea; assembly: GCA_905332915.2. NCBI lineage: Eukaryota > Metazoa > Arthropoda > Insecta > Lepidoptera > Noctuidae > Hecatera > Hecatera dysodea. The sequence continues at coordinate 20,404,006 of HG995300.1, read as the reverse complement.
TGGGACCATTACTGGCACTCCATCTCAGCACCCTCCCGAGCGTTGGGAGTCGCAGCACCCGCAGCAGAAGCGGCAGAAGCGGCGACGGAAGCCGCGGCGGCGGCAGAGGCGGCGGCGGCGGCAGACCTCTTGCCCTTGGTCGGGGCGGATGGCGCGCAGGCCCTTCCCCCAGCCCAGTGCTCGGCCGGCTTGCCAGCAGCCGCACATGCACTGCAGTGCGGCGTGGCCTCACATGAGCCGGCCCGATGACCGGGCTGACCACAGCGGAAACAAAGACCGCTGCGGTCCACCTCCGAGGGGCACATAGCTCCCGTGTGGTTGCCCACATGGCAGCGGTAGCACCTCAGAGGCCTGGGTTCCAGCAGTTTTACCCGCGCGGACACCCATCCCACCAAGAGCCTTCGGCCCTCCGACACAGTTCTGGCCGCCGTCACGGGGCAGCTCACCACAAGGGTTTGCATGCCCGTGTTGTCAGGCCGGAGGGTGCCCGCCTTGACGAGCTCGGCAGAGCACCCCCCAGTCCTGGCGACGGCGGCCACAACTTCCTCCTCCGTAACGGAGTCATCCAGGCCCACTATGCGCATGTCGATGCGCTTAGTCGGCCTGGACACCCGGACCTCGTCCGCGGGTAAGACCGCCCTCAGCTTTTCGGCCAAGGCGTCCGCGAACGGGCCACTCTCCGCTCCGGCGAGCTCGAGCTTGCGGGCACCGGTTAGGGTCCTCCTGACCCCGATGCCCCCGCTGATGCCCAGCTCTTGGAGGCTCACCGCCTCCTTCGCCCGCTTCAGTACGGCGAGATACGTCACGCCCCTCTGTTCCGCTTCCGGCTGCAGTGTGAGCACTACAGCCGCGGATTTCGGGGCGCGAAGCCTCGTCGCAATAGCGTTGGCCTTACGCCGCTGCTTCCTCGCCTTCCTCCTGGCCGCCTCTTTGGCCCTCCGCTTCTGGCCAGCAACCTGCCACTCGGCCCCGGCCGCAGGAGGGTCCGAGGGTGGGGGTGGGGGCGGCTGTGGCACCACTGGCGCCGCAGCCTTAGCCGCTCCTCCCCGAGCCTTCCTCCCACCCCTTTTCGCCGGGGCCGACTTGGTCGTCGCCGGCGTCGCAGCCGCCGGCGCCACAGGCGCTGGCGCTGCTCCGCCCTTGGCCTTTGCCTTCGCCTTGCCGGACGTTCCCGGGCTGGCAGCCACGGCGGCCGCGTACGAAGCCGCCTTCTGCTGCTGGCCCGGGGCCCTCTGAGTCGCCGCTGTTGCCGCTGTTGGGGGACGCCGGACCATGTCCTCCAGCATGGAGAACTGCCTCCGGAAGGGAGCTAGCTCCTGCCGTACCAGGTCCCGCACCTGGCTCAGCACTTGGCCCCCCTCCGGCGCTGCCGGACTCAGTCCCCCTCGCGGCTCCACGGAGGCCGCTCTGGCCATCCCCGCCAGGTCCCTCCGGAGCGACTCATTCTCCTGAACGAGCCGCTCCGTAAGAACCGCGAGGCGGGCGACCTCCGCCCGCAACTCCGACGCCTCGTCTGAGGCAGTCCCGCCAGCGTTGGCCGCCGCTGCCGCCAGTATGGAGGCTTTGGCCGCACTGATGGCCTCCCGCTTCGAGGACTGCTTCCTCTTGAAGGCCACAGCGCGGATCGCGGCCTCCACGACCTCCGCAAACTGGGCCCTCTGGTCCTCAACAGCGGGAGGTACCTCTCCCGGGGACTCCAAGTCGTCAGAGTCGAGAGGAGGCGGACGAGTAGAGGGAGCCCTGCGACCGCTCCCTCCAGGGCGACGCCCCTCCTCCACCAACCTCTCGGCCCGACGCTCCACCTCCCGGGTAGAGGGTGCAAGCCCCCTCCCTGCCTCACAGCCCCTGCCCCGCCTAGCGGTGGGGATTTTGCGGGCGGAGGCAAATTCGCCCTCGGAGGACGACCCGCTGTCATCCTCCCGTCTGGGCCGCTTGCGGAAGAACTTTACGTTCTCCGCAGCAGCCCCCCCTCTTTCATCTCCCGAGCCCGCCGAGCTGACCGTTACTAGGTCTAGCGCGGAGCCGGAATCCAACTCCACGCCACCCCGGCGCTCAGGCGAACCCTCCTCTTCGAATTCGTACGCCATCAGCTCCTTAAAGGAGGCGGATCCAGATGACGACGACGAATTGGAGCCTCCTCGGCTCTTGTTGCCACTGGCAAGCGGAAGACGTTTGGTGCCCACCCCAGAGTACGGAGGGCAGCCCGCCGAAGCGGGGTGGGATTCCCCGACCGCTGAGCAGTCGGGACCCACCTGGGGACTCATTTTGCAAGCGTCTTTGTTCATTTTTGTTCCTTTTAAGGGTGCGGTCCCTTTTCGCTCCACCCCTTCTCAGGGCCCTCTCTCCCAACCTCACCTCTCCACCTGCTCGCTGCTCTCTCAGTCACGTCTGATGATCAGACGCGTACCAGAGAGCAGCGAGCAAGCGTGTGTCTCTCTTGGTCTGATCCCTCACTTGCGACCTTCCGGCATGAGTGGCTCTACCGGGAAAGCTCGCAAGATCATTGGGACGCTCAAGCCCCACCACGACGACAACGTGGAGACACATTCGGTGGGGACTAATCACCCCCTGATAGTTATTTTGAAAATATATTCCCTGTACAGAATTGACCTCTCTACAGATTTATTATAAGTATAGATTAGTTCCATGTTGTGGCATGGACGTGGTGACGTGGACAATGTCAATACTAATTGTAAGTTTGCCGAAGTCGTGTGGATGATGATGATGAAATGTTTCCTCAATAAAAACAAAATCATAAAATAGTCACAAGATGGCTTTGAAAAATTCCTCCGCATCGCTGGCCACTGCTGGTGATGTATTCAAAAGGCTGTCAGTTAAGCGTTTTTATTTAAGTGTATATTATAGTAATAGTTAGTCATACTAAAAATTTTTGACTGTTATTTAAGACTTAATTTCGTTTTCAATTATTAAGTTTAAAGATGCAATCTTCAACATCTCCCCATCCATCCTACATCTCGCAAAATATCTGCACAATTTTGCTCGATCTCTCAGCTGAACCGGGACATCACAGAACTTCCTGTTTTACACCGCTGCAAATATTTCACATGTCTATGACACACATCAGCATCACACACGACACATCTCATTTCCTTTAATCCTAGGGTATACCCAACCACTGAATCATGTGTACCGAGTAAGTAGTTTGTAGGTACACACCTTGTTTATTATATCTATGGTACACACACTCCCACAAACTACTTATGAATGGAACAATGTTAAGGTACCCGTAGACGCGACGCTTCTATGCGACAACGATGCAACGAAACGTTTTCATATAGAAACAATGTATGACAGAATAAACGTACAACTTGAAAAGGTCTGTATCATGATTATGAACAGCTTTTACTATATTATCAAACATGAAATCGCGTAAAATGAGCTGTTTAGCCCCCCTAGCCAAGTTGATAATCTGCAATCGTTAACGCTAGTCGAAAACGAATCAAATGTATGGGAATGAAATCATCTCAACGTTAAGTCACGTGGTTAGAACAAACGAATAGAAAAGTTGTAGCCAAGATCACACGTTTAAATTAACCTGTTTAACATTTGTAGGAACGCTCGCCATAGACTAAAGAATCGGTCGTTTGTCTAAAGACATTGTAGAACGAGCGGCCGACTCAGGCGCGTCAACATGGCTACCAACTTATCGTTTTCTACAGTTGCTGACACCAAGGCGTTACCGATTGGAGAACAGAATTGGACACGAAATGGTTGTAACTTGGCTAGGGGGGCTGTAAATTTTGTTGACAATGCACACATTGTTATATGCATGGGCAGCCAATTTTTTAGATTTAAATAGTAAAGGTTGTTCATAATAAGTACAGTGGACCCTCAGTACAGTGAAGCTCTATGGAAGGCAACAATATCTAACAACGTTGTCGCATTATCGTGCCCCGCATGACTGTGGGGCCTTTATTTAAAGGTTACTCTCGCGGAGAAAGGTGGGCGTTGCTTAATTGTATGAATGTGTAGGTTTCGGAAGTCACGTCGTTCATATTTAGTCATAGCAGGGAGGAATTCTTTACGATACTCATAATAATGCATGGGTTACGAACACAAGAGAATTTTTCCACCGGTCTCTTAATAGAATCATTCTGATCCGAAAATTTGTAGACAGAACTGAACATATTTCAGCCTTTTTATAAAAATCTCGTGGAACTTAGGAATTAGAATTTGCTGAACAGCATAGGGCGAGTTTTTAATTCGTAGTTAAATACCGGTCAAAAGTTTTGGCCACGACGAAACTAAATTTAAAAAAAAATCGACCAATTTTCAGTTATAGCGGGCGGAAGGGAGGTGCATACCTGCAACCCACTAATTTTCGCGGAAATTAAAACTAGATAAGTATATTATTTTCATTTTCAAACTAGATAATCGTTTTTAACTCATAGTTAAATATTTGCCTATTGTTAAAAAATGCAAAGTAACGAAATGTAGGTGGCCCATATTTATTAACCAAACTTAAAAGAAAAAAAATCCTCTATAATACGCCGAATGAGCCTATTATCGCGCCGCATACCCCCTACCTAATCACAAGGTCCTACAAAATTAAAATAATTTACTAGAACTGACACAAAAATATTTAGTTGGCATAAGATCGTGTACAGTAGACTTTTCAGGGACGCAACCAATTAATGTAGAAGAAGTATGATCACTTGCCATTTTGGTACTTAAACTCACAAACTGAAACTGTTGAAACCCGTGACTAATACCTCCACAATGTGCCGGCGGCCCTACGTGCTAAATATTGAAACACGTCATTCAATTTTCAGTTAATACCCAAGAGCCATCAATCACAAGTTCCAGAGAAACTCATTAATAAATCAACCCTTCAGATAACCATGTCCGAAGCCTTTCTAGAGAACGGGGAAAATCATTAAAATGGGACCATTTCTCCGTATCCGAGTCCCAAAAATGTTGAAACGCATTAAAATTGCTGCGTGCGTTAGACATGCGTTCTGCGAAATGTTGCACAATCATGCACAATGCGCAGACGCACCACCGGAAGATTTCAGACGACGCTAGGATAGCGGGGATGCGCCGATGATTTTGATTTTTTGAGAAACTATCTGAAAATGTTAAAATCATTTTCTTAAAAAGTAGATAAATATTAAAATTTAAGTTACGCTGTAGGTGGGTCAACCTAGTAAAAAGAGAATATAATACTTAACACGTCTTTTTTTTTTAAGTTGTGATAATTTTTTGTTAAAACATTAAATCTCGTATCGTTTTACGTTCCCACATTCAATTAGGTCCATCCGTCCATCCCGCCACCTGAACGCGTCCCAAAGGGTCATGGCTATCCGGATAGCAATGCCTCCAGGGACACAGCGAGCCTCCCTGATGGATTACCGCCATAGGATCTAGGGGTGAGAGCTTTAGCGTGGCTCGTAGAGGCGTTGCGGCGGAGCAAAACTGCTGGCGCGGCAATTCGCAGCGCGACAGACGGAGCTCCAGCAAACATGGCGGTACGGAGAGTGCGACTGTCGCAACCCAGCGCTGGGCATATCACTATTGCACTCGCGATAAGTGCACTCTTTTTGGAGTGGTTGGAGAGGCGCCAAGACGTCCACACACGGTCTGACGCAAAGGTATGGTTGGGATAGAGGTATGTTGTACGGCGAGCGATGGGTGGCTCCTGATCCGATATGGACCAGGCCCAGCCTAGGTCGACGGCGCATGATGTCAGCATATAGACTGGGCCCGCTAGGAGAGTGCCTGCTAAGGTTGCGGAATTTGTTCGAAAGACCCCGGCCATGGAACGCAAATTTTGCCGCTTTGCGTCAATCAAAAATCAATAGAATCTGACACTCCTGAAATCATCAAATCACACTTTTCGCTCTGGGTTGAGTGGAAGGAGTCATTTGATGAATTTCCATTAAAAACAAAGGTACACTAACTCGCTCACTGATACGGAAGAAGAAAAAAAATACAGTAACTAACAATAAACAACAGGTCCAAGGGATTTTTGAATATAAGCGCTTCAAAAGCATTTTATAAAGGCTTAATAACGGTAATGGAAGGTCCGCACAGTCTTTTCTCAAATTCAGAAACAATAGGGCGGCAGCACCAAAAGTCACCTGACACACGGCTATTAAAAATTCCTGAAAAACTTCCCCGAAAAGGTTCTCCCACAGCCGCAGACACTGCCCACTGATGGGTTACCGCGAATCAACGCATGGCAATTATTCCAGGAAAATTGTAGTTATTATCTCTTCGGCAGTGTATAAATCTTAGGAAGTTTCGCCTTTAATTTGTGACCTCAGGAGACCGACGCAGCTGATAGTCATTTTCGGCTATTTTATTTGATCACTACTTATTTTTTTCGTTTGTTGGATTCTTTAATTTTGAGATCGTCCGATATCGCTTTAAGATCAACCACAAAAAAAAAGGTTATTTATAATGGATTTTAGTTATGCTCCTAATATTACAACTTTATGTAATAACGCATATATTTTTGAAAATAGAGTTAATTCTACCTCTATTAGCGTTATTTTCTAAACACACAATACATATATTATGATAGTAGATTGATACGAGTACAAACATCGTAAACTGTAACAAAGCTGAGCGCCAAGTTTCATAGGCACTTTTTCAACACAGTTGCAAGGAAAAGACAACTATTATTTACCACACATCAACAAAATATGAATAATAGGGTAGTTGACTAAAAAAATCTAATTAGTCCGTCAGATAGATTTCCAAAAAATATTAGACACGTATTTTTTCTTTTTTCACGTAAACAAAAAATGAAGACGATACAGAGCGTTGAAAACTCGTGTGACGTCACTCCTCGCTACAATTTTTACCGAGCCGTAACGTCACAAGCCCCCACTCTTGATCTTTGATGCTTTGTATCTTCGTCAGTTTTTATAGATTTGATAAAGGAAAAAATACGTATCCAATATTTTTCCATAATCTAACTGACGGACTAAACATAATCATATATTTTTTACTCAGGAAACATCCCTATTATGAGAAATGGCGCTCAAGTTTTTTTTTTTGCACGCGTTTAATGTGATGTAGCCATACAGCCACATATAGCCATACAGCCTACTTCAAAATTATAATTTTAGTGATAAAATGCAAATATTTTATTAAAAATATATTGTGAATTATAAATAATTTGATAATAAAAGGATTTTTCGTCTTAATTAGGGGCACATTTATTTATTGCAAAAATGTAAATAGATTTTCAGCGGCATAAAACCTCTTTGTTATTATTTTAAAAAATGCAGTTAGGTACTAATTAACTTTGTAGCTTTAATTCTGTTGTGTGCACTAGCGTGTAATATTATGCACGTGTGTTATAGTTCGGTTTATGGCCCTTATAACGATGTAATAAGGCTTACTTTACGAGTGTGTTGAAAATATAATTATGTTTCACAGCTTCATTCGAAGCGATTTATTGTTTACGTGTTGTAGCAGCGCCTCCATGTACCAGCCTTGCACGGATTTTTAGAGGTAAAAAAAAAAAAAACAAGTTTTTAAGGTAAGTTATTTTTATTTCACTGGCAACACTATTCGTTTACCCCTACTTTGCCCCCACTACACCATTTCTCTTTGACGGCTCGCAGCCATTTTAACATCATTCCGCGTTTCCGTGCTCAAACCTTCGCACGTCTCCGCTCCCACAAATAGATTCAGATCCAGGTCCAGCTCACTATGGGGAAGAAAAGGAAGAGAGAAAAAACTGAAGAAGAAATACGGCGTAAAATACAAAAATTGCAGAATAAATTACAGGCAACTAATCGCCGTATAATTTCTTCATCCGAAGAATCTTTACATAGTAAGTTACACAAATAAAATTATTATAAAAATATTATCAGTGATGCGAGGTTACCAAATTTGGGTTTCCTCTGTCATTATACAAAGTGATGCGTACTGCCATACTGGGGCTGATACTGTCACGTAATTATTATGATAATACTTACTTCCCCAAGTGATGCGAGTCTACCAAGATTGGGTTTTCTCTGTCACGTTAAAAACTGTTAAATATAACATTTTTTACCAAACGTATTCTACAAAGAAACGTTTTTTTCGCAGATTTATCACACCATCAATTAGATATGGTTGTGAACTGTGATATATCACAAAACGAGGAAGGCTACTCGTTTCAAGCTTCACCGCCACGTGGCTCGCCGCGCTCTTCGCCACGTGTTTCGCCACGTGCCTCGCCCGGTGCTGGTTCGCCGCGCCCTGCGTCACCACCGCCAGCTCCACCGCCGCTATGCATCGAGCTTCTGTCGCCTACACCTGGCACCTCAGCAGAAGCACAGCCAGAAGTGATGGAAGGCCAAGACTTAGATGAAGTCACCCTGCAGCTACTCGGCGATGCTCCAAAGACGGACATAACCATGGGTCCGTCTGTTCATAAGGACATTGCCAATCGTTGGCAAGATATCCTTACTAAGGGCTTGGATAAGGATGTAAAGGAAAAACTTTTAACAAGTTATTTCGTCCCTAACAATTGTGACCTACTGCTAGCGCCAGCTCTCAACCCGGAGGTAAGGGCAGCCCTGCAGGATACTCTTGTAAAAAGGGATTCCGCCCTCAGGTACAAGCAAAATCAGCTTGGTATAGCATTGTCAGCCTTAGCATCTGCTACTGACATGATTATTTCAAATGAAACGTCCAAACAAAAACTTTTAAAACCAATTAGTGACGCTTGTCGTATATTATGCGACAGTCATTTTTGGGAGACTAAAACAAGACGTAACTTTGTAATTTCTTCTATTAATATAAATTTAAAGGACGCTTTGCTTGAAACAAAAAGAGGCAGTTTCTTATTTGGGGAAAACGTGACAGATAGGGTTAAAGCCGCCAAGACAATACAGCAATCAGGAGATGCCTTGAAACACACCCTAAGACCTAAATATAACAAGCCCAAAGGTATCCCAAAAGGTCTAAATAAGGGCCATTTAAACTACAACCCTCAGCACCGCAAGACGGACAACAAGCCGAACAATACGAGGCGAGCTGCTCGTCCTACGTATCGGCAGCTGCCACCGGCGCCGCAAACCAGCGGCAGTTCGCGCCGTTACTCGCCCCCGACGAGGCCAGTGCATCGGAAGTAACCAATCAGGTACCAACCGCCGGCAGGCTCCAGTATTTTTTCAAAAAGTGGTCAATTGTCACTATTGACAAAACGATTTTATCCTGGATAAAAGGGTACCAAATACCTTTTAAATGTTCACCGTACCGTACAGATTCTCCTCATGTTCTTTCTAAGAATATTCAAGAAACCTATGATTTTGATAAGTCAATCAAAAACCTATTAGATAATAATGCAATATCTCATTGCCATTCTGTTAAAGGAGAATTTATATCTAGTGTGTTTTTAGTGCAAAAACCAAACGGCGACAAGAGATTCATATTGAACCTCAAATGTTTGAACAAATTCGTAGAGACCAAACATTTCAAGATGGAGGATTATCGTACAGCCTCAAAACTTATAACAAAAAACTGTTATATGGCATCAATTGATCTAAAAGACGCTTACTTCTTAGTTCCCGTACACAAATCTCACCGAAAATACCTTCGTTTTAAATACAATAACACCCTTTATGAATTTAACTGTCTGCCATTTGGTTTATGCACTGCTCCATATGTTTTCACCAAATTGCTAAAGCCTGTTATGGAATATTTAAGAACCCATGGCATGATATCAGTGGTCTATATTGATGACATTTTTTGCATCGGTAGAACTTATCGTGAATGTCAAAATAATGTCAACTTAACAACCACATTACTTAAAAACTTAGGTTTCTTAATAAACACTGAAAAAAGCTGCTTGGAACCGCAAACTCAATGCAAATTTTTAGGATTCGAATTCGACTCGAAAAACATGTTATTAAAATTACCTGGTACAAAAAAGACAAAAATAAAAGAATACATTTCTAGCTTCCTGAAAAAACGTAAATGTAAACTTCGTGAATTTGCTCGGTTCATAGGTTTATTAATTTCAGCTTGTCCTGCAATACAATATGCATGGCTTTACACTAAACTTTTTGAACAATATAAATATTCCTGTTTACTTACTAACTCAAGCTACGAACAGGTAGTTCGCTTGCCTAACAGCTTACATAGTGATATGTTGTGGTGGCTAGACCATATTGATCATGATTCATTTTCTTTAACTTGTGATCAATATGATTTAGAAATCTTTTCCGACGCGTCATGTACAGGTTGGGGAGCTTATTGTAGTACAGAGGAATGTTTTGGCTATTGGAAAGATAGTGAACGAGCCCTACATATTAACGAGTTGGAGTTAAAAGCAGCTTTTTTCGCACTCAAAAGTTTTGCACACGCCACGTATGATTTGAAAATACTATTACGAATTGATAATGTAACTGCCATATCTTGTATAAATCGCATGGGCAGCATACAGTTTAAACACTTGCATAATATCACTAAAGAAATATGGCAGTGGTGTGAAAAGCGTAGAATAACAATTTTTGCGTCTTACATAAACACCAAAGATAATTTTGAAGCAGATAAATTATCGCGCATGAAGTTTCAGGACACTGAATGGGAACTCAATGACGATGCATTCACCCAAATAAAAATTACTTTGGATGCCCTGAAATTGAACTTTTTGCGAGTAGGAGTAACACTAAGTGTCCCAGGTACATAACTTGGAAAAACGATCCTGACGCTTATGCAATCGATGCTTTTACTATTTCATGGAAAAATAAACTATTCTACGCATTTCCACCGTTTTCCCTTATCACAAAAACAATGCAAAAAATAATTAATGATAAAGCAAACGGCATTGTAGTTGTACCATATTGGCCAACACAACCTTGGTTCCCTGTTTTCAAAAAATTAATTTGTTCCAAACCAATATATTTTGAACCAAACATAAATTTGTTAACTTCTCCTTTCAGAACTCCTCACAATCTGCATCGCACCCTGAAATTGGTTGCCGCGAAGCTTTCAGGCAAACATTATTAAAAAGACATTTATCTAACAAATCCATTGAAATAATGTTATCATCATTATCTGATTCCACTTATAAACAGTATGATTTTTGTATAAAATCTTGGATAAATTATTGTAATAAACACGGTTATGATTATTCCTCAGTTTCAGTTCCTGTAGTCATTCATTTCCTTACCACCATATTTGAAAAAGGGGCAAAATATGGTACTATTAATTCATATAAATCCGCATTATCCTTGTTGCTAAGTAATGTGGCACACGATGATAGAATTAAGCGATTTATGAAAGGAGTTTACAGATTAAGGCCTAGTAATCCTAAATATAATTTGACATGGGATCCAACCACCGTTCTAAATTATTTAGCACAAAAATGGCCCAACACAGACCTTAATTTGGAAATTCTTTCCAAAAAGACTATAACTCTATTGGCTTTGGTGACTGCGCATCGCGTTCAGACATTTTCACTAATAAAGTTGAGTAACGTTCAAGTAAATTCTGATATTGACGTAATTATAACAATACCTGATTTGATTAAAACTTCCAAACCTAATTCTTCACAACCAGTTTTAAGATTACCTTTTTTCAATGCTCGTCCTCAGATCTGTCCCGCTAAATGCTTAGAGGTTTATATAAATAAGACACAACCACTTCGCAGAAATGATTATTTATTTGTAAGCCACAAAAAACCACACTCAAAAGTTTCATCACAAACACTTAGTCACTGGATAAAAGATACACTTCACAGTAGCGGTATAGATACGTCCATATTTAGTGCACATAGTACTCGTCATGCCGCCACATCCTCAGCCAATAGACTTGGAGTCAATATTGACCTGATAAGGAAAACTGCCGGATGGACTGCATCATCTTCTGTCTTCGCAAAGCATTATAATAGGCAGGTTGTAACTGATCCTCATCTATTTGCCAATACAGTACTTGCTGGTGGTCATAATCTGTAACAAAAACCAAAAATTAGATTAAGAACATAAGCCAATGTAAAATATAGTTAAGTAAATGATAAACAATTATAATAAAAAGCACTTGTGATTACTCACCTGTTTTGTTTAATTTCACATTTTTGTCTCTGAACATCTACAACACGTAAACAATAAATCGCTTCGAATGAAGCTGTGAAACATAATTAGAAATCAAACGAACTTACCAAGTGAAGTTCGATGATAATTATGTGAACAGCTTCATTCGAAGCGATTTATTCCCTCCCTAGAAAAGTTATCTACCCTACCCTAGATAAATAAAAATGTGAAATATTTTATTAGCTTTCAACAAAATGATGTTAAAATGGCTGCGAGCCGTCAAAGAGAAATGGTGTAGTGGGGGCAAAGTAGGGGTAAACGAATAGTGTTGCCAGTGAAATAAAAATAACTTACCTTAAAAACTTGTTATTTTTTTTTTTACCTCTAAAAATCCGTGCAAGGCTGGTACATGGAGGCGCTGCTACAACACGTAAACAATAAATCGCTTCGAATGAAGCTGTTCACATAATTATCATCGAACTTCACTTGGTAAGTTCGTTTGATTTCTAAATATACGGTGTTATGAAAGTCCTACATGCCCAAATAACTTGTTACCTAATACCTACCTACTTACTGGTCGGACAAGTACAATATGGTATGCTCTGCTTGAATGAAGACGCCGCATACGTGATTGAGGCTATGCTGTATCTGTAAGCCTCTCAGACGAAATAGTCTTTGTCGAAGACATTGTCTTCGAAATGCTAAATGCTTCTCGCTTGTCTAAGCTATTCTGAAAAAAAAAAAACGCTTCAGAACGAAATAAAGTGAAATACATAGTTTGTATTTCACTTTATCGCTGAGACATACAGCTTTTTTTGAACTTATATTAGTTCTGTAACTAACTAGTGTAATAACTTTATTCTAACTGAGAAAAAAAAGGGATTGGGTTTGCTTTAAAATTTAAAGGCATCGCTTAACGTGAGTCAATCAATATGCAGATCGGAATAAGAAGAAAAAAAAAAAAATAGAATAATTATAAAGATTTCTAACCTACACAAAAAAACGGTAAAAATTAGTTTTGCCCAGTTTGCCTAGAGACCTAGTCTATTAAACGGATTGTTACCGTCTGCTTCGACAACATGCGTAACTGCCCGAAAGTCTACTGTAATTTCTGGGAATTAATTACTATTATTCAAAGATATAAAGCAGTGCCACAGATAATGCAGTGCTAACAACCACAAGAAAAGGTAGTCACGGCTTTTAGTGCTCTATAATAATATTGTTTATTTAATAATAATATTGTTTATTTATAAAAGAGGGGCACATAAGTATACAATAAAATATCTTACATTTTTTAAAGAACACGGTTACTTATTTGCCTGAACTAGGTTGAACCTGTGTTTCAGGCTATATAGTGATTAAACTAAGTGAAATAATAAATTAACAACGAATCAATAACCATATAAAAAAACTTAAATTAAAAAACACATCATGTTTTATTTACATATACAAAAAAGATCTTCTGTCTCTTCGTAAGAGATGCTTTGTAAATGTTGCACAATTGTCTTTTTACAGCTATAATAATTTAACTTGTCTATGGTCGTTAGTTAATCTCTGTTTAACCGTGGAACATCGGTCAAAGTAGACTATGGCGACGGTCGTTAACGTTACTCGTTGATAAGAACAGGATTCCCCGGAAAATTGGCGATTGTCTGCGAATCAATTACAGCGATGGAACAGCAGTGAACACAATGAGGCTGATCGACCGGAAAAATATCGGAAAGTACGCGCACTTTACTACGATAATATGAACTTTAGATAGCGGTTTGGGCAATGGTTATTCGGCACAAACAAAAAAGTCATTACTCTTTATAATATTAGTAGACTATTACTGTTATGCGCATAGGTAGCTCTTTTGGTAAACTTATAACTTACGTTATTGACAGTATAATGTCTATGAATTTTCCTACGTGTTAATGTACCTATTGGCAGTGTATGTGAACACTACAAGAGCACCACGACCGCTCTGGCAACAGTGTACCGACAGAAGAAGAAGTAGAACATGTAGAATTGCGTTGCATATCGTGGAGAGCTTCTTTGGTTTTTTTTAAGCGCGCCCCGTACTAGGAATTTCTGTTTTGTGTGGTGCGTTTACAAACATACAATGTCACATATACAAACAGCCAGACACCGAACAACTATCTGTAGGCCATACAAATATTTGATCCGTGCGGGAATCGAACCCATGACACGTAGCGCAGCAGCCAATCGCTCAACCACTGCGCCAACCGTGTCGTCGTTTGAAAAATGTTTTCAAAATATCTATTGTACCGCTGCCGGCACAGACTTTCTGAAAATGAATCTGTACTAATAAAGTTGAAGAGTTTATTTGTTTGTTTGAATGCGCTAATCTCTGGAACTACCGGTCGGATTTGGAAATATTTTGTTTGATAGCTACATTCATGTGAAAGGTGGGAACGGAAAAAAAACGGGAAAAAGCTAGTAATATATATTTCTTAAGAATAGAATACATTTATCCTTGGCCAAGGCGTTCAAATACTAAGATAAAATAAAATAAAGTAAAGGAGTTATGATTGAGTTACAAAAGTTATTTTATTTTTCATGTAGTATCAATCAGGAAGATAATGTGAGGACAATTATTATAGCAGGACATTTTCCTTCCACTTACCGTATATGATAAATAATGTATTAGATAAATGTAGTTATTAAATGATACATTGTGAACATTACGCAGCGCGCAAGGTGAGCGGGCATGCGCCGGCGCCGGCAGACACGCGACTGTCGCGCGACGACCTTACCCTTGTGAAGGCCGCGCGTCGTATATCGTAATTGGAAGGGAATTCCTGAAAAAAGATGAACTTTTTAAAAAAGCTTTAGGTTCCTTTTTTGAATGCAATTTTTTCGTAACTCTTAACTTGCAACATATTTAAAAAAAAAAGTTTAAAATTATTCTGTCTTTTTTTCAAATTTTAGTTTTAGGCTTTTCCTGAACGGAATTACAAAAGTTGGTAATTTCCGGATCCGTAAAACTCCGGGTAACACTACGCGCTGCGAAGTCACCTGTAAGTGTTGACGTGCAGGTACAATAAAATTGATATCCATGGCCCGAAGCAAGAGGGCATGGGAAGCGAAGGAGGGGGAGAGCCGCGTGAGGTATAGACGCCTCGGGCATCGGAAGTCGCAGGGCGATTCCCGGCCACCTACTGCGCAGTCCTGCGGATGGCGAGCTATGGGTGGCTCGCCGTCCGATAGCAACCAGGACCGTGTCGACGGCGCGTCGTGTTCCACGCGCGCCTCAAAGATCTGTCAGTAAAGAAGACGGGGCCCCATAGGGTTAGTGCCTGCTAGGGTTGCGGAATTTGTTCGAAAGAGTTACCGCGGCCTTGGAACGCAAAGGGCATTAGGAGGAACACGGGTGGGTTTTAGTCAGTAAGAGTCAGACACTCAGGAGTGTTTGATGATTTATCAACTTTAAAAAGGAAAAGGTACAATTATTCGATGGTAATACCGTTGGAAAACTAATTAACGCATGATTTACATCATGTTACAAAACAATGTATTACCTGCCTGCAAGCGTGCCCGCGTTCTTGGGAATCCCTCTCATTTTATATTTCATAAGTATACGTATTGTCTATTTACCGCTATGTTTGTGATGACTTTTTTATACTTAGGTGTACCAAACTTACTAACACAATCATGGCGCTCTTTTATTGATAGGCACGCGTTTGACCACATACGCCGACACTGATTGACGCCGTTCTATACTAATATTATAAAGCTGAAGAGTTTGTTTGTTTGTTTGAACGCGCTAATCTCAGGAACTACTGGTTCGAATTGAAAAATTCGTTTTGGGTTGAATAGACCATGTATCGAGGAAGGCTTTAGGCTATATATCATCACGCTTAAGCCAATAGGAGCGGAGCAGAGATAAAGAATGTTTTAAAATCGGGGATTCCACGGGGACGAAGTCGCGGGCAGCAGCTAGTGTTTTATGTGTATGGCTGGGATTTTCCTTTCTTTCTTTCTTCTTCTTACTTTCTCATCGACGGATAATTGCCGTATGCTTTGTAATTCCAACAAATATTTTCCGAAACGTGTGAGCGTGTCGAAATTCC
Organism: Hecatera dysodea; assembly: GCA_905332915.2. Taxonomy (NCBI): domain Eukaryota; kingdom Metazoa; phylum Arthropoda; class Insecta; order Lepidoptera; family Noctuidae; genus Hecatera; species Hecatera dysodea. The sequence goes on along the minus strand of HG995300.1, from coordinate 20,387,931 downwards.
TGAGCTTTGACTCAACTTTTCATCATTGCCGATAAGCTTCATCAAGCTGTTAGTCGAAGTTTCAGCAAGTTTGCCTAGGAGTAACTTGCTCACTCGTGAGCGTGACTTAAAGTTTGTAGCTATCAGGAAACAGACTCCGGCAGGGAATTCCAAGCGTTGTACGCACTTACGCAGTGCGCACACTGAAAGTATCCCCAAAACGTTTGCTGCGCATGGATTCAGGGACATCCAACACGTACCAATATCTATCGAATTCCACCGAGTAACTGAATCATGTATGTCCAATCAGTACCTAATATGATTAACAATACACAATACGTTATGTTATCGAAACTTGGAAAGTCCATATTACGCCATGACCCGACGTCATTTTTATTGGACCGTCACATATTCAAGCTAAATTTAAAATGAGTAGTTACATGAAAGAACTACTGATATATGTACCTAGAGGTACATTGCCAATTGTATTATTTCGATTTTGTAGTTTCAGTCGATAACAATCGATGTGTAATACCTCGGTAATGTAGTCAGAAGCGCTGGTACCGGTGATAAACCGTTTACCGCTTTTCCAAGGTGTAGGCAGATGACGGCCTGTGACGTCAGCGGCTGACGACTGGCTGAACCAGTGCGACAGTGAGTCAGTTATGGACTATGGTGAATGAGTAGATTGCGTTGCGCAGGTCGCGGATATCGCAGGGAAAGCGCACAGTGCGGGCTAGCAGCGATGCGATAAAAATACATAATATTTGCTTAAATATTACGGTCTACCTATCTATATCTGTGGCCACTACGTTGTATACCTACATATTTTAGAGTGGTGAACTGCTATGTGCTGTATGTCTAAGTTGATAGTAAGTACAACAATCATCAATTGTAAACTGAACAGAACTATAATCTAGGTTAGGTAGGTACATCAGAAAAAGAAAGGAAAGAAAAGAACGAAATAAAGAAATGAAACTCGATGTTTGGAAAGGATCCATATTTCTCAATAGACTTGATCGTGGGAAAAATGGATAAGAAGCGAATGAATTACTTCTTCATCATTTTTCCCGCACTCATTTTCCGCTTTCCTCGTAAGATGAGCTAATCTGTGGCCGCGCGCGCCCCACACCGCAGACACAGACCCTCTGACGCCAGCAGGTTCCCCCTACGCGCACGTGTCGTGCCCAGCTACCTGCAACTATGCGGAACGGAATAGTCCAGTAGGTTACTATTACTGGAGTATATTGCAGTTACTCATCAATACGCAATGTTATTGTCTATACTAATATTATGAAGAGGAAAGATGTGATTGTTTTATTGTTTGTTTGCATTGTATAGGTTCCGAAAGTAATTGACCGATTTGAAAAATGATTTCACTGTTGGGAAGCTACACTATCTCCGGTGAACATACATATGCTATATTATATCCCCCTACTCCCACGGGAACGGGACCTACGCGGGTGAAACCGCGGGGCGATGCTAGTTTGTAATATAACCTAATTTAATTCAGTTACTTTGTGCCTAAATCACTATACAAAAGTTTTTTATTTTTCACTTTTTAGTGGTACCTAAACGTACCCATCACAGCGTACACGGTATAAATTGGTGTAAACAATAAATAGACATGCGATTTCAGCTATCCCAAAAGATTTGCTATCGTTTATTGAAAAGTTTCGTTTCCTATATCTGTTCTTCATCAGATCTTAACCAAACTAGAAAGGGACCATCTTGAAATACTAAGATGCTATTCCAAACCATAATATACAATTTTATTTTTTCATTTTACATCGACAAGAGTGAATGAGAACATCATCAATGTAGTCTAAGCCACGCGCTATTAGGGATAACTCAAATACGTCGTCAGACTGGGACACCCAGTACAAAGTCATGAAGGTAACATACACAAAAAAAAAAAAACAAAAAAAATACTGTCGACTTGGGAACCTACTCCTTTTTTAGAAGCCGGTTAAAAATCAAACACCGTTTTATGAACACCGACTTCCGAAATTAAAGATTTTTTTTTTGTTTAGAAGTTGGTTTAATTGTTTTGTAAAAAATTTTTAAACAGAGGAGGTACCTTGTGTAATCTTTTTATTATCATATTTCTGAGACGGTTCAGAAAATGCAGGGTAGGTATTTATTGACTGTACGTACATTTTGTCTAAGTGACATGTGTTTTTTTTCAACATCCACGCGAACGAAGTCGCGGTCACAGATAGTTGTTAAAGACAAATAAAACGAAGTCGTTTTTGAAGCAACTAAAAAGTAAGCATATCTACAGCATAGCTTGCACATGCAGCGCACCTTTTGTGTTATCTGTGGCGCGTGCTAGCGGGAAAGTGTAGTGCCGTGCGCGCGCAGGCTGGCGGCGCGCAGGGGTTACCGCCGCGCACGCGTCGTCGGTGGAAAACCCTCCGGTTTTCCCGACGCGTTGACCTGCCGCCGCCGAGAGCTGACGCGTGTTTTTTGTAAACATTGCGAGCTGGCTAGACTTTATGGTGTAATCTGGGGGCACGGTAGTGCCCCCGCCAAGACGAGCCATGCGAAGCGCAAGGGCACTACCTACCTTTTCTCGAAAAGCTTCGTCGTTTTTTTTGAACTCATAACTTTGCTTTGGATGATGCTAAATAGTTAAAATTTTCAGGATAGAATTTTCACATTAAACATACAAAGTTTGAATGTCGTAGCTATTATACTTTAGATTTTATTAATGCCTCAAAACCTTCGATTTCGTCACTGACTCACTGATCATCGAAATTGTTAGGTACTTCCTGAAGTCCTAGAAAGCTGAAATTTGGTATGTAAGCTAATATTACAAAGACAACACAAAAATTAAAGAACATAATCTAATCTATCCCCCGGGAATAGGAGGTGGAAGCACAGATTAGGTAATAATAGTTGGTACGAGAATATATACGAATATATAATAATATAATACGGTGGAAGTTTGTATGAGACTTGCACTATAGTTTGTACTACATAAGTGAAAATTAACTAAAATACTTCTTCAAGAAATACACCCAAAAAAAGGAAAGGAAAAAATAAACAAAAAAAATCCATTAACCAACTTACAAAAATAAATGAAATCCCACCAAAAACATTTTCATGTAAAAATGACAAGTTATCAGATCTCGTATAAAGCCAAGCTCTAAAGACTGCACGCTCTTAACCTACAAGCTAAGTTTAGTCAAAACGTGTGGCTTGGCCGTTCTGCTACCATCACGAAGATTTCATAGGCATTCGTTCATTGGGTGTGAAATAAAACTGCCAAGCCTTGACTAAACTTAGCTTGTAGGTTTAGAGCGTGCAGTCTTTAGGCTTGGCTTTTTACGAGATCTGATAAGTTTTTCACAGGGTAAGCGTAAGAGTTAAAAAATCTTTATAACTCTAAAAATCCACAGAAACCACGCCAAACCACCACCACTCCACTTCCGAAGAAAATCCACTACAAAGTAAACAATAACATTTTCACCTCACAACTTCGGAAAGATTATGTTTATTATTAGAATTAAATCTGAGTGCAAAAGTGCATTTTATCCGCTCATGTGGAAAGAGTTTTAAAATTCGAAAACGTCTTTATTACTGCTAGTCCACTGAAAATGCATTAAAATACTTTAATAGTATTTAAATTTTAAAAAAGGTTAGCGCACTCACATGATTACATGTGAGTGCGCCAACCTTTTTTTAGAATAATTGCATTGGCCAGCACGCACGATGCTTGCATGAAAATAAAATCCCTCTTTATTCAATTCACTTTCCACTATTTTGGTTTTCTTTTGCGATAAAATTGTAAGAAATCATAAAATATAACACACATTTGACGCTAGAGTTAGTGCGAGCGACATAATGCTGAATTGAGTTTTCTTCCAGATAAATCGTGCGAAAAGTTTGTTCAATGCATACGGACATTCTAAAAGGGAATTCTCTTCTTTTCAATATAATATCTTCGTTAAAAGTAGGTACCTACTTGCATGTGAAATGATGTACCTACTTACTGTCTTAGTATCTGGGACAACTGGAGTTTACTGTAGCATCGATTACTCGATGACACGCCAGTATAACTTACAGATACAAATAACTTACAGATACAAACGCTTAGCTTCACTTTGTTAGCCGACTTCCAAAAAAGGAGGAGGTCATCAATTCGTTTGTTTTTGCTAAACGTTGGCTCCGAGAGCTAGTAAGTAACTGTACGACATCGTGATCAATTAGTTCATTTGTTAATTGATGAGCATTGCCTCAGACCGAACGCTAAGCCGTTGGTATTTGCTCTCATTTGTAGATCTTTGGAAGCCAGAAAATCTGACACCAGCTTGCCAAGGGGGTATTGTATGTGAAATACTGGTATTCGGGTGCACCCGGTGGTAGGTAGTGAAGCCAGTAGATACACTTGGAGAAACGCGAATTGATGGATGGGTATTTAAGTTCTTAATTAAAGTATCTGGAAACCAAAGAATATATCATTGGGGTATTGGGAAATCTTCGTTTCGTCACATAGATACGTGGCCATCTCGTCGAGTTCATCTGCAGAAAAAATGTTCTGACGATGTGACTAAGTTTGCGGGTCAAATGTAGTCAGAGATCATGAAGGTATAGTTTTGTAATTATGAAAAAGAAAGCCTTCGAATTTCGAATTGTAGGTCGCGGGTTCAAACCCAGCCAGACGCATTACTTTGTGTAATTAATTTCATCACCACTGCTCTCAAAACGATGAAGGAAAACATCGTGAGGAAACCGGCATGTCTTAGAACCGAAAATTCGAAGACATGTGACATTCACCAACCCGCACTGGGCCCGCTTGGTGGATTACGGCCCATTCCCTCTCCTAGAGAGGAGGCCTGTGTCCCAGCAGTGGGAACGTTAAAAGGATGATTATACTACACGTATTAAGACAGTTGCAAGTTTATCAGAAAAGATAAAAACTGCAACGTAGGAAAGTCTTTGTTCAGGAGTGGGGCGGGATGGCCAGACCCATTTGAAAAAAACTATTTAAGAAATGAAGGTTAAACGAATAGGTACATAAGATAAATAATACAAAAAATAATTCACATTTGACATTTTAAGTGATTCTTGCGTAGCTTCGAAGATCCATTTAATCATATCGAAATAAGTTAAGACTTTTTTACAATAACAGTAGCTGCAGAATCACTAGAAAAAAATATTTTTCACTTTTAACTGCCGTGGCTGTATTTTGTAGGACATTTAAAAGCTGACTAGGTATATTTTTCTTCCACTTATTTCCAGAAAGTCCAGTCCAAAAAATAGACGTAGGTACATAACTGACAAGAAGAGCCACGTGTTTCGGCTTCAAATCTGTGCCACAACAAACGTTACAGCAACCAGGACAGCAATCATTATCATAAAACAGACATGAAGAGTCAAGAGATGCGGTCGTCGTGCTAATAGTCTGATACCTACCACAATCAACAGCTTTAAATTAATTTCTAACCACAAAACCGCTAGCTCACGTGATTTTGTACGGTTTTTTCATCATGTAAGTTATAATTAAATCAATAAATATAAAACCGTCCGATAAACTGAAAAACGTGTCTTTATGTTTTTTAGCGGCAATAGAAAAACAGACTCTGGGAAAATTTTAACTTTCTACCTACCACGCGCCATGATATACAAACCGCTCACAGACAGCGGAAGTTTACTAATAAGATCTCGTTGGCACCTTTTGAGTACGGAACCCTAAAACCTAGTTAGTTGACCGATGATTCCGTGCTGCTTTTTACTCTATCTAATTATACTCGTATCTCGATTGTATTGGGGAATACCGCTTTAATGTAATCGGTCACGGGTGTACGGCACCGATCTGCGGGTATCTGTCGCTGCTAAGCAGAGTTTATTTTTTTATTGTTAAATGGATTTGCTCTTGACTCTAGTCTAGGTCACAAGTGACAGAGACAAAGTTTACGATGGAATGAGCTTACCCAGAAGAAGCCTGTTCACTCTAACTTTGAAGAGATTAGGGTTGAATGCGTTCGAAAACACAGACGCAGGCAGAGAGTTCCACACTTTTGCTGTGCGCATTATAAAAGATGATTGAAAACGCTTGGTGCGAATTGGTGGAATAGCTACAAGGTAGGGATAGTAACCTACAGTGCGTCTAGATGTCCTATGGAAGAAGAAGGGGGTCGGTGGAATGAGGACGTGGAGTTCACGGGCTCACTCGCCGAAGTACAATCTGTATGTAGTAGACTGACAAGCAGGTGAAATTACGGCGATGAGCCAGGCTGTGAAGTGCAGCATCGCAAAATGTGTTGGTAAGCGCATAACTCAACAACGCTTGGACCAATTTGGCCAATTCTTTTTTTTTAATGTTTGTTGAAGTTCAAGGATGGTTTTTACATAAAACCCTCCTTCTTTTATATAAAATGTACCATGAAGGTACATTTTATATTTAATTTAATAAAGTTTTAATGAAGTAAATAATCTTACGGTACCTACTCTTCAAAATGAAAAAGGGTTTTTCTTCACACTTTCAAAAATGAACGTTACGAACAGGAACTCGGCAAGGTTCTTCCCATCTATCAAACACATGTCGTATATTTTATGCTTGATAGATGTGTTTATCGATCCTCTGCCAACTCGGCTGCTTTAATCCCAGCCTCTTCGCGTTCTGGAGCCGGATCTCTGGAGGAGTCTGACGTCAATGCACCATCTGCCCGCACCAACTACGTTTTCCTTCATAAAAAATATTATTTAATACTAATGATATAACGGCGGCCATCTTTGCTCGCAGCTGGGATTAGTGTCCCATCTCACTACTATTATAGATGCGAAAGTTTGGATGGATGTATGTTTGTTACTCAATCACGTCACGACGGCTCTTGATGAAAATAAGCACCGAGGTAGATTATAGTCTGCAATAATAAGTACTTTTATTCCGGGAGTATGTTTCCTTGGGATAATTTGCGCCATTAATACGCGCGAATCAGAAACCAGTTGAAGGTACAAGAAATTACTTTATAACCTAACCTAACATTCAGTTTTAAATGAGTTTACACAAACTGTCAACATTTGAAAACCCACTCTTGACATCTAGTCTGAGTTTCCAGAGTGTACAGGACAACCCTTTGACTAGAGGAAGACAAAATGTCTCATTTTTTTTTTGGGAAAAATTAATAATCGTCGCTGTGAGCAGAGATTCAGAAACCAACGGAATAAAATTTAACCTAATAGCCCTCATTGACCAGCAGCTGCAATTAGGCAAGGTTTTAAGCAGCATCACGCGGCTATTAGTTGTCTGGCATTAGCTGAACTGGACTTATTTGGCGCTGACGTATTGCCGAAAATGTTATTGTTTTAAAATGAGGTTCCTTATATTTGTACCAACATTGTGTTGGCCAAATGTCTTTCTTTTTTTAGCCATTACAAATACCTAGGTACTCGTCCCAATGACGGGTGGTACGTTGTCAACCATCCGCAACAGAAGAAGACGCCCCGAGCGTCGGGAAACGCAGGGCGATTCCCGGCCACCGTAGGCGCGGGCCTGCGGATGGCGAGCTATGTGTGGCTCGCCGTCTGATAGCAACCAGGCCCGAGTCGACGGCGCGTCGTGTTCCACGCGCGCCTCAAAGAGCCGTCAGCAACGAAGACGGGGCCCCATAGGGTCAGTGCCTGCTAGGGTTGCGGAATTTGTTCGAAAGAGTCACCGCGGCCCTGGAACGCAAAGGGCACAAGAAGGATCACGGGTGGGTTTAGTCAGTAAGAATCTGACACTCCCTTCCACTCTGCCCAGAGCGGGAGAAGTCATTTGATGATTTCCCATACAAAAAAAAGGTTGTCAACCATCGGTGCAAAGGGTCCTGGACCCGGATCTAGCCATATTAATCTGCCGACACGTGAGTTAAACACTGTTCACGTGACGGAAGATTCTTGGGGATACGATGTGAAGCCTCCATTTGTTTATATATTTACTTTACCATGTTACAGTTAAAGTTAGAAAGCCGTATAGAGTCACTTTGGCTGTGAGTATGCGTAGCGATGAAGAATAAAGCGGATGTAAGACTGGGTCGGGCGGTTTGCTGCAAAAAGATACAATGAAGAGGTGTCCTGTGAAGATATTAACGAGCTCTTTAGGATGACGCAGTAATGAAATGGTTTCTCTGGTTGTTGGGGAAGAAAAATATATTGAAATAAATCTAAAATCATATTTCTGAAAAAATGTATTGTCAATTAGACTACCGTAGTTGTCATAATTATATTGATGTAGCTTGTGGAACTGCCGGCTAAATATTAGTGGGAATCTGTTGAAGTTTAAGTTTGCCAGCTTTCCGTATACTACTAGTAACATAAACGAAGCTACGAGCACGTAATGTCATGTTTTTGATCATAAATTATCTCGACAACGTCTGGTGAGTGCTAACTGATAATAACCGCGACCCGTCTAACTTAACGAAAGATGTGCGAGGTGACATGAGTCTCCCACCATTCACGTCAGGGTTGTCTCCCCATATGGAGCGCCTGGTGACTTCCGTAAGCCGCTTATTGGAGGCAACCATGTCTTCTTCTCTCTTTATCCCCTTTCTGGGGCATTCAGGTAAAATGGTCGACTTTCAAGAAATGCTGAACAGTAAAAGTTGCTTTGCCCCGCACAACGGTAAAATATGACGTTGCAATTTGATTGTTTGTAAATGTTAATTCATTTCATACTGGTACGACGTCGCTGATTTTATTTCCGAAACGATCGATGACGTTTTAATAGCACCGTTATGCTTAAACTTTAGTCAGAATAGAATAGAATAGGAAAAAAAAAACTTAGAAAAACTGTATAGCCCGACTTCTTGGCTTTCAATAAGTGGCGAGGGATACAATACCCACAGAACACATAAAAACAGTTCCGTGTCAGTAAAAAATGAAGTTAATTGACATACCATTCATTTTGCAGTTTCAAAACATAATTTCCATAAACATACGTTTACGAATTACCGTTCTAATTACGTTTAAATGGCGTCAAAGTCCACGGGGAGTATTTATAGCTAGTTTTTTTTATAGTTGGACTCTCGACTTGGAAGTATTTGGTTTGAACGAGACCGTTGCTCCGGATTTATAATAGCAAACACGATAAGGGTCACCTGTAGAGTAGGTCGGTACCAGTTTTGTTTTCTTTAAATAATTAATATAATCAGCCTTTTAACGTTCCCACTGCTGGGACACAGGCCTCCTCTCTAGGAGAGGGAATGGGCCGTAATCCACCACGCGGGCCCAGTGCGGGTTGGTGAATGTCACATGTCTTCGAATTTTTGGTTCTAGGACATGCCGGTTTCCTCACGATGTTTTCCTTCACCGTTTTGAGAGCAGTGTTGATGAAAGAAATTACACAAAGTAATGCGCCTGGCTGGGTTTGAACCCGCGACTTACAATTTGTAAGTCGGGGCCGCTACCCCTCGGCCACCACTGCTCTCAATAACAAAAATAATTAATAATGGGTACATAAGCACGACGTACTCAGAAAGCGCGCCTACTCGAGCTTAGTAGAACTTTGGGTTTTTCCGAATGAACTTTCCAATAGCCTTGGCTTTCGCTGTTTCTTTGGAAACTTACTAAGGAAGTGTAGGAAGGTAAAAGCTATCTCAGAATAACCTGAGTACTGGAAATCTTAAGGATTTCACTAGGAAGGAAGAGCTTAAAAAAAAGAAAAATCCAGATGAAATTGTTTAGATTTTCCTTCCTGCTAACAAAACCCGATACAAATTCCGAAGAGGCTGTCATTAGTAATGAGAAAAATCCTTCTAAGTCCTTTAGTGCCCACAATAAAAAAATCGTCTAAAATTTTAATTAGCATAATCAGTATTTTATTGTTCCCACTGCTGGGACACAGGCCTACTCTCTAGGAGAGGGAATGGGCCGTAATCCACCACGCGGGCCCAGTGCGGGTTGGTGAATGTCACGTCTTTTAGTTTTAGGACATGCCGGTTTCCTCACGATGTTTTCCTTCACCGTTTTGAGAGCAGTGGTGATGAAATTAAATTACACAAAGTAATGCGCCTGGCTGGGTTTGAACCCGCGATCTACAATTCGTAAGTCGGGGCCAGTACCACTGGGCCACCACTGCTCTCAATTTTAATTAATTAATATTAATCATCAAGTTAATTCTTAAGCCTGGACACGATAACAAAAGCAGTAGGTCACCAGGGTACCGTTAATTGAAGATCACGTGATCGTTATGTCGACAAACAACCAATAGCCAGCGATTATTCACGGACAAGAAACAGCAGCTGCCATTGGTCATCTATATGCCGTTCATCGAAGATCACACGTTGGTTACGACGTCATACATTAGCTCGCAAAAAATAGCGATGTAGCACCTGACACCTGACCGCAAGATCTTCTAATTCTGCCACTCTTTCTCGCTCGGTTAATGAACTATTCCGGATGTAGCGAGTGAAACCGGACGCGACCGATAACTAGCAGTTAGATTATAATTGCTGGCGAATATTTTGATATAACTCTTGGCATATGTCTATTCTATATAGTCTATATATATCGTATGTCTATTTATTGTTTAGGTACACCAGTTTATGACATAACATCACGCCGATACGCTTATATGAGCCATGTTTTTGGGCATAACTGGAAATATTCTCTTTGCGTTAAGTATATTTATATATTTTTTTTAATTATAAATATATTGGATTTGCCTCGGAATTTGTATTGGATGCCGAACTTCAAAGATAAACTAGTGACCTCCTCAACTTAAAATCAATAAAATCTAGTAATGTATAGAGGAGATAGGTTTATGTATATCCCAAACCAAAGTAGATATTTAACTAGGAGCTGGTTTGGAATTGATCTAAGGAGTTACTTTGTGTGCCTCCACAGATCAAGTAATAGCATGTAAGAAGATGGTAGGTACAGTATATTCTCTTAATTTTTATCAGTTTTCATTAATTATGAACGGACGTAACGAAACGGGCTCATTTTGTAATTTTACACCTAAGTATTTGATTATGTATAAGTAAATATATTTATTCACATAAAATGTGGCAAACGACATGTTACAAGTTTCTTTAGTGCAGGACACATTCCGCCACTCTACAATATCTTTCGCACATCTTCGAGTTTCTACCTATATGCTGTTTATGTGTCAGGTAATTTGGCAGACAAATAATGAGATTGTATTTAAATTAGATTCTTTATAATCACCATTACGTAAATTTATCAAGGCTTCTATTAAGTTACATGGAAAGGCAAACTTATATAAGAGCACAGTATTACAATATTAAAGAGGCAGCCATTGCCATCTAGTTTAGACGTCAAGAACTTAGAAAAGGTTGTTTTCATGTGTTATTGATAGATGGCGCTTTGGCACGTCGACTTGTAGCAGCTTTTTCCCACGACGGAACGGAGACAGTGTATGCGTTTGGCTTTGGGGTGAGAGAGTGTTTGTTTGTTTGTTTGTGCAAACCAATGTCCCCATTTATCTCCAGTACTACTAGTCCGATTTTCATGCGGTTTTCAGTGATGGGTTCGGATTTGATTGGTGCATGTTCTTAGATAGGTGTTACGGTGACGACTCAACAGGGGGCGCTGCAGTCAGGATTATTTGGGTAAACCAATGTTGCCATTTATCTTCAAAACTGCTATTCCAATTTTGATGCAGTTTTCAGTGGTGGGTTAAGGTTTGATTGGTGCATGTTCTTAGATATGTGTTGCGGTGACAACTCACAAGGGGGCGCTGCAGTAAACATGTTTTTGCAAAAAAACAAAACTACTCCGATTTTGATGTAGTTTTCAGTGACGGGTTGGGGTTTGATTGGTGCATGTTCTTAGATAGGTGTTGCGGTGACAACTCACCAGGGGGCGCTGCAGTAAACATATGCTTATGCAAAAAAACAAAACTTCACCTATTTTGATGTAGTTTTCAGTGATGTGTTCGGGTTTTATTGGTGCATGTTCTTGGATAGGTGTTACGGTGACAACTCACCAGGGGGTGCTGCTGGTTCATAATAAAATTCTCTCTAAAAAGTTTGAAATAAAAGGCAAAATTGAAAATTTTTCTTTTTCAATTAAGTATGTTTTTACCGTCGTGAGTTTTTTCAAAATTTTCAATTTTGCGTTTTAATATTTTTGACACGGATTTGATTTAAACAGTTGAATTAAGTTATAGTCACTTATATAATCATTTATTGGCACATTATACAAAAATAATATAATTAAACACTCGTAGAACAACGAACGGCGATCATTCTAATATCTGTTAGAGCACCCTATAAAAATACATAAGTAGTTTTATGTATTGTATTCATATTTTATTTAATTAAATAAACACAAAAAAAACGAATTGGACTGATTTAACGGAAGAGATCTATTAAAAGTTTTTGAGATAATATTTATATGCACGCCATCTAGTGGCAAGTAGCAATACTAGTTCTATCAACACGATTTCGCTGTCCAATTAGTTGTGTTTGTAAGTGAACACCTCGTAATCTCTGACAGTAAAGTTATACTCCGTGGCGAGCGACGCGGGCGCCATCTGGTCGCCGTACGAGTGCAGGTTGCTGTAACTCTCACTGTTTGTGTTACAGTTGCTTGAAATCAGAAGATCTGCGCCCGCACCAAATATTGGACCGCAACTGTTTACAAAATATAGTCAACTTTAGTAAATACGCATAAAGTCTGTAAGTTTCAATAAAGCTAACAAGTCCTTCCTTTGTGTGATAGTATGAGAGGACTGATTTAAAGCTATGCGGTTGGCCCTTGTCGGTATTACGAACTATTATTTCGTTGGTGAAACGAGACCAAGTCCAACGAGTGAATACCGTTAGATTGCGAAGAGGAAAGCGAGAAGTGTGACGCCGCCCAGCAAGGTGTGATGATCTTTAAAATGTAGCTGGAACAGACTGGATACGGTAGACGGAAAGGTTTTATGGTGCAACTTAGTTGTCAGACATAGTAATTAGTGAAGAGTATACTTACTCTGGATGATAGCACAGCGCGAAGGCCTTCTTGAGCAGCGTGTACCGCGCAGGCGGGTCGCCGAGCGCGAACAGGAAGGCGCGCTCGGCGGGCAGGTAGCCGCCCGCGCCGCCCGCCGCCCACGCCGCCTCGCAGTACCCGCCCAGCACCTCGCCGCGCGACACCTGGACCATACACCAATAAAAACTTCATGCCCCAATCGTCACAGGGTAATAGGTGGTGTTCTGTAGTTTCTGCCTACCACCTTGAAAAAAGGCTTGAGTTTAGACAGTACCTTTGTTCTTATATGTCCTTTATATAAACAAGATATCTTTTAAAACTATTCCTTATGATCAAAAAGGTAATTGAATCTTGCTTCAGACTGACTATATGTCAATATATACACACATAATACATATACGTATATCCGTAGTGCTTAGTAAACATCTTTTGGTTCCCATTGGCCTAGCTCTGTTTTGTGTGCTGCTTGATAAGGAGGAAATTGAAAATTATGTATTTCTTAAGTACTATTCTGCTGTAATTTTCTGATTAATTTCGTTGCGAGGTCCCAGACAAATGAATCGTTCCTACGACACTCATCGAGTTTTATTGATTCTGGCTCTCAAGAGTTGGAATGGTTGGGAATGGTGTGGCGAGTTTATAAAAGTATGTTATATATACGTTCATACAGTCAACTCATGTTACCTGCACTAGTAGTAACACTGGAGCGACACCGTCGCAGTGCGAGTGGAACGCTTGAGCCGAGAAGCCGTGTGTGGACGCGCGGAATATCAGGCGCCAGGACTGTTTCGGGGTACCGCACCTAACAGGGCATACATACATGTAGGTTAAAATTAAGGCTCGTTAATATTTCATTATAATAACAGTTATCTCATCTTATTACCAGTTGTTGATAACAGCTTGGAAGGCACTCTTGTCTTGCTGCAATATTAACGATCCTGTAAACATGTTAACTGCCAAACTGAAACAAAAATTGTAGGTTATATAAATGATGCTTCAGGATTTTGTTTAATTTAGCTTACATATGTACTTACGCTAAATTAAGCAATTCTTTTATTATAATAAGGTTCTGAATCGACTTTTTTTCAACAGCTAAGTCAAAACTTAAAAACATCCCCACTCTGCGTCTACAGACGGTACGAAACGGGACGTATGGTTTTACCTTACCTGTTTTTAGTAGAAAGCATTGGTCTTCAATCATTTTGCAGAATCATTAAAGGCTGACTTCAAATCAACGGCAGGGCGACACAATCAGATCAGAGCAAGCTGTTCAACAATTAGACGAGGGTACAGAGGTATGTGGTGCTGTAACGTAGCGGACAGTGTGTGGTTACCGCGGCTGCGTGCGCTTGTCGGCGTCGGGGCGCGGCGCGGGCGGCGGCGCGGCGTGCAGCGCGGCGCGGCGGTAGCGCTCCAGCGACAGCTCCATGGGCACCGCGCCCGTCGGCTCCACCTCCTCCGCGAACACCGCGCTGTCTGCAACGTCACCACCACCGCATGTGATTGAAATGCCGGGATGTTACCTAAGCCGCTGATTAAACGGCATTGTCCACTAGAAAGGCTTGGCTGCTGATTAAATTATTAAGATAGTCGTAGTGGCTGCTATAGATACATATATGACGCTTATGTAGGGGAGGAGAGGGACGCTTAACCTAGTAGGAGACCTGGTACTGCATTTTTCTATCATAATTGTCTTGATACGTACCGATTAGCAGTAGGCGTACATGCTGCATGAGCGGTGACAGATGGTGACAGACGCGCGCGCGCTCCTCCTCGGTCCAGTGCGCCGTGGGCTGCGTCACGCCCGCTCGCTGCTTCGCCCACGCCAGGGCACAGCGCCAGACTTCCTCCTCTTCCAAGCATAACTGAAAAAACAAACAAAAGGTCTCCCTCATCTCAGCGCCACCTGTTATGGAGTAGCGAAACTATTTTACAAGGAGATTGTATTTGTGATCGTGACAACCGGGCTCAAATACGAGCAATACATTTTGAATGTATGTATATGGTACAACATGACTGGTATTATTATGACGCTAGAGGAAACACCCGGACGATAGATATTAAATACTGAAACTAAAAGTGAATACTAACAAAGTCAGAAGAGATGAGTTTGATGAGCGCTTCCTTGGGCAGGTTGAGGAAGGCGTTCGTCTTGACACAGTCCGCCGCGTTGTCGCCGATGAACGCGATGCAGCGCTCCATGAATGACGACGCGCTCTTGCCACCTGTTGGACGAACATCAGGCTCAACCAAAATGGATCATTGTTATCTGAATTAAATTAAAATAGCAAAAAGTGGTGAATTTTGACAAAACTAAAGTCCTCTTAAGTATCTGGCCATTAGTAACAGCTTTATGAGTTTTCAACAGTCAATCTACTTACCTGACTTCATACAATTGTGATGGATTGATATTTTTTTAAAGATACCGGACGTTAGCATGCTAGCTGTAAGACCAAAATTACCTACTTAGTTTTTGCAGTTTTCTTGGTTTCGGTTGTTCCTATTTTTGTATGGTCTACTTCCTTTATTGATCCTTCCCATATTGTTAGTGAAATGCTTGCTTTAGTTCCTACGCCCCTTGGTCCAGTTTGCATATTAATTTTACAACTCATTCGCGAAAATATCTCAATCCGGCTGCCTTGCACTTGCACTACTTTGGTTTTGACTTCCAGTCTAGCCAGTCACAGCTATCTGAATGAATATTATGTTCCTATTTTAAAGGAGGAAAAGAAAATTTAGAATTCCAGCTGAAAATATTGGATTTTTTCATGTAAGTACTATTTTTAGAGTTCCTTTCTACAAAGGAAAAAACTAAACCCTTATAAGAACACTTTAGAAAATGAAACTAATAATTATAATTTATTCAAATTATCCTTCTGAATCTCAAATCCTTCAGACCTGTTATGACAGGGCCACTAGCACTATCAGTAAAAAGTCACTGGTAAGGAGAACCAACACCAATAATTTAATATGAGACAGAGGAACTGAGAAACCTAGCAATCTTTCTAATTTTCTAAGATAGATGCTCAAATTATATATTATTTTTGTTCTTGAAACCTATGTGTAATATTGCTAATGCTATGTATATCTATTCGACCAACTGTGACTGCAACTGCATCAGCCAAGTAATTAGCACCCTAGCCTTTTCATTTAATGGCACCGCTTCACGCACAGCCCAAGTGATAGCAATCATTGGATGCCACTTATGCCACTGATTACAACAGTGCAATTTAGCGGTGCGAAATATCTAGTGAGACTTAGGCCTCATTGGATGTAACATGCCAGTGTTTGTTTTACATAATTTGCTGCGTCAATTTACTTACATGCCACAGGAGACTGTATACTCTACTTTCAGCTACATTTCTGATGTTTTGTAGTAGGTACCTATACTTCCATGATATATTCTATTGATACACTAATTTAATTTGATAAAACAGGGGAGCAAATAAAAGTCTTTTGGCTTGGAATCGAAGCTTTAATAAGGTAGACACTGGTGCATTGATCTCACAAGCGTGGTAACGCTTCCCAAAAATAAAAACATGAGTTTCTTCTTAACTTGGAAAAATGAACTTAGAACTAAACTTCATAACCTATCACACCGACGCATCAGGATTCACATTCTGGATTAACGTTATATTGTCCCCTTTCATCATTATTCTTCCTATTTGTTTTCTATTCTTTGTCTTCATGTGAACTTCTTCAGCTTCATCCAAAACAATGTTCATGTACTCGTCGAATCCCACGATGTGTCCCTCAATTCGTAGATTCACGTTCTCGTACAACCAAATTTGTACTCGACTTCTGTTTTGTAAATATCTGAAGATAAGGTTGATGGGTTGGACCATCACCTTCTGGACTTTCGGTGGACCTTTGTATGCCATTTTGAATTATATTCTTACGCACAAACTTAAAATAATTGTGTTGCAAAATATAAACGCTACTAAGCCCGGCGTTTGCGTCCCCTGTCAGTTTTACGAATAATATATTCTGCGTCTATGGTCGATTGTACGACGCTCACTGTGGGTGTGGGTTGCCACTTATCAATTGACCATAGACTCTTTAGTCGATTTCATGTGTGTTGTTCAGTTAGAATATAATGCTAGGCATATTAGTCGTAACTTGCTGGTAATTTCAAAAACATTGCTTCATGAACTATTAGTGATTCGCATTTGCGCTTGGGTGAACTTAAATGTCGCTAACGACGCAGTGACTGAATCGCTACAACAAATCTGAAAAGTCGCTCCTAGACGGGAGTCGTAACATTTTTTCAAAAGCGCTTATTTTTGTAACTAGTAACTGCTGTATACAATAATGCGTTAATTCGTTTAATGTCGATTATTCTACCGATTAATATTTTGCTGTCTTTTTTATCTTGTACGTAAATTAATCGCTACATTTTTGTCCACGAAACTCCGTACACGATTATTAGTCTCATAAGCCAACTAAAACCGATAACGTTAAATAACGCTCACCTCTAGTCCATAGTAACCAGCGAAATAGCTGTTAAACGTTGAATGACAGAGCGACAATAAAGAGCGCACCCATAGGTACTAACCCAGCAAATGTTGAACTATCAATGCTCGTTTCTATTAGGCAAATCTTTTTGATAAAAACGGTAGTGAGTGCGTTAGGTGTTCGAAAGGAAAAAATATGTGCAACCATGAGGGGAATTGCTACTTTTGATCTCTCAAATTACAAAAAGTGTGCGATGGCCGGGAATCGAACCCGGATCAACTGCTTGGAAGGCAACTATGCTGACCATTACACCACCATCGCATCTGTTGAAGGGTCTGAAATTTTAGGTAAGATTATTTTATGTGATTATTATTCTGTCACGTACCTGGGCGATCTTGAATTTCCATAGCTGCTGCTAGCAATGTGCAAGCACTTTCCACGCTCAATGTAGACGTGACATGATCTTCACAGGCGGATCTAAGGTCTTCTACTCCTAAGTCTGCTGCTAAGGTCATCATTTCGAATACTCCAGAATCTTGCAGTAATAGCTATATATAAAGGGAGAATAATAAGCTTGATGAGAAGGAAAAAACGTATTTGTTTATGAATAAAAATCTGCCATCTAGTGATAGAATTGGTAATTACATGCATTGTAAAAGTTTTAAAGTCCGACACTAGAGGTGCTTTTGTTTTTTATCATTGAATTTGTTAATTTTAACTTTATACCTAGGTTATCTTGTATATCTAACCTTCCCTGTGTAAACATACTGAACAAATAGCCGAAAAGTTTCAACTTGTACGTGTGGCATTCGAATCGGTGTCGGCTGGGCACCGATAGATGGCGTTACGGAACACCCTGGAATCCGACAAACTTCGCCTCGTTTCGTGTTTTGGAAACTCTTGCATCTAAAACAAATAAATTATTAATCATTACTTTTACTGTTTAAAAATACTTACACTCTCTCTTTTAATGTAGACTTATAAATTATAAAACATCTTTCTTTGAGAAATTTTAACTTCTGTTAGTTTCTTAAAAATACCTATAGTACCTATCTAAGTTAGTTGGTAGGTAGTACCTCGTTCCAAGAAGGTGCTACTTACTCTAAAAAGGTTGCAACTTTTATTAAAAACTTAGCGTTTTGGTAGGTACCTCCGACTAGTTTAATATTTCACAAAGGCGGGGAACATCGCACAGTCTGTAATTAAAAACCGATAATCCGCGCTGCAGACGTAAACGCTGAGCATAGCTCGGATAGCTCCCTAGGAAAAACTTAAAGTTGTCAAGTTGTGCTGAAACTTGTAAGTTATGCGAAAGTTACAGAGGCGAGCAGCGCCCCCTGGCTGCGCGGATTGCACTCCTGCCACGTTTTATAAAATATCGGTAAGTAGGTAGAGTACCTGCAAGTCATCTTCGCGGAATGTTAATATGGTAGGTAACAAAATTGACTGAGAAGTTTAGTAATAGAAAAGTCAGGGAAAGTACCTAGATTATCCTTAATTAATATTTAAAGTTCAATGTAGATTACATATACCTACATATTTATAACAGGTAGGTAAGTAGATAACAGCTCATATCCAAGTAGATACTATTCAAGAATCTGTTCTGATTTTAGTTGACATCTATTTATGCCCTTCACGTTCCACGAAGCCTATTCCGTACCTAGGCATTTGTCCCATTGTAGCAAAATGTTGTGATGTGAGGATGTGAGTAACTACCTGAATATAGGGCCAAGTCTTAAAACCGAAAAGCCGTACAGAACAGCCAGTTTAGCCGGAAATTTGGGTAAAAAGGCGGACACCCTTATTTTGTAGTCACATACACACTTTTTTTTTAAATCAAGGATTTACCATAAAATCTTTCTAAATTCATAAGAAACCCCAATTGAATTGAATGAATCACTTTTTTATGACTAATTATTGAATATTATATTAGAATATTAAATTCCAATAATTGTACCTAGTTAGCAATGACTACTATTGCAATATTCAATGGAACCGTGCTAGTCGGTTCCCTTGCACGGCAATAGGAGCAGAGCGGAACCCAACAAAATATCAGGTGTCAAAAAAATTACAAATTGAAAAAGCCTAAGAAAAGCCGGACACGCCGGAATCCGTCTAATTTGGCCGGACACGCTGCCAAAAAGCCTGAGTGTGTCCGGCTTTATCCGGACGCTTGGCAACGGTACCAATAGGTACTTACTTATAACAAATGCCAGAACTTTATGTAGGTACCTGTCTAATAATTTATGTTCTAAACATCCCAATAGTTGACGGATTACGCCGACATTAATACCAACTACCCACATACGAGTAGGTACCTACATATCTATCGCTATGATATCATAGGTAGGTACGTTCGTTATTTCGCGTTGATTAGACAAGCCGCTCGCTCGACTCAGCTGATTGGTTCGCTATTGAGTAAATTCAATTTTCAAGTGACTCTGCTGAGCGGTGATTTATCACCCTGTTTACGTGATTTAGAGATAATTGGATCGGTTCAATGATAAATAGGTACCTACATAGTTTGTGATTTTAGTGCTTAAAGCTACGGAAATCATTGTTTCGTCACGAGAGGCTTTTCACTTGTGTGGAAACAAAAAGTTTCATAAAGAAAAAATAAAGCAGTTTTGCAAAAGGTTTACACGAATTTACTTGTTTAGCCAAGATTTCAACAATAACTGAACAATTAAAAAATCAGCCAAATATGATTTGGCCATAAATATATGGATTTGGCCCACGCATCGGATGGGTTTGTCATAATGTCAAGAAATGAGCATCACTGGCGCCAATTTAAAATATGATTTCAAGCCCAATTTCGTCATTATTAACAAAGCCATAAAAATGGGGGGAGGGGTTTTGGAAGGGGTTAGGTTAGGTTAGGTTAGTTAGTTTTGGCCCGGGCTTTACGCAGAAAAGGCAGAATTCGAATGCAAATCTAATTCGAAGTACAACATAGTTATTATATATTTTACCCATGTCCAAACGCTAGATTTCAGAAGTGCCCAACTACTAGATACATAATCTGAAGAGTATTATAATTAAGTTTCTAATTACCTCCGATTAAGCATCTAATAGGTACAATATTTCAAGGACTTTATTTCTTAACTTTATATCAATCATTTATTTATTATTAATAGATACCTAAAAGATCTGACCCAGCACTGCACCATTACGCCGTGTCCCAGGCGACGCAGCCATTAGTGTGGGAGCAGCACAGCGTGAGGTAGCTCCGGTGAATATTTCAACGTGTTTTGTCCCAGTTAATAACGTGTATGAACGTCTCCAGGGCCTGCCAGATATTCTAAGATTAGAGATGATTTTGGGTTGTGTTCAATATGTAGGAACATCGTTATTATGATGTAGGGACCGTTGTAGACTTAGGTTGACATAACAACGCTTGTCGATTAAACCTTTGTTATTATGTATGGAACATAACAGTATGGAACTAACCATAGATATAATAAACAAGAACAAACCTAATAAGTAAGGAAGCACTGACTACTTACATAAGGTATTTCTACGTCATAGAGAATGTAACCGCAACATACAATATAAAAGATAATATAAAAATATAATATAAAGATATAAAAATATAATATATAAAATATAATATATAAAAAGATAATAATATAAAGACAATATAACAGAGGTTATATTGTCTTTGGTTTACGTCCATAATAAAAAAAAAACAGGTGCGGGTCGGGTTCCGAACTAATTAGAAATTTCAACAGAATCGATCCTGTAGAGTCGGACGTCCATAACCCTAAAATGCACAAGGTATTGAAAACCCTCACCCAGAATAAGATCTAGCAAACTCAACTTGCCATTTCCGTAGCCAATACTGCGAAGGTGTAACAAATCATCGTGTAATCCTATTAGTAGGTACCGCAGCTACAGGGTGTCTCAGCCCGCCGCCTGCCGATGCCGGCTGCTGGACCGCCACTAAGTTGTGCAGCCGATCTCAATTAATTGTGAACCCGCTGTAGCGTTCATTGCCTGATTTATTTGCGGTAACTCGCTGCCTCCTCGGAACTTGGAAGATCTTTCTAGTATCATTGTTGTTCGGTATAAACTTAATGATTAGGAAATAATTTAAACCGATTGCTTTTTGAAATTCTTTCTTAATTTTCCAAAAATGATGTTACATTAAAGAAATCGTTTTCTTGCTGCGCAGGACGCACAATAGTGACGTGATACATACCTACCTGCACTGATTGATTAGATGAATCAATAGGTACTACATTTTTGATTATCTAACTACTATCTACATATTTTCAAAATAATGCCGGTTAAACATAACAAGAGGAGACAAAATATCGGACGAGTTGCACACAATTAACAGGTGTTTCCTGTTAATTACTAAGACAACAATCCTACTAATATTATAAACGCAAAAGTTTGTGAGTATGGATGGATGTTTTTTACTCTTTCACGCAAAAACTACTGAACGGATTTGGATTAAATTTGGTACACAGATGGTTTATTTTTACCCCGACATTCCCACGGGATCGAAACTTATGCGGGTGAAACCGCGGGGCGCTGCTTAAGTGTTAACATAAATGAACTCCAGCCTTGCCAAAGCTTGTGGATATGAGATTGGCAGTCGCTCTATGTAAATTACTGGTATTCGACTGGAAGCCGACACCAGCATAGTCAGGAAAAGGCTAGACAGATTGACCCAAGTGACGAATGTTTCCAAATCAAATCACGAGCAATACACAAGTTCTCGTCACATTAGCGACAAGGATACAGTGGGGGTCTGCAATTTGTTCGCAATTAATCACAGTTCGAGTTGTGTCCTGTAATTAATTCCGCGGAGTACATCGCGGCGTGATGGTCTACAATCTCGGCGGATACCATTAATCTTGGTCGGCGGACCAAGTGTTGGCCACAGAGTTGTCGGTAGATGCGATAGTTTTATGTAGGTAACTAGGTACCGTACCTGTCTGTGATTAGACTGTCTCATTTGGACTCTAATGAGTACCTATACATTCACCAAATTATTTAAGTAAATAGTCCTCGTAAAGTTGGAAGTTAAAAGTAAAGTTTAAAGGTTTTATTTCTATTTTACCAATGTTTCCAATCCCAGTTCGATTTATATTTACGAAAATCATTTAAATTACCTGGTCCGGTCGAAAAAAAACAATCCGTTTTTATTGAAAGCCTAAGGCTCAATTTCTGAAACTTAAATAAATTAATAAAGTTAGTTACTGTTGCTGCTTCAATGGATTTTCAACAACAGCCACTCTGTCGACTTGCGTTTAATTTGTGTCGTAACCAGTAAACGGGGGTAAACCTGCTAGCTCTTCCAAAGTTAGTTCAGTTCATAATGCCTCAAAGGAGTGTCGCATCTGCCCAGTATTTTCAAGTCTCCCAGTAGCGCCCGCACGGGGCTCCGTCTCCAACAGATGGTGACTAATGGAGCGCACAGCCTCACTTACTCCATTTTTTGCTGCTTTCCATTTAACACGTGGACGCAAGGAGCGGGCTTTAAAAGGATTACACGGATTTTCTTGCTTGGAAATCCTTGGTGTTGAATAGAAGGTGGCTACACAATTCAGTCCTGACCACAGATCTCTAACAATAACTTGATTGGCTTTGGGTTTGGGATGGGCTTGATAAACTATTTGAACAGTGTTACTTAGTTAAAACAATCTAATTCGGCGAATCAGAAACTGCACCATAAACGTGTTAAAAAATAAGTTATGAAAATGCGATCCTTTTGGGTAAGGAATGAAAAACCTTTTTTGATAAACTCTGATAGCGTTAACTTTAATTAATAATTACTTACATGTCTTATGTACCTGCTTACTTAATTTTCGTATTTTTATCGCAAACTGTCACAATCACCTCTTATTTTTTATATTGACTGTCGCTGAAACGATATTCCGACTTGAATTTAAACGCTTCATAAGTTCGAGAAGTTGTGTGTGTTCTAGGGATGTAGCCATAGAGAATGTTACGAAGGCCTTCTTAGCGGAGGTAGGGGCGGAGGCAGATGCGGAGGCGACGACTCTCACCTCGGCGGTCGCGGGGGTTAAGGGGGGGTGAAGCGAATCGGTGACTGTAGCCCACACTGAGTTGCCTCCACACCTCAGGGGGCGGCAGAGCAGTGACTAACTCGATGTCTGACGCTCGCGTGAGCTGTCGTGACGAGCATAATGGCCGCCGGTAATTGACACGTCAAACGTCAGACCGGGTATCAGAAGTGTCGGAACGTCAGACCCTGCTCTAGTCTGACACGATCTCATGTACCTATTAGTTCTTACTTACTACTTCTAATTTTGTTTATTAGTAAAATGGCTGTCTGTCCTGTCTGTGTTTAGTAGCACTTCGTTTAGGACTGTATTTTTTCTCAGTTCCCAATTCGAAAAGTAAAATAAAAAAAGTTACTCTATTCTATCAATCATGGTTACTTTTTATGGTATATGTAAGTCGTATTGGTTAATTTTATTTTGTAAATAACCATAAATTTACATAACTAACTTTACATTATTTACTTAAATATTTGTATCATTAATTAAAATGACGATTTGATAATATCAAGAGACATGATATTTGTTATGTTCATGACGCTGCCCAGACAGAGTCTTAAAATCCATTGAACGATTTTCCAATTTCTTGTAGACTAATGAAGTACAATTTGCAAAGCTGTTCCAAGCTAAGTTATCAATTTTCCGATAATTATCTATCAAGATAGGTATCGACAGGTTGACAGCTACCAATATTGATAATGCAAAACTTTCCCTATCAAATTCCTTTCAACAACAGCGCCCCGCAGCCGCCGCATGACACAGCCACACAAACTACTAGTCCACGATTAGCTTCAATCTGAACAGTTAAACGTGCGGTTTAGCGGCACGGTGTGACGGGCCTCCACAGCGCCGGCCAACTTTTAATAGTGTTCCTTCTGAGCCAGCCCGCGCCAACTCGCGACACATCGCGCCTGCTTTTGAACACAGATTAAACTTACGCAAAATTTATATTGTGCTGTTATGTCATGTTTCGTGTTGAAGACAGATTCGTTAATGGAGCTAGCAAGTACTAGATATGTGGTCTGAAATTAGTTTCCTAACAAGATACGCGAAATGATGGGCCTGCTGACGGCGAGCCACCCAAGTCTTTGATATCAACCAGGCCTGGATGCTAGCAGTCGGGGCTGCTAGGTACCTGCCAGGTTGGCCGAATATGTTCGAAAGAGTCCCCGCGGTCCTGAAACGTAAAAGGCATTTGGAGGAACATGGGTGGGATTTAAACAGTAAGAGTCTGACACTCGCTTCCGCTCCGCCCAGAGCGGAAGAAGTCCTTTGATGATTTACCATCCTAAAAATAGGTAGGCACGGTAATGTCTGGGAAACTATCTACACATTACAGAGGCAGTGGCAGGGCAATCTTTTTGAAAGTTATACTCTCAACGGACCGCATTGCCTCTGGATTGTGTTCAGGCTCAAAAAATAGCAGACTTTTTGTTTTGGAACTCAGAAGGAGCCGTTTCAAACAAAGTATGAGTGAATGAATAATCTAATAAAACATGCTTCCGTTTCAACGGAAACAATCTTTTACCTTACTTTGCAACTCACACACCGTATACGACCTAGGTACAAACTTATTAAAATTAATTCCCAGATTTAATAACCAACATCACACTTAAGTAAATTACACGAGCGACAACAACCGTCTAGGGGATTGTTCGCACTTAATATAATTAACTTTGCGATTCATTCGGCTAAAAACAAGCTTTCTAAACACAATCTGTATCGCGGCGACCATGATTGATGACGTCGCAACCGCGCGACAACGCGACGCGACATCGCGACAACGTTGACGCGCAATTTGCGTCATACATACTGTGGTAGCCAGCCTTTGTGTCCGGTGACGGATTATTAGTATTACTATTACTTCAGAATTAGGCTCACTTGCACGGTAACATTTCTGAATGTGTTTTGTGCCAAATTAATAGTGTTAGTTTACTCCGTACGTTGTTTCATAAATAGAAACTGGTGGAGTCCTTATTATTGGGAATTAACAACTGATTTACTGAAACTTGAAATGCATACGAAAGAGGGATTGAGCATCATTATAAAAAATATGTTTAGATAGAAAGAGGGATTTTTCGCTTTCCAAAAATTGTTCTTTTTCTCTACAAACTTTGAACTGTGAGCCGTGCGCGCCTCCTTGTTGGTCATATTCATATTGTTTATTTTCTTTTAACATAGTTTTTAAGTCTTACTAATATTATTGTGGACCAATTAAGTCTGAAATAAAAAGATTTTATTTTATTTTATTTTATTTTTATTTATTTATTATTGTAGCAAAAAGGCGAAAACTTATTGGATATGATTGCACCAAGCCACGAAGTTGTAACAGAATACGCCTTTATTGAATAGATAGGTACCTACTGTGTGTATGATTGATAGGAGACCAAATACTCGTTCATTTTCTCTATGTGCTCGATCCAGCTAAGTTTGCTCGCAAGTAGAAGCAAATATTTGCTTAGTATAAGAATTGTCCCTTCATCTTGCAAGATCTAGTGTCACTACCGATCACGATTAATAGTAGGCTCACCACAGCCGTCGCCTGTCGGCTGCTGAAGCCGACTGAAGCAGCGGGAAGCTGCTGATGCGGACGACATTAATCACTCTCAGCTTCTTGCACTGTTTACTTTAA
Source organism: Hecatera dysodea (assembly GCA_905332915.2). Classification (NCBI taxonomy): domain Eukaryota; kingdom Metazoa; phylum Arthropoda; class Insecta; order Lepidoptera; family Noctuidae; genus Hecatera; species Hecatera dysodea. The sequence continues at coordinate 20,361,900 of HG995300.1, read as the reverse complement.
CGCATCTGATTTCAGGGAATTAGATAAGTTTAATTTTAGTAAAGTATTTTGTAAAATTTTGTTTCTATTTTAGGAACTCATATCGAAAAGACAATTAATGTGCTTTCTGTATAGCATGACACAACCTGAAATAAATAATTCCAAGACACGTCGTATTTTCAGCAAGCAGGTAAAAAGTAAAAACGAAATTACCCAACATTCAACCTTATCTCGTTAGTTAATTCAGTTGGTACAGTGTTCGGTGCTGCCAACTGCATTCTAAAGACTGTAATCTGCACGCGAGTCTAGCAACATTCTAATTTTGGCGCCATTCACAGCACGCGACCGTTACGTTCAAATTACAGAGCTCAAAGCTAATGAACGCCATATTTGTGTTTTTTCGTGTTATTTTCGAACGTATCGTCGCTGAGTATAAATCGACTCGTTAGTCCTGATTGGTGTAATTTAATCTTGTAAATTACACTGCACGTTCACTGAATGTGTTTTTTTTCTACAGATAAATGAAAAGCGGATGAAACGTACTATGAGTTGAATGGCTGAATTTACGACCGTAAAATAAGTGATTTGAAATATTTTTTAGTCGAGAACTTTTTATTTAAAGTTAAAATGATGCGTTTTTTTGCAATATATTTTAAATGGAAGTCCATATTTCAAACTGATCTATTCATACATCGGCGGGTGGTATTTCATGACGTACCCGTAGGCGGTATACCGTCGTCAAACATGATCGCAAGCTGAAAAGCTGAAACAATCAATGTCCTTTCAGCCTTTTGAAGCTTCCCAGAAACAAGTATAGCTGCGCCACAGCTACGCGGTGTAATCCGAAGTGGTGCGGTCTTTGTAAACAGTTTTTGCACAAAAGCTTACTTCGCAACAAGATCTCAGTTAATGGCGTCAGATTATCGCGACATTTTTCTACAAATAATAAAGCGGTAATGAGCGGTGTAGGACGTCGGCGTCGCCGGCAGACGCGCGGCGCTGGCTGCGACCGCTCGCCTCCAATTTGCGGTTGCGCTCACAATGTTCCGCTCGCTCCGCTCAGCTGTCATGGCAACACGTGCCGCTGTTGGTATTGTGTATAAGTCGCTGGTTTTTGTAATAGAATGTAACAAATTGTACGGTGTGCTGGAAATTACGAGTTAAATTGCATTCCGACGCTTTATGAAAGGCCATTCTTCTTTGTCAAATCATGTCACATTTCATTCCAGGGTGCAAACTGACGGTGAAGGTTCACCGTCAGTAAACTGTTTGGTCAGCTTGCAAGTTTTTGAAACAGTGTGTGTGGCCGATCTCAATGGTTTAATGTATAACTTCAGTTTATTTACCTAGCATGTAGCATGAGAGCCAGTGGTGGCCGAGTGGTAACGGCCCCGACTTACGAATTGTAGGTCGCGAGTTCAAACCCAGCCAGGTGCATTACTTTGTGCAATTAATTTCATCACCACTGCTCTCAAAACGGTGAAGGAAATCATCGTGAGGAAACCGGCATGTCCTAGAACCAAAAATTCGAAGACATGTGACATTCACCAACCCGCACTGGGCCCGCGTGGTGGATTTCGGCCCATTCCCTCTCCTAGAGAGGAGGCCTATGTCCCAACAGTGGGAACATTAAAAGGCTGATTATGCCTAGCATGTGAGATGACCTACACGTGGCGGTGGGACCATAAGAGATACAAGAACTCAGCGGAACTCCATTGGCTCTCGTGCAACGAGTTAGTTTGTTATTGCTGACGGGCTGTAAAGGTGCTAGTACTAACGTGACCCTTGATCATTTCATTATAAATCACAGTTTTATAATGGCCATACTTACCCACGTTTACGAGCACCGGCCACTGGTGCCGTCACGTCGAGCCACAAACTGAGCTTTGAACCTCATTCCTCCTTACATAGTCACACTGTCAACTGTTTTATGTAGAAAACTTTGACAGTTAAATGTCTCGACTGAATGATGTACAAAATGATAGCTTGTTAGGTCAAGTAGGTGTCGCTTTGATATTTGTACTAAACATTTTATCGCACCTAGTTACAAAGTTATCTGAATGTAAAATAAAAACTCATCAATCTTAAGTACTTTTAGACTTGGAGATCCAAGTTTCCCAGCAGTTTTAGTACAGTGTAAACCTGCTGACACACGCACGCATGCAATCATCGTCCACTCAGCCAAGGGTAGTCAACTAAAAAAATCTAAATAGTCCGTCAGATAGATTTCCAAAAAATATTGGACACGTATTTTTTCTTTTTTCACGTAAACAAAAAACGAAGACGATACAGTGCGTTGAAAACTCGTGTGACGTCACTTCGCGCTACGATTTTTACCACGCTGGGACGTCACAAGCCCCCACCAATGATCTTTGCAGCTTTTTATCTTCGTCAAGTTTTATAGGTTTGATAAAGCAAAAAATACGTGTCCAATATTTTTCGATATCTAATCTAACTGACGACGGACTAAATATAATCATAGTTTTATTCCTCAGGAAACATTCCTATTACCACAAATTTTGCGTGATGGCACAGATAATATAATACTGTGATGGTAATAATATTCCAAAATATATTGGGGTCGGCTACAAACCAAATTCAGCTGAATACCAGTATTTTACGTGGAGCAGCTGCCTACCAGACCTATGCAACCCATTAACTGGGTAGCACGGTACTTCTTGGCAAGACTATTAGAGTCAGATTTTCTGGCTTCTAATAATTCGTAACAACTGCCAAAAATCTCCAAATGACAGCCGGGCCAACGACTTAACGTGCTTTCCTAAGCACGGAGGAGTTATAGTATGTTAAGATGGTCACCCATCCACAAGACTGACCTCGGTAAGCGTTGCTTAACCTTGAAGGTAGACTCGTGCGCATATCATTATTTAGCTATGAGCTCCGTGGTATCTGTAAATCTAAATTATTTAAAACTTTTTACAAAAAATAAAACCGACTTCTAAACAAAAAAAAAACCAAAAAGTACAAAATAACTTTAATTTCGGAACTCGGTGTTTTTGGTTGCTTCATGTTTTTGAACACACCGACTTCCGAAATTAAAGTTATTTTGTACTTTTTGTTTTTTTTTTGTTTAGAAGTCGGTTTTATTTTTTGTAAAAAGTTTTTATATTTTTCCCTTTTTAGTGGTTCACTCCCAGCTAAACATACCCATCACAGCGTACGTGGTATAAATTGGTGTAAACAATAAACAAACATGCGATTTCAGCAATCCCGACAGATTTGCTATCATTTATTGAAATTAACAAAAAACCGCTTGTTCGATTTCCTGGGACCATTTGGGAAGTATACCCTTTCCCATCCTTTGAAATCGGTTGGCAAGCGACGGAGTTACGCGCGAACAAACGTTAAAAAAAATAACATACAAACATCCGAATTGAGAACCTCCTCCTTTTTTAGAAGTCGGTTAAAAAAATGCCTTAAAATATTTCTTTAAACGTTTGTGAAACATTCGCGGGTACAAAGTATTCGTAACGTGTTAAATAAATTGATGTCGTATTGTGCGTTTTGTCGCTACGCGGCGTATTGTTCCCTTTAGTATTGTTGAACTGATTTGAATCTCGCGTTTTGTTTGCTGCTCAGGTGACTACGACTAGAGGGAAAGTGGGGATAGAGTTACGGAGATAGTATCTTGGTTACAGATCAAAACATTTTATTTTTTATTTTTTGGATTTTAGTAAGTAAGTATTTCTGCAAGAACATCATAAACTTCATTTTGCATAAGAGCTTCTTGGAATGGTTTTTTCTTAGGGATACCTCAGACTGCATTTGAGGACTGTATTTCAACATCTATTACATAATTCACAATGTACCTAAACATTTAGTTAAGAATAAGTATATACCTACCTACCTACTTACTTTGTAAATGAGAATGAACTCATTTTTCATTGTTATGTTTCTATGTAAAAGCAGCAGTGCTGTTCTGTAAGAACTCACGTGCGAATTCGATTCATATCTCATTTTCGATTACACTTCGTAACTCACCTGAAGTGTAAAGTATTTGATATTCTGACTGTCAAGTTAAGTTCGCTTCACCTATGTTCTCACTTAGTGGCGCTAGTGTAGTTTTCATCTAGTTACAGAATACCAAATACAGTTTTCACCGCAGAATCAGAAGTGAGAACTGGAGTGAGTTCTTACAGAATAGCATTGCAGATATCATATCAGAAACATAAAATAAATCTGAGCATAATGAAAATGAGCATACCTAACATAAATCTGAGCAAAAAATTAGTAACTGTTTAGCGTGATTTTGAGATTCTAAATTCAAATTCTTACTTATAGAAAAAATAAAGACTCTAACTAACATATTTATCATGTAGTATACCTACGCATGAAAATTACCTACAAGCTTAGTTTAAATTATATTATATCAGGGAAATGATTATTCATAGTTTGATTAAAACAACATTTTTATAGTAAAATTGTCCTAATACTGGCTGGTCACCACAAACGAGCGGTTCGCGTGGAAACACGAGTTGTAATTACGATTCGTGTCGGTTTGTTTACCTCGCCGATAGATGGCGCTTGTTTCAACAACACGCATTGTTTTTTCCCGCGCACCACCGGCCAACTTTTCTCATTTATTCCAACAAATATGTCTAGTGTTTCAGCGGTTTAACTTTAGCGAGTGTTTCATAGAATTTCAACACACGTACGTACATTGTTGTCGTGGAAATTTTATAATTGTTACACACAGGTAGCGGTATTCTATACCTCTTGTTCGCGTGAATCGCGTGTGAGAGCGTTTTACAATTACTTTGCTAAGTTGGAGAACTTGCTAAATTGAGATGTCTGAAATAAATAGGTACTGAAGTATGTTAGCACAAGTGTTTCCAAGACGTGTGTTCTATGGCGTAATTAGACTTTCCTCAGACTGATCACAAGCAATAGAAACAGACCGGTTTTGTTGTATAAATGCGAATTAAAACGAAACCTTTTGGAAACGTCCACCTTCATGGTAGGTACGGGAGCGAGCTGGCTTGGTAATTTGAACAGTACGCACCTCATTTCCGTAAGTAAGTATATACATCCTTCATCAAAATTCCTGAGCGCCGGTATCACAACACATACATTACAAACTGTAAGTTGTACATAATGGTGAACAAGCGGGTGCTTATGCGATAAATTCAGCGCGGGCGAAGCGCCGCGTCCTCATTGAATCATCAATCAACCCCCTCCCCCTCCCGCGCCACGCAGCCCGCACTCTGCCTCCTCACCCCCCGCACACCCGGTACCGGTGTAATTAAGTCCCAAATTATCCCAGTAAGGGGTGGCTAAGAAAACGGGGCTGGTGGGACAGTCCGGTATACCAATAGTGAAACAATTGACATGGACGCAATATATCTCTCTGCTACTAGCCATGCTCGGTTATAAAATGGACGTCACTCCCCTGACTTTGCTTATTTGTGGACCTACTGGTGAATCTGTCCTTGCATGCAGAATTTTAACTAGAAGATTATCATCACACGTCGATAACGAGGCTGTGCTGCGGAATCACACTACGCTACATATAGGGAACGTGCACGGCGTGAAATATGCCATCTAGTATTGCAAATCTGAAACTTTTACGTTGTAATTTTTTTACCTGTGCTGCCACCTATACTTCCTGCACCCTCCGTTTAGAGAAACGTGCACGAAGTAGACTGCCATCTAGCGTTGCAAATTTGAAACTTCTATGTAAAATAAACCTACTCAACATTGACGTGCCTGTGCTGCTACCTATAGTTTCTGCACGTTCCCTATAGAAAAACACAAAAAAATAGTCCAATGCCGCTCCAAGTTCGCCAGCCAATACGCGGCAACTACGACTAGCTCTCGACTGCGAACCGCGAATATTACAAAGAGGAATGATTTGATTGTTTGTTTGTATTGAATAGGCTCCGAAACTACTGAAACGACTTGAAAAATTCTTTCACTGTTGGGAAGCTACACTATCCCCGGGTGACATACGCCCATATTTCCATGGGAACGGGAACTATACAGGTGAAACCGCAGGGAAATTGATGTCCATTTACCCCCTGAGTTAAAATCAAACTTACCTATAGATTTGTTGCAAAAGTTAACGTATGACGAAACCGAGAATCTTATCACTATTGTATCTTAATAAAACTAATTATGTATTTAAATTAAGGTATGTTTGTTTGTGTCTCTGTTGTACAATATTTCCCTAAACCTTGTGTACTTAACTGATCAAAGAATTTTCTATTTTCTCTAATAATCAAATCAGAAATCATTTATTTGCTGATAATGTAGGTATACATATAAGTTGGAATATTTATTAAGTGTCCCGATACATTTTACCTTACGGCATGCAACATATTAGGTTTGAATTACATAGTAATATGGATGATATTATTATTAGCCATAGTCAAATTTAATAGATAACTACAATCAGATTAAAACAAAATAATAATAATAATAATAATAACAATCAAAATAATCAATAAATTAAATATAAATCTCTGGAAAATCATACAATGAAGAATATGTCATAATGTTAAAGAGCTTAATGTCAAAATAATCCAAAACGTTAAAAGGACAATCACAATTACAACTAGTTATAAATTTTTTCTACTACCAATGTTTTTGGTAGTAGATAAGTATGGCTTTATTGGAAGGATCGTATCCTAAAATTCCATCAAAATAACTTGTCACTCTAACAGTATCCCTGTACAGGCGCTCGTACCAGTAACACCAATTATCAAAATTCGTCAAGAATTCTGTATCGGCTGTCCTTATCACGTCAACCTTGAGCATGGACGTGTGACAGAGACAAAGTGCCGCGATCCAGCACATGCCGTCAATCTGGAGTGTTAATAAGTGTTGCCTGATGAACCAAGAGAAATTGCTCGTGTAAAGACGCTTTTAAAAGGATCGCTTGGCTTGCTGAACTTTTTTGAGGCTGATCTACATTGGAAATTTCAGCAGTTACACAAAGTCAAAAATAATAATAATAATAATAATAAGCCCCCTTAATCCCTACCTTACGTCCGAGCTGAACACCAAGCCACGTGGGGGGCGGACACGCGTACTTGTACAAAAAAACTTACGCGGCAAACAAGGCAAAGGTAACCCTTTATGGAGATGAACAATAGGAGAAAGTATAATTTACGGTCGCTTCCCGGGGACCGCCGGGGCGCATCTGGAGCCGATGCTGGATGCCACAGCATACGAACCATCGGCGGTGAGGCGTTGAGCAGGCGGACTCTCACCGAAAATCCTGTTACAGCCGGTCGCTGTGAACTGAACAGGCGGGTTCATAACGTAGAAGCTACAGCCGATTCTAAGGGCGATGATACCAGTTCGTTATTTTCATCTATACCTTCTACTCGCCCCTCTTACATGACAAGACGAACTAAAAGATCGTCCACCACCAGCACGCTTGATAGTGTTGTGCAAGATGTCCACATGGACAATGACCCTGCATCCACTACAAGCGTTAAAAATATGCGTAGACGATGGACACCAGAAATGAATCAATTCATACTACGCACCTACCTCCAATTAACTGCATTAGATACCGACAGAAAGACTTATCTTGAACCTTTGCACTCAAAATTTGTAGAAAAATACCCGAATATGCAGGTCAGTCGGCAAAGAGTAGGAGACCAACGCAGAGCTATAGTCCGCAACAAACTACTACCACAAAAAACAATAGACGAGATACATAATGAAGTCAAAGAAGAGCTTAATCAATTACAATATAACCATCAATATCCACAAACGTTTACACAACAATTACTTACATCGCCACAATCTACACAAATCCAGCCCACAATTTCTGAAACGCCAGTAACACAACAAAGAAAAAACACTCGAATGAGATGGACCAATGAACAGAACGAAGCTATAATGCGGTCCTATTATCGAGTCACAGATTTAGGCAGAAATGAAACAGCTTATCGTAAACCGTTGTATGACGATTTTATCAATAGTTTCCCTTCTCTTGCTCACCTAAGTGAACAACGGATAGCTGACCAAAGAAGAGCAATAATAAACAATAAATATATTGAAACGAATAAATTAAATTCATTAAGAGCTGAAATAGCTGAAGAATTAGGACATAATAACACAAATTTAAGGAACACTAGTGAAACGACTATAGATAATTCAAGTAACATCAATAACACTGATACACAATTTATAGACAACGTTGATTTATATACTATAGACGAACCCCTTTCTATTGTACAAACACATAACACGCAAACAAACATTACAGAAGAGCTTATCTCTAACCAACAAACATGTCTAGAAAGAGTCCCACTAATAGACGAGACCTTCCAACAGGCATTTCAATTTTATGTAGAAACCAGTCCTATAAATAGAACTTATATCCCAAAACAAAAACCATCCAAAAAGCTTTCAAGAATAGTTAATTACCTAAACAAAATAATTTTCCCCGAAAACGTCAGTAAAGACACTGACTTTCAAACAATCCAGACGGTTATATACAGTGCAGCATGGACTGCTGCTAAAGTTAATGGAGCTAAAATAACCCTCCAAGCAAGAGATATGAACCAAGGCCAAAAACAAGAATACATACCAAATTGGCAAAGACGACTAGAGCGAAAATTAAATGATCTACGGGCAAAAATAGGTAGAATGACACAGTTTATCAACGGCAATAGAAGTAAAAAAGTAATAAAACATGTAAATAATATCATAGAACAGTACAAAACCCATACAAGACACGAAGAACCAAATACACAAGCAAATCACACCCTAGACACGCTGAAACAAAAACTCTCAGTTGTAACAGGTCGACTACAAAGATATAAAGCATGCACCCTAAGAAAACAACAAAACAGTCTATTCACTCACAATGAAAAATTATTCTATCGTAATATTAGTCAGGCAACAGCGAATATCCAAGAAAATCATACAAATGATAATGTCACCCCGGAACCAAACATATTAAAAAACTTCTGGGAAACTATATGGGAACAACCAGTAGAACACAATACCCAGGCTAACTGGATACAAACAGAACAGTCACACAACAACACAAACATTCAAGCAATGATATTTGAAAACATTACCCCACAAATATTCCATAAAGTAATATCTAGGCTACATAACTGGAAAGCACCCGGATCAGATCATATTCACAGCTATTGGTACAAAAAATTCACAGCAATTCATGGTTATCTACATAGTTATATAAATATTTTCATTCAGAATCCCGAAACCATACCGACCTATTTAACATTAGGGACAACATTCATGATACCGAAAGACCACAGTGACCTTTCTAACCCAGCGAAATATAGACCCATTACCTGCTTGCAGACCTTATACAAGATTATCACATCCTGTATAGCTGAATTAATATATCAACATATTGACGCCAATAACATCTTAGCTGAACAGCAAAAAGGATGTCGAAAATTTAGCCAAGGCTGCAAGGAACAATTAATCATAGATTCTGTAATTCTAAAGAAAATTCAAAAAACTAAATCCGATATATTCACTATGTACATAGATTACAAAAAAGCATATGATTCTGTACCCCATTCATGGCTAGTAAAAGTGTTAGAAATCTACAAAATACACCCAACATTAATTACTTTCTTGAAGGTTATGATGAGCTCTTGGACCACTGTGCTTAGGCTCAGTACCCTAACCGAAACAGTAGATACCAGCCCAATAAAAATACTGAGAGGAATCTTCCAAGGAGATGCACTTAGCCCATTATGGTTCTGCCTTGCTCTTAATCCCCTGTCCAACATTTTAAATACTACGGCATTAGGAATTTCCTTAAAAGCAACGGATACAATTGCCGACAACGAACAGACTACACAAACAAGCATTTTAAATCACCTGTTGTATATGGATGATATTAAGTTGTATGCAAACACCGAGAGTCAACTTAACGAATTAACTAACCTTACAGAACAGTTTACAAACGACATAAAAATGGAATTCGGTATAAATAAATGCAAAATAAATTCTATTAAAGCAGGACAAAACTATAAACACCAGTACACCTTAGAGACAGGAGAACAAATTGAACCATTGGATGAACTGGACACTTATAAATATTTAGGCTACACACAATCACGTCTGATACACTATAAAGACACTAAACAAAAACTTAAACAGACATTTCAACATCGGCTAAATACAATACTTAAAACACAACTTTATTCACGAAACACAATAAAAGCAATCAACACTTTTGCTATACCTGTACTTATTTATTCTTTCGGTATAATCAACTGGACCAAAACAGACCTAAAATCCCTACAGCGTACCATTAATACGACAATGACCAAATTCCGTAAACATCATCCTAGATCTTGCCAGCAAAGGATAACTCTACCGAGAAAAGAAGGAGGCAGAGGTCTCGTCGATATACTAAACTTACACAACAGACAGATCACAAGTCTTAGACAGTATTTCTTTGTCAAATCTACATCTTCCACGCTTCACAAACTAGTAGCACAAAATGACCAAAACTCAACACCTCTTAATTTAAAAAACAAAAACGAGCAAAATAATGAAAAAGTGACCGATGACAAAACCAAAATACTAGAATGGAACCAGAAGTCTCTACATGGAAGACATCGCCAAGATTTATGCCAAACAAATGTCGATAAAGAGGCGTCGAACGCGTGGCTTAATCGAGGTGAGCTTTTCCCAGAGACTGAAGGCTTCATGCTCGCAATTCAGGATCAAGTCATTGAAACCAGAAATTACAGAAAGTTTATTATTAAGAATTTAACCACAGACACTTGTAGAAAATGCAATAGTTCTTCAGAAACGATCCAACATATAACAGGCGCGTGTAAGTCAATAGCCCAGACAGACTACAAACATAGGCACGATCAAGTTGCTAACATTATTCACCAAAAAATTGCTCATCAGTTCAAACTAATAGACTCTGTAGTACCATACTACAAGTACAACCCCGAAACAGTATTGGAAAATGCTTCCACAAAATTGTATTTTGATCGTGCCATTCTCACTGACCGAACAATCCATTTCAATAGACCGGACATTGTAGTAATAAATAAAATAAGTAAAACAGGATATCTAATAGATATAGCTGTACCAAATACACATAACTTACAGGCTACAATCGCAGAAAAACTAACTAAATATATAGAACTAAAAGACGAAATAACCAGACTCTGGCATCTACAAAAAGTTACAATAGTTCCTATAGTCTTATCTACAACTGGCGTAATACCCAAACAACTTCATCAATCCCTTAATTCTTTAAACCTACCTTCAAGCACTTACCAATTACTTCAGAAAGCAGTGATATTAAACACGTGCAGATTAGTAAGAAAGTTCTTGCAATGTGAACCCGATATTCCACACCAAAACGTCCACGCAAATACACCTCCGTCTATCATACAACCTACTGCATCTACTCATACCCCAATTGATGAACACTTGGCTTAGGCCCGTGCCATCAATCCTTCCCGGCTCGCCGAGGAAAACAAATGAAAACCAATAATAATAATAATAATAATAATAATAATATGGCAACCCACAAGCAACATAAGTCAGATTTTTTTTCAGTTCCTATATAAAATCCAAAAAATCTATATTTTTCAAGAAAATCTCAAGTTAAACACACCTCCAAAGAAACCTGATTAAAAACTGGATAAGAACAGTCATAAATACATAAACCGGCCGATAAAAATAAACTATGAAAAGAAATTTAAGAAAGAGCCCCAGATGACGTCTGTCAACGACGTCAAAAAACCAACATGCACAATGGAAATGGAATGAAACGATGATATTATGTTGACCAGAGCAGCTACTCTTCGCGCACGCCATCCACCCCCGGGCTCGCCGCTCAGCTCCGCCTCGCCGCCGCCGGACATCGAATCGCAAGTGTCACCGGCGGTCGCAGTCGCGTCGAGCTCGAGCGACGAGTATTTCTCCCCGCCGACGTCGCCACCACCAGTACGTCGGCAGGGGAGAGGCCGGCCACCGAGGGGCTTGGGACCTAGGGGTCAACCGGCCCCGAGCCGGGTCCCCGCTACCGGTGGTTGTGTGCAGCGCATGAGATGGACTCAGTCTATGAACGAGAACGTCATGCGCGCATATTACGGGTCTACAGAGGGGGGAATTAACCTCACTGCGTACCGTGTTAGGATGCTGTCTCTGTTTCAGGACCTGGAGCCAACTGTGAACGTCTCGGCCCAACGATTGTCGGATCAGGTGCGGGTCATCCAACGTAGTCACAGGTTGGACGAAGCCGCACTTGATAGGCTGCGCTCAGAGGTACTGAACAACCTTATCATCTCGACCCCGACACAGACCGCGGTACAGGCGCCAGGCAGTGGCGCAATCATACCGCGGCCCATTCATGTTTGTGACGAGGTGGTTGATAGGGTTGTTACGGTAAGTAGCCAGTGCAACGATCGACTGAGGAGCGCTCTGGAGGATGCGCTTCGCGAGTATAGATCAACTTCGACCGAACTTAGGCCCCGATTACCACGGTTGCCTATGCACAAAAAGAATAGGGCGCTGGTGTGTGCCTTGGACTCGCTGCTTAAGAACATTTTCGAAAGCAGCGAGAACCTCGTTGATACGCACTCAATCCTGTATTGCGGGGCTGTTGCGGCATGTCGTGTAGCAAACGTAAAGTTTTCAAATAGTGACGGAGCTACGCGACCAAAGAATGCTGCACCAGCTTGGCAGTGCAGGATCGAGCGGCGTATTGATGAGGCCAGGGTACTCATCGGCAAACTATACTGCTTCAGGGAGGGCAATACAAGACCACGCGTGATGCGCTTTGTGAGGCGGGCATTTTTGGGGACTGAAATCAGCCCTCAAGAATACATGTCCCGTGTCACAGAGCGCATCGACTTCCTGAAGCAGAAAGTTTGTGCATGGGCGAACCGTATTCGGCGGTATAAGAGGCGGGTTGACCGATGCTCGCAGAATCGCATATTCCAGAGCGATGAGAGGTGGGTGTATAGAGCTTGGGAGCGACCTGAACAAAGTGTGACGGACGTGTGCCGCCCGGATGACGTTACCACGAATACATTCTGGCGAAGCATCTGGTCGGTGCCCGTCTGTCATGCCGAGGGTGGCTGGATGCGTGATGTTGAGCGCGTGTGTGAAGCTATACCACAAATGGAAAAAATTACAATTACAACAGTAGATATAGCCACAGCAGTCCGTCCATTACCAAACTGGAAGTCTCCGGGACCGGACGGACTGCACAACTTCTGGCTTAAGTGGTATAGCAGCTCACACGCGCTCCTGGCATCTCAATTCCAGTCATCCTTAGATTCTGGGTCGCTACCACAGTTTCTGACAACTGGCGTTACCCACCTGCTCCATAAAACAGGTAGTCCCGCGGAACCTAAGAACTATAGACCGATTACTTGTTTGTCGACGGTCTATAAACTTCTTACATCCATCCTGAGAGTGAAAATTAATGAACATATTGAGAGCAATTCGATTATGTCCTACTCTCAGAATGGATGTAGGAAGGGGTCCCGCGGCACTAAGGAGCTACTCCTCATAGACATGGCCATAAGCCAACAGGTTCGTCGCTCCCGCAAGGATCTGTCGACATGTTGGATAGATTACAAGAAGGCCTACGATTCTGTGCCACATACATGGCTCTTGAAGGTGTTAGAGCTGTACAAAGTAGATGCAACTCTACACACCTTCCTTGAGTCATGTATGAGGCAATGGAAAACGGTCCTTCGCTATCCAGGATGTCGACCGATTCAAGGGAATGAGGAGCCTGTATGGATTAAACGGGGAATATTTCAGGGCGACAGTTTGAGTCCACTTTGGTTTTGCTTAGCTCTGAATCCTCTAAGCACACTGCTGGAGGATTCAGGTCTAGGCTATCGGTTGAGAAGAGGTGGTCATACCATATCTCACCTTCTTTACATGGATGATCTGAAACTCTTTGCCCCCAACAATTTGCGACTAATGGAGCTACTGAAGGTGACTGAAACCTTCAGTAGTGCCATCAGGATGGAATTTGGTGTGGACAAATGTGCAGTCATGCATGTAAAGAAAGGGGAGATTATGGAATCCGAGGGAATTCAACTCTCGGATTCCATACAGGTTAGATCCCTCAGCTCGACCGAAACCTACAAGTATTTGGGTATGTCGGAAGCGTTAGGCATTAACGGTGCTGACATGAAACAATCGCTGAAAGAGCGCTTCTTTGGCCGCCTGAAAAAGGTTTTAAATAGCCTTTTGTCAGGCGGAAATAAGGTGCGCGCTTTCAACGGTTGGGTCATGCCGGTATTAATGTACTCTTTCGGCATACTCAAATGGACTCAAACCGAACTCGACGCCCTGGATAGGAGAGTCCGTACACTGTTGACCGCAAACCGGATGCATCACCCACGATCGTCGGTGATGAGACTGTACATCCCGCGGAAGTGTGGAGGTCGAGGCTTTTTAAATGCTAAGACTCTCCACAACCGCGAGATGTGCAGTCTCAGAGAATATTTTCTCAAAGCCGATGTGGGTATGCACCGAGATGTGGTCGCAGTGGACAAAGGACTCACCCCGTTGTCCATGGCTAACGAGAACTGGCGCAAACCTGTGATACATACTACAGATGACCGCAAGGAGGTATGGAAAGGCAAGGAGCTCCACGGGCGTTTCTATCGGGCTCTCTATGGGTCCGATGTAGATTTCTCAGCGTCCGTGGCCTGGCTACGTTTTGGTGATCTCTTCGGAGAAACTGAAGGTTTTGTATGTGCAATTATGGACGAAGTTATCCTAACGAACAACTACCGGAGGCATATTATGAAGGACGGGACTGTTGACGTGTGTCGGGCATGCCACCGTCCGGGTGAGTCCATCAGACATATTATCTCTGGTTGTTCTCGTCTGGCTAACGGCGAGTACTTGCACAGGCACAACCAAGTAGCCAGGATTATCCATCAGCAACTTGCTTTGAAATACAAACTTGTGGATTCTGAGGTACCGTATTACAAGTATGTGCCCGACCCAGTTCTCGAAAATGACCATGTCACGTTGTACTGGGATCGGTCTATCATCACTGATAGGACTATTATTGCCAACAAGCCGGATATAGTGGTGATAGACCGATTAGCGCGCCGCACAATGATAATCGATGTTACCATCCCACATGACGAGAACCTCGTGAAAGCTGAGAAAGAGAAACAAATCAAGTATCTCGACTTAGCACACGAGGTTGTCGACATGTGGAATGTGGACTCGGCTGTCATTGTGCCGATTGTCGTTACGGCCAATGGTCTGATGGCCAAAAGCTTTGACGAACATCTGTCAAAGCTGGCGTTACACGGTTGGTTAAAGGGCCTGATACAGAAGGCAGTACTCCTCGATACGGCTCGTATTGTGAGGAGGTTCCTTTCTCTGGAGCCCTAACCACCGGTAGCTTGGACCCTGCTCCCGACACCGGCGGACTACTGCGTTTTGTATTTTTAAATGTTTTTTTTTTTTTTATTTCTTGTGTTTTTTTTTAAGAAATATTTAAAAATATAAAAATGTATGTATAGTTAAATGAATAAAGAGAATAATAATAAAAATATAATCCAACGTAATCGTATGCTGGATGACGCCGTGCTTGATAGACTGCGTCTGGAATCACGGAGTAGCCGCGTCTCACCTGCTTCGCCACCGGCCGCGGTGCAAATACAACCCAGTATTTCACCGCGACCCGACCATGTAAGTGAAGATGTTGACGACGGGACTATATCCGTGAGTACCCAGTGCAATGAACGGTTGAGGAGCGCTTTGGAAAATGCGTTCCGAGAATATCGCTCCACGCCGCCTGAGCTTAGACCTCGGCTACCCCGTTTGCCCATGCACAACAAAAATAGGGCGCTGGTGTGTGCTCTAGATTCGCAGCTATCAATTTATTTTGATAGCAGTGAAAACCTTACCGATACCCACTCGATCTTGTACTGCGGGGCTGCAGCAGCATGTCGTGTAGCTCATGTCAAACTTCCAAACAGTGACAGAGTTGCACGACCAGCTGTACCAGCTTGGCAGTGCAGGATCGAGCGACGTATTGCTGAGGCTAGAGCGCTCATCGGCAAACTTATCTGCTTCAGGGAGGGCAACACTCGCCGTAGAGTGATGCGCTTTGTGAGGCGGGCGTTCTCGGGGACTGATATTAGTCCTCGAGACTATCTGACCCGCGTCACAGAGCGTATCGACTTCCTGAAGCAGAAAGTCTATGCATGGGCAAACCGTATTCGTCGGTACAAGCGGCGAGTGGAGAGATATACTCAGAACCGCATATTCCAAAACAATGAGAGGTGGGTTTACAGGGCTTGGGAGCGACCAGACCAAGGTGTGACTGATACGCGCCTACCGGATGATGAAGCCATGCTTTCATTCTGGCGTAACATCTGGTCGGTGCCTGTCAGTCATACCGAGGGTGATTGGACCCGGGAGGTCGAGCGCGCGTGCGATTCGATACCAGAAATGGGGGCAATTAACATCAGCCCCCAAGAT
Source organism: Hecatera dysodea (assembly GCA_905332915.2). Lineage (NCBI taxonomy): Eukaryota > Metazoa > Arthropoda > Insecta > Lepidoptera > Noctuidae > Hecatera > Hecatera dysodea. Next base: position 20,345,451 of record HG995300.1, on the reverse strand, counting down.
GTAGCTCGTGCAGTCCGTCCGTTGCCTAATTGGAAATCTCCAGGGCCGGACGGGCTGCACAACTTTTGGATTAAATGGTTGACAAGATCGCACGCTCGCTTGGCGTCTCAGTTCCAGTCTGCCTTAGAGTCAAGGTCGCTGCCCCAGTTCTTCACGACAGGAATAACCCACCTGCTCCATAAATCAGGTAGTACTGCGGATCCCAAAAATTATAGACCGATCACGTGTTTACCGACGGTCTATAAAGTTCTTACATCCATTTTGAGAGCAAAGATTAACGATCATATTGAAAGTAAGTCAATAATGTCTATCTCTCAGAATGGATGTAGGAGCGGGGCCCGCGGTACTAAGGAGCTGCTCCTCATCGATGTTGCCATTAGCCAACAGGTTCGTCGTTCCCGAAAGGATCTGTCCACATGTTGGATAGACTATAAGAAGGCCTATGACTCAGTGCCCCATACATGGCTCATGAGGGTGCTGGAGCTGTATAAAGTTGATGCAGTTCTACGCGCCTTCATGATGTCGTGTATGGGGCAGTGGAGGACGGTCCTTCACTATCCAGGATGTCGACAGACCCAGGCGAACAGTGAACCGATAAGGATCGAGCGCGGCATATTTCAGGGCGATAGTCTGAGTCCACTGTGGTTTTGTCTGGCCCTCAACCCTCTTAGTACACTGCTGGAGGGTTCGGGCCAAGGCTACCGGTTGAGAAGAGGTGGTCAGGTCATATCGCACCTCCTTTACATGGATGACTTGAAGCTCTTTGCCCCCAACAACTTGCAACTGATGAAGCTACTGAAGGTAACAGAAACCTTCAGTAGCGACATCAGTATGGAATTTGGTGTGGACAAATGTGCGGTCATGCATGTGAAGCGAGGTGAGATTATGGAATCCGTGGGAACCCAACTCTCGGATTCCATACACCTTAGATCCCTTTGCTCAACCGAAACATACAAGTATTTGGGTATGTCGGAAGCGTTGGGCATCAATGCTACTAGCGTGAAACAATCGTTGAAGGAGCGCTTCTTCGGCCGCCTGAACAAAGTACTAAATAGTCTTTTATCAGGCGGAAACAAGGTGCGCGCCTTTAACGGTTGGGTCATGCCGGTATTGATGTACTCTTTCGGCATACTCAAATGGACTCAGACAGAACTGGACGCCCTGGATAGGAGGGTCCGTTCACTGCTGACCGCAAATCGGATGCATCACCCACGATCATCGGTAATGAGGCTGTATATCCCGCGGAAGTGTGGGGGTCGAGGCTTCTTAAATGCTAAGACCCTGCACAACCGCGAGGTATGCAGCCTTAGGGAATACTTCCTAGAAGCCGACGTGGGTATGCACCGGGATGTGGTCGCAGTGGACAAGGGCTTCACCCCGCTCTCCTTGGCTAACGAGAACTGGCGCAAACCTGTGGTATTAGATACTAATGATCGCAGGGAGGTATGGCAGAGCAAGGAGCTTCACGGACGCTTTTATCGGGTCCTACATGGGCCCGATGTAGACTTTCTAGCGTCCGTGGCCTGGCTGCGTTTTGGTGACCTCTTTGGGGAAACCGAAGGTTTTATCTGTGCGATTACAGACGAAGTTATGATGACGAACAACTACCGGAAATACATTGTGAAGGACGGTACGGTTGACATATGTCGGGCATGTCACCGGCCGGGGGAATCCATCCGCCACATTATTTCCGGTTGTTCTAGTCTGGCTAACGGAGACTATTTGCACAGGCATAACCTTGTAGCCAGGATTATCCATCAGCAACTTGCCCTTAAATACAATCTTGTGGAATCGGAAGTACCGTACTATAGGTATGCGCCCGACCCAGTTCTCGAAAATGGCAATTGCACATTGTACTGGGATCGGTCTATCATCACTGACAGGACTATTGTTGCCAATAAGCCTGACATAGTGGTGATAGACCGACTAGAGCGTCGCGCAATGATTGTTGATATAGCAGTCCCGCATGACGAGAACCTCGTGAAGGCTGAGAAGGATAAACAATCGAAGTATCTTGACTTGGCTCGCGAGGTTGTCGACATGTGGGATGTGAACACAGCAGTCATTGTGCCGATAGTCGTGACGGCCAATGGCATAATTGCCAAGAGCCTCGACCAACATCTTAAGAGGCTCTCGTTGGGCAGCTGGATCAAGGGCTTGATCCAGAAAGCAGTGCTTCTTGACACGGCCCGCATAGTTAGGAGGTTTCTCTCTCGGGAGCCCTGACCACCGGTAGCTTGGACCCTGTTCCCGATACCGGTGGGCTACTATTTTTTATATTTTTAAATGTTTTTTTTAATTTTTTTATAGAAATATTTAAAAATGTAACAAGTATGTACAAAAAATAAATAAATGAAATAATAATAATAAATATCTTGGGACAACTCACACACGGCTATCTGATCCCAAGCTAAGCAGAGCTTGTGTTATGGTAACCAGACAACTGATATACATACTTATATAATTTATAAATACATACATATTATAGATAAATCACACCCAGACACAGAACAAACAATCAAGCTCAAAAAAAAAAAAAAAAAGTCAGACAATTAGTTACTGCTTTTGATCTAATTAACTAAGCTGTGTTCTTCCAATTCTTGTCCTCTTCTCTCTCAATTAAAACCCAACTTAGTCAAATTTATGAGAAAAATTATTTCTTAGTTCCCCAAAAACAATCAGCAGGCGTACCATGAGAAAAAGGGATGGAGCTATATAGGGTGTATAACTCTATCCCTCTTTCTCGCTCGAAAGACTCACGTTTTAACACCTCGAGGTTCGCCCGCTGGACCTCCGAGATAAAATACAAATTTACGTTCAACTTAGTACTTTATGAGATAGACCAGAAAAATATGGGACGGCCCATAGATATTATATTTCTATGGGACGGCCCCTCAAATCGTTTAAAAAAGACCTCAAAAGGTATTAAATATTTCAGCAATAAGTGCGAAGTTTTGGGGATTTTTGCTAAGATTAATAACTAAGCAGCGTCGGAGCTAGATTAAAAAGGGGGTAAACAAAAACTGCCATGACTATAAACAAAATGAAGTGCGCGCCGCGCCTCCTGACGAAGTTGAAGAACTTCAAGTTTTTAAATAATGTGAGCAGCAAGTGTTGTTATTAGCAGCTGCTGTTCGAAACGAACATTTTCATAAAGGAACTATCAGATTGCTTGCTTCTTGGAGTGGAGTTGGGAGCTGTTTAGTTCTTATATATCATAGTGAATTCATGAAACGAAAACAAGCCCCCACCATACTTCCCTTATGGGCCTTACATCATCATCATGATGTAAGTAAAGCTATAGCGATGATGAAACTGCTAGTACTTATAACGTTCGTATCAGTTGATATTTGATTGCTAATAATTCTAATAATAATAAAAAATATGTAAACGTTTTTCATAAATTTTTGACAGATAGCGACTGAGATGCGAATGCAAAGATTGCTTAAAAAATAGTTGCATACCTATTGGTACTCTGATTTCTGTGAATAATAATGATTGATGCCTGACAACACGTCAGCAAACTTATAGATCTGACGAAACTCGCCACTCGAGAGTTAAGTCTCGACCAGTACCGTGACCCGTAGAAATTTCCGCATTATTTGATAAAAACATGGAAAAATAAAATGGTCACTTGCATAATACGTAGTTAACAACAGCCAGCCTTCGAGTTTCTAGATAGATGATATTCATTTCACCGGTTATTTACAGAAACCTATTACATAGATTTATTTTCTGATAAAAATCGGTGTACCTACAATCTAGTCAAACGTAGGTCAGGGTATATTCCACCTAGAACATACCCTGACCCAGGTTGATATAAGTTTTTTTCTCTCTATTTATTTATAATTATTCTTTGTTATTATTAGTGCTGGACCAAATCCTCTAAGTACTCAACTAAAATTGCTATCGATAAAGCAACAAAACCTACATTGGTACAATTTTTTGAAAATATTGTTTAACTAATAGGTACTATACTTATTGACATAGCTAAACAATGTATGTATGCTATCCTTTAAAATATTATCAGAAATAATTTGTATGTTTATGGATCAAATGAGCCCTCCCGCTCTGGGTGGAGCGTAAGGGAGTGTCGGACTCCTACTGACTAAAACCCACTCGTGTTCCTCCAAATGCTCTTTGCGTTCCAGGGCTGCGGTGAATTTTTCGAATACATAATTCCACAAATCGGGCAGATTTATTTAACCCCCCCTAGCTAAGAGCAGGAATTTCAGCACTTTACCCAAAATAGGCATTGCCCTTTGAATATATGCTACCTAGTAGGTACCTATAAAGCGATCAACAGCCGACCGAATAAGCCTACCATACCTCTCTTTTAACAAAATGTCAAGTCTTGTATTCGCTACAATATCGCTCCATATCCCAGCACAGTGTAGCATTAATAAAATTAATAAGAAACAAGCTTAGCGATGATTGATCACTGGCAGCGACGCGGGCGCCGCGCCGGGCGGAGTTGGCAACTTTTTGAATCAATCATGGCGCAGCTGCGGCCGCGGTTTATAATCACCGCAGTTTGTGTAGCGAACAATTAATTGATACACTTTATGAAGTTGTTCTGAAGTATTCTAGGTGTTGAAGCGAACTGTTTCAACAGTAATTAGGTAATGGATGTAGTGTTGAAATCTAACACTATTAGAGCTAAGTTCTAAGTTAATTTCTGATTTAAGCTACACGATAACTGAAGAATGCTTGCACTGTCCAGACTTATTTGTTTGGTGTTTTCCTTAGGCATTTATGTTTTTTTATGGATCTGAAATCATCAAATGACTTCTTCCGGTCTTGGCGGAGCGTAAGGGAGTGTCAGACTCTTACTGAATAAAACCTATCCGTGTTCCTCCTAATGCCCTTTGCGTTCCAGGGCCTGCGTGAATCTATCGAATAAAGTCCGCCAACCGTCGACATTTAACCTACATATTATTATGTAGCGGCTGAACGCTTAGGTACCTACTAGGTGTTGAGATGAACTGAAGTTACATGATATAAAATGGTCGTGGGGATAGTGTTGGATATAAATTATGGCCACTGTGACCACTGGTCGAGTGGTGCTTGATTTCTCAGTGGATGGCTCATGTCGTAGTGAAATGTGTGCGAACTAAACGTATCTTTGTGAAACTCAAGCCATCGTCGTCGTGGTTTTACCAACCTCGCAAACTTGCAACTAACATGAATTATTTCACCATTCATAAGAAAAAATATTTCCGTGGTCTTTTCGACTTTGTAACAGCACATAACAAGAAAAAGTGCGAAACTAGACTCATATATCATTTCGAATAGGAAAGTTCTCGAAGCTTCCACAAATAGTGAGTTATTTTTCGAATTTGTTCGAACTCATTCGGCGAGTCCTGCCAACTTTACGCATAGCTTGATGGAGTTGCTCCCAAACTTGCCGTTTTTCCAGTCCCCTTCAACTGGACCACATGTCGAGAGCACGGCCCTGCCTATTTACATGCAAATTGCTTGCCGTCGACAGATTTCTTTTCGATATCCCCCATCTTTGGTCTGCATAACTTTCGACACTATACATAATTCATTCGGAGCGGACGGTGGCGATCTTTTTTATTAGTTTCCCATTCAGATTTAACTTTGGATTTAGGCGGACTCTCGCTGAAAAGGATTTGATGCTATGCAAATGAATTGTAATTTGAATTTAACGCCATCTAGTTGCTAGATTTAAAATTAGTTTTGCTGCGCTCCCGAGAGATGACGCTGTAAGCCGTGTTTCGAGACGGCATAGAAAATGTAAAACAGTTTGTGATGAATATTAATTTCTGTACTTCTGTAGTCTTTATTTCCTTTTAGCGCATTATGGAGCTCTGCTCGCCTCATCAAGCAAATTACGTCTTCACATCTCGGGGTTCAAAATTCATTTGCATTAGAAACATGAATGGTGCAGTGGTGAAAGGTCCGCAATTTGCGCCGCGCATAAATACAGATAAAATTACTAACAATTTTGTACAAACTTTGACGGACTTTATTCGTTTAAGTTTAAAATTGTAATTAACTTTTAATTTTTATGGGGTCGCCAGTATGGTAAAAATGAGATGCGGTTTTAATTTCCTGGCTTTTAATCGACAGTTATTTTTGTCACGAAATAACACTTCAGTCATTTTTGGAATTCAACTTTAAATACTCTCATGCGATAATAAATATGAATTAACTACATGGCTTTACGATAACGACATTGATGGTATAAGTCAGCGACTCTTTATTATTCTTTGTACAGCTTCAGATAAATATTATATGTAGTAAGGTTCGATTTAGAAACAACTATTTTGACTCTTCTCTCGTCTCCCGTATGGTCTAGTGGCTAGGATACCTGGCTTTCACCCAGGAGGCTCGGGTTCGATTCCCGGTACGGGAAAACTCTTTTTGTTTTTTTCTTACCTTGCTATCAAAATTATTTTGTGTGCGTAGACTTTTTCCTCGTTGGTTCCAAGGATGAAGACTATGTCGGCAGAGTCTTGGTCTTCGGAGAGGCGCTGCAAGTCACGCAGCAGGCCTGGCAAGCCCGCCCGCTCCACCGACGCTGTGCAACAAGTGCCCGTTACCCTATTCGCCATTGGCACCGGCTGCTTCTTTTTGATTGGATAAATCTTGACGAGCTTTAGTGACGTATTTCTCTAATATATTGCCGGCCAACAGCAAAAAAATACACTAAACTTTTAGTGAACACTGAGCTTAGACTAATAACAAAACTTACTTTTCTATCTAAACACAATAATAACAAGGAAAATAGTAGTCTCACACAAAAACTGTCAGCAAACTGTGACACTAGCTGACACGATTACCGCAAGAAACAAACACAAACACAGTTCGTCACTTCATTCACTTATTTATAGAAAACATTAGATTTGCAAATCGTAAACTCAAACCTTAGCTTGTCAACATAACCTCAATCACATAACTTTGCTTCAACTCAAATAACTTGGAACTTGACTAAGAAATAGTTTTCCAGCTACGTATGGCGTTAATATCCTTCGTATCGAGGATAAAACACTGTGTTTATTGTGTTTCGGGTTGGAGTCGGCCTCTCAGGTACAAAACAGGTTTTCATTAAACTCAGGTATACGCTTCTATTAATATTTCTATCTTTGTCATTCATTGTTTGTGCGTTTATGTACCGCATGACTATTTCAACTTCTTACACAAGAGCCTCCGTGGCGCAATTGGCTAGCGCGTTCGGCTGTTAACCGAAAGGTTGGTGGTTCGAGCCCACCCGGGGGCGGGCCCTTCTTTTTGTTAATATTTCGTGCCACTTACTTTCTCTTCTTTTTCTTTCTTTTTTATCTAGTTACTTTGTGAAATAATTTTATTTTGTGTCACTTTTCTCCTTTTTAAATTTATTTGGTTAGGTTTGGACGATCAAAAAACGATCGCTTATACGGGATTAACTTACTTACTTTGATTTATCTTATTTATTTGTATTATACCTGTACTTACACCAAACTTAAAGAAACCCTTAGACTTAAAAAAATACATATACCTAGTTATAATTGGGGGCCATATCGCATTCCGCGATCTCTTCTAGGTTACCTGGTATGGAAAGAGATATCCTGGACTCTGGGCAAAATGGGATTGCACTTGGTGCAAATATAAAGTTTAAGAAATTTTGTAGAAATATAAGAAGCAAAAGTACTTACTGAAGAGTAATACAGTAAACAAAAATAGATTTACATATATTAGTAGAATTGGCTAGGTTTGAATTTGTTATGTCATGATACCACGAAAGTGAATTGTAACTTCATCAAACGTTGTCGTTTAAAAAGATATGGTCAGTTTTAGTTGTCAATTTCAGGAAACACAACTTAAACACTTCATGAAATGGTCGGCCACATCAGGAAACGGCCAATTCTACAATAAGGCAACGAGTCCACGACATCATTATCTATACCCATGTAGTTAACAAGTTCAGCGTCCCGGTTTCACCCGCATAGTTCCCATTTCCGTGGGAATACGGGGATAAAATATAGCCTATGACATTCGGGAATAGTGTAGCTTCTCACCAGTGAAAGAATTATTCAAATCGATTCAGTGATCTCGGAGCCTATTCAATACAAAAAAACAATCAAATCTTTTATAGAATTGAAGAACTACTCCTCTCTAAACTGGATGTGATTCAATCAAAGCTGGACAACGTAAACCAGACATAGTTATGTGTGACGGTACAGTACAAAGCATTTGCAGCTGCCACCAAACGTTCAAAACCATGCGATAATGCCTTACACGGCAATGGCTCTCAAATTCACAATTATTCGGTGCCAAAACGCAACACTACGATATTCAGCGCTGTAGGACTAGGAAGTTAACTCGCAGAACGCAGATTTGACAGTTCGGAAATTGCAACCAGTCAACCGGCACGACCCGGCGGCGTCGGCACTTGTCGGCCATGTCCGTCAAACTTCGGCGTAACGGTTCCTGGCGCGGTTTGAATTCCGAATTGTGTTTTGAATAATGGAGATGGGAACTTTGTTTTAATTGTGTTGCTCAATTAAGTGTGAGCTTGCTGCTTTTTTTAAAGTAAGTAGGTACTTACATTTCTATGAACTAGAGCGAGCAAAGCAGTGGGATTTTAGATGTTGTAACTACCCCAAACAGTACATAGCTTTATTCCCACTTACTGAGGAATTTTCCATTTTCCATATTATTTGCAAGCTGTCAAAAACAATCACATTTCAATAACGAAAATGCAGCCACAATTCTGCACAAACATAATATTTAGTTTAGCATTACTATTGAACGCATCACAGTGTCCATTGCAGAGTGTTTAGGAATGTGTGTACAGAACTGGACCGGCATCCGGCTCCTGCATTATTCAACTGCCATGCATATGGTGACGACAATTCCATGGATTGTTGGTTTACAGCGCATTTAGTTCAGCGCCGAACAAACAGAGCCTAATAAAGCAAAAATCCGGATATTTGCACTCTATGTCGGAATGGATTTTAAATTCTATCGAATTATGGGCAAAATTCCCGTTTGAGGCATACATTTTAATGATGGACGATTCTGGACGCCCATTATATTTGGAGGCCATTGGTATTTTTAAGGAAAAATGATATTTTTGTGGGAATACTTTATGAACCGAGGATGCATTTATCATGAAGAGATTAGGCGAGCGATGGTTGGTTATTCTGGAGTAGGATTTATAGCCAAAAAACGAGAGCACATTAACCTAGTATTCCGCAATAAGCAGGCGTCCGCACTCGGACTCTCATAACTTTACCGAGGCGTTTATTTTAACAGATGTACCGATATTTCATGGCCTCCTAACTGCCTCATCGACAAATATATTACGTTAAGTAGTCTGGTTTCTGTGAACGTCACCATACATTAGTAGGATTTACTAAATAATTGTAAAATAAGAGGGGCTGTATGTCGATAATAATTCTCTCAGTTTGTTTTCATTGCGCAGGAGAGGTACGGGCGCAGCCGCTGCGTTCCAACTGTTGCTGACGCGTTAATGTGTCTATTGATTTCAGTATATTTGCCCTTTATTTATGGGTGTCAAGGTTAATGTTTGGTATAACACTGTGTTCCCTTAAGTGGAGTTCGAGTAAACAGTCGAAGACAATGTCGAGTGATTGGTGTTTCTCAATCGTATCTGGCTTGGCTTGCTGACGCTGTGAACAGGATGAGTTACCTAACACAGTTGTTAATAACAGAATTTGATTAAAGGCACAATATTATCTATATTTGTGTCTAAAGCCGGGTTAAACTTGATTGATTCTACTATTCGATTGTTTTCTACGATTTCTTACTCGAGGCACCGACTTGCAGATTTTTCTCCTTCGAATCTGATGAGACCAATAGGTATCATTTAGGAACACTCAAAACAACTAATTTAATCCTACAACAAAATAATCACTAAACCCGTAACGGAAATGCGACCCCAACTAGAAATAGTGGAATTTAATAAAAATGAAAATCAAATACCGTTATCATTTACGACTGGCTCTGTTCAAATATGTGAGCTAGCATCAATCACTGTCGAGGTCCACTGCCGAAAACTTAGTGTTTGTTATAGATAACTCCGTCAATAAGTGGATTATGGTCATTCTGACCGACACATCCCGTGTTTATTAACACGTGTAAACCGCGATAGTGGCGGCTAAGTCAACAGACTGTTTGTCGCTCAGTATCTGCGGGTTAAAGTGATCGTTTATGATTCAATATCGTCAGCTCACCGTCGCTACTGAAGTGCTATTATTATTGATTATTTTATAATGTTTGTGGAGATTTGTAGCTTGTATTACATGTTATATTGGTGTGGCGATGTATTTATGTAGGGTGCGCGAAATTGGAGAGCCGGAATTTGAGGACAATTGATTTGTTATTTCAATGCCCGCACAATAGCGTCACCTATTTACGATCCTGTGGTTTTTACTCCAAAATAGATTTCTAAGGTTAACAAACGAGGTTTTCTCCCTCAAAGCGGTAGCACAACAAAGCAAAAATTCCAATCAAAGTCATACAAATTCCACAATTAGCACTAGGGCGAACAATCAAACTGAACGCGGAAGACAACGAGTATGACGAGGGGCCTCATTGTACACAAATAAGAAAACCAATTAAAGCTGAGTTCTAAACGTCACCTAACCGTTGAATATGAATGGCGGCCGGGGAGCGGGCCGAGAGGACCACGCACTTGGCCCGATGCGATCTGCCCGCAATTATACCACAAAAGAATCAATTACACGCCAGCCAGTCGCGCGCCGGCAAAGCGGAAAGAAAACAATATTGCACTCGCAACGCTTAAACTCTTCACCGTTTCTGTGCCTTACCTTGTGAGCTTGTGATGCGACAGGGCTAGGAGTACACAGAACTGCACAGGCTGCTGAACAGGGGTTTTACTTCCTACAATGGTGAAAAACTGCTTTTGCAACAAACAAAGAGCCGAACAAGTGGGCAGTTTGCTTTTGGATCTTTGAATATTTCTTTACAACATGCTAGGGATGGAAGGAATTCGTCTTTGTACTACAAAAACTAAAAAGTTAGCTACTTAGGTGACTAATAACTGTGGTTTAACGAAGACAAACCGACTGCAGAGTCCCAAATTCGATGTTCAAAAGTGCCTTTTAATGTTCTAATTTAGTTGGAATAAATGAGTTGACTTTGACCAATACCGTACACAAAAGTAGGTTAGCTTCAACTAAAGTTGCGGAGACGGAGGTTGTATCCTGTCGCATCCTTCCGTCCTTGAACACCATACAAAATGTTCGTTTTATTGATAGCAGCTTTATGTTCCACGGATGCGGTGATCTGTGGTGTCTCAGTGTACGCAATCAAGAGCTGCCGCCGCGCCACATGCTCACATACGTACGCATCCGCTCGCAGCCACACAAACGTTTGCCAAAATCAGTTCCGCGTCAGCGCGCCGCCTCTAAATTTTTATCAGCGCCGCGGCTCGTGTCGCGAGTTTGGCCCTCATCTCTTTGAGGTGCAGATCAAAGCATACGCGCTTCTATTAGCCCTGATTACAGCGGCGCACTCGAGCCGCCCCCGCCGCCCGCCCCCCGCGCTTGTCGCCCCCTCGCGGCCGCATTGTCTCACCACGGCCGCCGACGGGTTAAGTTAAGATGCGTTGTAGTGTCATTGCAACTTTAATTAGCTTTGATAGTGATGCGCCGACGTTTGACGTGCCGACTTCGCTAGTGGTATAAGTGTGCCGCGGCACTTACGCAACGATGGCGACATAGTCTAGCTTGGCGAAGTATAATCGTCTATTTTAGTTCACTGAGGACGTCACTAAGCAAAGAGTGATTGGTTGGTACTCGTGTCCTGGTACTGCGAGCTGGCTCTTTGATAACCCCAATTAATTAGCAAGACTCTAAGGAGTTTGTCTACGTGACTAGATGCCCTTGCTGTTGAGATATGCGCCTATCTAGTCTAGAATTGTTTATGATAATAGTTCTATTTTGATCCAGGTTAAACTGTTCGGATACGAAAGAAAAGAGCCATTATTGTGTTAAACACATGAACTCATTGATAACCAGCACAGTTCACACTAGATGCCTACATGTTTTAATTCCGTACTTATCAGAAATGAATGGTTTTATCAAGATCTTATCGGGGCTTGCTACTTGGGAATATTTATAGCTTAGTGGATATTATTGTTAAAACCGATGTTAGACAGACACTGTCTTTTGTAGTCTGATAGATTTGATATTATTTCATCTTGTGGATCTACCTATAATTCGTCTAACTTTAGACGAACGACGACGTATCATACTTTAGCTTGTTTGCCACGTTTTGAACTGTAAATTCACAGACCGTCCTTTAGGTTTTCTCTGTTTTCAAAGATTGAATTATTAAAAATTTATAACATATTTTTATGTCGCCTACTAGTCTATCTATTCTTTTATTTATTTCATCATCAAGGCTGTGGCGTCGGTGGTGTAATGGTCAGCATAGTTGCCTTCCAAGCAGTTGATCCGGGTTCGATTCCCGGCCGACGCACACTTTTTGCTTTTTCTTCTTTTTTTATATGAAACTATGAAACTTTTATTATATGTAAGAAGAATAGATAACCCATGGTACGGTGGTACGTAACGGTATAAAAGGTAAAATGTGTTTTTTGTTAATAAATAAAATAATGTAAGTATGTTATCTCAGTTAATGACAAATTCAGACTCATTTGTAACTGCAGAAACATCCCATGTTACACTACGACGAATTGTACTAAAATCACCAAAAGATGGCGCTACTGGTACCATATTATAGACGTAACATGTAGGTACAAGTGTTGGTGGTACATTTTGCATAATTCATTGGTGATAATAATTATACCAAAAGTTAACTATTTCTTACCAATCTTATCAATTATTGATTTTTTTAAAGACTTGTAAAGGAACGTAACCTGCTGTCGCCGTGACTATCGATAATTCGATAATGGTAGTTGTCTAAATAATTGGGTATTTTACTAGTTATCAAAATCATAATTCTATTTATTCCGTCCGTAGGATTTTCAAAAAATATTACACACGTATTTTTTATCATTTCAAATCGTAAAAAAATAAAAAAAGATAAAGCGCATCAAAATCAGTAAAAATTGTAGTGACGCACTGTATCGTCTTCGTTTTTTGTTTGCGTGAAAAAAGTAAAAATACGTGTCCTATATTATTTGGAAATCTATCAGACGGACTAATTCGATGTTTTATTATTAAAATTAAAGTTATTTTGTACTTTTTTGATTTTTTGTGGAGAAGTCGGTTGTATTTTTTTGTAAAAAGTTTTTTATTTTTCACTTTTTAGTGGTACCTAAACCCCCTCCCCTCCCCCCACCTAAACGAACCAATTACATTAGTGTAAAAAAAACGCACTGCTCCAATGCAGAGTAAACTAAAATGTCGTCAATGTAGACAATGTAGATATTTTTTTAGATTTCTGTTGATTTTTCAAAAACCGCTTGTTCGATTTCGATAAAATTTTCATGGGACCATTTGGGAAGTATACCCTTTCCAACAAAAAAAGAATTTTTCAAATCGGTTGGCAAGCGACGGAGATATGCGCGAACAAACAATAAAAAAAAAAAACACAAACATCCGAATTGAGAACCTCCTCCTTTTTTAGAAGTCGGTTAAAAATACTCTATTTCAGTCGCACGGACTGATCTTAAGGTTAAGTAAAGCTTTATGAGGCAGGTCTGTGGATGATGTGACCATCTAAACAAATCGAGACTGAAGAAAGCTCTTTAAGACGTTGTTCCCGGCTTCTCTAATTGTAAGATATCTTTTTAAGAAGATAAATATTATGACAGTTTCATGCCAATTCATTTATGAAAATATGATGTATGGAGGAAAAATCGACATTTTTTTAGGAAAATTAGTGATAGACATAATATCGATACTAGAAAAATTAGATCAACTGTTTTGTAAATTAGCTAAGTACACACATCTTTCTTTCATGGGGTACTGTGTTATATGTTACCTACAACAAGATACCTTGTGACAGAGTTCAATGAATGAAATTTTTAAACTTTGTTAAAAACACACCTTGTAAACCAGCATATTATTACAAATGAGAAGATTACATTCAGGATAAGAATGCTTGCAAACATGCTGGTCCTGCACCATAGGACAATCAAGGGTGTAGGTAGACAAAATCAAATTGTTTGATTTAAGTATGTACTTATTTACTTTAGTTATTCCAGACTATAATCTATCTCTGTGGCAAATTTTATCAAGATCCATTCAGTACTTTTTACGTAAAAGAGTAACAAACATCCATCCATCCATCGATACTTACAAATTTTCGCGTTTATAATATAAGTAGGATATAAAAATGAAAAAAAAAAACTGTTTCTTTTTTGTGTTTTTGAAAACATTTTAATTTAGTTTGAATCATGGTTCTGTTTGTAAATATGGAGCAATCGTACTTATTGTATTCAGAAAATGTTTAACTCTGCTGTAACTAGTGTACTATAGGTGCATCGACCACGCAATTTAAGTTAAATTGTGTAATCAAAATATTGTAAAACTGTTAAATAAATATTAGTTTACAACTTTTTTTAGAATATTTGATTTATTACTTTCTTAAGGACACTAGAGTAACTTAAAGTACCTACCTTTTAATGGCCTGGTTCAAATAAACATTTTGACATTGACTTCACCAAGTACTTAGCCTTCTGACCTAGTTTAAGTCTGATACAGTCGCTCGCACGGAGAATATCACCAGCCGAATCCGGTTTGATTGGAAGACGACCCCAATATAGTTGGGATGATGCTGTGATTATCGAGATTCATAATTCTGCTATCAGTATTTCTAATATAATATTTTCATTTGGTACTGTCACATTATTTGACAGTCACGTTCCCTGTGCTGGCAATTGCTGTCCAGTCCAGGATAAGGCGGCCCTTTGCAAGTTTCAGTTTCCTTTTTATGTACATAAAGTATATACTTGTGTGTATATTGTCTGATCTTATATACACCTGAAGCTTCTTCATCTGAAGTCAGCAAAGTGAATTAGCTTCATAAGACTTCGTCACACTATTCGTGCAGTACAGTCGAGCACGTCTGCAATTAGGAACAAATTGTGTGGAATACCGTGTTTGCTGCTAGCGCCGGAAATTGTGTCTTCTGTCAATATCGGGGGTAACTGTACCCGATGGCAAAATCTTTAAAACTGACTTTGTTGCACAGGAAATAAGGGTGATATTACAATTTTTGTTGGGTAAATAATAATGTTGCGTTAGTTTTCGTCAGTAATTGTGTATGATTGTCTTGTAGGCGAGTTATCGGGTATTTGGGAGGGTGAGGGAGTCAAACTAAATATTGGTATCTGCGTTTAATATGTGGAAACTAATAATGGGTTCTATATCTATTGTTGGCAGCTACTACCGACTACATTTCTGTTAGTTTGGGGTAGGTTGGGTGCTGCTGTGATTCCGATTTGGCATATTTGGACAGTACTTAGGCGTTTGCAACAATAACATGAATGATTAGTGGTTAGTACCCAACTGCCCAAGAAGTAGGGTCATGTTTTTTGTTGTCTTTTGTTTTTAAAGCCACTTTCGTGGTATATTGTGGTAGACAGCTATGTCCCTGATAGCCACGCACCACAGATTACTGCGCTCACGTCAACCCAGCACATACCTAAACCATTAAAAACACGTCCCCAAGCTACGATCACAACTTTTCTATTGTGCGAATCCGTTTCCAGTATTTGTGCGAGCGCCCCAGCAATCACGGACATGACGTTCGTTCAAAAATGTTCACTCACATGTGCGTTCAGTTCTACCGTTCTACGGTTTTACTATCAAAGGAGTTTTTATTTAGTCGTGTCATAATCGAAGGTCAGAGGTTATCGGTGCGGGGGCTGTGGAACTAATTGGCACTCCACTTCACTCGGGTGCTTTTGGGTGAAGTCGGCTGGTGTGCCGATGTTGGGCGACGCGGTGGGCGAATGTTTTTGTGCGCGATTGTACCACTGAAGTGTGGTTTTACCTGCGGAAAATACGACGTGTTTTTAGAGGAAAATGGTGGGTATGGTTATGACAGGAAATGGCTAAACATTTTTTTAGGGAAAAGGTGGGACGAATATAGACTTACCTACTACTATATCAGACAAATGTATTGAACCCAAATGAATGAATAACTTTTGCTTTTAAGCCTTTAAGTATTTTTTTTTTTTTAAATGCCTTAAAAAACTTGGTACGTGTATAAACTATTTCACATGATACCTACTATTAATCCCGGGATTACAGCCCATTGGGATCATTTCAGACTGTAAAAAGTTCTAATTAAAATGAACATGATGACAGACAAGCAACTTACAACTAATCTCTAAAAGCAAGTTCTATGTTCTATCGGATAAAGCATTCCGTAATCCGTTCATTCATTCGTTCCTCCGTCGGCTCTGCAGATTACCTCATCTTGTCTTCTGGGCTCCATCGCTACGAGCCGTAATATATTCTTACTCTGCACTGTAATGTATTCCTGCTTTGAGCCCCAACTACAGACTGCAGGCATCCTGAGCTGCTTACAGGGAACGCAGGTGTCTCGGCAGCTACACGAACAAGGTGCTCAAGTAAATTCGTTTTCTTCAATCGATTTTGGTTTACCGGAGTCCTCGAAATTAGCGCTTGTCTGCCAGTTTTTAACGTGAAATGTCTTTAATTTCAAACGATAAGGGTCAATTGCAAAGAACGCTTATAACAAAATATGTTATGGTTAGATACTGTTGTTGTAAGTCTTTTTTATGATTACACATCCAGAAAAAAATAAAACGTCTTCCTGTTTCCTGAATACAATTCTATCCATATTATTTCAACAATATGTTAAACTATTTATTGACTAGACTAATCTTTAGGGACGGCCTACGAAATCCTTGAGCGGTTTTATTTATTTGTATAGGCACACCAACGACTTGTTCACAAATATGATGACAAAGCGGTATCACAAAAAAAAAATCCTTGCAAGTTTTGTACGTAGCAGTGAAATTTTTTGGATTAAGGACAATAAGTTAATTAAAAATATCTGGTTAGTCCGTCTGATAGATTTCCAAAAAATATTGGACACGTATTTTTTTCTTTTTTCACATAAACAAAAAATGAAGACGATACAGTGCGTTGAAAGCTCGTGTGACGTCACTACTTGCTACAATTTTTACCGGGCAGTGACGTCACACGCTCCCACTCCTGATCTTTGATGCTTTTTATCTTCGTCAGTTTTTATAGATTTGATAAAGGAAAAAATACGTGTCCAATATTTTTCTATAATCTAACTGACGGACTAAACATAATCATATATTTTTTACTCAGGAAACATCCCTATTAAGTTGGCTACAAAATGATTTATCACAGACTCCAAACCCAATAAAGCTAAATTAGATGCGTATCTGTGACACAGGTCGACCTTGGTGTCTACAAACATCTTGAAGCCCGTCATCTGAATATTCCCTCATGTCAGAGCCATGATCTTTGAGATAAGGTCTGCAGCGTCTTGGCGACGCTCATTCGCGTCGAGACGATTGCGATGGCAAACAGAGATAGCGCAAATGTGGTGAAAGGATGTGGGTCGCGCCCGCGGCGCTGGCGACGTATTCTGGACTGCCAGGACGCAGCCACGAGGGTTTAATATGCTTCGGGGAAATGGTTTAGATGGGCGATATGGGATGGATGGAACTGATACGGAGTTTGGACGTTTTCAGGATTAGTGTAATATGTCAACTTATATAAAATGAAATCTCTTCGATGAATTTCATAAAAGTTGTTATGACAATAAATTATATTATAAGGTATATTTATAACAATTGAAAATTAGGTATACCTAACATTAAGAGCAGTGGTAACTGCCCCGACTTACGGATTGTAGGTCGCGAGGTCAAACCCAGCCAGGTGCATTACTTTGTGTAATTAATTTAATCAACACTGCTCTCAAAACGGTGAAGGAAAATATCGTGAGGAAACCGGCATGTCCTAGAACCAAAAAATCGAAGACATGTGACATTCACTAACCCGCACTGGGCCCGCGTGGTGGATTACGGCCCATTCCCTCTCCTAGAGAGGAGGCCTGAGGGAGGTTTTTTTGTCCCAGCAGTGGGAACGTTAAAAGGCTGATTATATACATAACATAACACACCCCAATTAAACATTAGCCTATCTATGATAGCAAAAATACCCATCGTTTTTCACTCGTTTCCCAGCAAGTTGCATTCAAATTAAAAGCCTTCTTCCCAGAATAAGGCGTCGGGCACATGCGGCATGCAGTAAGACGCGCCACGCTAATCTCTAGACGTAAACACGCGGTCTGTGACCAGTGCGCTGTTTATTCATGAGTGTATGAGTGTGCTCACGGCCTTATAGGCCTTGTACTCAGTAGGCTAGGTAGGATAGCGTCTTTGTGTGAGATGCTGCGGCTGTTGCCAGGCTGAGACTTGCGGTTTGAGAGGTAATCTCGTTAGGGAATGTGTGTAGGATATTTTGATGATGAGGCTGTAGAAGTTTCAATAGTTCTATCGTTTTTTCTGTTTTTATTTGACCATCCATTGTCGGTATATCCCGTTTCTCGGAATGAATGTTAAACTGATGGTCACAGCTGTCATTAGAACTTCTTTATTATTTTGTCAGTCATCATCGCAAAAGCCAAAATATCTGATACGAGTCTTGCCCAAGAGTGTTACCCAGTTACTGGGCTGGAGGTTAAATACATATAAAGTCGCCTCATCTACACTAGTATTATAAAGCTGAAAAGTTTGTTTGTTTGTTGGACGCGTTAATCTCCGGCAGTACTGGTTCAAATTGAAAAGAGTATTTTAGTGTTGGATAGTCCATTTATCGAGGAAGGTTATATGTTATATAACATCACGCTACGGCCAATAGGAGCGGAGGAGGTTAAAAATGTTGCAACTTTTTCTCTCTCTCTTATGTGACGCAGACGAAGTAGCGCGGGTCAGCTAGTCTATACTACTATTATAAAGAGGAAAGATTTGTTTGTTTGTTTGTATTGAATAGGCTCCGGAATTACTGAACCGATATGAAAAATTCTTTCACTGTTTGGAAGCTACACTATCCCCGGGTGACATAGGCTATATTTTATCCAGATATTCCCACGGGAACGGGAACTACGCGGGTGAAACCGCGAGGCGCTGCTAGTGTAAAATAAACAAAGAATTGTTGCAAGGCCGCCTGCCTTTCTTTGATACATGTAGGTGCAAAAGATTTCAGTATTATACTGTACCCAAAAAGAAGGCTTGCACAGGTATGTAGCAGACGTCACGTCGCTGGTAAAAATTGTAGCAACGTAGTGACGTCACGTGAGTTTTCAACGCACTGAATCGTCTTCATTTTTTGTTTACGTGAAAAAAGAAAAAATACTTGTCCAATATTTTTTGTAAATCTATCAGACGGACTAATTAGATTTTTACAGTAAAATACACTATTATGTAGAAATTGTATAAGTTATTCTGATATTAAAACGATCGATTTATAACAAAACTGGAGTGTCCGCTGTGTCAGACAGCGAGCGAGACACCGCTGACACTCATTAAACGACGCGCGACACCGACGCGCAGCACGACACAAGGCACAAGTTACGTTACATATTAATTGAAGTCGTTGTTTTTCATTGAACACTCAACAATGTTACTTGTTGTAGCCGTTGTGTGGATGATGTGCTTTAAAGTCATATCCTATTTGGAGCTTATCTATGCAATGTGATCGGTTTTCTATCCTACTGTAAAAACTTTTAAAAAAGGCAGTAGGTACCTTCTCTTATTATTCTTTAATATGAACTACTTGCACTCAAGTCCTAAAACTGAAATATTAGCATTTTCGATAATAACTCGTCGTTTTATGTATCGACGACTCGGATTTAGGTTGTGATTACACGAAAAGAAAATTGTTCGATTCATATGCTGAGTTCTGGGCACTAAAAGTGTTAAGCAAAACAATTATTTTAAATGAAAGTGAAAGTGACACGACCAAACGTACGGATCAACATGTTTTCTGCAGTATGCCAATTAGTCGACGTCTTAAAAAAATACATAGCTCAAATATTCGTGGCGCCAATTGCTACTGGGATTTGTGAGCATCTCTGTAATGTTATCTTCAGTAGATAAGAATTAGAGACACAGTTATCTGCGAAAAAAAAACGTCTCCAAACTTTTTTACAACTTCCCTGGTACCCTCTACCTCTTGACGTGTCGTCCACCAATTCGCCCTAACTACTTGAAGCCGCCCCCCTTCTGTGCACCCCACTAAAAAGCCATTACCGCGCCTTTGATCCGCGCCGCGCCGCCTTTGATCGCACCGCTTCGACTGGCCACTTATAACTATTGCCTCTAGTCTTCAGGAAAAACTTAAGAGATGTACGGAACGAGACTCTGTTTTGTTTGAACTGTATTTTGTTAGTTAGCGGTTTATCTACTGAGTTAAATTAACCAGTTAATTGGATTGTTCATTGGATCAAAATTACAAAGTATAATAGTTTGGAAATGTGTTCAAGTATTATATGCTTTATTGCAATTCATAGATAGGTATCATACTCCTGATAAGGGCCTTTGATTCAGTATTTTTTACTTATTGACTTACTAGTACCTTATTTATGCTTCACTTTTTATAGTAATTCTAATACTCCCTCGGTAGTATTAATTAGGTAACACCAGATAATGAATAAAAAACATCAACACTACAAAAGCTCACGCATCACCGTTGCCGAGCACACAGCAGAAACCCCGCACGCTGTCTATTAGCCTCCTAGACAAACGTGATGCCCTGGTACCCACGACCGAGGATAAAAGTCTCCATTCTTCGCCACTTCATATTCACGTAGAGTGCTCCATACGGCGATAATTAGCCCCGAGCTTTGATAGCGAGATATGACGTCACATGACGTCAGACTCGCTCGAAATTAGCTCTCGTAACAGACCTACTACTTAGGATAGAAAGTGCCTTTGAAGCGTGGCCCGATTGACGAATCTTTTTAAAATGGTGTAAAGTCGAAACACGCACATAATTTATGTACAGAGGCGCACTTTATGCTCCTTAACATAGACTTCGACGTTCAGTCTTTGTTATATTAATCCTTAAGCGGTTTTTATAAAAGACCTGTCTACTTATAGTGTTCTTTTAAATCATGTGAGAAATACTTTAAAGAAACACCAATTAGTACCAAGTCTAAATGAGCAATGAGTGTACAACAAGAGAAATATAACATTGATCGATTGTACCAGGAAAATATAACAATTGCAGAGAAAAGTTTTCCACATACAGGACGATTCCTTCCATAAAACCTTTTTCGTCTATTGGGCGTACCCGTTTCAAGTCAATCAACCGTAACCATATCTCGTAAAACATTATATTTACTACGATAAGAGCCTTTCGAATATCAAAAGAGGTTTAAAACATCAGCCTCCTTTGTGCGTTGCCGTGTGATCTCAAATCTGCGACTTGCTCATTGACTCGGAAATGTGTATTCGTCTGTCGTGTGCACTGACGTCATTTATTCGTATTTGTACTATAAATATTGTCAAACGCTTCGTACAAAGTCATGGTGGAGAAATTGCATCCATTGCTTGTTTTGAAGAGGTGGAAGAAGATGCTGAATATTGCCAGTCATCTATGAACGTTGAATGAGCGCCAAGTCCTTGTCATGAGCTGTTTCGGGGCAATTTATTAAGATATATCTGTATTGATTGTGACAATGTGTCATGGAATTTATGAAGGTGATGTGTTGTTCGTATTTGGATATTCTAATAATGTTTTATATTAAGCGAAGGATATTGGTTTCTTAATGAAACGTTTCGTTGTTGCTAAGTAATATCTTTTGTAAGGAGGCCTGTCATTGCTTAGTATTTCTATATGGGTCTGGAAATGAAACGACGATATAATGAGAAATCTTTTCTTTGTGTTAATAATCTGGGAGAATAATGTATTACTTATTTTGGCTTTGTAGCGAATCAGAAAGGTATTCAATGTGACTTCTCATTACGAGAAGGTAAAATTGACCAAGATTTTTCTATTGCCATGGTTACGTAGGTAATCTGAGACTATTATTTGTCTATACTTGTTTAACGACCTAAATAGCCCTAGACTACTTACATTTCTCAAAAACTAGGGAAAAGATGCAGCAACTTTTTATATCGCATAGTGTGTTAGCGTTTTAGAATTTGTCAACACTGCCTATGATGCCAGTCAAAAGTCACGCTATAATGACTTCAAAATTGTGTTACTGTATTTTACCTCTAATTTTATTTATTTTTTTCTTAAATGTAACTACTACTTTTAGTTCTTGATCATCTATGTACCTATCTAAAAAGTGAGTCAATAACCTTAAATTCACCGTCTATTCTATGAGGGATCAATAACGATCATAAACCTTGAAATTTAAGCTCTAAGAATTCATAGAAGAATTCCTAATTCCATAAAAACAATATTGCAAACACCATCTTCTGTTACCAAGATCTTTTCTCATTATTTACTTGCCTTATTTCCTAAATAAGGCGCGTAGCGCTAAGACAAACAGCTAATTCAAGAAGTAATCTACGACGTAACTCCTTGAAAAGTACCAGGAGTTCATAAAAACGAGATAGTTGTAAGTTCGCGAGTGCGAGTGTGCCCGATCCGACGCGCGCTCATCACGGATTCCCTTTGCCGATGCTGGTTTCCCCCCGCGACCGCACAGCCCCCGCTCAGACCCTGGACCCTCCTCAAAAGAAATCCTTGCGATTGCTAACTAAAAGTAACCCGGCTCTGTTTGGATGTTCTTAGATTGCAAGTGTAACTTTCAGTTTAATTACGTGGTCATGAATTCGTTAGTACCTTTTTGTTGATTTTTTTTTTTGCAAATCTTCGGAAGTTGTTCAGATTAAAGTAATTAGACTAAAGAGTTTAGAGTAGATGAAACTATAATAATGGTATCAAAGAAAACACCATTTCCTACTTTGTAAAAACTTTTTAGCAAATTCAGATAAGGCGATGAGCATTACACACTATGCTTATAAATTGGCACTGAAACATCCTCTCACACTTTTCAATAAAATACAAGTAATAGCGAACATCTTCAAGATCGATTCTTTATGGTAAGCCTGCCTTTTTTTTTTTTTTTTTTTTCTGGATGGGAAATCATCAAATGACCCCTCCCGCCCTGGGTGGAGCGGTAGGGAGTGTCAGACTTTTACTGACTAAAACCCACCCGTGATCCTTCTTGTGCCCTATGCGTTCCAGGGCCGCGGTAACTCTTTCGAACAAATTCCGCAACCCTAGCAGGCACCGACCCTATGGGGCCCCGTCCTCGGTGCTGACGGCTCCTTGTGACGCGCGTGGAACACAACGCGTCGTCGACTCAACCTGGTATCGGACGGCGAGCCACCCACGCTCACCGTCCCCAGGCATCAGCCACTGCGCAATAGCACAGCGGCCGACTTGTCTCTGGAGGAGGCCACGATGGGACCATTACTGGCACTCCATCTCGGCCCCCTCCCGAGAACCAGGAGTCGCAGCACCCACAGCAGTAGCGGCAGAAGCGGCGACGGAAGCCGCGGCGGCGGCAGAGGCGGCGGCGGCGGCGGACCTCTTGCCCTTGGTCGGGGCGGATGGCGCGCAGGCCCTTCCCCCAGCCCAGTGCTCGGCCGGCTTGCCAACAGCCGCACATGCACTGCAGTGCGGCGTGGCCTCGCAAGAGCCGGCCTTATGACCGGGCTGACCACAGCGGAAACAGAGTCCGCTGCGGTCGACCTCCGAGGGGCACATAGCTCCCGTGTGGTTGCCCACATGGCAGCGGTAGCACCTCAGAGGTCTGGGTTCCAGCAGTTTTACCCGCGCAGACACCCATCCCACCAAGAGCCTTCGGCCCTCCGACACAGTTCTGGCCGCCGTCACGGGGCAGCTCACCACAAGGGTTTGCATGCCCGTGTTGTCAGGCCGGAGGGTGCCCGCCTTGACGAGCTCGGCAGAGCACCCCCCAGTCCTGGCGACGGCGGCCACAACTTCCTCCTCCGTCACGGAGTCATCCAGGCCCACTATGCGCATGTCGATGCGCTTAGTCGGCCTGGACACCCGGACCTCGTCCGCGGGTAAGACCGCCCTCAGCCTTTCGGCCAGGGCGTCCGCGAACGGGCCACTCTCCGCTCCGGCGAGCTCGAGCTTGCGGGCACCGGTTAAGGTCCTTCTGACCCCGATGCCCCCGCTGATGCCCAGCTCTTGGAGGCTCACCGCCTCCTTCGCCCGCTTCAGTACGGCGAGATACGTCACGCCCCTCTGTTCCGCTTCCGGCTGCAGTGTGAGCACTACAGCCGCGGATTTCGGGGCGCGAAGCCTCGCCGCAATGGCGTTGGCCTTCCGCCGCTGCCTCCTCGCCTTGTTTTTGGCCGCTTTCGCGGCCCGCCGTTTCTGGCCAGCAACCTGCCACTCGGCCTCGGCCGCAGGAGGGTCCGAGGGTGGGGGTGGGGTTGGCTGCGGCACCGCTGGCGCCGCAGCCTTAGCCGCTCCTCCAGCCTTCCTCCTACCCCTCTTCGCCGGGGCCGCCTTGGTCGTCGCCGGCGTCGCAGTCGCCGGCGTCACAGGCGCTGGCGCTGGCGCCGGCGCGGCTCCGCCCTTGGCTTTCGCCTTCGCCTGGCCAGACGTTCCCGGGCCGGCAGCCACGGCGGCCGCGTACGAAGCCGCCTTTTGCTGTCCCGGGGGCCCCCGCGTCGCCGCCAACGGGGGACGCCGGACCATGTCCTCCAGTACGGAGACCTGCCTCCGGAAGGGAGCCAGCTCCTGCCGCACCAGGTCCCGTACCTGGCTCAGCACTTGGCCTCCCTCCGGCGCTGCCGGACTCAGTCCCCCTCGCGGCTCCACAGAGGCCGCTCTGGCCATCCCCGCCAGGTCCCTCCGGAGCGACTCATTCTCCCGAACAAGTCGCTCCGTAAGAACTGCGAGGCGGGCGACCTCCGCCCGCAACTCCGACGCCTCCTTTGAGGCAGGTCCACCAGCGTTGGCTGCCGCTGCCGCCAGGATGGAGGCTTTGGCCGCGCCGATGGCCTCCCGCTTTGAGGACTGCTTCCTCTTGAAGGCCACAGCGCGGATCGCGGCCTCCACGACCTCCGCGAACTGGGCCTTCTGCTCCTCAAAAGTGGGAGGCACCTCTCCCGGGGCCTCCGAGTCGTCGGAGTCGAGAGGAGGCGGAAGAGCAGAGGGAGCCCTACGACCGCTCCCTCCAGGGCGACGCCCCTCCTCCACCAACCTCCCGGCCCGACGCTCCACCTCCCGGGTAGAGGGAGCCAGCCCCCTCCCTGCCTCACTGCCCCTGCCCCGCCTAGCGGTGGGGATTTTGCGGGCGGAGGCGAACTCGCCCTCGGAGGACGACTCTTTGTCGTCCTCCCGTCTGGGCCGCTTGCGGAAGAACTTTACGTTCTCCGCAGCAGCCCCCCCTCCTCTGTCACCAGAGCCCGCCGAGCTGACCGTTACTAGGTCTGGCGCGGAGCCGGAACCCGACTCCGCACCACCCCGGCGCTCAGGCGAACCCTCCTCTACGCAATCGTACGCCATCAGCTCCTTATAGGAAGCGGATCCGGATGACGACGATTCTGAGCCTCCTCGGCTCCTGTTGCCACTGGCAAGTGGAAGGTGTTTGTTGCCCACCCCAGAGTACGGAGGGCAGCCCGCCGAAGCGGGGTGGGATTCCCCGACCGCTGAGCAGTCGGGACCCACCTGGGGACTCATTTTACAAAAACCTTTTTCCATATTGTCCTTTTAGAGGGTGCGGTCCCTTACTCCTCCGCCCTTTCTCCATCACAGGGCCTCTCCTCCCACCCGCTCACTGCCTTCACAGCCACGTCTGATGAGCAGACGCGTACCAGAAGGCAGCGAGCGGGATTCCTCGCGTGTGTGTCTCTCTTGGTCTGATCCCTCACTTGCGACCTTCCGGCATGAGTGGCTCTACCGGGAAAGCTCGCAAGATCATTGAGACGCTCAAGCCCCACCACGACGACAACGTGGAGACACATTCGGTGGGGATGGTAAGCCTGCCTGACGTTTCCTTTAGGGCTCACATGCACCCCAATGTTACCTACCCTCGGGATTTAGTTTCTCTTTTACTCTCTCTCAAAGATAAATTTCCTTCTCTTTCGCTGCAAACGTCATTGCGTGGCGCATTGTCTGCTAACGAAATGTAAATTCAATTCTGACTCAAACACAAGGGCACTAAGGTCGAAATTGGATTGACTTTTTGTTGTGAAAAGGAAATTGGCATTTACTTCGACAGTGGAAAAGCCAGTTTTCCGCGGCAAATTTTGAAAATGGAATCCGAAAGTATACTGCGGCCAAGTTAAGTTTACCGTCGCGGGGCTGTTGTTTTCGTTCGGCCGCGGTTCAGTGTTTGGGTTTGACAAGTGCAAAATAATTTTGCCGCTTTGTGCGTTGGGAACACGCCGGCCGCCGCATTCGTTGACATGTACCGGCACGCGAACGTTTTTGTTCCATTTTCAGTGTTTTAAAATTTGATTTTTTATTCGAAATGTGACGTTCGACTTGGGAAACTCTGTGTACAGCCAGTGTGCCAGTGTCGTAGTATGTAACGTAATCTGTAGTGTAGTAAACAACGAGGTTGTGTTACGTCGGTGGCCTGAGATTTGTATACGAAGTTAAATTTAGATTTTGTAGGTTAACTAGCATTAGATAAGTGTTTAAATTCAATTGAATAGTTCATTAAGCTCAGTGTTTCGTGAATTCATCGTGTTTTGCCTGAAGTAAACAAGGTAAGTTTTACTTATTCATAGGAAAACATCCTTAAATTATTTTTCCAAGAACTTTATAGCTACTTCAGAATACCTGTTCAAGTAGAAAAATAAGCAAAGCTGTGTTAGTGTGAGTTTGGAGAAAGACTGCAGGTTGTGCAGTGGTTGCGTGGGTCGATGACCCCGGTTGCCATGGCGACGGCGGCTACCATGTGCGCGGCGCTACGACACTGCTACGATGCTACGATTGCCTTCGGGATGCTTGCTTGCGAAATGTACACAAATATTAACTTTTAAATATTAATATAAAATGATGATAGATGCATCTACAACTAACTAAAGATACCTATATACGATGGTAAACAACGGAGGGTTTCGCGATGTTTAGTGGCGCCAATTGGAAAACCTTATGTTGCCTGAAATCAATTTATTCTCTAAATATTAATTGTTATGTGACATTATAAAATGCCAAAAATAATATTCAATAGTTTCAAAGAATCTGTATAATAAACAAGTATTGACTTAAGGACAAAAATACTGCTCTTTGGAGAAGGAATGTTTAGTACTTTGGACTTGTCCAAGTTTACCATGCATAGATTACATTTCACATAATCATTAAACTTGATTAATCTACAGCAGGTTATTAAAGTTGAGCAAGCACAAACACGCTCGGCAAGCAAGGCTGTATAAAGTTGTAAGCACAAAGTTATGGCGGTTGAGCATTTGAGCAGTAAAGCAATAATCCGGCGTTGTTCGATCGCTGATAGCTGCGGCAGGGCTGTGCCCCAGCGTGCTGAGCGGTGATATATTTATTTATTTAACAATTTGTGTATACACATTTAATCTATACTAATATTATAAAGCTGAAGAGTTTGTTTGTTTGAACGCGCTAATCTCAGGAACTACTGGTCCGATTTGAAAAAGTCTTTCAGTGTTAGATAGCCCATTTATCGAAGAAGGCTATAGGCTATATATCATCACGCTAAGACCAATAGGAGCGGAGCAGTCATGAAAAATGTGACACAAACGAAGTTGTGCGGACAGCTAGTAAAAAGATAAGAAGAAAGAAGCAGAAAAATAGGTACAAAAGTTATGCTTGGTCAAAGTCTTATAACTTGGGCTATACGACATTGACCTTTGCTTTGGTAAATGCAGTTTATTAATTCCCTTGTAGTTCACAGTCGGCATCATGTACTTTTTATCTTATGTATTGATAACAGAACAAAAAAAAAACAAATGATCTGGAAGAGGTATAACATGTTTTGGATGGGAAATCATCAAATTATTCGGAAAGGAGTGTCAGACTCCTGCTGAGTAAAACCTTTCCGTGTTCCTCCAAATGCCCTTTGCGTTCCAGGACCGTGGTGACTCTTTCCAACAATTCCACAACCCTGGAGGAATAACATGCCCAAGGTCCGTTTTTTCTAAAGTGATTAGGTATTGTTAACCGACTTCCAAAAAAGGAGGAGGTTCTCAATTTGACTGTATTTTTGACTGTATGTTTTCATTATATCTTGTCGATGTAAAATGAACAAATTATAAATTGTATACGATGGTTTGGCAGAGCATCTTAGTATTTCAACGTGGTCCCTTACTAGTTTGGTGAAGATCTGATGAAGAACAGAGATGATAGGAAACGGAACTCTTCAATAAATGATAGCAAATCTTTCAGGATTGCTGAAATCGCATGTTTGTTTACACCAATTTATACCACGTACGCTGTGATGGATGTTTTAGTTAGGTGGGGGGGACCCGACTTCTAAACAAAAAAGTATAAAATAACTTCAATTTTGGAAGTCGGTGTTCAAAAAACGAAGAAAAAATTAAAGTTATGATATACTTTTTTTTCAATTCTACAACCTTGGAGGAATAACATGCCCAAGGACAATTTTTTCAAAAGTCAGAAGCAATTTTTATCTTTTAAAATGGGTATAGCTTTCGTATGGGAATAAGGTCAAACATAATTTGCTGCCTGTTTACCGCTAAACCAAAAAATAGTATCAATAAATCCTCTTCATGTTAATGAAGATACTTCTGGCAAAACTTGACAGGTTTCATATTTTACTAACAAGGGAACGATAAATCGTGTAAAAATATGATTAAAATGGCGAGCGATGCCGCGGTATGCTCGTATGTTCGGTAGACGCAGTCGGTAGCTCGAGCTAGTCTCGCGGGACCTCGCTCGTCATGTTACAGGATTATGTAAAACACCCCCACTGCTGGTACTATTGGAAACTCGAAGGATTGAAGATTTGATTTTAGAACGAAAATATTGTAGTTCACGTGGGGCTGTTATCTGTGAGGTGTCTGGAGCCGTTTCATTTCGTCTTTAATATTTTATTTTTTTAATAAACGTCGCCCCACACTGGGATTCACTCCTGTATCGTGGATGCGCTCACAAACATGTAAACTCACATACACAAGACACCCAGACCCGGAACAACTATCTTTAGGCCATACAAACATTTGTCTCATGCAGGAATCGAACCCGCGACTCGTAGCGCAGCAGCCGAACGCTGCGCCAACCGTGTCGTCGTTAAAATGTTTAGTATCGGATCATTTTTCTTAATTTTTTATTGTACACCAAACAAAATAGTACGCATTAAATCATTAATGTACAAAGGCGAAATTAAATCAAAGATAAGTCTTCTTCGAGCAAATCTTTGAGTAAAAGAAAGATCACATTAGAGCGTGGATCCAGCATATTATAATTTAAACCTACATACGTAACTCTAAATTAGCTATAGCTAATTTAGAGTTACGTATGTAACTATCCCACAATAACGCTATCCCACAATTTCTTATAAGAAATTGTGGGATAGCGTTATCCAATAACTTCTTAATTCATTTTGGTTTAAAAAAGAAACATGAAGGGCATTGGCATTTTTACTGAAGGAAAAGTCTACTATTGCAAGATTTAGAAATTTAATATAATATAACAAAAAAAAATACAATAATATATATATGTATTTTTTTATTTATTATATTTATATTACATATGTTATTTAATTTGATATACATATTTTTATATAGTATATATATTTAACTTCTAGTTCTGAAGGTCACTTAACAAGACGTTAAATTAAATCAAACGCTAGGGCCATAGCCGCCACTGTGCACTTGGTACGCGGCGTCTAGGGGTGGCACTAACCCTTTTACTGTTTTATTGTTCAGCGCGACCGTTTAGCTCTGATTTACAATCGGTTTCCGATTTAGAGCCCCTGACTTTATACAAAGGATAAAGGGGCCATAAAAACATCAAGCGCTTTTACGCTTACATAATTATTAATGGCTTTATTCATTCTAATTATTCATACATTGCCAAGTGTGCTATTTGGGCGGGTTATTGGTTTGACCAATTCTGTTAACTACGTTTAAATCTTTTAAAACAAATCTACTCAGCAAAAAATACTAAAAGTATGTCGTCTGGGTATAAAATTTGTATGCCTCTCTCATATTTTATTTCTCTCTTGTTTCTTATTTTAGTTTTGCAAGATAAGAATCTGCTGCAAATGCTCAAAATGTTGACGCTTCCCACCTTTGATGAAAAACTTAAGATATTCCTGTAATCCATCATGTTTATTGGATAAACTAGCAGCGCCCCACGTTGTTCCCGTACCCGTGGCAATACGGGGATAAAATGTAACCTATGACACTCCAAAATAACGTAGCTATCTATTGGTGAAATAATTTTGAAAATCGGTTCAGTAGATCCAGAGATTACCCCTACGTTGTAACGTCACAAACTCACAAACGTTACCTCTTTATACTCGTAATCTCTTTCGGGAACTCTATCTCGGGAACTACTGGTCCGATTTGAAAAAATTTTTCAGTGTTAGATAGCCCATTTATCGAGGAAGGCTATAGGCTATATATCATCACGCTAAGACCAATAGGAGCGGAGCAGCGATAAAGAATGTTTTAAAATCGGGGATTCCACGGGGACGAAGTCGCGGGCAGCAGCTAGTAATTAGTATAGATTAAATCTAGAAGTCTGTAATAAATACTCACTATTACTACTTACTTTATTTGTAATACTTAGGTACCTTAACTTTTGAATCTCTGGTAATCGCGTCTGGTTGACGGTGATAATTTCGTCTCTTGTAATATGGGTACATTAGCAAAGTTGAACTACTAAAGGTCCATCTCTGGCTAACCATTCGGGAAATGCAGGCTGGATCATGCGTTTTTTATAAGCAGTTTTGGCCCTCGAAAATCAAAATGTAGCTCATTTTAGCCAAAATCGAAATGTCACAACTCAATACCCTAGTAGAGTACAGCGTTACCCACTTCCCCGCTTTGCGGCGAGGAGGTGCGAACGGCAGCCACACTTGGACACCTCGCCACCCGCCACCTGCCAGGGATTCCCGCGGGGATCGATCCGCTCTCCCCCGCTGTTGTGACTAGTGCTGTCTAACGCGGCCGGGATGCGGACTCCCGGAGGTTTGTGTGCACTTGGAATTTCAACGGACTGTAAATGAAGTGTAGATTTTGGGAAAAAGGAGGCGGGAAATGTTGTGAGTGTGTAACTGCAGTGGAAAACTCGAACTGAGAATATTCTCATGTGTTTTGAAGTTGACGGAACTTGTATTATTATTGCATCTTTAGTTCCGTTTTAAATAGCTCATCCTATTCTCTTAACAAACTGAAAAAAGCTGAAACCTATTTATTTTGTTTTTACCCGACTTCCATTAAAGGAGGTTCGTGTGTGTTACCTCATAACTTTTTATTAGGTGTACCAATTTTGATCATTCTTTTTATATTTGAAAGCTGGTCATGTGGTTTGTGGCCAATTGAAATTTGTTGACTAGTATTTGAGTTATTCCTAATAATGCGCGGCTTCGTCTACATTGGTGATGTTTTCATTCTCACTTGCCGACGAAAAAAAAAAACGTTATACTATAGTTTGGAAGAGCATCGTAGTATTTTGAGGAGGTCCCTTTCTATTTTGGTGAAGATCTGATGAAGAACGGAGCTAGGAAACGCAACTCTTTAATAAATGATAGCAAATCTTCCGGGATTGTTTATTTATTACTTACACCAGTTTATAACACGTACGCTGTGATGGGTACGTTTAACTGTGGGGTGTTACCACTAAAAAGTAGTGAACCGCGATGATCAAACTAGACTCCACAGTACACATCCCTAGCGACGTGTACGCTAATGTTACCGAGCCCACCCTTTTACTTATTATAATTTTATATTATTAAACGCCGCAACTTTTTGGATGCGTTTCTTTTCCCCTACAATCCTGCCTTGTTGTTTTATGTAGATTTTCTTGAAAGGGATGGGCAGGGCCCTAAGTCTAGGTGTATAAGTCTGGTCGGCGTTGTGTGTCATCTTCACATTTGCATTTAATTTGTGTTTGAGTCACTCCATCTTTTTTTGGAGACAAATCAAATGCTTTTTCACTGTACATTTATATCCTAGTTTCAAGTCACAGAACCTTGCTGTACATTGTGTAGGATTTAAGAATCCACTTTGATCTGTCAATCTACTAATACCGATAAGGATTGGTTCCTGAAACCGCTAGATAGTGAACGAGATGGTTTGGTGACTGCTGTCTTCTCGTGCTGTTCAGTAGCTAGGCAAAAGCCTTCCTGCCGAGTTTAATAATAATAGATAACTACTCAACTCAAAAAGCTCAAAACACAAAGCATTTATTCCAATTAAACCATTTACGGTCGGTCAGCTATTTGCACGTTCAAAAGCATAAATCCCTATGGAGAAAAACGTGCAAAAAACTCCACGGACACTCTTATAAATCAATCTTTTTTACAATTAGGTATATGTTTACATAATTCGCGTGGAAACTATACAAACATTATGTAAGAAAGACTTGCACGATCAAGCGTCCGGAGTAAAAAACTTTTTACAAAAAATAAAACCGACTTCTAAACAAAAAACCAAAAAGTATAAAATAACTTTAATTTCGGAACTCGGTGTTTTTGGTTGCTTTTTTGTTGTTGAACACACCGACTTCCGAAATTAAAGTTATTTTATACTTTTAGGTTTTTTGTTTAGAAGTCGGTTTTATTTTTTGTAAAAAGTTTTTTTATTTTTCACTTTTTAGTGGTACCTACACCCCCTCCCCTCCCCCACCTAAACGAACCAATCACATTGGTGTAAAAAAAAAACGTACTGCTCCTTTGCGGAGTAAACTAAGAGGTCGTCAATGTAGGCAAGGTAGATATTTTTTTTAGATTTTTCGAAAACCACTTGGTTGATTTCGATAAAATTTTCATGGGACCATTTGGGAAGTATACCCTTTCCAACAAAAAAAGAATTTTTCAAATCGGTTGACAAGCGACGGAGTTATGCGCGAACAAACAATAAAAAAAAAAAAAAAAAAAAAAACATACAAACATCCGAATTGAGAACCTCCTCCTTTTTTAGAAGTCGGTTAAAAAGCCACAATGAAGAATGTTAACTAATTTTGATTATTAGCACTCCATATTCTCTGTCAAAAATACTAGTGAAAGAATTACTTCGATACGATCAATTAGCTCCCGATTTATATTTATATATTTATACAGGCTTTACTGACACAAAATTTCAAGCGATTTGGCATACCTAGTAACATTCTTCATTCAAAGAACAAATAATTATAATAAACTGTGGCAACTGAGAGATGACCAATCCTCACGCCTGCGCCAGGGGTTCCCTCTATCTGGCAGAATCTTGTTGCTCCGAATTTTACTTGGCATAACACACTTGGCATAATTTTTTTTTAACGAATATTTGTAACGCATAAAAAATATTTAGTATAACTATTGTTTGGCCGAATGTTTATATGTCCGAATTTGCAATGACATAATAATAAGATGGCAGAATTTTATTTGGCATAATCACCTTTAGCATAGTTAACATTTCGCATATTTTCGTTTAGCACAATGTTTACTTGGAACAATCATCATTTTGTATAATTTCACTTGGCATACTATGAGGATGGCAGAATTTCATCTGGGATGAATCTATTTAACCATTTCCATAAAAAAGCATTTATCTAATCTTAGGTATATTAAAATTTAAGCATTGTCTTAACAGTAAACGCTTTTTACTACAAATTTACTGACAGAAACGAGTTGCTGCAAAAACGACTCCACGTAGTCTTGTCTGCCCTACCCCTAGAGTGTAATTTAAAACCGCGAAGGCGCGGAGGGGCGAGGCGGCCCGCGAGTTGAGGAGCAGGTGGTTGTAACACTCGCCGCCGCGGCTGAGGCTGGCCGGCGAAGCCGGGCAGCAAGCCGAAGCTGCGGTGGTGAGCGTTAAACCCATCTGCGACGAAAAACTCGCGTGGGACCGCCGGAGCCCCGCAGCGCCGTAGCCGTGACAGAAACCATGCATGCTGCATGTTGCTTGCTTGCTTACATGCTGCATGCTTGCTTGCATGCTGCATGCTTGCATTCATGCTGCATGCTTGCTTGCATGTTGCTTGCTTGCTTGCATGCTTGCTTGCATGCTTGCTTGCATGCTGCATGCTTGCTTGCATGCTGCATGCTTGCTTGCATGCTGCATGCTTGCTTGCATGCTGCATGCTTGCTTGCATGCTGCATGCTTGCACAAATTTTATTATTCTGGTAAGAAATGCAAAATTATTGTAACTTTGAATTTTCTGTAATATAACAGATGTGTCTTTCAATTTATGGATGTCAAATGTATGCCAAAAGATGATTCTAACTGTTAACTTTCTGAAATATGACAGTTCTGCCTTTTAATGACTACCGATATGAAATGTATGCTAAAAAAAGATTCTGACTGTGAACTTTCTGCGATATGATGTTTCTACTTTTTAATTATTATGGATATAAAATTTATGCCTAAAAATGATTCTGACTTACAAAATTATGACTTTTTAATGTATGATAAATGAGGGTATACCAAACAATTTTCTGCGAAGTGAAGATTATGTCATCCGTTGTTATGCAAAATAATATTATGACATTAAAAGTTCTGCTATAAAGGGTAGACCCCTGCGCCAGCACTATTCGGCTCGAATCACTTTGAAGAGAGCCAAAACTGATCCATCATGCGCCACCATTCGTCAAACTTTTGAGTACGCATGACACTCCCAAAATGGTAGTTTAAGTTACACAGTACTCACAGATGTGTCATTAATGCATGATATTATTACAGTGCTAAATAATGGAGTCTAAACAATTAAAAACTATGTTCTTACAATATTCAGCGAGTTTAACAGTGGCTGAGAGATCAGTTTGTGCGCCCTAGTGGCTGTGGAGCAGACTCTCTGAAGATCTCCCAAATTATTATTTTTTCTTTAAAAAAAACGTTGCCCCACACTAAGAATTTCTCCTGTATCGTGGATGCGTTTACAAATATCGCACACCTAGGTCTAAACTGAGACAACTCAAAAAAGGTAATTTTTCAGGAGACGAAAAAAACGTATTACTGCTTATTTTGTTAGGGAAGTTATGAATCTGAATTTTATTTTAGATCATAAATAGGTTGTAAAATTACATTATATATAAACTGGGGCTACGAATGAATCCTTTAATCGATAATCGTATTTTTTTGAGATGTTACACTTTAAGGCGGTGACTAATTATAAAAAATAAAGAACATTTAGACTTAAAACAGTTTTATTGGATCATTTTGAGTTAAACTTAAATTAGAACAAAAATTAAATAAACAATTCTTCAAACAAAACTAATCTAAATGAATTTAAAACATAAAATATCAAACAAAACAAGCCATAACACAAAAAATTATACATTTATGTACAATTTAGTGAATTGTTATGTACTTTTATACTTTACTTAATACTTTTATACTTTTTATGAAACAAAAATGATTTCCAAAAAAATAATTAAATAAAATTGTGACACTTTACTCTTATCATCAAAAATGAGTTTTTGATGATAAGAGTAAAGTGTCACAATCTTTAACATAAATAAAAAATAAAACTCATGTAATGCGAGGCTAATTTTGGGTTGGTTACCATGTTTTCCTCTCAAATCAGTGGCTACAATACCGGATGCATTTTTCTTACAGAGTGCAGTAGTTATGGCCGTATCACTTAAATCAAGTGTATCCCTAAAAAAGTCTTACATACTCTGATTTTATTCCCAGCAACTTCGAAATAAAATGCACTACTAAGACCTCTATACTCTTGTGTGCTCTTCTGTGCCATGTGTGAATACCTGTACTTTGGTTTAATTTCGTGAGTATGTCTGATTATATACTCCTTCTGCCTTTGAAGATTACCTAAGGCCCAATGAGCGTCAAATATAGTTTGCATTTTTCGCCGCAGGTTGTGCGGATCTTTCTTTCAGTAACGGTTTTTTATCTTTATAAAGAATTACAGGCTTGAACAGAACTCCTTAAGACTTAACAAATATTAAACTTCCATGCCAATTCTTTCCTTAGCCTCTTTTTACCTCTTTTCACTTCTTCATTAGGCTGATCATTGTGATCTTCATGTACAACGTCTTGACTTTGAGTCAGTGTATCAGTAACAGCCCTGGTTTCTGTTTCGGAATCAGAACTACTGCTAGAATTTGAAATGTTAGATGAGCTTGTAGCGACATCTATGGCGCCACATAAGAACTAATCCTGCATCGCGCAATCAAAGTTCTCCGCGCGATTAGAACATATACGACAGCCCGAAATCATCTATCGGGCAGTTGCCCACCAGACATAACAACCCGTCTGGCCGGAGGATCCTCCCTTTTCAACGGAGGTTTGCGGGACTTTACTCTCTGTTCCGCATACCCCCAAACTGGTGACCCTCGACAAAGAACGTCAGCGCAGCCTTCGTGCAGCTACTACTTCGTGACGTCATCATCCCGACTCACTGGGACATCATCACCCCGACTCACTGGGACAGCACCACCCCGGCTCACTGGGGCATCACCGCAGACAGTTCCGACTCACCGAGAACAATGCGGCATTCGGTTCCGACCCACTGGAACCAACCTACCACTGGCCTGGCACGCATCAAGAACCATCGATCTCCGATCTCCGGAGGGGAGTGATGTAGCGACATCTATGGCGCCACATAAGAACTAATCCTGCATCGCGCAATCAAAGTTCTCCGCGCGATTAGAACATATACGACAGCCCGAAATCATCTATCGGGCAGTTGCCCACCAGACATAACAACCCGTCTGGCCGGAGGATCCTCCCTTTTCAACGGAGGTTTGCGGGACTTTACTCTCTGTTCCGCATAACCCCAAAAGCTGGTATCACTTGACGAAGAAGAAAATAAATTAGTCATGACTTGAGGGCGCAGTTTCTTCTTTTTTTGTCGGACATAACTTGGATCAGTATCAAAGTCATCTATGAAACTTTCAGTTTGCTGACTATTGCATGGTTTGGTCAGTAAACTGCTTTCTATTTACCTATGTTTTTCTTTAACTGTGTTTCAATATTTGAAGAGGTCGACGACGCTTCTTGAAATTTGGAACTAAACTGTATAAAGATCCTTTTCAATGTTTGGCTATGGCATGGTTCGGTAGGCAGAAGAGTGTTTATTGGCCTATTTCCTTAATTATCTTGTGCTTCTACATATGTATATAGACGTTGTCGACTCCTGTTCATTCAGTTTGAAAGGGTTATTTTCTAATATTGACAAGGAAACGGCCTCGCTTCATTTTTCACTGAAAAGAAAAACGAACATATTATAAATTTTATTTAACCAGCAATAGTGAGTTAACTTCAAAACACTTGATTAAAACTTAGAGGTGAATAGTTTGATTGAAAAAAGTATTATTTCAAAACAGACACTATAATAATATACATGTCTTTTTATGCGAAACAAATAAAATTTCACGTTTTGTATGGAAGAACATTAAGATAAATTTGTTTCATCAAAAGTAAGTTAACTATAAATTTACATGTTGATCCATCAAAACAAAGTGAAGTAAAAAAAAAATAGTAACAAAATATTTACTTACCTAATCAAACAAAACTGGAACAAGTCAAAATATCTCGAAGTAATATTGCTTAACAATTCACCAACACTGTTATAACTCAAATTAACTCACGTATATTTTTTTAACTTAACTGTAACAATTCAAAATACCCGGGTTTTCGTTCAAGTTAATACGTGCACTATCTAAGACCAGCGAAGGTCAACAGAAAATACACTTGTTTAGGTGGCTGTGGCTAACATGCGTTGATTCAACAAAAGAAAGTAAACGCCATCTAACGTCGAGTCATTCAAGCTTTTATTGAACCTGTAATGTTGGATAGTTGCGTATGCTCACCAAGCGTTCGAATATAATAATAACTCAAAATTGACAAATTTTGAGTTGTCTCAGTTTAGATCTAGGTGTGCGATATATAAAATCACATGCACAAACAGCCTGACCTGGAACAACTATCTATAGGCCAAACAAATATTTGTTACGTGCGGGAATCGAACACGCGACACGCAGCGCAGTAGTCATGAAAAAACCACTGCGCCCACCGTGTGGTCGAAAAATATGCTTGCTGCATAATTTGAGTGTAATAATGAAAGATGTGGTTATTTAAGCAATTCTGAAACCTGGTTGTAATAATTGGTTCCTATTTCTAGTTGCATAATTATGTCTGTCGCTTCGTTTACTAAAGAGATGTAGATTCTTGCTAACGTACATAATGTTTTCATAGATACATTGACAAAGTACCGTCATGATGCCATGATGGTCATATTCTTGAACAGTTCCCTTAGAGAATCGCGCTGGCGGAGATGGTTTATGGCACTCATGGTTCTTTTCTGCAGAGTAAAAATTGACTCGATGTCTGCAACAGAATAACTCCGACAGTATTGTTTTCAGGCACGTTGTTTAGATCCATTTATTGCTCTCATAAAATAATGCCATCAAACCACATACAAATACATTTATTTGCCTCCGGGTAACACGCACAAGTACGTATACGTGACGAAAATGAAAGAAAACGCTCATCGTTTTACCGAAAATCGTTTTCCCAATATCAACATGATATTTCCAATTACTTACTGTATGCTGACGTCAATATTCAATATCGTAACAATTTGCATTCTATTTCATACCTATGCTTTAGGTACGATGGGTTCTCTTGGAGATTTTATGATGTTTTTTATTTTATGAAAGACTGGTATTTAGAATAGATTAGAAAACATTTATTCGAGACGGACAACACAACATCAACAAATCACCGTGAAAAAAGTACAATAATAAAACATAATGATGGTCCATTACAATTGTGTTGAACGTGGTTAAATTGGAAGGGTTATCATCTCAGCATTTGCTGGTCGTCAGACACACAGCGCTGATTGTAATTTGGTATTATCCTTGGTAACGTTCATGAAGGCACTCATCGATGGCATGGCATCGATGGGCAGCTGTCTCCCCTGGAAATCTCGCAGAAAATGTATGAACTCGCCCAATCACTAATCGAAGTGTAAACGGGGCCTTAATGTGTGCTAATTTTTTAATAAACCGCGCAGTAAACATTGGCAAAATCTACGGTGCAATTGCCATAACAAAAACAAAATTTTATTTAATTTAAATTATTTTAATTTAAATTAAATAAAAATGCATAATTATTCAAATTTACATTTATTTAATTAACTACCTACCTATAAAACAGGATCATTTGCGGCGGTTTTACTACACACTACCTACATATATGTAGATACTAGATACCTATTAATACCTAATGTTTCAAGTGTGTCTTCGTGTAGTGTGTATGACAAAACAGCCGCGGACTATTTGACTTAAAAAGTCTGACTTGCCTCCCCGTAGGACAGAACTGGGTACGCCCATGATCGATGGTATACATTTCTATTAATAAGAGAGAAATAAGAAAGGTACGTCCAATGTTGTCATTAAGAAAAACTAAAATTCTTCTTAAAACTAATATAGTAGGTATATAAAAAGTCGCAAGATAAGTGTATTTCACTTATACTTGTATGATGATTGATGAGTGTATTTTACAGGCCTGCTAAAAGTCAGCCTGTTACTGCTCATAGCAAGGTAAAGAAAAGAGCATACACCGTCTCGCGGAATTTTCTAAAATCTAGCTTCTATCAACATGATTTTATTCTTTTTGATGGCAATTACTAAAAAGTACTACAAAATTAATATAATGACGCAAGTTTCTATAGAAACACTAGTAATTTCGAAGGAAAGCTTTTTATTTCTCCCAAAAAAAAAAACTAAAAAGCCGACGATCCCTCTTTACATTAAGCGTATGTCGGTAAAGTGTCTCGTCAGTCGTCAGCGCGACACCCGATCTGCGCGGAGGGGAGGTGTGACAAGTCTAATGTGTCACATTATATGCTTCACACCTCCTTCGAGTCCTGGGCTTGGAAGGCTTGTTACCAGTTCACACAAATTCATGATACTTGTTTAAAATTAGAGGCTCATATTTTAAAGAATCATCAGCAGTCCATACCTCGTTCTCAAACTGTCTTAAACACCTCTAGAGTAACTATTTAGTAATCTGTGCCTCTAGTTTCACCATATTTGTTTTGACATTAACTGTCGCTGATATAATTATTGCAACTTGAACCGGAATGATTTTTATTAAGTACGAGAATAGCCCTTCAGTGCGTACTGCAACGGGCTCAAGGTCGTATTTATCATTATCTTATTTAATAGGCTAATATTTCCTAGCTCATTCCAGCTCCACTACTTACTGCGAGAACCGTACTTTTTGGCGAAATAAAAAGTACGTCATTTGACCCTTTTTTTTTCAGATAGAAAATTATTTAAATAATGACTCTCTAGGAGTCTAGGTGGAGCAGAAAGGAGTGTCAGACTCTTACTGACTAAAACCCATCCGTGCTCCTCCTAATGCCCTTTTCGTTCCAGGGCTTTTTCGAAGTTGCGGAATTTGTTCGAAAGAGTCACCGCGGTCCTGGAACGCAAAGGGCACAAGAAGGATCACGGGTGGGTTTTAGTCAGTAAGAGTCTGACACTTCCTTCCGCTCCGCCCAGAGCGGGAGAAGTCATTTGATGATTTCCCATCCAAAAAAAAAGGGCTTTTTCGAACAAATTTCACAACACGTCTGTGAAATTCCGAACATGAGTTTTTCAATCTTATTGAGAAATTAATTAAATAGGTATCCGTTACTAATGCCATTTTAATTTCTAAAATAGTGAAAAAAGGCAGTCGACGTAACATTTTGTTGTTTTGATTTTTGTATCACTATCGAATCGATACAATTTGTAGGCCAATTGGGAGCAAGCCTCTCGTGACGTCACATTATCGGTTCTCAAGTCGCGCGGTGTGGGCTGACGGACAGATGGCGAGGTACTGAGGTGTGGCTGGTGTTGCCTTACATTTAGCGGGAAATTGACAAGTTTTTGTGTTCTGTTTAATGAGGTCGGATTAGTTAGGGGTTGGTATGGGTTTGCTGCGAATATCATTGTGAAATAATTATACAAACCGACAAGCACCAAAATTGCATGGATTTGGAAACGATGGTGTTCGCGACGATGCGTCTTAGCTACATAGTATAGGTAGTTATAGGTAGCTATAGTAGTACATAGAATGTTACAAATAAATAAAACCGCGACTACATAGCATAGGTAGTTATAGGTAGTTCGTTAGTACATAGAAAAGAATGCTGTAACAGATAAAGCTGCATAGTATAGATAGTTATAGGTAGCTATAGTTGATACACAGTTTGTTATTGAAATAAAACACATTCGTTACAGTCGTTTGCTCTCAAGAGGCAGTATATAAGCCCTTGGAGCCTTTATTTCTTCCAAGTAAATAGAATATAGTTAGGTAGGGTATCCTATCCCTTACACATAACAGTAAACACATGGTAACCCTGGTAATCAAGGTATATAAAGGTATATAAAGGTGATCGGTGGTATATAAGGTAATCGAGGTATATACACACACAGACAGACATACATAGGTAAATAGAAAGGGCTTGGTAATTTGAGACCTGAAATATTTAGGTCAAAGGTAGTCGCATAGCTAAAAGCGACACTGACCAATCACAGAGCAGGAGGGTGCTGGTACGTGATTGGTCAATGGTTTTTGATAAATAGCCCTGGTGAAGGTATGCACAAAAATAAAACACTTTGCATCTACCCTCTTCCTTTCCCGAAAATGCAAGTCTGGATTCTAGACTTCTAAATGTCTGAAATAGAACCGCCTTGAAAAATCCTTTCAGGGGATATATAGATGTCTATAGTGTATGCAGGCATAAAGCCGTAATTAAGGTTTAAATAAAACTGTTTATTTTTATCCCCCTGAAACATATACGCTTATAGAGTTGCAACCCCTTAAGTGACAGGGTTGAAACATATGTAGTTTTGTAGAGGGTTGTCGTATCTATAGAGATACATATAGCTGTATAGTCCTCCTAGCATGGTTTTACGGTAAATTCACCCCAAGTAGGTAATAGCTTCGTGCCTACAATAGTTTTGTATAGTTTTTGGCATCCCACCCCTACATGGAAGGGGATGAAGGGGTGAATTAGTCTCCTCTGCATGGAGCATACCGAGGGCTATCCATAGAGGTACGACAACCCCTACTCACATAGACCTAAGCCTAGATATAGTCTAAATTCTAGGATTAGCATAATGAAAATATTGGTTAATAAACTTCATCACACACGGTGATTTTTTGGGTGTCGATACGGTATAGTTGCGCCGTACAATAGAAACTTAGAAATTTAAAGAAATTTGTAGTCATTGTCAAGATAATTTGGATTTATACCTAAATGTAGAATCATATAGTCGCGAATTCCACCCTTCAAATCGCTAAGTGCATAGTGAACAAGTTAAATAGTGTTTTATTGTGACTTTATTGGTAAGCCCTCTATACCTACCCCTATATACTGTGTCAATAACAGCAAGTATAGCAAGTATTCAGCTAAGGGTTGCATCCTCATGGCCCGTAGCTTATAGACGGAGCGTCAACGCGTCTGGATCATTTATACCTAGGTGGGTTGTCACCATACAGTCCACTTTCGAAGAATAGGATAACCTACCCTGGCCACCCTACAGTCCAGTCGATCACGTCCGCCCCGTACATTTTCTGGTCCATCGGAGCCGGATATTATGAAGATAGCCTGATCTAGCTATTTGGAAGTTGGATTTATCGAACCACGCAGCTACCCTGAAGGCGCAACCCCTATTGTGAAGTCGCACCCCCTTGAAGAAAAAACTACCCTTCAACATTTCAAGACACGAAGGGTGTCCCTAGAAGCTAAATAGAAGTCGGACCTTGAAGAAATCATCCCTTCAAGAAAACTACCCCTAGGCAGATTGATGTTGAAAAATAGTGAAGCAACAACATAGAAGAAATTTAATCAAGCTGAACTTAGAAAATTTCGAACGACTTCACACTTTGAAAATTTTGAGGAGTTCCGACACTTAGAATATTTTTGAAGATTTTTGAACTTGGAAAATTTTTTGAAGAATTTTGAACTTGGAAAATTTTCAACAACCTGACACTTAGAAAAGTTTTGATCAAGCGGGACTTGGAATATTTTTGAAGAATTTTGGACTTAGAGAATTTCGATCGACTTCACACATAGAAGATTTTGAACAGTCTGGGACTTAGAAAAGTTTCAGTCAATCCGAACTTAGAATATTTTTTGAAGATTGGGGACTTTGAAGAATTTTGAAAAATTATTGAAAATTTTTTTTTTGGAAACTTGGATTGAAGTTTCACCTGAGGCTTACCAGTGGACTACCGAATAGTTTTGAAGATTCATTGAAGACTTCAACAATGCCGATCACGAGGTCGCATGGCAAATCATCCGAGGCGTGGACAGTTCCGATACAGGAACCAGCCGAGAGGGTTCCTGCTATCCATCATCAGGTGCCGCCGCGTTCGCCTTCATCGTCTGGGACGGCGCGATCGATGCAGCAGCGCAGTGAAGACGTGTCTCCGCCTGCTGCCGCTGAACGAATAGAACAGATAGAAGCTTCAGCAATAGAACGAGTACCTGCACCATTGCCGACAACAGTACAGAAACAGATGCCATCGACCTCAAGGAAGGGAACCCGCTTTGAGACGACTTCAGATAGTACAATGAAGCCGTCAAATAGAAGAGATAGCCGAGTCTTGCCAATGACTACCCGGGGTGACGCCCGTATAGAACATAGACGTCCGCCGTCGACCATTGACAGGTCACCGCGGTCATATAGAAAATTACAGAAGGCTCGCGAAGACTTATTGAAGATTAAGTTGGAGCTTGCCCAGTTAGCACTTCAGAGAGCCGAACAAGAGTCGGACGAAGAATATTTGGACGATAGAAACTCAAATGAAGAGTACGTGCGTTCCTGGCTGGAAGAGGCGCCTGAACCTGTTCCTGATCAGAGAGAGACCAACGCCGCCGAGGGGGACATCCGTGATAGTCGACAGCAACCGCCCCCCCCTGTGGACTTCGAACCAATAGTGGACTCTCGTCGAACGCACATAGATCCAGATAGTGCTAAACAGATAGAGCCACCACCTATGAAGAAAATAGAAGACGATAGGAGCGAGGACAATTTACGTCCATTCGTTACGGACCTTACGGCTGCTATAGCATCTTTAGTTGACAAGAAAACAGAACAGCAGTCACAGAATTCCTCCTCGGCGTCGAAGGTCATTATGACTTTACCGAACTTCAGTGGTGCGCATACAGAATGGTTGTCATTTCGAGCCATTTATGAAACAACTCGAAAATATTTCAACGATGTCGAGAATACAGCAAGACTTAGAAGAAGCCTGCATGGACGCGCTTTAGAAACAGTTAGTTCAGAACTCATCGGCCATGCAAGACCAGATGACATCATGGGGGAACTCGAGCTGCAATTCGGCCGACCAGATTCGATAGCACAGGCCGAAACAGATAGATTGCGAGGACTGACACGATGCAGTGAGAATCCAAAGGATATTTGCTCATTCGCAAGCCAAGTGAGGTGCGCTATAGTAACGCTGCGAGCATTG
This sequence comes from Hecatera dysodea, assembly GCA_905332915.2. NCBI lineage: Eukaryota > Metazoa > Arthropoda > Insecta > Lepidoptera > Noctuidae > Hecatera > Hecatera dysodea. The sequence continues at coordinate 20,300,882 of HG995300.1, read as the reverse complement.
AAGAAGGATCATTACCTGATCAACGCCGAGCTCATGCGAACCTTGACAGAGAAGCTACCGAACTCGATACGTGTACAGTGGTACCGTATATATACAGAAAAGTACCAGTCCTTGCCAGACTTGTCGCTGTTTAGCGAATTCATTACCGAACAAGCTCGATACTGCAGCGCTTTCGCTCCTGCTGAAAACATCAAGACAGAGGGCTCATCCAACCGACGCACACCGCAGCAGAGGACTCACACAACAACAGAGAAGTCAGCAAGCAAGTGCCGACTGTGTGAGAAGGATGGCCATATAGAACGCGATTGCTCGAAGTTCAAGAATAGCAATAGTAACAAGAGATGGGAAATTGCGAAGAATCTAAACCTGTGCTTCCGTTGCCTGAAGCCAAGAAGAGAGCGGCATAAATGCAACGCGAAGAAGTGTGACGTCAAGGGGTGTACAGCCACGCACAGTCGGCTACTTCATTACGACAAGAAGCCTGCTGCGGTGGCAGCCGAAAAGCCCAGACAGACCGAAGTCAAAAAGGAGCCCAAGGAGACAGTCGCCAGCTCAAGATCATCGTCGAATCACGCCTATTTGAAAATCATCCCGGTCCGGGTCATCGGACCGGCGGGAGAGGCATCTACGTTCGCCCTACTCGACGATGGATCGACCGTATCGTTGATCGATGAAGACATCGCCGACCAAGTCGGAGCCGAGGGCAAGATCGACCCACTGAAGATTGGTGCGATCGGTGACACCATGATCGACACTCCTTGTTCGAAAAGAGTCACAGTGACACTCGCGAGTCAGCATAGAAATAGGGTGCCGTTCAGAGCGCGCACCATACCGAAGCTTAATCTCGCGTCACAGACAGTCCGTGAAGAAGATGTCACACATTGCAAACATCTCATCGACTTGAAAGAGCAGCTAGTCTATGATGTTGGCGCGCCCAAGGTTTTGATTGGCCAAGACAACTGGCACCTTCTCCTTGCCAGTGAAGTCAGAAGAGGCCCCAGGCACCAGCCAATAGCGTCACTTACAACGCTTGGATGGACGCTACATGGCGCGCACACTAGAATACTCGGTCAGCAGGTGCATTACGTCAGCGCATGCAGAGAAGATAGAGAAGATAGAGACGATAGACTGAACGAGCAACTTCGTGAATTTTTCGCACTCGAGTCCCTAATAGTTAATCCTCGGCGTCCAGATTCTGATCCAGAGAAGCAGGCTGAAGACATCTTGAAGAGACATACCAAACAGTTGACAGATGGGCATATAGAAACAGCTATGTTATGGAAAAATAACAACTTTGAAATGCCCGATAGTTATGGGACAGCACACAAGCGGCTGATCTCTATAGAAAAGAAGCTCGACAAAGATCCGAGTCTTCGAAATAAATATATAGAACAGATGGACTCGCTCCTTTCAAAAGGGTACGCAGAAAAAGCGCCCAAACAGACCACGCCAGGAAGAACCTGGTATCTGCCTCATTTCGACGTCTTCAATCCCATGAAGCCGGAGAAGTTTCGAATAGTACACGACGCCGCAGCTAAATCGAATGGAATGTCGCTGAACGACTTCCTACTTACAGGACCGGACCTGTTACAGTCGCTGCCCGGCGTCATGATGAGGTTTCGTAGATATCCGATAGCCATTTCAGGTGACATTACCGAAATGTTCATGCAGGTCAAAGTACGACCTGAAGATAGAGACGCCCTCCGATATTTATGGAGAGGCAACAGAAGAGAAGGAGCCCCCGAAGAGTATCGAATGACGTCAATCATATTCGGCGCGGCAAGCTCACCGTGCACGGCCATATTCGCGAAGAATTGGAACGCGAACCGGCACATAGAACAGCATCCAGAAGCAGTAGAAGCAATAGTGAAGAACCATTATATGGACGATTATCTGGATAGCTATAGAACAGTAGAAGAAGCGACACATATAGCAACAGCGGTGAAGAAGATACACCAACAGGCTCGTTTCGAAATAAAGAAATGGGTATCGAATGACATCGACGTCATACAGAAAATAGAACCGTCGCTTATAGAGACAGAAGTCGTCGACATCGGCGACCATACTGAAAAAATTCTTGGCCTAATATGGAGACCAAGAGCAGATACGCTGGGTTTCAATCTGAGCCTAGCCCGATTGCCGAGTGGCGTATTACAGAAGGAGGTGCCCACAAAGAGAGAGGCGCTGAAAATAGTGATGTCACTATACGACCCACTCGGCCTAGCCTCACCCGTAACGATTCGCGCCAAACAGATACTCCAAGAAGCATGGAGAAGAGGAGTCGACTGGGACCAGCCGTTCGACACAGACTTGGCCACAGCATGGAGAAGTTGGGTTCAACATCTACAGAATCTTGCACAAGTCACAGTACCAAGATGTTACCCAGGATATAGCGACGCCATAGAAACGCAAGTCCACGTATTCACGGACGCGAGCGAAACTTCGTACGCCGCAGCGGTGTACTGGCGTATCTCTACAGAAGATGGCAAGACTCACGTGAGCCTCGTCATGGCCAAGGCAAAGGTGGCGCCACTCAAGCTCCAATCGATACCCCGACTCGAGCTGCAGGCCGCGGTGATGGGGACCCGCGTCGCTGCAGCTGTCATCCGAGAACACGGAGTCAAGCCGGCCTCCGTGACGTACTGGTCAGACAGCAAAACCGTGCTGACCTGGATCAGAAGAGGAGCTCGAGTTTACAAACCGTTCGTCGCGCACCGCATAGCTGCCATAGAAGAGCATAGTAGAGTCGAAGACTGGCGATGGGTGCCCACTAAGAAAAATATAGCAGACGCAGCCACTCGTGACGTACCACAGCACTTTGATTCGAGACACGAGTGGTTTTGTGGCCCCAGCTTCCTGTATGAAGAGTCGACAACATGGCCAATAGAGAAGCCTCCACTAGAGGAACAGACGGGTGAGGAGCGAACCTTAGTCGCTATAGAAAATATAGATAGAAGACTCACAGAAGTCATACCCGATCCAGCAAGATTTTCGAAATGGGAACGACTGTTGAGAGCGACGGCGACAGTACTACGCTTCGTCGCCAAATGTCGGCCGCCCAAAGAAAATACGTTCTATAAAAGAACGAGGAAAAATATAGAAGCGGATCCGGATTGGAGGAAACGTACAAAGACGGCAGTGCCCCCTCCTACAGCATCAGTGACGTCCCCAGTGACGTCAAAATATAGTGTTTTAATAGAAGCCGAATACCTCCAACAAGCGGAGAGGTTACTCGTGCAAGCTGTACAGCAACAGATGTTTTCCCGCGAGTTGACAAGTTTGCGAGGAAACGAAGAAATAGATAAGGACAGCGCCCTACGACCGTTGCAAATAGAATTGAAGGATGACGTCATACGCCTCAGAAGTCGTATAGATAGAATCGACAAAATAACAGAAGACGTCAAGCGCCCACCCATATTACATGGCGACCATCGTATAACTCAGCTCTACATAGACTGGACACACCGCAGCTTACAACACAGTGGAACCGAGATGACCATCAATGAAGTCCGACAGCATTACTGGGTCGTCAGAATGAGACCCACAACGAAGATGGTAGTGACACGTTGTTTACCGTGTCGCATTAGGAAGGCGTGCGCTCCAGTACCAGCTACAGGCGACCACCCCAGAACGCGTCTAGCTCATCATCAGAGGCCGTTCACATTCACTGGACTCGACTATTTCGGTCCGCTATCCGTTACAGTCGGTCGCCAGCATCAGAAGAGGTACGTGGCTCTATTTACGTGCCTGACCACCAGAGCGGTACACCTGGAAATCGCCGCAAGCCTCAGCGCAGACTCCGCGATACTAGCACTGCGCCGCTTCGCTGCACGCAGAGGATGTCCAACAGAAATACATTCAGACAACGGCACCAACATGCACGGTGCCGACAAAGAGCTCCGAGACGCCTTCAAAGAAGAGGCAAGTCGCCGAGGCATAGTATGGCGTTTCATCACTCCGTCAGCGCCTTTTATGGGTGGCGCATGGGAGCGCCTAGTCCGATGTGTGAAGACAGCATTACAGACTATACTTCACGAAAAACACCCACATGAAGAGGTGTTACACACACTGTTGTGTGAGGCCGAATATACGGTCAACAGTCGACCACTAACCCATGTTTCAGTTCACAGTGACGATGACGAGTCCATCACGCCGAACCACTTCCTCCTGGGTGGTTCAGCCCGGCTGCCGACGCCTGGCGTGTTCACAGAGCACGACATCGACAGCAAGCGCCACTGGCGGCGCTCACAAGCACTCGCCGACCAGTTCTGGCGCCGCTGGGTACGTGAGTACCTACCCGAGCTCCAACACCGGCGGGAGCCCCATAGCCGTGGCCCTAATCTGCAGGTGGGTGATCCCGTGCTCATCGCAGACGGCCAGCTGCCTCGCAACACGTGGCCGCGAGGCCGCATAATCGCAGTTTTCCCGGGCGCTGATGGAGAGGTCCGGACAGCTGAGGTGCGCACATCCGGCGGCACCTTAAAGCGTCCAGTGAAGAAACTTGTCCCACTACCCAAGTAAGACAACAGCGAAGATGCTGCTCCCACAGCTCGCCAACCAACAGATAGATGGGTGACGCTGCCAACGCGCGCAGCTCCCCCCCCCGTGCGGGCATATCCGGCCCGCTACCAACTTACTTTCAGCGGACAGTGAGAGTGTGATGCTGCCCACCGGCGCAGCTCACCTCCTGCGGACATGTTCGGTCCGCAATCGGCTCGCGTCAAGCGAGCAATAGCCGGCGATGCTGCTCTCACAGCTCGCCAACCAGATAGATGGGTGACGCTTCACAGCTCGCCCCCTGCGGACATGTTCGGTCCGCAATCGGCTCGCGTCAAGCGAGCAATAGCCGGCGATGCTGCTCTCACAGCTCGCCAACCAGATAGATGGGTGACGCTTCACAGCTCGCCCCCCGCGGACATGTTCGGTCCGCATTCGGCTCGCATCAAGCGAGCAGTAGCCGGCGATGCTGCTCTCACAGCTCGCCAACCATAGATGGGCGACGCTGCCCACAAGGCGCAGCTCGCCCCACCGCGGACATATTCGGTCCGCATTCGGCTCGCAGCAAGCGAGCAGTAGCCGGCGATGCTCTCACAGCTCGCCAACCGATAGCTGGGCGACGCTGCCCGCAAGGCGCAGCTCGCCCCACTGCGGGCGTATCCGGCCCGCCGCCGCCTTGCTTTGTGCAGGCGACACAGCAGGCGATGCTGCTTCCACAGCTCGCCGACCGATAGATGGGTGACGCTGCCCGCAAGGCGCAGCTCACCCCACCGCGGACATATTCGGTCCGCAACCGGCTCGCATTCAGCGGGTAATAGCCGGCGATGCTGCTCTCACAGCTCGCCAACCAATAGATGGGTGATGCTCCACAGCTCGCCCCCCGCGGACACATTCGGTCCGCAACCGGCTCGCATTCAGCGGGCAATAGCCGGCGATGCTGCTTCCACAGCTCGCCAACACATAGATGGGTGACGCTGCCCGCAAGGCGCAGCTCACCCCACCGCGGAATTATTCGGTCCGCATTCGGCTCGCATCAAGCGAGCAGTAGCAGGCGATGCTGCTCTCACAGCTCGCCAACCGATAGCTGGGCGACGCTGCCCGCAAGGCGCAGCTCGCCCCACTGCGGGCATATCAGGCCCGCTACCGCCTTGCTTTCAGCAGGCAATAGCAGGCGATGCTCCCACAGCTCGCCAAACATAGATGGGCGATGCTGCCCGCAAGGCGCAGCTCGCCCCACCGCGGACATATTCGGTCCGCATTCGGCTCGCATCAAGCGAGCAGTAGCAGGCGATGCTGCTCTCACAGCTCGCCAACCGATAGCTGGGCGACGCTGCCCGCAAGGCGCAGCTCGCCCCACTGCGGGCGTATCCGGCCCGCCGCCGCCTTGCTTTGTGCAGGCGACACAGCAGGCGATGCTGCTCTCACAGCACGCCAACCGATAGATGGGTGACGCTGCCCGCAAGGCGCAGCTCACCCCACCGCGGACATATTCGGTCCGCATTCGGCTCGCATCAAGCGAGCAGTAGCCGGCGATGCTTTCACAGCTCGCCAACCATAGATGGGCGACGCTGCCCGCAAGGCGCAGCTCGCCCCACCGCGGACATATTCGGTCCGCATTCGGCTCGCATCAAGCGAGCAGTAGCCGGCGATGCTCTCACAGCTCGCCAACCATAGATGGGCGACGCTGCCCGCAAGGCGCAGCTCGCCCCACCGCGGACATATTCGGTCCGCATTCGGCTCGCATCAAGCGAGCAGTAGCCAGCGATGCTCCCACAGCTCGCCAACATAGCGAGTGATGCTGCCCACTGGCGCAGCTCACCACCGCGGACATACTCGGTCCGCATTCGGCTCGCATCAAGCGAGCAGTAGCAGGCGATGCTGCTCACGCAGCTCGCCAACATAGCGGGCGATGCTGCCCACGGGCGCAGCTAGCCCCCATTGCGGGCATATTCGGCCCGCCACCGCCTTGCTTTGAGCAGGCGATACAGCAGGCAATGCTGCCTACACAGCTTGCCACCGCAGCAGGCGACGCTGCGCGCATTCGCAGCTCGCACAGACAGCGGGCCATCCGGCCCACAGCTCGCTCATTTGCGAGAGCCTACGCAACAGCCTTGCGACTGCAGGCGACCCACAGCAAGGAAGCGGCAGACCGGCGACTGCACAGCTGCGTCGAGCACCGGCATCGAGCACCGGCGCCGCGCAGCGGGCAACGTGGCTACAGGCGTCGCTCACCGGGTTTCTGCAGCGCCGCGACGTCATCGCACCGAGTCATCGCTGCACTGCACGGCGGGAGAGATGTTCGCGACGATGCGTCTTAGCTACATAGTATAGGTAGTTATAGGTAGCTATAGTAGTACATAGAATGTTACAAATAAATAAAACCGCGACTACATAGCATAGGTAGTTATAGGTAGTTAGTTAGTACATAGAATGCTGTAACAGATAAAGCTGCATAGTATAGATAGTTATAGGTAGCTATAGTTGATACACAGTTTGTTATTGAAATAAAACACATTCGTTACAGTCGTTTGCTCTCAAGAGGCAGTATATAAGCCCTTGGAGCCTTTATTTCTTCCAAGTAAATAGAATATAATAGTTAGGTAGGGTATCCTATCCCTTACACATAACAGTAAACACATGGTAACCCTGGTAATCAAGGTATATAAAGGTATATAAAGGTGATCGGTGGTATATAAGGTAATCGAGGTATATACACACACAGACAGACATACATAGGTAAATAGAAAGGGCTTGGTAATTTGAGACCTGAAATATTTAGGTCAAAGGTAGTCGCATAGCTAAAAGCGACACTGACCAATCACAGAGCAGGAGGGTGCTGGTACGTGATTGGTCAATGGTTTTTGATAAATAGCCCTGGTGAAGGTATGCACAAAAATAAAACACTTTGCATCTACCCTCTTCCTTTCCCGAAAATGCAAGTCTGGATTCTAGACTTCTAAATGTCTGAAATAGAACCGCCTTGAAAAATCCTTTCAGGGGATATATAGATGTCTATAGTGTATGCAGGCATAAAGCCGTAATTAAGGTTTAAATAAAACTGTTTATTTTTATCCCCCTGAAACATATACGCTTATAGAGTTGCAACCCCTTAAGTGACAGGGTTGAAACATATGTAGTTTTGTAGAGGGTTGTCGTATCTATAGAGATACATATAGCTGTATAGTCCTCCTAGCATGGTTTTACGGTAAATTCACCCCAAGTAGGTAATAGCTTCGTGCCTACAATAGTTTTGTATAGTTTTTGGCATCCCACCCCTACATGGAAGGGGATGAAGGGGTGAATTAGTCTCCTCTGCATGGAGCATACCGAGGGCTATCCATAGAGGTACGACAACCCCTACTCACATAGACCTAAGCCTAGATATAGTCTAAATTCTAGGATTAGCATAATGAAAATATTGGTTAATAAACTTCATCACACACGGTGATTTTTTGGGTGTCGATACGGTATAGTTGCGCCGTACAATAGAAACTTAGAAATTTAAAGAAATTTGTAGTCATTGTCAAGATAATTTGGATTTATACCTAAATGTAGAATCATATAGTCGCGAATTCCACCCTTCAAATCGCTAAGTGCATAGTGAACAAGTTAAATAGTGTTTTATTATGACTTTATTGGTAAGCCCTCTATACCTACCCCTATATACTGTGTCAATAACAGCAAGTATAGCAAGTATTCAGCTAAGGGTTGCATCCTCATAGCCCGTAGCTTATAGACGGAGCGTCAACGCGTCTGGATCATTTATACCTAGGTGGGTTGTCACCATACAGTCCACTTTCGAAGAATAGGATAACCTACCCTGGCCACCCTACAGTCCAGTCGATCACGTCCGCCCCGTACAGATGGGAAAATTACTGGTAGACTGATGTAAAAAGAAAACGTCATAGGCACTGTTGAGCAAAAAAAAAAACAAAATATTCCACAACAAATGCTCTTTCCTGCAGTCGCATATAATTCAGTATAGTGTAACGTGCTCAGTTGTATTACAATAAAACACTAACGCCGAGGATATAAACCAGCACGTGCCCACATTAGGACGTGTGCACACTCACTCGGCACGATACGTGCTACCTGTGCACTGCACTAACCAGCTACTGTATCTACGTGTAAAATAATGTAGAATACACAATTGCTTTTTATGGAAGTGCTAAAATGTATTGTTTTAGAGCTAGCTACTTGCTTTGCGTGTTCTTAAGTATATTGTTGTCTTCCATGTCTTTGTTTGTTGTGACTCAGGCTCCGTTGTGATCTTAACGACACAGTTTTCCAGCTTTTGATCCCAGTAAACTGAGTTTTCCGGAATCGCGTAATTTTGTGAACCTAACAATTAAAACGCATCCACGATACAGGACAAATTCCTAGTGTGGAGCAACAAAACAACAAATAACTCACTGACCAATAGATAGTTTTATCTAAGCATAAGCATGATCAGCTTTTTAATGTGCCCACTGCTGGGATTCGACCTCCTCTCTAGGGGAGGGAATGGGCCATAATCCACCACGCGGGCCCAGTGCGGGTTGGTGAATGTCACATGTCATGATTTTTTGGTTTTAGGACATGCCGGTTTCCTCACGATGTTTTCTTTTACCGTTTTGAGAGCAGTGATGATGAAATGAATTACACAAAGTAATGCGCCTGGCTGGGTTTGAACCTGCCACCTAGAATTCGTAAGTCTGGGCCGTTACCACTCAGCCACCACTGCTCCACTGGTTAAACACTGACACAATTTCAATCATTATAAGATTGTTATTGTTAGTTCAAGTAATATTTTCATAAGAGTGTGTCACATAATGTCTTCGAATTTTTGGTTCTAGGACATGCCGGTTTCTTTACAATGTTTTCCTCCACCGGAGAGCAGTGGTGGCCGAGTGGTAACGGCCCCAACTTACGAATTGTAGATCGCCGGTTCAAATACTGCTAGGCGCATTACTTTGTGTAATTAATTTCATCACCACTGCTCTCAAAACGGTGAAGGAATACATGTCAATATGTCTAAACTTAACATTGGGTAGGAATTACGATAGAGACGTTTCAATATATGGCGGACAATAGAAATTAATCGAAGAAGAAAAAGCTACACTGATCCTAAATAAATTGGGATTTGGTCAACGCCCATGGTTCCACCTGCAAGCGACTCGCATGCAAGCATCACAATTACATTGAAGGCTACGATAGTATGATGATAATACATTGTTCGATCGTGACCTGCAATGTAATTGAACTTGCATGCTAGTTGCTTGCAGGGAGAAACATTGCCTCATCATGGTGGCAATATCTTTAGCGTGATGATGAGAGGTTCTACGAGAAACGCCTGTCCGAGCCGTGCAAGTTAGCTCATACCTTAACATTCAGTTACTTCCTAGCAGATCGTACTCAAGTACGATACATTTAGCGTGGTTCAGTACATAGGCGGCACGCGAGCCGCTCATAAATAAAAACAAAATGGCGTCGTAAACAAAAGCTCGGTTTAATCTCTACTATAAAATACTGATGTTTGCTCGTTACTACCGCAACCAGAGATTTTCGTAAAAAACCAGCAGCGTGTGGTAATCTACGTGCTCTTTTAAATATATTCTCGTTTATTCTTTTGCTTGATATTGTAAAGGAGACTTCATAGCTTGGTACGCTTTTTATTTTCTTGATAGAACGAATGCATATATTTACATACATTATATTGTTCATTTCAATGTTTGCGTTTTAATAATTATCTATTGCTTTTTATTCTCCATACAATAATGCACTTACCACTATGTGTCTGTGCATCATCCATAGATTCTTCTTCGTCTTCGTGTCGTTGGCTCGACAGTTGTATAGATTTGTGTGGCCGCCCATTACCACTTCCACAGCATCATTGGCGACACTTCAGCTGTATGACCCATAGGACTGGTAGAGGATGCCTGTGTCATTAAGTCCGCTTCTGTACATTTGTGTGCGTAATGTGTTAAACAAATATTTTTTTGGCATTCTGACTTGTTGTCCACCAGTTTTTTTTACAGCCCAGGGTTGCGGGTTTATTCGAAATCGTCGCCGTGGCCCTGGAACGCAAAGGGCATTAGGAGGAACTCGAATGGGTTTAGTCAGTAAGAGTCTGACACTCCCTTCCGCTCCGCCAAGAGTGGAAGAAGTCATTTGATCAATACCAGTGAATCAATTACTTCGTAGATAACGTGTACAGCAAAACTCAAGCTCTGTACGAATCTACAAAAAGAGACCAAACCATAGCTGAGTAAGCAAGAGTGCAACTTTAAAGCACTCGACCGTGCCATGTATCAAAGCTGTCACGGAGAAGATTTAGAAGACCATCTCTCCATTTTAAAGTGGAATATCATCGATAAACAACACTGGGAGCTAGAAGCAATACTCAAAGGCTCCAACGCTAACTACTACAGCATATTCGTCGACATGGAGTCAGACAACAACTGTGGAACCAACCACTTGTCAAGAGAAAGAATCACTACCACTACTTAAACTTCTAACTTTTAATATAACTACAAAATTATCTTGTGGTTCTTTCTTTGTACTCCATAACTATACAACCACTGGCTCCTACATTATTATATTTGAAGAATGACCTTATTAACTCATATATTACATATACACAGGTTTGTAAAGCTTTTCCTATTCAGTGTAGTCTCTAAGGAGAGTGCACGGTATATAGTATGCCATTTAGCGTCGCTTTGAAAGCTCCTAAATAATTGTCACTAGCTTTTTCCAGCGGCTTTGCCCGAGTGAATATCAATCCAAGGGAACATACATATGTATTTCCGGAATAAAAAGCCTATGTACTATTCCAGGCTATAATCTACCACTGCACCAAATTTCATTCAGATCCGTTCTGTCATTCTGGTGTGATTGAGTTACAAACATCCATACAAACTTTCGCATTTATTATGATACCGGCAGCGCCCGAATAGTATTATTATTTTAGCTAGGAGCTTCTCTGCTGAGATTCAAGATTCAAGATCGTTTATTGCAATCCATAATGTACACATACAGATGGTAAAATATGAGAAATAGAAACAATAGGGTATTTTACTGTAAAAATCTAATTAGTCCGTCTGATAGATTTACAAAAAATATTGGACACGTATTTTTTCTTTTTTCACGTAAACAAAAAATGAAGACGATACAGTGCATTGAAAACTCACGTGACGTCACTACGTTGCTACAATTTTTACCAGCGACGTGACGTCACGTGAGTTTTCAACGCACTGTATCGTCTTCATTTATTGTTTACGTGAAAAAAGAAAAAATACGTGTCCATTATTTTTTGTAAATCTATCAGACGGACTAATTAGATTTTTACAGTAAAATACCCTATTATGGACCCTGTCGGGCACAGCAAAACTTTAAATAAATTAGGAGAGAGGAAGAACGTTTTTTATTCTTATATTATCATTTGTTTTTCTTAACTTACCTAACACACGTGTATGTTATTCTTAAAAATTTCATTTATTTTTATTTATCTTTGTATTTGTTGTATTGCTTATTCTCTTGCAAATGGTACATTGGTATTGGTATATTTAATTATATATTAAGTATTATAATAGGTAGTAAGTACATTATTTGTTTATTATTATTATTAATAGATTTTGAATATGCAGTATTTATTATTGTTAGTATATTAATATGTAACTTATTTTTTGTAATTAATATAATTGAATATTATTTATGCAATAGAATTGCATTATTATTATACATAAGAAATTTATTATTATATATTAGATAAGGATAAAATAGAATAGAAAATTGTGTATTTATTTGTATAAGGTTTAGTTATCATTAAATTTTGTCCGTTAGGTATTCTTCTATAGTGTAATAGCTTTTATTAATTAAGAATTCTTTTAGCTTATTGCTGAGGGCAGGGGGAGCATACCTATTCAATAACCAGAGGATTTAAAGAAGTAGTATAATCATATTTAAAATTTAAAAGCAATGCTCAAGAAATGTACTGTGTAACGTCGCCTACACACTAGAGGCAAATATTATGTTATTCAGATGTGAGAACTGTTATTTTTATGTTCTTTTGAGCATAAAAAAATCTTTAAGCCTAACTAATTGGCGAATAAAAGTATAAAAAAATAAGAATTCAACCAACAACAGAAAAAAAAAACCGAAAAAGTAAAATATAATCTATTTTGATCCTAAACTAAATGGAACAAACCTATATTATCAATATTTTTTATAGAGATTTTTTGTCGTTATGTGAGTTATTTTCCTGTAAATATAACGGCGATACGTCATGAAATGAAATGTATTAGACACATCCCACGATATAAACTCGAAAAGTTAAACAACTTGAATTAACAAGTTCTGTAAAACGTAAACACGCTACAGTTGACACAGCCAACAGTATCGACTCGCCGAGAGTGCATTGTTAACAACGACACTCGTTCTCGTGTAAACCAGCGTCGGTTTACAGCTAACACAAGTTTACAGTAGTTTACAGTAACACTTGAGGTAACGTCGACCGAGGAGTGCGACTTCAGAGCGAGGTTTATTTATAGAGGACGTGGGCGAGAATTTCTCCTACTAAGAACTTGGGAAAAATATACATTACAAAGTTAGGTACTGGGTCCCAAGTCTGCTATTTTTGTAAATTTGTCATTCCAACACGATCCCATTGTTATTTTGCTTCAAGTTTGTAATCTGCTACATTCATAATGGTCGATCATTGGTCGGTCAATGGTCTCGTAATACTTTTTGATAACCAAGCTAATAAAAGCAAGGACTGCACAATGACGTTCTAATAGTAGGTTACTGATCAAAGGAGCTGTCAAAATTTTTGGCAGATTATTGCATACGTCTGTCATTCATTTGTCTTTATGTACGAGATTACCATTCTATGCCATTTCTTTCAATGGAGTGTCAGTAGTTGATCATTGGAAAGTCATAGTGACGCTTTTATATTAGTAGATGTCAAAATCAACAATTATGAAATCAATGATAGACCATTCTGATACTATTGTAATAGCAGAGTTGAGCCTCTGGTGATATTGATTTAGCAATCCATTTAAAAAATGTTTTATTAAGCTTAACACTGCAAAATATTGCAATCACAAATAGGTAACCTGCAAGAACTAAAGTGGCAGGACAGAAGCTTCAATCTTACTTCTTATTAACATACTTACTAGTAGATCTGCGCAACTTTGTTTCTGTCACATTTATCATGATTGCTCCGCTCCTATCGGTCTTAGTGTGATGATATATAACCTATACCCCCTTCCCCGATAAATGGGCTATCTAACACTGAAATAATGTTTCAAATCGGACAGTAGTTCCTGAGATTAGCACGTTCAAGCAAACCAACAAACTCTTCACCTTTATATATATGTATTAGTATAGATCATAACTGAGTTTGTTTGTAACGCTTTCACTCATAAACCACCAAACCGATTTTTAAAATTCTTCCACCAATGGAAAGCTACATTATCAGCGAGTAACATAGGCTATATTTTATCCCTGTATTCCCACGGGAACGGGAACTACGCGGGATAACTATATTGTGGTTGGCTTCCAGAGTATCTGGATGCGAGTCCCGGTATGTTAGACAGACCGGTTGCCTATCTGATCTCCACACTCTCC